>OX422216.1:326574174-327774174 GCA_949130495.1 Sambucus nigra | reverse complement strand
CGGTTGGGAGATTGGCCTCCGTATGAAATTGTGAGTATGGAGGAGAAATCGTGCTACTGTGGAGATGTTAGGGTTTGTTTGAATCATGAAGAGGAAATGTTAAAAGGGGGTTAGGATGTTTTAGTAATTTACAAAATGGACCTTATGTCATTATGTTAAAAATTGTATGAGACTTGTATAGTGGATCGAGAGTCTACGGTACCTATTTCACTTTTGACCAACTATATGGGACGTATATACAATAATCTCTACAACTAAATTCAAGAATCACAAACATTTGGGCTGGTTATGGATCCAAGATCAATGAATCAGTAGCCAACTTCTGTCAATTTTCCCACGACCGAGTTGGCAACTATCCACAATCACTATTAAATATTGTTATCTTTGTATACTAGTAACTAAGGTAGGAATCCTTATAGAGTGAGATCATATATTGACTATTCAGTATTTGTCACTGTATTTCATTAACGAGTTGCATTTTATTGTTCAATTCAATAATGATGTTTTTTATTTAGTGTTTGGGGGAGGATGGAGTATCATGGCTTACAAAATTATTTAATAGAATTTTAATGACTAATAGGATGCCCAATGAATGGAGAAAAAGTGTTTTAGTACCTATTTATAAAAATAAAGGGGACATACAAAGTTGTTCAAATTATCGTGGTATTAAGCTAATGAGCCATACAATGAAACTTTGGGAGAGAGTGATTGAATATAGATTGAGATTGGAGGTCAACAATGGAAGCTATCTATTTATTGAGGAGATTGATGGAGAGGTATAGGGAGAAAAAGAAGGATCTTCATATGATTTTTATAGATTTGGAGAAGGCGTATGATAGGATACCCAGAGATATAATATGGTGGGTTCTACATAAAAGAGGAGTGACTCGCAGATATATTGATGTGATCAAGGATATGTATGATGGTGCGATTAGTACCGTAAGAACATCAGCCGGAGAAAGTAGTGAATTTTCAATTACGGTAGGTCTACACCAAGGTTTAGCATTAAGTTCTTATCTCTTTGCTCTTGTTATGGATGGGTTGACTGGACAAATACAAGATGAGGTGCCATGGTGTATGCTATTTGCAGATGATATTGTTTTAGTGGATGAGACTAAGACGGGGATTAAGGCTAGGTTGGAATTGTGGAGAGAAACTTTAGAAATAAGAGGATTTAAAATAAGTAGAACTAAAACAGAATATGTGGAGTGCAATTTTAGCAGTAATAGGAGGACAAACGAAAATGTGGTGAAATTGGAGGGTCAAGAGATACCTAGAAATGATCATTTTCGTTATTTAGGATCGATTATCCAACAAGATGGAGATATTAGTGATGATGTTACTCATAGGATTAGAGCAGGCTGGGTTAAGTGGAGAAGTGCTACCGGCATTTTGTGTGATAGGCGTATACCTTTGAAGCTAAAAGGAAAATTTTATAGGACGGCCATTAGACCCGTCATGTTATATTGGACGGAGTGTTGTGCAACCAAGAAACAAAATGTGCAGAAAATGAGTGTGGCGGAGATGCGAATGCTAAGATAGT
Source organism: Sambucus nigra (assembly GCA_949130495.1). NCBI lineage: Eukaryota > Viridiplantae > Streptophyta > Magnoliopsida > Dipsacales > Adoxaceae > Sambucus > Sambucus nigra. Next base: position 327,772,631 of record OX422216.1, on the reverse strand, counting down.
TTTGTGATAAAACTCGAAAGGATAAAATTAAAAATGGACAAATTCGTGAAACGGTAAAAGTAGCTCCTATAGAAGATAAATTGAGAGAAAATCGACTTAGATGGTTTGGACACGTCAAGCGTAGGCCAATGGGTGCTCCTATAAGGAAGAGTGATTTAGTTAGTATTGATGGTAACACAAGGGGTAGAGGTAGGCCTAAATTGACTTGGTGGGATATTATAAAAAAGGACATGATGTCATGTGGTTTAACCGAAGATATTGCACTGGACATAATGGAATGGAAAAATAGGATTCATGTTTCAGTTGAGTATAACATATGCTTGCTTTCCTTAAAAAATGAGACATGTGATGCTTGCCCCAAATAATTAGGAAAAGGCTTTGTTGAGTTGAGTTGAGTTGAGTTGAGTATAACATATGCTTGCTTTCCTTAAAAAATGAGCTTACCTTACAAATTTCTTCTTGTTTCTATGCCTGTATTTGCCAGATAATGAGTTCTAGCTGTCTATGAAAGTTTCTTTAAAGTACTGTATTACTTGGTGAAATCTCTCTCCCCCCCTCCCTTTTCCCCTATGAAGAGATTTAAAAAAAAATCTGTATTTATCCTTAATTTGTTCATCTTTATATTTATCAGTCTCCCTACCATTATATGAATATGTTCGAAGTATGACTTATTGGAGTAGATTCTAAATGTTGCTGTGTTCTCTGTGAGACTTAAGGATCTCGAATTCATGGCAAGGAGGATAGAGGATCTTGAGAAGAGTATGAAGAGGAGCAATGACAAGCAGTTAAAAATAGAGCTTGAATTGTGCCTAAAGGTTTGTGTATGCAACCTGTCTTTTTATAACAATCTGGCCTTATTGATATTTATTATCAGCGACAGTGTAATGCAGTCATGTCTCCATTACAGATTTGAAATTTTAATGTCACTGTAGATTGCATGCCTAATTGCATGTATTTATTTGTCCAAATTGCCCAATTTTCCGAATTTAAGTGGGAAAGAGACGCTGACTGTAACAATTGTATAATCTAGAGCCATGATAGTGCTTGCAAATATAAAGAGAAGACTATCATGTATGTGTATATTTTCCTATACGTGCATGATTTCTTGTAGATGCGTATGGCTTATGTAGATTTAATGTGTTAGTGCTTAGCCGCCTAGAGGAGACGTAAAACAACACATTTCACTTGTATGCAGAAATAATTACTAATTAGTAATTTTAGAAACAATTAGAGATGTTTCAAAAAATAAACAATTAGAGAAATAAGAAAGTAAATCTTCATTGCATTTTGCTTGTTTGCTCATTTGTTACATTGGCTGGGTGAGATCCACGGTGTACCTTCTCGTGGATGTTACACGTGGCAGGGTATTTTCAGTAATTCATGGTTGGTCTAGAGGTTTGTGGATTCATTTTATGATTCTGCAAATTGACCTTGATTTTTCACTAAACTTGCCACTTCAAGACTCGTAAGTAGGCTGTCAACGAATCGAAGAAAGGTTAATCCAAATCGATTTAATTATAAAATTATTAGATCGAATTGGATTCGTATGGTATGTAGGATCACTGAAACTCCAATTCATATCCGAATCCATCAGAGTTTGGATATTATTTACCCTATTAAAATTATTAAAGATATAGTATTTATTTACAAGCGTTATAATAACTGTGATATGAACACAAACATAATTAAGATTATAAAAAAATATGTAATTTGTATTTATAAGTGTAATTACAATCTATATTGAATTTTATTAGATTGCGGGTGGATTGGGTTACTACTAATCTGTATCCGATCAACTAACTAATCTGATAAACCGATAATTTGGATTATTGAATTAGAAAATGTCGATTCGCATTTGGATAATCAACCTAGATTTGGATTGGATTACCATCTCATTCATTGACAGGCCTACTCAAAAGCGCGTCTGCCCACATTTGAGTACTAAGGTTTGCCGAACTTGGTACTATTTAAGACGCGGGGTTAGGAGTCTATGTATTGAAAAACTTCTATTGCATTTCTTATATTGTATGTGATTTAATGCTTTGTCAATTTGTAATTTTTTTGTTTTTTACTATTGTGTTAAAGACTTGGGTTTAATTCTTCTTTAGTTGTAATAGCAAATACACATCATTGAAGCATTTGTTCATAACCTGTTAAATTGTTTCAACTCCTACAAATTTGAATCAGGTTCCTACTTTATATTTTGTAACCAGCAAATCCATACTTAGATAGGATATATGGAATTGATAAAGTTGCTTGCTCAGGATTGTTTTATCTTAAAATTGTAGCATAAGGGGAGGGGAGGGGTCACGGGTTCAAGTCTCATTGCTAGCAATAAAAAATTGTATTCTTGTGTTTTTCCCTGAGTGCATGTCACAAAATAAAATATATGTCTTGTCTATTGCAATATATTATTTTTTTTTTTTTTTTTTAACAATTTCAGCCTTTTCTGTAATTGTTTTCTCAAGAAATTGAGCAGAAGTCATCAAGGTCCGAGTCTGTTAGTTAAGGAGTGTGGTTGAGGCCAGTGTTTGTTTTCCATTTTCCACTTTCCACTTTCATGAAAGGAAAAGCTTTTGTCAGCTTTCGAAATGAAACAAAATATGCTCACTTTATTGGCACCTACTTCTTCCAGAGGGGATTACTCCCTGTCCCCTACTTGGGTCAGTGCCAAGAGATAATTAGCAATCGGAGTGCATATTTAATTACGTGTCAGGTTCACGCCCCGCAAACTAACGGTAAAATGTTGACAAGGTTGTCTACAATCTTACCTCTCCTATACCCTACGAGTGCAGGATCCTTGTGCACTGGGTGTGGCTTCTCAGTACACCTGCTATGAAACAATGATTTGATGTGTTCAAAACAACACAGAGATAATAGAAAAATATTGACTGATGGTTGTGATTGGTTTCTATAGGTCAAGACATGGCTGGAGGAAGAAAAAGATGTTCGTTTGGGAGAATGGAAAGCTGCTGATATTGAAATATTGAATACTTTTCAATTGCTCACTGCTAAACCGGTTGTTTACTTGGTGAGTTATCTGCTCTGGGAAATATGACTTTCTTTTTGACATGTAGGACTTGCACGCTGATTCTGTGTTGTCAGTTGGATATGCTTGCCTCAACTCTATATACAGTCACCTGCCCCCCTTCTTTGTTTTGGTTTGTTTATTTCTTGAGTTTGTGTGTGCATTGTTAGTTTTTGTTTTAAACAGACCTTGGTGAATTAGCTAGGGATTTTATGAGTCTGCCTCGTAATGTTTGATAACTCAAATTTCGCCTCCCTATTATTCACAGAGTACAATTCCGGCCATTGTGTTCATAGGTTGGCCGGTATCCTCCAGTGCTTTTCTTTGATTTAATGAGTTCCTTTGGCTCTCTTGGTTTTAGAAAAAAAATCTTTTTTGTTGTTACTGCTTTGTGAAGAGTATTGATTGAATTTGGGGGAAAACATTGGATAGACAGTGTCAGATTGCGTAGTGTTAACAGGTTGAGGAAGAAAAAAAACACTTCGGACTCCCTAAAGATTCACATTGTACTTCTGGACTGGCAAATTAATGTTTTAACGTGCCGTCGTGCAAGGTATCACGTGTGGGTTCTGGATTCAAGTCACACTAGTAGTGTTGCATTTGGTGTAAGCTGTGCGAGCATTTAATTTTATAACGAAAAATATATAAAAATAATATAAAGAAAAAAAAATACCCCACTGGACTTGTGATGGCAATATTTTCAAAATACACCATTTCCTCGTCTTTTGCATATGCACGATTCTTTCCAACAAAATGTTTGAAGACATTTTAAGTTACAATAACCAACTGAAATTTCAAAGTAAAACCACCTAAAGGAGTCGTTTGGAAACTGAGGGTCATTTGGGGTCTGCAATGGTTCGAACGTGCAAGAGAATGTGGTTCCTTGAGTTTGTACCTTCAAACCCTTCGTTACTCGTCTTCACAACTAAACCACTTACAAAGGGCATAAGTTTGTGCTTGGCTTAATTGTTTTAAATAAACAAACCAGTTCAGCAATCTTAAAGCGTAAAAATAGTGTTAATATCAGACAGAAGCGCACATTTCGCATGCCTTGTTACCAATAGTGCACACGATTGGTGACATATTCATTATTGAGTTTTAGCCTTAAATAGTTTGTCTCGTTGGCTGCTGGCAAACATATCGTTCTGATGGATCATAATCCCATCAGTCACGAAAAGTACCTGATGCAGTTGGATCCAACAATCAGTTCGATCACTTTGCTGTATCCCCGGCTCTGGATCTGTTATTACTCAGACTCCAAATTGCATTGTTGATCTTGTTATGCCAACTACAATACAAGGACTTTTGAAATGGATAAATTTTTAACAGGCAATGTGTAAATCCTAAAAAGGCCACCAAGAAGAAAACAATAGGCAGCATTGAAAAATGTATCATAATTATAATTTAATGTTTCCAATGCTTTAGTTATCTTTAAACGAATGGTCCAATACACAAGATGGACCAAAAAGTGTATCACTATTTGATGAACCGCCTTTGCTTTACAAATCAATAAATATTTTCAATGAAATTGTAATGATAGGGTGAAAGACTAGCTTTTACAGAGTGAAGTGATCTATTTGAACCATGTATGATTTTATTATTATGCCATTTTGAACGAAAATGGAAGTGATCAGCTTACTTGTATGTACATATATCAATATATGTAGAGAGAGTATGGAGTTCAAACACGTCTTAACCAGTTAATAGTACTGAATGAAGTTCAGACCTGATGTATTTATTGCTTTGAAAGTTGAAGTTGATATGCAATGGATGATTTTGAACTAGTTGTTTCTGACAGACTATATTCTAACCTTGGTTGTGTTCGGTGGGACATATCGTACTCATAATTTTGTGTTGTTTCAGCGTATGATGTTTGTTAATATGGTTGTAATCCTTGCTTGACACAGAGGAACCCGAAAAGATAATTATTTTTCCTAAACATATTTTTCTACGTCACTGTTATGCATCTTGAGGATTTTGGTGGTTTTAAGTTGTAGCTTTGCACGCTTCACATTCTTATCTATCTTAAACTTCCAAATTATCTGTTTTATTACCAAAAGGGAATATAATGTGGTTATGGATTTTGACCTTAATCACGTATGTTATTTTTTATGCAGGTTAACATGAATGAGAAAGATTATCAAAGGAAGAAGAACAAGTTTCTCCCGAAGATTCATGCTTGGTATGTTGTGTCATCTTATTTACGTTGTTTTGATCTTTTAATACTCAGATTTTATTATTTTTATTATAAGAAATGAAGATTTTTTTAATGAAGAAACTAAAATATTGAAGAATAGAGGGCATGAAGCTACTCAAAAAGTTACTAATGTTAAGAAGAAATTAAAAGAAAACAGCCCTTAACTACACAATTATTTTTGTTGGTTATTGACGATTGAAGAGACATTAGACGATGCGCGCTGCGCTTGCCACCGGGTGTCTCGAAAAATAGGCAAGGGGAGTCGCATCGGCGGCCGGGTGAGATGAGAAATGGGCAAGGGTTCCTGCAACAATCTGAACGTATGTGGGTAAAGAATTACAGCTAACTTTGATAAAAAAATTACAGCTAACTTTGGTAAGAAAAAAAATTGCAGCTAACTTTGATAAAAAAATTGCAGCTAACTTTGATAAAAAAAATTGCAGCTAACTTTGATAAGAAAATAAATTACAGATTGCAGCAAACTTTGATAAAAAAAATTGCAGCAAACTTTGATAAAAAAAATTGCAGCTAACTTTGATAAGAAAATTACAGCTAACTTTGATAAGAAAATAACAGCTAACTTTGATTAATAAAAAATTACAGCTAACTTTTATTAAAAAAAAATTACAACTAATTAAAAAAATTATCACGTGTTTAAAAAAATGACAAGCTAAAAAAATGGGTTGTTTTGAAAAAAATGACAACTAATTTCACATTTGAGAACCTTTTTTGAAAAAAATGAATGGAGTGAATGAGAGGAAGATGAAAAGTGGAAATGATGAGATGAAATGGATTGTTGAGATAAAAAGCAGGATTCGTAAAAAGTAGAGAGGTTAAGTGGGTTTTAAGGGTAATATAGTATTTATACTTTAAAGAGGTTTGGGGGAGTATTATTGGGTGTGGGAATAGCCGCATGCTATATATATATATATGTATATATATATATATATATGTATATATATATATATATATATATCCACATCAGTAAGCATATATCCATAAAGGTCGTACCGAGTGCACAAGCTCTCGCTTAACTGCAGGGTCTGGGAGAGGCAAATGTCGGGTAGCCTTACCCCCATATATGGAGAGGCTGCTTCCATGTCTCGAACTCGAGACCAACCGTAGCTTGGGCGAGGGCACTTGCCATCGCACCAAGGTATGACCTCTAGAGCATATATTCATAAAAAAAGTTATTTGGGGTTTGTCCCTGACGTAAATGAGCGTCAAATGGGAAATAAGATGAAGATAACTCTCGTCTCAACTCTCTATAAAATCTCAAAATGGGAATGCCTCAAATGACTCTACAATATAAGTATTTATAGGGGAAAGTAGCTTTAGGCTCCAAGCAATGAACTAATTACAAATATACCCTTAAGAGCCTTTACTATTCCCACCTTTAAAATACTAAGCAAAAAAGGAAAATACAATCAAATAAAGAAAATAGAAAAAATTGCTATAAAATTCGAAAATGACAAAAATGTCCCCAATCCACATCATTCTCCCCCCTTGAAGAGAGTTCGTCCTCGAACTCAGAGGGGACGACCCTCGGTGTCACCCTCCAAAATAATGATAAGAGCTATGAAGCATGGACACGTAATACGTGTTTCGACACGCGACACGCGATTGATCCAAAAATTTGGATACGACAAGCTATGATACGTATAATATATAATATGTATTTAAACATATATATTAATGAAATAAAACAGATTTTTTTCCATAAAATACATTTTTAGAGCATTCTTAACATGAAATTAAGAAAATGGACCATACAAAACAAAATTCAAATACACTCTGACATTAAAAATCATAAATAAAGCAGAATCATCAACACATGAGAAAAAAATTAATTTCATGTGTCCAAAGTGTCCCTGCGTGTCCTTTTACTTGTCCATAGTGTGTCCAATCTAAATAAGAAAAGGACTTACGCGTCCCAACGTGTCAGCAACATGTCGGAGTGTGTCGCGTGTCATACTTGAGTCAAAGTTGACTCGTGGCTTCCGAGAGTGTTTGTGCTTCAGAAGTGTCCGACACGTTGTCGGACACGGACACGTTGCCTTCAGAGAAGTGTCCGTGCTTCCTAGGATAAGAGCATGTTGGGGGTAGCCTCATCTGTCTTGTCCAAGTACTCAGGTCCTTCAGAAGCAAGTAGAGCACGACGGCGTGGCCATGAGCACTCTGAAGTCCTGTGTCCAACTACCCCACAATTGTAACACTTGAATGTTAACGGGTGAGAAGATGAGGGATGAGGGGTAGTCGTGGCTGGCGTCGCTATCGTAGTAGCATGTGTAGGAGTATTGGAGGGAACCGGTGGAGCAGATTTAGTAGTGGTGCGCGCACGAGCAGGGGGAGCTGTCTGATGAAAGGCCTCTACCTTCGTGGCATACTCTATCGCCTTCGCAAATGTGGTAATATTATGCAAAGCATGGCCCCGCTGAATATGCTCCCGGAGGCCATGGATGTAGCGGCTTGACCTCTGCTCCTTTGTCTCTCCAAGCCGAGCGCGGGTGCACAAAATCTGAAATCGCTTTGTATAGTCCAAAACAGAGGAGTTCTGTTTGAGAGCCTGAACATGGAGAAAGAGATCTCTCTCGTAGGTAGCAGGAACAAAAGTAGCCATCATCTTTGCACGCAAGTCTGCCCATGACTGAATGGGTGGTTGTCCCGCAATGGTCCGGCGTTGCTCGAAATCGTGCCTCCACACTCGCGTAACTCTGAAATTTGGTCGCCGCCAGAAGGACACAACGTCGACCGCTCAACCACATATACTCAAAGATGCGTTCCATAGCAGCGAGCCAGTCAATCACCGCATCCGACTTAAGATGACCATCAAACATCGGCGCATCCACGTGGATATCTCCCTGTATGCTTGCTCCTAAAAAGCATCTGTAATGCCATGTGGGCAATGGGGTCACCTCCCTGAAAGCCTATGTCATCCGCATCAACCTCGTCATCGCCTCGTAGAGGATCCTCAATCGAGGCCCTACGATGCTGCCTTCGAGGCGGTGGACTAATAGGAACTGGAGCAGGAGCAGGACCAGGAGGTGGGGTCTCAAGTGGAGCGGGAGGTGGAATATATGGTGTGATCGCAGTCACAAAAGGAGCAGGGGGTGGTGCTGAAATCACAGGCTATCATAGGGGGCATTGATCTATTTGGTGTCCCTTCTTATAGCAAAGAAAATAGTGCCACTCAGAAATAGGCGCATAAGGGGTGATCTTTAGACTCAAAAGAGTCAAAAGGAGGCATCAGTGCGCCAGTCCGTCGGGGGAGGGGGTTTAAACTCTGGGAAAGACTGGGGTCGAGGGGAAGGGGTCCATCATCCCGAGGGTGCCCTAACCAATCCTGCACTCGCTCAAATGTATCAACGGGAGCGGAGTGTGCTGGACGGAGTGAGGGTGAGGGACATGTCCCCGATGTCTAGGAGGGGGAAGGGATGTATGACGTAGAGGTGGGGGCAGAAGCCTGGTGAAAGAAGCATGTGGATGGGGGTGTGGGTCAATATAGGTGTAGGGATGGGGGAATGGAAGGAAAATAATGGGTGTGGTAGGGCTCATGATGCATCTGGGGGTGGTGGCGGGGATAGGTAGAGACATGACAAAGATGTGGGTTGTAGTGGGAGGTAATGGTGGGATTTAGGGTTTGTGGAGACAAATTGGTGGGTAGGAGGACTCGGGGTGGTGGGAGGTGGGGTGATGGCGATTGATGGTAAAATAAATGAGTCGGATGGTGGAGGAGGAGGTTTGTATGGTTGGAGGCTAGGGTTTATTATTTGTTGGTGGGATTGAAAATTGGGTGGTGGTGGCGGGGATAGGTAGAGACATGACAAAGATGTGTTGGATCTTAGAGGGAGGGTTTGTAAAATGAATTAGGGTTTAGAGGGAAATTTGGGTTCTCGGTTTGGGCGGGTATTTTCAAGGACGAGGAAGAAGGATCTCGACTTAACGGTGGTACGGGAGAAGTTGGCCGACTTTGGGCGGCGCTGTACAGGTGGCTGCCAGGGGTTCCGCCTTAGTCCGTATGCAGATCGGCCACCACCTGGTGGTTCCGATCAGGAACTGGGGCATTTCGTGGGTTTTCCGTGGCTCCGAGGATGTTTTGAGGGTTCCGACCAGGGAGAAATTGTCTGAAGTGAATTCTGGCTGACCTATGGGTGTCGGTGGGGTTCCGGCGGGTGTTCGCCACTATTGTCACCACCGGCCACTGCTGGATCAGGGGATGTAGGGTTAGGGTTTGTTGGGACAATTTTTTTTCTGTGGTAGAGTGGTGGAATGAGTAGAGGTGGATGGATGGGGATTAGGGTTTTGAGTGGAAGTGGGGGCGGTGTGAGGGTTGCTCGTGGTGGAGTTCGGGGTGGAAGACGGGCATCAAGAGCATCCATCCGGGGCACGATGCGATTCAAGACTTCCTCATATCGGTCGGTGCGAGCCTCCACGGGGGCATATCTTCTCTTAGGGCTCATTTGTCGTCGTCTATGATTTTTTTTTACAACAACAATAATAACCGGTGGAGCCAACGAGGGTCTGATACCAATTGACGTAAATGAGAGTCAAATGGGAAATAGGATGATAATAACTCTCATCTCAACTCTCTCTATTAAATCTCAAAATAGTAGAATGTCCCGAATGAGGCTACAATATAAGTATTTATAGGGGGAAGGTAGCTTAGGCTCTAAGGAATGAACTAATTACAAATCTACCCCTTGGAGCTTTTACTACTCACACCTTTAAAATAGTAAGCAAAAAAGGAAAATACAATCAAATAAAAGAAAATAGCAAAAACACTATAAAATCCGAAAATGACAAACATGTCCCCAATCCACATCAGCCCCCCCATTAATTGTTTATAATGGAGTTGAACTCCCGTAATTTTCATTTCTTGGACTTCGCCTCCAAAATGACTTTTAGTGAGGCAAAATGTTGCAAAAATTTTCACCGAGTGTTTTTTGCGACACTTTGTGTGTCACTGAACATCATTTTGGGGTCAAATCCCAAGATTGTGGGAGCCAAAGTCACTATCAAATAATTAATGGGGGACAGACCTCAATAAATCCTGATAAAAACAGAGCATATATCTCTAAAAACAACCCTCTAAAGAACCCCAAAAGAACTCCCTAAAAAACCCAGCAAACAAACAAAAAAAAATGCATCAATGTCAGATATGGACAGAGGTAGGGGTTTGAGAATTGAGATGATCTATATGGCTAACCAAAAGAAGAGGTCTAAGCTGCCAATTGCCGGCAAAGATAGAGATGTTTATTTATTTTGTTATTTTTTCCCGTCCCTTTTGTTTTCCGGAACCCACTTTGATGGAGATGCACCGACTCTGAGCCTTGCCTCAAAACGCCTCACATCTACCCTTGCCTCTTATGCAGCACCTGAGGCTTGAGCCTCTGTGTGTTTTCTGCTAACTTCGCCTTTAGGCGCCCCCCAAGATGTGTAAGCGTCAAGTGCTTTTTAAAACATTGAGGATGTGTACGTGTCGTAATTGTTTTTGTGAATAAACACACAAATCAATTGCCAACATTCAACTCGAAGAATCTGTCATCATCCACCAATCCCTAATTGAGATATTGGCTGAATTCCGAAGAGTGGGAAAAAGAATCGAGAAAATCGAGAACAAATAGAGTTTTCCACATGTTTGTCTACCTCGACTGATTTCTCTTTGAGAACATGCCCATGGTTCCTGTCTTCCTACGACGCTGTTCTGTCAACCAGAACCATTCACCCAAGTCATCGCAATGGCGCCGGGTTCGGCCCTGGCACCGCCAACCCTAACCAATCCCCTTCCTAACCCCAAGCCTTATCGCAGTCCATGATAAATGTCGGGAATTTCTTGCTGACAATCATGGGATCGAAGAGGAAGTGATAGCCCTAATTGGGATGGCTATACCCATGGGCAAAAGCCCCCAGCGGGTCCAATGAGATCCTCTGATGTGTTTTCCGTCCAGAAATCAAAGAAGATTAGATGGGGGGCGTATTTTTCCGATCTACATTGGCGAGAAATTATATGATGCCGTAGGTCCTGTCGTTGTGAGGATCAGTGGCGGATTTAGGGTGTGGGTGGCCAATGTATATATAATTATTTTTGAGGGGGCCAAATGTGTGTACGTAATTTTTTTTTGAAAATATCATAAATTTCAAGGGTTAAAAAAATTAAATTTCAAAAGTTTGTGGGGCCCAGCGCCCCCCCACTAGATCCGCCTCTGGCGACGATCATGGTACTGACAAGACGCCCTATGTAAAATGCCCTAGCTGTGGAAACGGCACTAGTGATGCTGAGAGTTCAGAAAGGGCGTTGAACAAAACCTTGAGAATTCTGGTCTGGGGCATCTTGATTCAGTAGAAGGCTTGCTCTGCCCTCTACATTTTTTCAAGTTTGGGATGGGCCTTGAATCAAAAGATGATAAGAGTAAAAAGCTCCAAACTGAATGTGGGTTAAAGTTAGAACTGGGGTTTTTAATGTGGGTTTTAAATCCAGAGATGAGATGGGTCTTAAGCCCTCAGTTACAGGTTAATTGAAACGTGTGATAAAGAATGTGACCAAGGTTGTCAATATCGGCCGATACCCGATACGTATCGTCTCGGGAGCACTCCGTGCTGTATCGCCAAAAGATTGGAAATTGATGAGTATCACCTACACACACGGATTTATAGTCTGATACATATATATCGCCCAATACGTATGGGTTGTTTGAATTTGTTCAAAACGACGTCACTAATCTTAGAGCAAAAAGAAAAAAAGAAAAAGAGGCTGCGTTGAGAAGATGTTATAACCGGTCTGGGTTTCCAAATTTATTGTCAAATGGAGAAGGAAGAAACAAGGTCGCTACAGTTAGTTTTTTTGAATTGTTTTTCAGGTCTTCATTTTCGTGTGCAATCTTCTTCAACTCTTTTCCTTCTTTTCCATTCTCTCTCTTTTTCATCTCTTTTACTTCTCAGTCTTCTTCGTCTCTTTTTCCTTTTTTTCTTAAACACTTCGCGGCCTCTTTCGAAAACAGAGATATGTATCTTATTATATAATATAAAATATACCTTCGAGGCTGGCTATTGTTAGCAATATAACAATGCATTTACTGTGTTATTTTTTTTCTACGTAATATATATTTTGTATACTCAGTGGCGGTCATATCACGGACTGCTGCAAGACAATAATATTGTGTAGGTTAATGTATTATAATACATAGTGATTATGCAGTAAATAATGTTTTTCCATTTTGTTCGTTTAACTAATAAGTTAATTAATTTATATTAAAGCATAATATATTTCAATTTAACCTTATTTTCTGTTTCTTGGGGGGCATTTTATAAAAAGCTCATGATTTATTTTTATTTAATTTTAATCCAACTCATTTTCAGAAATAATGTTTAGTGCCCGATAGTGACTCGAGCACTCGGATAGTGGTCATTATTTTCGAAAATATGTTGTGCTAAAAATTAAATGGAACATTTTAAGTGATTAAAGATTAAATAACCATTTTTTAATTGTGGATACATAATATTACATTTAACTTACGTTGATTTGCCTTGTATTTTATTTTAAGACACCCACACCCATATATATCAATGTATGTAAATTTGTTTATATAATCTTTGTAAATCAAAATGTATCTTACGATACGATACCCATTTTTTGAGAAAACGATACGACTTCAATACGCCTTTTGACAATCTTGAGTGTTACTTTGCTGGATGAAAAGCGATCCATAAGGTAGAAATTCTTGGGCTCGAAGGGTTTGGGTCATTCCCAATAAAATTATGCAGAATTTATTTTTTGGCAAAAACGTTTTGGAGCAAAATCGATTGGGGTAAAATTTTCAAAACATTTATTTAATTGACACCTAGGGATGGCAACGGGTCTGGGCTCGGGGAACAATCCCCATCTCCATCAGCAGGGAGTTCCCGTCCCCATCTCAAGCAGGGATCAGCAACTGTTTTTTTAAATACTAATTTTATTTTTTTTAAAATTATTTTTTAAGAAAGTAGATTGAATGATTCACATACCCACATAAACATGATCAAAATAGAATTTTAACTACTCCACGTCTCCTTCAGATTTGTAATATCAACAAACAAAAGCAGGTATAACCAAATATGAATACGTCAACCGATCCAAATCTAATGCAAAATAGTTCTCCCTTCAACTCACCATCAGTTTCCTTATTCCATATCTAATGCAGAACATCACAGTACCAACTCCTATGTCATTCCATTGATTTCCTTCTTTAAAAAGTTGATTAAGCTTTAATTTACTGTATGTTAGTCACATAAAGAAAGGAACAATTAAACCAGAGAGAGATGTCTTGAAATCGAGAGAGAGAGAGAGAGAGAGAGAGAGAGAGAAACTGAGAAACTTACTGGATTGAACCAAAGTGCTGGAACTGAGTCGCATAGGGTCATACCAGTGCCGGCGCTATTGAGGATGAATGGGTGTGTGGGGTGGGGGGCCCCAATTTGGGAGGGAGGCGGAAGAGGAGTTGAAGAATGAAAATGTTCTAACCCAAATTGAATCTGAAAATGAAATGGGTATCAGGTGTAATGGTGTATTGGGTATTACCAATACTGTATTGATAAATGGTAATGTAACCCCAATGATTTTAATTTACTTAAATATCTTTACTTAGTTGAGATATTATTACAAATTGAGTGAAAAAAAAAGACAATTTTTATTTTTTGTGGATTAAAATGTCTTTTTACGTAGTATATAATATAAATAAAAAAAATAAAATGCGGGGATCCCCGTGTGGAGGGGACCTTATTCCCCATCCTTGCTCTGAATCCATACAGGGAATGATGAGCTTTATCGAGAGGGGGAGAGATGTGTATGGGATTAAAAGGTGGTCTTTGGAATTTTCGGAATTGGGTGGTGGGATTTATCTTGTAATTCGTGGTTGATATTATTATTAGATAACTAGGATAAGTATTAGAAATTATATTTAGTTTAAAAGTTATCTTCTATAATGGGATTTATCTGCCAAATAAATTAGGTAATTATCTATTAGTTATTTTGTTACTTTAGGACTCTAATTGTTTAGCAATAAATAAGGCCAGCCTCCTTTTGTAAACACAATATCAAGATTTATGAGATTGAGCCTTTGGCTTGAATATTTCTATTCCTTTCTTCTGTGTATCCCTTAGCTTAGTTATGTGTTTACGTCATCAAAATTATAAATTAGATGCTGATGCTCAAAGTGAAACAAGTAACTTGATACATGACTCACGAGCATACACAAATTAAGGAACTATTTCTCGTACAAAAATGTAATGTCCTTACGATGGTTGGCCGAAGGCCATATTCATAGGCTAAATAAGATAACCCTAAAAGAGGTAAAAAGATTAAAGAAGGCTTTCTAAAAGTATTTCAAGGAATATTAGCCACCACCTAAAATAAGAAAACACAACAAAAGAAACAATTAACCTGATGTACTGCTCCATTCTCATTAGATTCTTTACCAAATCCCTTCCTTTTCCTCATTTTTGGCTTCATGAATCCTTCCGTTCCTACAGCATGAGTGAACGCCATCTTAGTGTCCCCCTCTCCGCCACACACACACAAAACCACCAACAATCATCCAACTAGCATCTTGACCTCTTTTTATTCTTGCAAGATACCATCCCACCAAGATTAGATGTTCACATTATTTTATAACTGATGACGTGTTCACACTTTGATTGTCAGATGCCTTCATCATCTAGACATCTAATACATCCTTGTAAATTTTCTGTGTAATCGCTTGTGTAACTTCAGGGTAAGGAGTTACATGTTGGAGATCCTGTCACCGTCTTGAATAAATTGGTTATTATATTTTGTGTAAGCTTGTAATATCTATAATCATTTTAGAATGTTTGAAGGGTGGTTTCTCGTTGGCAATTATAATTGAAGAGACAGGGAGAGAGAAGAAAAAGGGGTTGTTTGGGGGGGGGGGGGGGGGGTAGGTTCTGTTCGGAATGGGAGTAGTGCTTTTTGATTGATTGACATGAGGGCTTGTATAGGGTTACATCGGATCATTGTCTTCTAGGTAGATTCTTGTTCTATAATGTGGGGGTGTTTGTGTGTGTGTGTGGGGGGGGGGGGGGGTCCAACACATTTTAGATTTGTGGTAATGGTAATTAAAATATTCCTTAAAAATGGTATGCATCTAATTAATTAATTAATCACTAAAAATAATATTATGTTCCCATGATAATATAATAATCCTTAAAAATGGTATTTTGTGCTCTTGGAAATTAAATAGGGATAAAAATATAAATAGCTATATTATTAATTCATTAAAATTTTCTTATTTCATATTTTGTCCTTGATATTAGATTAGTTACAAAAACGAAAACTCCCAAGGAAACGACGATTTTGGGTAGTGATGGGATTTTTTTTTCTTCCTCGTCTTTTCCCACTGCCCTATATAAAATAGACTTTATCTCCCCTCAAATTTGAGTAATAAATTGATATAAGATTACAATTGTTCTAATAGTTCCTCGTTTTCCCAAAACCTTGTTAACACTTAAATGGTGGTAATAGATATAAGAGCACAATTGTTCTAAATAGTTGCTTCGTTTTCCCAAAACTTCATTAACATATAAAATTTGGACAACTAAATTTACCTGGAGTCTAGTTATTATGAGATAATTATTTAAAATTTGGCAAAATAAATTTGCTTGGAGTCATTGCTAGGCCACCATTAGGTAAATTTTTGACTTCATCCTTGCATGTGCATGGCCTAGAGCTTCTCTCAGTTGTCCAATAGGACTTTTCTGGATTAAATGCGATGTAGATCTGTAACATGTAGAGCTACAAAGCAGGACAATGGACCCAAATGTGTTTTTAATTGTGACGGGATTTAGATGAAGTTTGCATTGCCGCTACATTAACCTTTGTTCATCTTCTGTTACCTTCAAGTGAAATTACAAGTGTGTGTTCGACTGACATTACTATGTTAATTACTTGTTTTCACTCATTTTAAACTATTTGGGTGTTTAATTGCAAATAGATTTTATGGAAACAATAGTCCTAAATGTGACCCGCGCTCCATCCTTTTCTCATTGTTAATGGAAAACATTTCTCCCCTGCCACACCTTACCCCCCCCTGCACACACAAACAAAGAATTAGATTCCCTGGAAAATCAGAAGTTCACCTTTTCCACTCTTTTCCGACTATTCAATAACAAAATTAATATACTCCAATTTTGCAATCAAATGCACCTAAATTCTCTCTTTCTTTTTAGAATTCTTGTGGAAATTTCTATAGAATTCACATCTTCCTTGTTTTTTCTAGGGTGCAGGAGCACGGGGGTGAACAAATAATCCCTTTCAGCTGTGTTTTAGAAAGAAATTTGGCTGACATGCCTGAAGATGAAGCTGCAAAGTATTGCGAGGAGAACAAGTTACAAAGGTTAGTTCAAATTTTTTATGTTGCTCAGAAATGCAGACTTGATGATTGGTTGTTCGTCATGTTGAATATTTTCTACCACTTTGATATTGGTACATACTTGAGGTCTATTTTCCATCAAAGTTCAAATTGCTGGCTGTAAATTAGTAATTTAAAATTACCATGTTATGTAAATATTTAATTTAATTTCATCTATATCAATACTTTATGGGGATGCAAGGCTTTTAAGTTCATAATATCAATTGCTTTAATAATTTATCTATTGCTCATTATATTAATACCCGATTATTATTTACTTGTCACTTGTGGCGGAAGCATTTGCATCTTGTTTCTACTTTTTCTTGCAATAGAATCTAGAACTATGAAAAATGTAACGTCGATATATAAATCATTGACAGCCAAGTCGACTTGGATATGCTTTGATACAGTGCCCTTCCGAAGATCATAAAGACTGGATTTGCAGCTATTAATCTCATATACTTTTTCACGGCAGGTCCTGATGAGGTATTATATTGACCTTTATTATTCAGTTATGTCTTATTTTCTTTTTCCCATTAATGTCGGTGGAGGCATTTTTTTTTTTTCCTTTTTCCATCGCAAGTCTTTCATGATCATGATCATGACTCTAATATAGTTGTCCCAATTGTTTGCATAGTATACCATAAAATATTGAAAGGCATTGTGTAACTTTCAGTTTTCTCTCCATTTCTGATCACTTTCTCTCTCCATTTCTGTTCACTTTCCACGGAGATCAGGATAAAAAGTATTTGGCATTTTTTGTGTATTATTATCTATTTATTAGTAGAGTTGACATTCATGTCTCTTTGCCTGTTTCAAGTTTCTGGTTTGTCCGATTGAGTATCTGTCTACATTGTGCTGATTTGAAGCCACTGTTATTGTGAACTTGGGTATTGGGTAGGGTGGAATGTTACATTGTAGAATTTAATACCTATATGCAAGACATTACAATTGATTTCATTATAGGG
Source organism: Sambucus nigra (assembly GCA_949130495.1). Taxonomy (NCBI): domain Eukaryota; kingdom Viridiplantae; phylum Streptophyta; class Magnoliopsida; order Dipsacales; family Adoxaceae; genus Sambucus; species Sambucus nigra. The sequence goes on along the minus strand of OX422216.1, from coordinate 327,755,039 downwards.
TTATCTTGACGTAACCTCTTGTATCATACAGTATTTAGACATAAATGCCTAAACGTTAAAAAACCCAGACATAAAGCTTAACATTCTGACGGACATCCATCTTTGTTGACGGCGTAATTGTGTGTGTGTGTGTGTTGGGGGTGGGGGGGGGGGGGGGGTCAAATTTCAGATTCTATATCTTTTGTTCGGGTTGAGTATTTTGTTTTCTTGAGTATTTGGTGGTGTTAACAGTAAATGTAATAAAAGAAGAGGTTTTAGTCCTCTTTAGGAAATATTAGGATTAGTAAAGGCCCATTTGGTCATTTGGCACCAAGTATTACTTTTTAGTATAAATAGATATATGATGTAATAGTGGGAGGATTATCTTTGGCTTTCTAATACAAGTTTCTGATTTGTGCTTTTTTTTCTCTCTTTCTCTGGATACAACTATTGGTGTTTGCATCAAATTGGTATCAGAGCCTAGTGAGCTCCTTGCTGTGTGTATCTCTTCCCAATGCATCTCCATTCAGGAATCCCAAGAAGAGGAATCAAAACAGGGATTCTGAAAATCGAATGGCGGCCCTAGAAGAAGCTAGGCTCAAATGATGAAATAACAAACATTAATTTTGTCAAAATTAGAGTTTTGTTTTTTCTTCTCATCCAATCTAACCTTCAGACAACCCTTAAAGACCCCAATCCAGACCTTCCCCAGGTCCGCGACCCCTTTTGAACTCTAAAACCAATTATCGAATGGAGGGTGATGGGGAAAAAGTGCCTCAAATAGAGGGTCACCCGAATCATCAAGGGCTTGTGTTGAAGCTTCTAGAGAGGACTATTCAAGGGGATATGAGGGTTGATATACCTACTTTTGATGGAAGGATGGATGCAGAAGCATTGCTGATTGTGTCGATTTCATGAAAAAAGTCTTTGATGTAAAGAACTACTCTGGTCACAAATGTGTCAAGCTTGTCACAACAAAGTTGCTAGGCCTTAGCCTAAGGCCTGCAATGAAAGAGGTTATAATGGCTGAGTTCTTGCCGTCTTCATACAATCGAGACCTTTTCACCCGAATTCAAGCCTTGAGGCAATCATACTCTAGTTTGCGTGAATACATGGAGAAATTCTGCATGTTGTGCACCTTGGTTGCCTGAAGAGAGACTGAATATCATAAAATTGGGCGTTGTAAGGCCTAATAAAGCATAGATTAACTTTGAGGGAAATTCCAAGTTTCCATAAAGCCGTCGAGTGTGCCATGCGCGTAGACGCTCATCTATGGGGACTAAATCTACTTCAAACACGGCTGCGCCAATCAAATACAATGAAAATTCGGCCCTTCTACCCCGTCCAAATGCCATGAATGCGGACGATTCGGCCACAAGATGTCCGGTTGTCCTAGATAGAAGAAGAGGCCGATTTTTGTCATAATGGAAGGCAACGGAGAGGAGGAAACCGCCGTGGATCTTCCAGAGATAAATGATATGCTTTTCATCCCAATTGGCCCGACACCGAAGGAGAACCCCTTTGAGTTCATCGATGAACTCTTTACGAGAAGGGGAGAGTGACGTAATTAGGGGAGTCAAATTTAAGATCTGATAGCTTTTGTTTGGGTTGAGTATTTTGTTTTGTTTTGAGCATTTAGTAGTTTTAACAGTAAATGTAATAGAAGAGGTTAGTCTTTGGGAAATATTATGATTAGTAAAGGCCCTTTTGGTCATTTGATACTTGGTTGTCAGGTAGTGTTTTTAGAATAAATAGGTATGATGGAATAGTGGGGGAATTATCTTTGGCTTTCTAAAACAATTTTCTGATTTTTTTTTTTTTTTGCTTTTCTCCCCTTTTGTGTCCAATTTTTGGTGTTCACATCAGTTATATAATGTGATTTGATTTTACTCCCGACATTTATGTACGGATTTACCCCCTTTTCCCCACTTCATCTTTTCCAACCGAAAACTGTAATCTTAATATCAAATATAACTTAAAGAGATCACTCTGTCCATTGCTAGCAATCAGCTAAATACCCCAAACTCAAAACCTAACCCTTGTTTTCGATGGAGACCCACCCCCACCCCCCACTTGATTGAAACCCTATGTTCAGACACACACAGATATATATCTATATAAATTAAAACTAATTTTATATACTAAGCAGAAATCATAAACCCTGCAAATCACATAATTGCGAACTCCAAATCGCTGCAAATCACAATGTTGAAAATATAAGGTCCCACATCCGGGAATTAATGCCTTGCGCCCACCCATTGTATTGGTTTTGAGTGCCCCAATTTTTAACATTGCATCAGTGCAAGCTAATCATGGCCCTATGGTCTAATTGCTCCACGCCATCCAATATAATATGTATACCATGTTAGGCTCAAGTCACGCCAAACGTGAGGGGCCGTGTTGAGAATATAAAGTACCAACATTGGGAAATTAACACCTTGCACTATAGTATATTAGATCATGGGGCCCCTACACCTTTGTTTTGGGTTTGATGCTTCATTATTTAATACACATAATCGCAGACCTAAGAGTGGCAAATCAGATCTAAGTGATAGCATCACCATTTCTGTAAGTCTTGAAATCAAATTCTGAAGTAATATTAGTGTTCACGTAATTTAGTCATGTAGACCTCACACTAACTAAAATTAGTGTTGCATAATTGTAATGAACTTTATTGGAGCCTTACCAGTAAGCTTATATCACCCCGTCTACCTTGACACTAAATTTCGCAAGTGTTCAGGTCCCTCCTTTGGTCGAGGGATTCTACAATAAGTTATGCTCAGCTAACCCACTAACAATACATCATCATCTTTCCCTCGTCTTCGGATAATTCACCCTTGTTAAGTTTGTTGAGGGACCAAATATGTTTTTTTACTCTTTTATCAAATGATTCCTGTGCTTCTGTTGGATTCAGAGTGCTTGACATTTCCAGTGTCCATATACAATTTTCTTCCTTGTAGCATTATTTATTCTGGATCTGAGTTAAAGTGATTTCATGGTTGAATGTTATAGTTAATTGGTTTTCTTGCAGGTCAAGTGCTGGCAGATTCGAAGGCAGACAAAGGCTCCTCAAGCTGCAGGAGCAATTCATACTGATTTTGAAAGAGGGTTCATTTGTGCTGAGGTTGCCTCCCCCACCCACAAATTTGTAGCTACAAATTTATGATTTTTTTGACATTGTTGATTGCAGTAATTTAGTTTCGCCTCGCTTTCATTATTACTATCTGATAGTATATTATGTGCATTGGAACAAAGTAATTCTTTATATGCTTCATGTATGTTCTAATATGTTTGCAAGGAGATTGTTTAATTGCCTTATCCTTGGGAAAGAAAACAAATTGTTTTCTGCAAGTAAATTTCGGTTTAATACTCTTTTGATGGCTTGATCAATATTTTTTCACACATGCATTATATTTTTTTTAGTTAACTCAAAGCGCGTTTTGCAGATCTCCCTTGCCACATCTATGCATTTAAAAACACTGCAGTGTCATAGTTCTAGAATTTACCTGATTACCAAAAAGTGCCATGTTTTTTTCCTTCCTCTTCGACTGCCTTTGATGAAGGGAAGTGGTGGCCACTAATGTTTTCTTGTCCCCAGTGTAATTGTTGTATAGCAGTTTGTTACATGGTGCAATTGTGCAGTCATTTTGTTGTCACATTTTCAAAGCACATAACAAAAGCAGTGCTTCATCTTCTCAAAAAGCGAAATTCTTGAAATGCCTGATAACACCCAAATTTTATTTCTGTATCTTTCACTCTCTGATGCTGGCACTTCTATGAATCTTGTTGGAAGCGCTGACTAAAATTTGGTTATGATATGCTGCAGGTCATGAAATTTGATGATCTGAAGGAACTTGGTTCCGAATCTGCTGTGAAGGTATTCTATAATTTTGTGTCACTAAATTATTAGTTCTATTTCAATTAATTATACCATAGCTAATCTGATTAGATTATGTCAGGGTCATTGCGTGCATTTGCATACAGACTGATTTCTTATAATAATGGATTTGTTGTTACCCCCATCAATTGGCAATATGCATATGTGCTAGTCCAAAACCTACCTTAGTGTCTTGCTGGATTTATCTTGAATTCCTTTGGGATAGAAGGGGAAGAATGATTTACGAACCTTTTATGGTTAATTTTAGCACCACAAGGTTTTCATTGGCCACTAGCATATGAATAAGTTATGTTCATTTGATGCATGAAGCCACTTGGATATTGTATTGAAAACAGTTATATCTTTTCTGTTGGATAATTTGCTAGATTTTGTGAAACATTTGAATGGTCCTCTTAGTGTTCGAATGATGGTCAGTTCTTTGCAGGCCAAATGTTCTACATTTGATGGAAAACTGATCGTTGATGAATGCTCCTTAAGTTTGAACAGTGGTAAAAAGTATTAGAATAGTTGTCACGAATGAAGTTCCCTATTTGATTTTGGAATGGTTTATTGACTCTAAGTAGTTGGAAAGGTTTTCCTATAAAAGGAGGATGCCCTCAACAAGTAGCTGGAAGAATGTGGGAATGTAAAGGGAGAGCATGTAAGGCCTTCCAAAGGTGAGCTTGGAATGAAGAAGGGTGAGGGTTTTATTTTTATTATCAAGGGCTGTCGTTCAATGGGGGTAGAGTTGGATTGTTTATGTAATGTTGTGTGCTCTATATTGAGTTTCTAGTTGGCAGGCCTACATGCGAAGTGGTATGCGTTGGGGATGATGCGGGTTGAGCACTTATTGAGAGTTTTTTAGATTGAGGAAGTTCTCTTTCTATAGAAACTGTGGTTCAGTTAGGCTAGGGTCTAATGGCTGTTGGAGTAGAAAGGTTAGGTTGGGTAGATCCTGAGCTATCTCCTAACCGATTTGATCACAATGTGGTGAGAAAGGCGGAGTACACCACTATTTAGAGAATCTATTATAAAATAGGGATCAGAATTCAGATAAGATTCAATAAGTACTCTTGGAAGTCGAGTACACTCGAATGATTTAATGAGTTGTTAACAATTGTATTTATTACTGAGGAAATGGACTCACTCGTGTTAGCTGAGGAAAGACAACTCTCTCTACTTCATCAGGCGGCTGAAGGACAGTCTATTTTGATGGAGAGCAAACGTCTGGTCACTTGGTGACAGGTTATGAAGCACGGACAGTCACGGACTCGACACGTGATATGAAACACGAAACATGACACGTGATACGCAATTTTTTCAAAATCTAGGATACGACACCTTGGGATATGTATAATATTATTTATATTTATATTTAATTATATGTAAAAAAATAAATTTTAATGTACTCTAATTTTTTAATATTTATGGCAAAATATTTTCATAATTTTTTGTTACATGTATTTTTATAATTTTTGGTTATAAAAATATTACTTAGTAGTTATTTTGACTTTTTAAATTTTATTACGTGTATAGGGAAAATAACATTAGTCAATGCAATCTCACACCCCTATTGCACTTACTACATGCTAGCTTTGACAGCTGACTCCTGATTGCTGACCCTTTAAACAGACTAAAGTGACTCTACACAACGCCTTTGAGAGCCATCTCTTGTGCCTTCTTCTTCTTCTTCTTCTTCTTCTTCTTCTTCTTTTCGTCTCTTATTTTTCTTTTCTTCTTTCACGCTGGGAGTTGCGACTGCAAAAGAATGCTTTAGTCGGGATATTTATTCCTGTTTTGAGGGAAAAGATAGGGTTCGTAAGAGGTAGTTTTTTTTTGACACAGTTCAGTGGGATTTTCTTTTTGACCCCATTTTAAGTTTCCAAAATACTATAAAGTACCCCCCAGCGTGTCCCCTTAACATGTCCATGCGTGTACTTTAAAAAATTAAATAAAAAACAGGATACGCTGGGACACGTGTGTCCCGAGTGTGCCCGTGCGTATCTTGTGTCCGACTCGAGTCAAAGCCGATTCGTTGCGTTCGAAAGAATGTCCATGCTTCATAGGTGACAGGTCTAGCCAGTTGGGCATACTTGCGTCTCCGGTGTCAGCTTCCTCCGTGCTTACAGTTACTACCTGCAGAATGGTGAATCGATGTGGGTTTCTGTGGGCTGAAAGTGGGCTGGGGCGGATATGGGAGGTTGAAAGCGGTCTGGGGTGGGACGCGGGTTGTATTCGGCCCTGACGGTCCCCAGAACAATTTTACAGCAAAAACAAGATGAAAACTCAAATGATGAAAATCCCAAATTAAGATGAAATAAATTGAAAGATCCAAACACATTTCAAATCTGAATTTCATACCAGACCCATAGCTTCGAGCGAGTGATGGTGTTGAACTAATATGGGCTGATACTGCCAGGTCTACTGACAGTCGTGGATTTGTCAGGTTAGCTGAAGGACAGTCTATTGATGGAGCTGTTGTCTGGCCACTTCAGTTGCAATATAGCCTCCTGAGCATAATTATAACTAGGTGGCAAACTCACGTGGGATGGACAGAATAACTGTATTATATTGTTATGTGAAGACCACTCTCTCTTGAGAACGGAGATCGTCCTTCGGGAATTCCTAGTGGTCTCTCTTCCTGGTACTTAGAATGATTAGGAGAACCTGGCGTTACCTTATTCTCCTGAGCCAATGCAATACCCTTGAGGTGAACGGATTGTTCAGTGGAACTTCACGCTCCTCAAGCCGTGTCTTTGCTCGATCCTATATGCACCAAGCAGTGGCTCGCATGTAATAGAACCTACGTATTATCAAAAATACCATATATAGAAAGTCGAATTGTCTTACATTACAAACATCAAATTACGTAAGGTTGTTTACAACAAAACTCTTCGTGTCTTCATATTCTGAGAACGTCGAATAATATCTTCATTGCCAATATTGAGTGGGGGGTGGGGGCGGAGTTGGAGAAGGACGTAGAGGTGAAAGAGGCGTTTGTGTTGGTTGGCTCGCACTTGGCTCATGTATTTTTTTTACAATACTTTAACCTAATTGCTCTATATTCCAAATCATAGTTCACTAACAACAATTGAGCAAACAAACAAATATATGCACCAAACAATGAGCAAACTAATATTTGTAACTACCTATATTTAGCTACTCATTTCTAAGAATCAATAAATTTTTTTAACAACCTAACGGCCTAATTTTTATAATAAGCTAATTTAACATTGAACATTTAACTGAAAAATTAAACATTGAACATTTAACTGAAAATTAAACTAATATAACATTTAATCATCTGAACATTGAGCATTTATTCATTTAAATGAACTAAAAAAAAATAAAAGAAAGAAAGTTACCTTTGATTGGAGCCGGAGGAAGAAGCGCCTGCCGGAGAAAGGGGATGGAGCCTTGATGCAGAGAGAGAGGTAGCATGGCGGAGGAGAGAGCTGGGAGTCATCAGAGAGAGGCTAGAGCGTGGCGGATCAGAGGAGAGAGGCGGTGGCGGGCTCCTGGCCTGGAGGGAGAGGACTGAAAAACTTGAGTAGAGTTGGTGATGGAAGAGGAGAGAGAGAAAGAGGGGAGGTAATGCTTGGGTGGGTGGGTGCCTGCTGAAACAAAAGAGGAGAATGGCTTAGCTTAGCTTAGTTTTTATTTTTTATTTTTGAAAAGGAGACGTGTCTAATTGTTTTAGAATTTATATTACATTTCCACTCTCAACTTCTGAAGTAACAGAGACTGAATGTCCTTTCACTCCAAAAAATTACACAGGCTCATTTATTTTTTCCATATATCTTAGAAAAAAAATCCGAAAATTTAGACAGGGTGGCCGTCCACCCTCGGTACCATGTAGCTCCGCCCCTGGCTCCGAGTACCCTTCTATATGTTAACTCTTCTTGCAAGGCACCCTTTACAATTGCTTAGAACATTTTTTTTTTGGTAATAATTAAATATGCCCCAAACTTCTCAACGGAGGAGTGTTGGAGTAACCCACATCGCTAGGAATCCCAAGTGGGTAAATCACGATGAAGTCTGCTATTTTATATTAATGGTTTAGATGTCAATTTATTTCCTAATACTCAAATTTTAATTTACCTATAAAAAAATCTCAAAAATCGCAAAAACTCGAATAAGACATGCATGGAAGGAAATTAAATCCAGTAATGGTGAAAATCCGAACTCATTTATCTAACAAGATCATTTGAGATAAGACTTTTAACTTGAGCCATTACGAATAGAGCTCGAGCACTGAAACATATTCTTCAACTCTGTCATTGGTAAGCAGTAGCAGCATTTTATGCTCATAACCTTGGTACGAGTGACTTATATTTCTTTTAAGCTGGAGGATGCGTGATTTTTAATCTGCTTTTCGTGCACAGGCTGGTGGGAAGTATAGACAAGAGGGGAAGACTTACGTGGTCCAAGACGGAGACATCATCTTTTTCAAGTTCAATGTCTCTGGTGGTGGGAAGAAATGAGACATCCATATGAGCAAATCTGATGATGAAAGATTGGGTGTGTTTATTACATTACGAGAAAATCTGTATTTGTTTTGAGTTGTACAAATTTTGCCCCATTAATTATTGGGCTAAAATGTCTCATTTTCTGTGGCGAACTTCTGGAAGGCGTCACGCTAAGAGAAGTGGCAGAGAGCACTAGTGTTACATGTATCACTTTTTTAATGATTGATAAAGTAGTTATGATGGTTCTTTCACCTGTGCCTCTAAATCACAAGTAATGCTACCGCAGGTCATATATCTATATTGTTGTATAACGCGCTCGCACCACAAGCTTTTATTGATTTTGGGGTTTTTTTGTCTTGCCAACCTGATTTTTCTTATTTTTTAGTAGTCCCACTATTTCCACTCTAAATCTACATTCCCCCACTCCACCTTTTTGCTAAAAGACTTTACTATCCTTAAAACTTATTTTTTCACATATTTGTATTCTTCTCATTCCAACTTTTATTGCTACCAACTCAAATGAGAGTACAAATTGAAGGACAAGAGATTCTCTAATATTTACAAAAAAAAAGCAAATAAACAAGGATCAATTCTTTAATAGTCCCTATTATAAATATATATTTTTTAGAAAGGACACATATTTTTAGTTTAACCCATTTAGTCCCTCAAGCACTCAATATTCTCTTATTTTTAGAGGTCCGCGTCAGAGGCACTCTCTTTCCAAAATATGTGGCAAAGGACTTTTTGAGGCAAAATAAAAAGGCTTGGACTAAATGAGTATTAAAAAATGTTTGCGGGAGTATTTGGTATATGTCCCAATAAACAACCACATAAATAATAAATTTTCAAAAAAATCATTAATACATTTATTTATATAAAAAAAATAGTTTGAACAAATATAATATTTTGTCAAAAATCTATTATATATGTTAAAATACATAATATTTTGAAAATAAAAAATATAGTATTTTGAATATAAACAAATCTAATATTCTGAAAAATAATTTTTAAATATTCTGAAAATACATAATATTTGAGCAAAAAATTATTATTATTTTTTTATAGAAATGGAAGTTAATCAAAAAACGGTTTTTAAATACGTACTATTATGGAAATAAAAAACATAATGATTTGAATATAAAAATCCTGGTATTTAGGAAAAGAATTTTTTTAATATTTTGAAAATATAAAAAATCACAAAAGTCAGTTTTTATTTAAAAAAAAACATCTGGTTGTTTATAGAAAAAACTATTATTATTATTTTTATTGAAACGAGCGTTAATAAAAAAATTGCTTTGTTATTTATATAAAAAATTGACATTCTTTTTATAAAAAAATGTTGACGATGATTATATCAAATAAAAAATGGACTTCATTTTTATAAAGAAAAACTAGACGAAACTTTTATTATAAAACATAATTTTTTCATAAAACTGTATTTTTTTTTGTAAAAAACTAAGTTGTGATTTTGATAAATTACCATTTTTTGCATTTTACACTTTAATGCATGACACGACACGAATAGCGTAACTTATAATTTTCACACCAAAATGAATACAATGACACGAATAATCTGTTGTGAGTGACACAATATTAAATTCATACGTTTACTTGTGTTATTCATGTCATGTTGTATTTAATGTGGTGTGAAAATTATAAATTACGCTATTTGTGTCATATCGTGCATTAAAGTATAAAATACAAAATTAGTAATGTGTCAAAGTCACAACTTAATTCTTTTACAAAAAAAATACTGTTTTAAAAAAAAATATAAGTTTTGCAAGAAATTGTAAAAAATAAAGGTTTTAAAAATATAGTTTATAATAAATGTTTCGACCATTTTTTCTTTAAAAAAATGTTGTCCGATATTTTTGTTTGATATAATAATCGTCAATATTTTTTTGATAAAAAGAATTTCAAGAAGCATTTTTTTGATAAATAAATGTATTAATAATTTTTTTTGGAAATTTATTATTTATGTGGTTATTTATTTGCATTTTTTTTTATAAATATTAGAGGATCTCTTGTCCTTCAATTTGTACTCTCAATTGAGTTGGTAAAAATAAAAGTTGGAGTCAGATGAAAATAAATATGTGAAAAGTAAATTTTAAGGATAGTAAAATCTTTTAGCGAAAATGTGAAATGGGAAAATGTAAATTAAGTGGAAATAGTGGGAGTCTCTTTTTAGTGGTTTGGCAAAATCATTGCTGCCCAAAGTTGAACATGCACAAACCCGTGAATTTTAATTGGCTTTGCTTTTAGAAAAACGAACAAATTTAACTATGGTGTCCGACTAAACTGACCAAATGTCTCGAGTTGGTATTGCAAGTGAAAATGTTGAATAAATATAATTAACTTTCGCGTGATAATCAATATGTTGCAAATTTATATTATACTCCTAATACGATAGAATTAGAGGAGTAATTGAGACTTTAATATCAAAGCATTTAATCTTTTTTTCTAAAAATCGGGGGTTCAATCCTTTTATTTATCGAAAAAAAATAAGTCTCTTTGTTTTCTGAATTTCCATTGGTTTCTATAACAAAAGAAGGTGAACAGATTCAGGGGTTTCAATCCCTTTTATTTACCAAAAAAATTAAGTATGTTTCTTTTCCCGTCATTACCCAATAGCTCCCAGGATGGACGTGTAAATGCACTTTATTCTCTCTCTTTTTGAACATAAAAACCCAGAGGTTGCCGCTAAAGGTGTTGGACGCCACCAATTCAAGCTTCAACGGTAGTTTTGAGGAGTTCAAATCGGAAGCCCCCAATAACAAAGCCAATTTCATCTTCTTCTTGGTTGATAATGACCTTTCCACCTATCTCAGCTGGTGCCCTGATTGTGCGAGAGCTGAACCTGTTATATACAATCTTGATTTGCCCCTTTACCTTGGTAGGAGATACATATATACCTACTTTTATTGTAAGTCCCCTGTTTGATGAAATGTCTTTTTGAAATTAAAATTCATTTCTACTTTTGTTAGGTCTTTCGTTATGATTATGTTCTTTACAACATTATTTGTTATTATAGAAATCTATATTTGTAATTGGGTCTTGATAACTAACTAAAAGATACCCATTATTCTTTCTAATTGGATTAAGATGTCTCTCAATTTTAATCCATTTCATAACAAATAACTTAAATGGGGAAGGATGAGTTGATTCCAATGCGTTGTTACCATACAAAGTACACCACACATGTTATTGAAAAATCAATTGAAGGCTCTATACTTACCACAATTTTATATTTTTAAGGATGAAAAAAAGACAAAACACGGTATGCACTCGAACGTGCGTAACAAATATCTAAGTTCACTTTATGAATATAACCCGAGATGAGCAACTCCGTATGTGTATTATATGTAACCAATGTGCTTTCAGTTTTGAGGGTTTTGATTCGATTGTTTTTTGAAGGAATTTTTTTATCGATTCAACTGTAATGGGTTTTTGAATGATTCAATTATGAGTGATTTCAATTTAATTTGGATGGAGGTCATGGTTGGATTACAGTAGAAGAAGTTATTTTTTAACTTAAAATGTATAGACTGAATAATTTGTCTTTTGCTAAAATTGTTACTTTTTATTTTGTATACTACTCATTCATCATAATATATTAAGCACAACGTATTATTAAATGCAACCAAATATTATCTATTTGTATTATTAAAATTATTTTAAATAAATTTTATGTAATTCTTTTTAATAAAACGCTGTCGCATCGCTTGGGTTCTATGCTAGTACATTATATTATGGATGTTCTCACTCATTTTATGTATTTAAATGTGTCTTTTGGGAATACTTACTTTATAGTATAGATAGGGGTTAATCCTCTTTACTATTGACATAATTGTGGAATAAAAGGTCCCTCTAAATTCTCTTCTTGCCATATTTTTCATAACATGTTAGTCAAAATCTTAATTTTCTCACATCAAAACTGCAAATCGATTTTAAGAGATTTGCAAAAATATAAAAGCGAAAGCTAACCTTATGGAGAATCAGACGAAGCGAAGAATTAAATGGATGTGCAAAGCGAACCTCAAACAAGATTGCTATTTGCCTTTTTGATAAAATTTGTTGGGTAACTGACCAATGATTAAATTGCATTTACATACAATTCAATAATACGTGAAACCCACCAATTTATTCTCATAACACTTTTAAATTTTGAAATACCCTTTTGTTGGTTTTTAAAATTCACTTTTAGAGTCTACACAAAATTTCATCTAACTGCGATTTGCATACCCTAGTATTGACTTGTTGTAATCTTATAATTAAATTATTGATTTAACGTAAAAAAAAGGACTATAGGCCTAAGATGTTGAAATTCTTAAGTGTTAGATGCTATTGAATTTTGATTTATGGAGATATGAGGAATGCAATGGGAAAACTGTGATTTTATTGTTTAAATGGATGTGTGTTATTTAACTAAAGATTGGGACACGAAGTTACCTATTTAGGTAATATTTTGGGGTTGAAGTTCGCATATAACTATTTTAATTTGGGACTCGAAGCCCCCTCATAGACATTTTAATTTGGCGCCTGAAGTTCCCAAATGACATAATATTGAGACTTAAAGCTCTTTAAATATTTAAAATCGTGTGGAAGGATAAATTTTCAAATCGAATCAATTTGTATGTGTTGACTTTATTTTGTGTTTGAACAAAACTTGTTTCAGTCATAAGTTAAGACTTGAGTTATGTGTTATTCAAGCCTATGTGATTGAATACTACGTGGCAAAGCTAAAGCGGCATCAAGGTTACATTGGATTGCGTGCCGAGTTTTTACCAAAATGATGATACAAAATATCATCCAAAGATAGGTTCAACTTAGTTTTTGGGTTTATACACTTATGGTGAGATAAGACAATAAAATAACAAGCTAAATACCAAGTAGAGAGGATGAGACATGAAGTATAGACGCATGTATAAGTGGTTCGGCCTTAGCCTACGTCCACTGTGCAAAGAGTAAATCACTTTCACTAAATACTGAGGTTAGAAGCCATTAACAGTGTTATAAGCTTTTATATACTTTCTCTCTCTAACACAATGTAATGTAACAGGGTTGAAACAGATCGATCCCTGTAAAAGAAGATGATGAGTCCCTTTTATAGCATTCGGGGTTCGCAATATCACCCCTAGCATGCAACCTGTATGAGTGAGATCAAGTAACCATTGAGAGCGTGACAGCTGTACCATGAGGGAGATAGTCTCTGAGGCCAATACTATTCAGTATGGCTCAGTGTGTGAGAAGTCTGGTATGAAATGAACATGAGGGGACATGTTGTCATAGTGGGTGTCGTCCAGACGAAACCAGACTTATGTATATAAGTCTTCTACATTTGAGGGATCTTAATGAAAGTATGAATGACTAATAGTGTTGATCCCTGGAAACGTTTGGGTGTTGTTTTATAATTAATGTTTGATGCCCTTTGGTAAAATGTTCTTTAAAAGAGAAAATGTTTTCTTATTTTAGTTCGTTCGAACGAGATTATGAGTTCATTCGAACGAGATGTGGATGTCGATATAACGACCTTCAAACGAGGTACTTCTGTTAATCAGAGGTATATCGTTCGAAGCGCGTTTGAACGAGATTAACATGTTCATTCGAACGAGATAAGGTTCATTCGAACGAATCATCGAACGAGTTACCTAAAAAAATGTGCCGCCTCAAAATTCATGTTTTCAATAAATACTCGAGTTTGGCATCAATTTTCTCAGAGATCTTTGCGAAAACGATTTTCCAAAGTTTACCTTGTGCCTCCCAAACCCTACTTTATACCTAAGTTTGAGATCTAAGAATCGTACATCTATATGCCTGTTTGAGATCTCTTAAGCATTTCACCTTATTTGTTTTCTTTTCATAATGTGAGCGTTTTGAGCAGTGGAGACCGTGTTTGTGTTGAGTAGTGGCTGGACTAGTCACGAGTAAGATCGGTGGGATACCGAGACGTGGGAATGAGCCTGCGTTGTGTGGCTATTGGAAGGCATCCAACAGTGGATGCAAAAAAGGTTACAAGGAACAAGGAAGCGCATCAAAGATTGAGGGCGTCGAATATGTGAGTAAGTCTAAGTTATTCTTATAAATATACCTATATCGTAGTGGACTTGTGTGGCTAGACTGTCCGAGGGTTTTCCCGTTGTGGGTTTACTCGTACATCACCGTATTGTGGTTTGCTTATACTCACATAGATGCATGCTTATGACAAGACTGAAATTGACAAAACTATTTCAAACAACACTTGTGGTTTCAAAAGGTGCAAGGTTTATTAAAATTGTGAAAAATTAAAAATTGATGGCGTTTTTTTAATTCAAATTGCAGGGCAAACTAGCTTTCTCAGATTGGTATCAGAACGGGTTACACTAGCTTACTGTGTTAAATCCCTGTTTATCTCCTTTAGTTCCATTGGTAGGTCTCCATTATTTAATGGGTCAAACTATCCCTATTGAAAAGTCAGGATGCGATTTTTCTTAAAATCAATTAATGTGACTGTTTGGAACTTGGTTGAGTTTTGGTGGACTCCTCCAACTGAAGGTGGTGCTCCTAAAGAGTATGCCTCCTGGACAACGGTTGAAAATAATGCCTCGAATTTTAATTCCAGGGGTATGAACGTTATTTTTTTGCATTGTGACCGCATAAGAGTTTAAACACATTATGACTTGCGAGAGAGATAAGGATGCTTGGAATATTGTACGATCCACACACGAGGGAACAAATACTGTTAGAATTTCCAAGTTACAAAATTTGATGGGTAAGTTTGATAAAATTAAGATGTTAGAGAATGAGTCTTTTGATTAGTTCTATGCTAAGTTTTCAGATACTGTCAACTCCTTATTTAACTTAGGTGAGCCGATCCCGGGGTTTAGATTTGTGCAAAAAATCTTAAGGTTGTTTCCTGAAAGATTTAACTCCAAAGTCACGGTCCTAGATTCCCTAGGTGGCGTCGACACAATGAGAGTACAAGAACTTGTAGGTGACCTTAAAACTTATCACTGCACCAAAAAGGCTAAATTGTCACCTTTGAGCCTTCCAACTTTGTCACGATCTTTGACCGTGACAAGTTCGTGACAACGGTTTGTCACAGTCAATGACTGTGACAACTTTAGAAAGTTGTCACGGTCAAAGACCTTGACATGTCTGTGAAATCGTTCTCCGTAAAAAAATCCTATCGCCTCATTTTTTTCCACCGTTTTCATTCCCCCCCTTTATTTCTCTCTCTCTCTCTCTCTCTCTCTCTCTCTCTCTACGTTTTTAGGTGAGTTTTTTTTTCTCTCTCTCTCCTTTGTATATATGTGTGTGCGTGTGTGTGGGTGGGGTGGTGGGGGGGTGGCAGTGGTGGGGCAGGGGGAGTGGGGGCAAGGGGAGTGATGGGGGTGCGGGGTAATGGGGGGTGGGGGTAGGGTAGGTGTGTGTGTGTGTGAGGGTAGGGCTGGCATTGATGGGGCAGGGGGGGGGGGGTGAGTGGTGGGGTGGGGGGGAGTGATGGGGAGAGGTGAGAGAATCAATGAGTTGTTGTTTTGAATCCATTTTTTGGGAGTTTAGAGGTGGGATAAAATGGGGAGATATAGGGAATTTTGCGTTTGGTTTTGGTCTAAGGGATTTTAGTGTTTTTTTTTAATTTGGGGATCAATATATGGAATTTCACATGTGCGTGTATGATTCCGAAAACAGTGTCAATGTTGTTTGTGGACTTTATACTTTTCCCAAATAGTAGCTGTTTTATACCAATGACCGGATTTAACATATTAAGAAACAAGGTTAAGATATGAGAGTTAAAATACAAAGAAGAGGGGAGATATAGGGAATTTTGCGTTTGGTTTTGGTCTAAGGGATTTTAGTGTTTTTTTTTTAATTTGGGGATCAATATATGGAATTTCACATGTGCGTGTATGATTTCGAAAATAGTGTCAATGTTGTTTGTGGACTTTATACTTTTCCCAAATAGTAGTTGTTTTATACCAATGACCGGATTTAACATATTAAGAAACAAGGTTAAGATATGAGAGTTAAAATACAAAGAAGAGAATATGTTTTTCCAAAATATTTGAAGGGCATACAAATTCAACATCTCTATTGATATTGAATTGAATTACATTGGTATTGAAAATTTTATATTTAATTGAATTGAGTTGGACAAGTTGGATTAATTGCACACGTAGATATTTAAATTCTTGACTTAATCTCTCATATTAAATAGTAATTAAATTCAGTATGAGATGAATATGTTCCCTCTAAAGAAAACTGAAAAGCAGGGCATTACTTTGAAAGCCCTAAAAGAGGATGTGTCGGATTCTGATAGTGACGGTAGCTTTATGATGAAGAGATAGTTAGGTTTGCTATGAAGTTCAAGAAGTTTATTAAGCTTATAGATGAGAAGAGTTTTTGAGAAAAGTTTTGAAAAGAATCCTAATAACTTTATCGACCGTGATGGGAAGAATAAGGATGATCATAAGAAGGTGGATGATCGGGACAAGTGTTTTGAATGCTAAGGTTTTGGACATTATTCTCGTGAGTGTCCCAATAAACTAATGAAGGAGGGTAAGAAATCGAAGGTATACAATACCACCCTTAGTGATAGTGAGCCGGAAGAGGAAGTTAATTCCCCCACTGATCGCAACTACACCGCCTTCATGGCCAATCATGTGGGCTTAAATGAAGTGTTTTCGTTGATGAAATTGATCATGTGCATGACGGTTCTTAGGCCCGATCTTTAGGTTCCCAAGATAATGAGGAGAGGAGAGATGAAGAAGAAGATGATGAGGATGAGAGTGAGCTTCAAGTGGATTTTCGAGAGTTGTACGTCGAGTCGATGAAGTTGAAAAATGTCGTGCCATAAGGAATTATAATGGTAAATTGATTCAGGATCTTAGGTCACATGAGAGGACTCTTAAAGAGAAGCTACAGTACGTTGGGGGGGAGAGAGATAGTCTTTGTGGTTTGATGGAGGCTTTGAAGAAGGATCTTATCAAGTTTTAAGAGTCTAGGCATTTGCTTGAGTCTAGGATTGTGGAGTTGGAAGAGAAGTTGAGAGACTCGAGCAATGTCAAATTTGATTTGGAGTCTAGGTCGGGGAGGCTAGATAAAATGCTAAGCATCGTCTGAATCATACATGACAAGTGTGGAATTGAATTTGATGATATAAATACTTCCACTGCTAAAATTAAGACCATGCATTAGAGAGAGCCAAACAAAGCTAGGGACGTTAGAAAGATCAACCTAAAGGTAACATTACTCGTGTCTTCACTTACACACTGTGGTAGGAAAGGTCACCTTAGGCATTTCTGTTATGATCTTAGAAAAGGTCCTAGAAAGATTTTCAAAGTTGGAGTTTGTCACGTGACACCTATGTGGGTTAGGAGATCCAATTTGGAGGCATTAATGTTAGGCTTGTTGACTCTCGTTTGCTTTCACATGAGTCATCCCATGCTATATCTTATAAGTGATTATGATTGCATGTTTGTCATAACCTAATGTTGTTCTCATGCTATATGTTATTGCTAGCGCTATTACGTGTTTATTTTTATTTTTGGGTATCAATGAGAAAGATACAAAAAGATATTGTTTGTCTTTTGAGTTTCCTTTTTAAAATTGGTATCATTTTGAAAAATGTTCAAAAAACTCAAAAGGATTTTTGGTTTTTGTGTACTTTAGTTTTACACATATTGTGTGGCATATCGGCGTGTTTGAATCCCATTCCTTCCATGTATCCATGTGACTAGGCCATTTAATTTTGAATTCCAATGCTTGGATTGTTCTTAATTATGTTTACATGAAGTAGTTTGAAATTAATTTGCATGAAGTAGTTTGAAATTTAGATCGTTTGGATTTTAACTTCATATGTCACACGAGTTAAGTGAGGTATTCTCCCAATAATTTTGTCATATACATAAAATTTTGACTAAGGGGAGTTATGCATATGAAAGACATTGCCCGTGAGTTTGATATTTTTTAAAAATATGAGTGTGCAAGGGAAAGGAATACGAAAGGATAAATCTCCTTTGCGTGAGACACCACCATTAACAAAAGCCTAAAAATATTGAGAGGCTCTAAAATATAAAAATTGCCAAAGCCAAATATTTACATTGATGGTTCATAAATTAGATATCTTCAAAAGAAATAGAGAGAGAGATAAATGATATATGTTTTTTTGGTGGTGTTTAGTTGAAGATCAATGGGTTTGCACAACGAGTCATAGTTGAGTTGAGCTTAATTATTTTGATGCTATTGATTCGAGAATCATCAAAATTTCTAAGAAAGTGTGCATTGTGTTTGCTTGTCCTTTTAACTTCTTTATTTGACATGTGAGACTGAATCGAATGTTGATAAATTATTGCAAACAAATAGATCTACTTGGGCATGTTTGAGTGATTGGGTCATTTTCTCTTATTTCTAGTTCACTCCTCTTCACTTCATACCACCATGTTTTCGACACATTGATACTATGCGGGTGTGTAAAGCTTATGTGTTTGTATTTTTTATGGTCGTTTATAACTATATATAGTTGTGCTTCATTGGTATATGTTTGATTATATATATATATATATGGAATATTTTGTGCTTTGAGTCTTTGCATTTTCATTTAATCCATGTGTGTTGTATGCTTAATCTTTGATTTCTATCGGCATGTGTTATGATCATCTTGGTATCTTATACTTAAAGGCTTCCATCTTAATTGATTTCATTTGTTCATAGTTTGTATTATCTATGCCTGTGTTGCCGATCTGTTTATCGTTACATGACTTGCTTCACACCATAGCATGATATATTTATTTTT
Source organism: Sambucus nigra (assembly GCA_949130495.1). Classification (NCBI taxonomy): domain Eukaryota; kingdom Viridiplantae; phylum Streptophyta; class Magnoliopsida; order Dipsacales; family Adoxaceae; genus Sambucus; species Sambucus nigra. The sequence goes on along the minus strand of OX422216.1, from coordinate 327,735,943 downwards.
CCTTATGATTATCCATGCTTCACTTAGGGGGAGATTCAGTTTTATTGGGGAGAAATATTTTATTACCGTGAACCTTATTCTTTGTCTATTCCTGAATTAAAATAGGGAGAAATGGTATCTAACTCTTTTAGCGTGGGAGTTCGTTAACTTAGGAAGATACGTATTTCTTAGGTAGAGATGTTTAGACAAAGGGGGAGGGTTTTTCATATGCGATTTATATATTATTATATTCTCTTTACATTTGGAGGTGTGTTTAAGTGTGTAGGTTAGCAGCGATGCAACAAGGTTTACATAAATGAAAATCTACTCAAGTTTTTGTCGATCAAGCGTCTATAACTTTTCGCCTTTTGGGGTTGGGAATTGAGTTTTAGTGAGCTTGATAGCCCAACAGTTTTTTATTTTGAGTTTTTTTCCGGAATAGCCAAATGGGGAGATTTGTAAGGATTTTTTTTTGAATGAAGTCATTTTATATATTGGCTTTATTTTGTATTTGGACAAAACTTGTTTGAGTCATAAGTTAGGACTTGAGTTATGTGTCCTTCAATTATTTGATGCGTGATTAAAGACTATGAGTAAAAGCTAAAGCAACATCAAGGTTACATTTGATTACATTTTGAGTTTTCATCTTCAAGATCCAAGGGATCTCAATGGAGGTATGTATTCATATTAGTGTTTGATCCTTGAATTCGTTTAGGTATTGTTTTATAAATTTTGTTTGAGGCCTTTTTGTAAAATATTTTTTAAAAGAAGAAATATTATTAGATATAGTTCATTCAAAAAAGATTAAGAGTTCGTTTGAACGATATGTGGATGTTGTTAGAACGACCTTCAAACGAGGTAATTCTGTGAATCAGGGGTATATTGTTCGAAGCTGGTTCGAACGAGATTATAATGTTCATTCAAATGAGGTTTTTATTTGTTCGAACGAGATAGGGTTTTCTTCGAACGAACCATATGTTTTCGTTCAAACGAGTTGCCTCAAATAATGTGCTGCCTCAAAACCCGTGCTTTCTATAAATACTCAAGTCTGGCATCGATTTTCTCAGAGGTCTATTGTGAAAATGATTTTTCAAAGTTTATCTTATGCCTTTGAAATCCTAGTTTACATCTAAGTTTGAGATCCTAGAATCCTACATGTGTATGTTTGTTTTAGATCTCTTCTGTGTTGCATCATATCTGTTTACACTTCATACCGTGAGCATCTTGAGTGGTAAATACTGTGTTTATGTTGTGCGGCAACTAGACTGGTCGTGAGACAAGTGATATCAGTGGAATACCTAGACATGAAAACGCGCCTACATTGTATGGTTGTTGGAAGGCGTCCAATAGTGGTTGCGAAGAATGTTATAAGGAACGATGAAGTGCAACAAGGCTTGAAGGCGTTAAGTCTGGGAGTAAATCTAAGTTGTTCTTATAAATATACCTATATTGTAGTGGACTTGTGTGACTAAGCTGTCCGAGATTTTTTTCATTGTGAGTTTTTCTCGTAGATTGTCGTGTAATGGTTTGCTTATTTTAATGTTGCTTATACTCACTTAAATGCATGCTTAGGACAAGACATTATTTTTTATTTTTTAATTTTTTTTTATAAGAGATGAAGATACCCCGAATTTATTCATTTGGTAGAAAAACCATACCAAGGTGTCTTATACAAGATAAAGACAACTTGAATAAAGAAATAATGACACACTATTTCAATTTTCTGATATATTTGACTCCAAACAGATCCATTCTATAATGCCGTTTAACTGAGATTGGGAGCTCACTGGATTCTTTGAATGAACAAAAGCTTTCAGATGTTACTCCATAATTTGCCAAGCTGTCTGCAACCTTATTATTTTCCCTCCAAGTGTGTTAAAAGTGGACTTGAATTTTCTCTTAAATAATGTTGATATCAGAAAGAACATCAACATTAGACCAAAGAATAGATTTAAGAATACCATCGAGCAATCTATAACCATTTTTGAGTCAGATTCTATAATGACTTTATGAATATGTAAGGAAACACAAATATTTAATACTCTAAGAATGGATAGACATTCAGCTCTATTGTTGGTAGTGTGACCTTCAAAGGATGAGAAAGTTTCAATTAAGACCCCCATGTGATTTCTGATTATACCTCCCGAACTAGCAGGACATGGATTCCCTTTAGAAGCCCCATCACAATTAAGTTTAGTAACACATTCCATTGGTTTAGTCCATTGGATTGATATAACGGATCCAAGAACATAAGACTTAAGATGAAGCTTGAAAATGTGAATGATGAATTCAAAGTTCTTCGAATGGGAATTGAAAGATTTGTTTTAAGCAATAGGATATATCAGGTAAAAAACATTTGCAATAATGGTCTTGACTTCCATTTTAGTACCTTGAAAAACACTGTTGCTTCTTGATTTCCACAATTTCCACATTATAGCAGATGGCAGGAAAAAGAAGATGAATTGGAAGAAGTCTTGCTTTGGGTTTCGAAGCCACCATGACATTAAAGTCAAATTAACAGAGGAAAGTTGTACATGGATACCAAAGAGCTGAGCAAAATGTTTCTAAACAACTTGAGCGATGGGGCCAGTTAAAAATAAATGATTCAGAGATTCAGTAGAGTTTAAACAACACGGGCATCGAGAAATAAGTCTGATGCCAATCTTTTGAATAGCTTCATCAATGGGAACAATTTTATGCAGACATTTCTAGAGGAAAATAGAAATTTTATGAGGGATATATGGTTTCCAAATTTCTTTAAATAAGAAAGAACTAGGTTCATTGGACCCGATAAAGATTCCAAGCAGATTTAGATCAGAATTTACCATCATGAGTAGGAGTCCAGTACCTTGAACCTCTGATGAAAATTGCAGCGTTTTCATCAGTGCTATCCACATTTTTAATCCTTCGATGAGTACTTGATCCAATTGGCGCAGAACCTCCTTTGTATTTAACACAGTAGAAATTGGACCAAAGACTATTAGAAATTTTAATGTTCCAGTTGAGTTTTAAACTTACTGCTTTACACACGTCATCCATAAGTTTGAATCCCAATCCTCCTTCCTCTACTGGAAGGCATAGGTCACTCCATCTTTTCCAGTGATATTTAGAGCCAAATTCTTTAAAAGCATTCCACAAAAAATTACTGAACAGATTATGAATAATGGATACAGTCTTTTTTGGAGGGTTTAAGGCTGCAAGAGTATGGATAGGTAATGATGAGAGCACAGAAGAAATTAGAGTTCTTCTACCAGCAAATTAAAGGAATTTATTTTGCCAAGATGAAAGTTTATCCCTGATTTTGAGAATGAGATCCTCAAAGTACATGTGCTTTCTTTTCCCATAAAATATAGGACAACCAAGATAGGTAATGGGACATTTTTTAAAAGCTAAGTGAGAAATTTTGGCCATTGATTTGATCCTTTTTTTGGAAATGGTGTGATGGACCGTGAAACTTCTTTTAGAAAAATTTATCAACTGACCAGAAGCAAGCTAAATTTTTTTTAGAAAAGATATCAAGTTTTTTAGGCTGTTGGAGCTCCCATTGCAAAAGACAATAGTGTCATTAGCAAAGCTTAAATTACTAATGAGAGCGCTATTTCTAGGGAAGGAGAAAGGTTTTACAAGACCATTGAGGATGAGTTTATGAAGGCCTTTATTGAGAGTCTTAGCTACTAACACAAAAAGCCCAGGAGAAAGAGGATCCCCCTATTTGAGACCCCTCAAAGATTTGAAGTATCCAGCACTTTGACCATTAATAATTGTAGAGAACCAATTATTGGAAATATTTCTCCAAATTCTATCAATCCATACCTCAGAAAGACCAAATTTCCTTAGAGTTATAAGCACTAATAACCAAGAAACTTTATCATATGCTTTGGATAGGCCCCTCTTGATGATCACATTTGAGACAAAATATTTTTTCCCAATGGATTGCATACGTTCTTGAGAAAGAAGTATATTGTTAGACACTTTTCTCCCTTTAATGAAACCATATGAGATTGACCAATGATCACTACACCAAAATGACAAAATTGTCACCTTTCAGCCGGCTGCCTTTGTCAAGGTCATTGACCCTGACAAAAAACACACGTTTTGTGTCACGGTCATTGACCTTGACACGACCATGACAGAGAATTGTCACGGTCATTGACCGTGATAAGTCCGTGATAAATTAACTTATCACGGGATTGTCACGGTCAATGACCGTGACAATTCTTTAAATAATTGTCACGGTCAATGACCTTGACACGACCATGACAACTTCTTCAGCAAAACCCTTACCCCTTTCTTTTTTCCCTCACGCTGTTCCCTCCCCCCTATCTCTCTACGCTCTCTCTCTCTCTCTCTCTCTCTCTCTCTCCCTCTCTCTCTCTCTCTCTACTTTCAGGTTTATTTCTCTCTCTCTCTCTCTCTCTCTCTCTCTCTTCCATTTATATATATGTTTGTGTGTATATATATCTGTGTCTGTGTGTGTATATATGTGCATGTGTGTGTGTGTGCGTGTGTGGGGGGTGGATGGAAGAACTTGAGATAGTCTAGCAGTAAGGATCTTTGTAATTATCTTAAAACAGAAATTATAGAGACTAATAAGTTGGCTTTTTTGATTTGGGAATAAGGATAATATTAGTATTAGACCATCTTTTAGGAAGATCACCACCTGAAAAGAAGTAACAAACAACATTTATGAGGTCATATTTGATTATAGTCCAAAGTTTTCTTATAAAAGAGGCCATGGAATCCATCTGGACCAGGGCAACCATCTTCATTAAGGGCTTGTATAGCTTCCCATACTTCTTCTTCACGAGTCATATCATCAAGCATGAGGATTTTCTCAAAAGATAATGACTGATCTATAGTTTGAATCAACTCATCCTCTTCTTCTATCACTAAAGCTTTAAAACACTCTTCAAAGAATTCAACAAATTCTTTTTGGACACCATCAACTTGGTCAATCCAAATACCCTCTTTATTTTTAATTTTGTGAATAATTTTTTTCAATCTTCTGGTCTTAACAGAGGCATGAAATAATTTTGAGTTAGTATCCCCTTCTATGAGCCATTTACCTCTCATTTTTTCCCTCTAAAATGCTTCTTCCCTCTTTAAAGCTTCTAACTGGTTTGCTTTGGATAAAGGAAACTTCTCTCTATTTGAAGAGTTGGCAGATGCTTCATAAGACACCTCATTTTTTAGCATTTCATCCTCTAATCAAGTAGTTTCCTCAAATACATTTTTAAAGGCCTGCTTATTCCAGTCTACAAGAGTGGATTTCAGCCTTTGAAGCTTGGTAGAGAAAAATCTAAGAGTGTTACCTATGGCAATGTTTTCCAAAGAAGCCTCAATAATTGAATGAATATCTTTGTGATTGCACCAAGTATCTAAGAACTTGAAAGATTTTTTGATTGAATCAAATTTTCTATGAATAGAAAAGAGAAGAGGACAGTGGTCAGAGCAAGTCTTGTTTAAATGAGAAAGAGAGAAATTGGGAAATGTATTACACCATTCAATCGAACCCAGACCTCTATCAAGGCTGGACCAAATTTTATCCCCATCTCGATTATTATGCCATGTGAATTTAGTTCCAGAGAAGTGGACCTCCAACAGATCAGCAGAGCATATAAAATTGTTGAAATCTTCCACTGCTAAGAAGTCAATATCATTACCGCCAAGATTCTCACCACGATTTGACACAACATTGAAATCACTTGAGATCAATCAAGGCTGATTATTGACAAGAACTTTATGTGAAGTAAATTATCCCATAAGGCAGTTCTATTTGATCTATTGCATTTACCATAGACAATAGAGAGGTAGACTTCAGAGTGAAAATGTAAGTGGGAATTTTAAGTAACATATATTGCTCATCATTTAGAATGACATCACAAGAAGTGACAAATCTCCAGAGAAACCAGATTTTATTGTTGACATTATCAATGCCATCATCAAAATTAACACTTTTCCTGAAAATCTTAAATTTTTCCAATTTGGATTTTGGCTCTAAGATGTCCATAAAAGGAAGGGAGTGAATTTTACACAATTTTTTAAGTCTCCTTGTAGAGGGCTTATTAGAAATGCCTCTGATGTTCCATCATAAGAAGTTGATGATAGGAAAAACCTTTTGAGGACTTAGATGAAGAACTTGTTACTCTCCTGAACATGGGTTAGGAGGTCTGATTTTTGGAGTTGTCTTACTGGTCATTTTCTCTGTAGTAGCCCCTGTATCTGCATTATCTGTTGTAGGCTTAAAGTGTTCCATATTCTTAGATAGGACTTTAGAGAAAAGAATTAATTCCTCTATATAAGGTGGATTAGCTTTCAGGTCTACATCAATATCAGAAAGGGACAGAGGTTTCATCAGGTCATTTTTAGATTTAGTTGGGAGATCAGAGCCTTTGGGAGATAGCATAAGAGTGTCAATAATCATCATATCTGAATTATCAACATCCTCATCTTGAATTTTATTGATGAATGATTGGATCTTTGGGTAAAGTTTATTTTGGATTGGGTCGTTGAGGCTTGAAGTTGTGATCATGTTTGATTGAACAAGTTTTGGATCCTGGTCAAGGCTCAGATCTTGACAATGATCTTGGGTAGAAAGTTGAAGTGGATATTAAGGGGAAGTTTGGGTGATTGAAGGATATTTTTGAACTCTTTGGAGAGGGAAAACTTGATGATTTACTTGGGTAGGATTGAAATTTGGAGAGTGCTGAAGGGGTTCTTGAGGAGCTGTGTCGGTAATAGGAGAAGTTTGGGGCATCATAGGATGGTTTTTTGAAATGTTTGAGGGTTGACCAGAAGAAATGAGGGCGTTGAGAGGTTTGGGAATAAGTATTTTTTTGATTGAAAAGTTTTATTTTGGGATGGTTGGATCAGTAGATGGTTGAGGCATAAGGGCTTTTGGGGTTTGAGTGGTAGAGGTTTAATGTTTTTGATGCTTTTGGAAGCATGGGTAGCACCTGATGATTGTTTATGGAGGTTACAATTTTGATTATCATGACCAACTTTGAAACAGTGAGTGCAGTACTTAGGAACATCTTCAAACACAATATTTGGCCAAAATCCATTTTCCCCACACCCAATCCATAGGCGATCAGGTGATGGGACCAAAAGGTTAATCTTAACACAGACCCTAGCAATACTAGGACGATTAATTGCAGCAGTGGAGCTATCGATTTTTAGAGGTTTTCCCACGACTTGAGCAATAGAAAACAAAGAAGATTTAGAGAAAAAATGGATAGGAAGAGAAGGAAAAGAAATCCATACTGGAATAATGGAGCTTTCTTTTCCAGGTATGAAATCAGGAGACCATTTGAAGGTTCTCATTGGGTATTTACCAATAAACCATTGATTGCGCAACCACAATCTTGTGAAATCTTCTTCGTGAAATAATCGAATGATGACATGTTTTTGATCCAGCAGGCCAACAAAAAAGGATGATTTAAAAGTCATTGTATGGAGGGTCTTTCTAATATTCTCTAAAGTGGGTCTACTGACCGGGCGGAAAAAGTGTGTTCGTGTGAGGACACAATCGTTGTGTGTTTCGCCACCGCGATACAAAAAACCTAAGCTACTACTACACTTGACAAGCAAGCACAGCGGTAAGTCGGGTATCGTAAGAAATCCACAGGGAGTGATTGAATTTTAGATTTTAATTGTTTAATTACTTCTGGAATAAAAGTGTAAAATAAATAAATGAAAAGGTGATGGTTGGGAATGGTGACAAAAGAAAAAGAGAAGTTAACGCTAAATTAAAGGAAAGCGAGGATCGGGATCGCATACACAGATTCACGGGCCAAACAACTACTAATTAGAATTTCGATTCGAAAACATTTAATCGATCATTTTCAATTAAGCATAAACATCACGCAATAAGGAATTTAAGCCAAAGTTGCGAGATTAAACATTTAATCAAAAATGGTCACACGCGGATTAAATTCGGATTATCGCTATAAACACTAAAGTTGCGTGACAAATAAAGTTAAACGCATAACAATCCAACTTTAATACACACGGTTTCAATTAAATGCAATTTTACACGAAACCCTAACTTTCGAGGTCCAAACCCGTAAATGGCGGAACGAAATCCCGACCCTATTTATCTAAGGGCACGACATGGAAATAAACTAAATTAAACTAAGAAAGCAAGAATTAAAGAAAGTAAACTAATTAACAAAGCATGTAAACGTAATTATCAAAGCAAGAATGAATGAAATACAAGCTATATTAATGGAGAGGGAAGATGAAAGTACCAATTACAAACCCTAAAGGGTGTCAAACCAAGAGAGGAAGAAGAAGAGCTCTAAAACTCCCAAACCCTAACTATTCTAACCTAAAATTGTGTATCTACAGCTATCCTTCTTATTACAACCAAAATTGTATTTATAGTAAGTTGGATTAAAAGAAAAGAAGAAAGAAAAGAAATGAAAATATCTGCTGAAAAACAGGGGATCGATCGATCGACCCCTGTGGTCGATCGATCGATCAAGGACAAAAATCGACAATTTAGAAGTGTCGATCGATCGACCAGAAGTGTCGATCGATCGATCAAACAGGGCAGATTGCAGCAGCACACTGCATTCCTTTCTTCCTCCTCTCTTCTCCTCTTTTGCTTTCCTTCCGCTGAAATCGCCGTAACTTCTTCGTTATGAATCGGAATCGCGTACCGTTCACGGCCACGCGAATCTAGCGAGGAGGGCTACAACTTCCGTGAAGACATTGGGCCAGTTGCCCAAACTGTGAAAAGACTAAAATGCCCTTGCGCGTGCGATTGTGTACGGAACTTCGCCGGAATGCATCCAAACTTCATACTAAGCATCCAAATACCTACAAAAGCTCAATTAACCCCTGCAAAACATGTTAACATAGAAATCCGAGGTTGTCTGGTTAACGAGCATAAATATAGGGATTAAGATACCCGAGGGGGCTAATAACGCATTGGTTAACGGGTGAAATACACAATATTTACGCTGTATCACACCCCCAAACTTACACATTGCTAGTCCCTAGCAATGAAATAGGATGCAACAAGAACTACATGCAAACCAAAAGCAGGAGATAGTACAAAAGTATATTATAAAAGCATAAGGCCACTTTCGCGGGCGATTCGATTGCATTTAGCGTATGCAATAAGCCGTTAAACCCCTAGGTTACCCTAGTTGACGAGTGTCGTCTCGTGAGGGTTTTCAGGGATGGAACCCACAAACATCATACAGTTTCCTCAAAATATGCCCAACCCAACATGCGACAAACCCAACAATAGCGAAAAGGATTTCATACACATTATTAGCAAAATGAACGAATTCAAACAAAAGTCCAAATCATTAACATTATAGAATGCACCTCATAGAATTGAAACCTTAAAAGTGGGAGGGGGAGAGAAAATGCACAATATGATTTGGTAAAAACTTAAATAAACCGGATAAACATAAAGGCATGCATATATTCAATCCTCACGGGCATTGCGCTCATCAAGCGAATTCACTCAAAACAGGGAGGTAACACACCGGACATGCGGGCTAAAGAGTAAATGTAAATGGAAACTAGGCCGCACACATGTCACAAATGAAGAACGCTATATGTAAAATGAAAAACTGTATTCTCAATGAAAGGATACCGCACACTTAAAAGAGGATAAATGAATTTTTACAGATTATCAAAACTATTATGACTTTTAAATTAAATGCACCCTAAGATCACATAGGACTTTAATAGGGTTACAATGTAGGTTAGGCTAGGGTACGAAATTAAAGAATGTATATACGAATTCAAAGTGTTCGGGATGAAAACTCGGGATAATGGGAAGAATGCGGGCAATATCAAAAATGGAAAGTAACTTCCAAACGAGCATTAGATATATCATCGGGGAGAGTAATCAAAGCTTATTGAACACTATACACAACATTTACAACTTTCTCTTCCTTTTCTTTTCTTCTTTTTCTCATTTTTCTCTTTTGTTTTGTTTTGCTTTTTGCTTTCTCTTTTTCTTCACTTTTTTCACTACTTTCTTTTCTTTACTTATCAAACTCTCATATGCCTAAATTGCAACCGTAATACAATAACAACATTCAATCACAAGTAACATTCCAAACAAAGGTATGTAAGGTGTATGTATGGCTTAAAACTCCAATTTGGAGTTGGTTATGGGATTTTGGGTAATGAAACAAAAGGCTAGTATTTAGGCACAAAGGGGTTGACTAGGGAAAGCATATAAGGGTGAGGTCAAGGTCAATATGGGTGATATAACAAAGATGGCCTATGATCATTTCACAAAGTTTACGCAATTCTCAAGTCAAAACAATATATGAAAATCATGATCAAGTAACACATTTCAAGCATGAACTCAATTAATGAACGGTCAAATGAAAGATTAGAGAGATTACCAACGAACACTACACCAAAATGGGCAAATTGTCACCTTTCAGCCGGCCAGCCTTGTCAAGGTCATTGACCGTGACAAAAAAATACGCGTTTTATGTCACGGTCATTGACCTTGACACGACCGTGACAACTACTTGTCACGGTCAATGACCGTGACAAGCCCGTGACAATTCAATTTGTCACGGTCGTGTCACGGTCAATGACCGTGACAAGTCGTGTCACGGTCAAAGACCTTGACACGACCGTGACAACTTTTCCAACAAAAACCCTACCCCCCTTCTTTTTTCCCTCCCGCGCCCTTCCCTCCCCCTCTCTCTCTCTCTCTCTCTCTCTCGACGCTGCTCTCTCTCTCTCTCTCTCAGGTCCAATTTCTCTCTCTCTCTCTTCCATTTATATATATATATTTGTCTGTATATTTATGTGTGTATGTGTGTGCGTGTGTGGGGGGTGGGGCGGGATGGGGGTAGGGGGTGGTGGAGGGGGGCAGGGGGTGGGGCGGGGTGGGGCAGTGTGGGGGAGGGGGTGGGGGGGTATGTGTATATATATGTGTGTGTATGTGTGTGCGTGTGTGGGGGGTGGGGCGGGGTGGGGGATGGGGGTAGGGGGTGGTGGAGGGGGGCAGGGGATGGGGGAGGGGGTGGGGCGGGGTGGGGCAGGGTGGGGGGTGGGGCAGGGTGGGGGAGGGGGTAGGGCGGGGTGGGGCGGGGTGGGGGAGGGGGTGGTGGAGGGGGGCAAGGGGTGGGGCAGGGTGGTGTGGTGTGTGTGTGTGTGGGCAGGGGGTATTTTTTTATATTAACTTTGAAATCCTTAGAGAATAAGAAGGCCTAAGAAATGATTACAAAAATCAAATTGTATACTCATTATAATGTGTATGATTACAATAAATTAATGTGTTATGCTACAATTGAAATCTTGGAAATTTGGCTAATACACGAGAAACTGATAATCGTAAATATTATGAATAAAAATGGTACTTTCTTGGAGACTATAAATTATTATGTACAAACTTTGGTTCTAGACCTATGTTGTTGGATTTGGATGTTGGGTGTTGATTAGTTGGTATTATTGGGAAGATTGGGTTAAGTTGAAGCATATGTTGTTGGAATTGAAAAGTATATGTTAATTCATTATTACTATTGGGGGGTACAGTGTTGAAAAATATTGGTATTTATCGTAGATAGTAGAATTGTTTAGTAATTGGTATCGTTGAATGTTAAAAGATTACGGGTTGTGATATGTGCAAAAATTATGGGACTTAATTTGTTGAATGATAAGTATTTGTGTTAGATACTTGCGTGGTTTTACCTAACTTGAATGAATTAATAAATGTTTCAGTAAAGGTTGAAGTGGACAAAAAACGTGTGAATTGATTAATATCCATAATGTAAATAAAAGGTAAAGTAAGTGTGTAAATGGGTGGTTGAGCAAGCTAAGAGGTCTAACCCATATTTAATACATAGGTGTGTTAAGTATTTTCAAATAATGACCCCGAAACATAGATATTCAATCTCAAACCAAAGTTAATTAAATAAACCAAAGGATTAATATTAAAATTCAACTCTATTAGTTAAATTATAAATGTAATAGAATTAATCCATATAAATCAGATTTTAATCACAATTAGGTTTTAGAGTTACATAGATAGGCATAATCTAAATCAATTTCAGTCTTACAAATATTCTAATTAACTTGCCGGGTGGGTAGGGGTGGGGTGTGTGTGTGTGTGTGTGCGTAGGTGTGCGTGTGTGTGTGGCGGGGGGAGGGGGCAGGGGTGGGGCACCCATTTAATAACTCTTTAAATATTTGGAAAAACATAATATTACAAAATTTTTATCTGTACTAATAACATTTTTTTTATCTGTACTAATAACATTTTTTTTACAGCAAAAATGTCTCCTTCAGATGTTAGGGTGAAGATGATGATGCTGTTTATGATGATGTCGTCGTCTGGTTCGGTGGTAGCGGAGGCGACGAGGGCTCCTCCGCCCCTAGGCTCCCCAAATATGGAAAATTTGGGATTACCGTCGAAAACAAGTCGGAGCTTTTAGCTAGATCCCTCGAGCTGCTAAAGACGGTCATCGGCCCGGGGTTTATGAGTTGGAAGGAGGTGCCGTATGAGCTCAAGTTAGGTGTTTGGGCAGCACTACAGGTAATATTTATATGAATATTTCAATTTCAATTTCAATTTCAATTTCAATTTATATTTATATTTATATTTATATTTATATTTATATTTATATTTATATTTATATTTATATTTATATTTATTCGCAACTAACATTGTATTTGTTGGACAGGAACAATTCAACTTGGATCCAAAGCTACGCGATTCCGTCTTGGAGCAGTTGAGGGAGCAACACAAGACGTGGAAAAAAAATATGCGGACACGGTACTTTGGAAAAACACGAGAGTCCATTTTATAATGGCGCGGATCCGTCCCCCCCAAGCAGCCGATCTCATTGGCACAATGGCAAAAGTTCATTGACAATGAGATCGAGGATCGAAAATTGGCATCTCGCCAATCGGGGAGGGAAAATCGGGCTAAAAAGACGGACGTGCACTACTCCGGCCGGACCTCTTACGCTGAGGTGGAGCATAGGATGAAGGTAATATTTAATTTATCTATAACTACATAAATATATTATTGGATATTATTTTACTTTGCGGGGCCGATACTAATTTTACTTTACTTTATTTTATTTCAGGGGGTAGGGAGTGGGCCAGGGGGTAAGCCACATAGGCTCGATACTTATGTGGCTCTTCGGACGAAGAAGGGGAAGGACAAGGAGGTGTCCCCGAGCGTCGCGGCCACGATTGTAAGTAATCTGACAGTTTAATTATTGTTAATTACGTTATAATTTTTTAGTTTACTTATTTTACTAATCATGTGCTTTTTGTCGTTTCAGGCAAAGCTTAAGGAAGTGCATGAGTCGCAGTCTGATGCCGACAAGGCATCTTTGTCCACAGACGCACTCAGCCAAGTGCTTGGCTCTGATTGCAAGGGGAGTGAGCTCGCGGGTGGCCAAATCTAGGATCATCGGATTGGAGACGAGCGACACCGGGTTGGCTCGAACGGTGGATTCACACGACGCGAAGCTGTCCCATTTGGAGGCGACGGTCCAAGATATGTACGCATTCATGAAGCGTACGTTGGGTGGAGACCGTAAAGAGAAAGGGAAAGGGAAAGGGAAGGAGAAGGCGGTGGAGGAGGAGGTGCGGGAGGACGAGGCGCAGGATGACGAGGATGTGGACCTCGCTGCTTCATCACCGACACGTTTGTACTTCGATGATCCACTTCCCTATTTGACGCCCTCCAACAGACCATTATCGACAATTGGTTGGCCGAGCGTGTTCATATTGGACATATTTGATGGCCAGCGGATAGGGAGGGGGTTGAGGGACCCGAATATCGTCGAGGGTGGAATAGTCCATGGACGTGTGCTTCAACAGATGGAGTCCAGGGTGCTCGTCACGCATGTCATACCCGGGAAGGAGAACTCCCTATTGTGGTTGCGCGAACAATGCGGCACGACGTATATTAGTGGGTGCGTCAATTCGTATGTCGTGTGGCCTACTCACCTCCTCACATTTACCCAAGACATGTAGTAACATTATTTTTAAGTTTGTCCATTTTAATTATATTTGGATTATATCGTCATGTATATTATTTTTACTTTGAAGATTTGGATTATACTGTCATGAATATATATTTGCATTATCTTTAGTTTGTGTTGGATATATGATGTTTGGAACAGGTACAACGTTGCTATAACAGGTACAAATATACTGCTGGGCAGTGGCAGTGGCCATACTGCCCAGCAGATTTTTTTTAAATTCTGCCCAGAATTGTCACGGTCATTGACCGTGACAAGTCCGTGACAACATTTGTCACGAGCTTGTCACGGTCAATGACCGTGACAATTTTTTTTAAAAAGGGTCACGGCTTTGTCACGGTTATAAACCGTGACAAACGTGTCACGGTCATTGACCTTGACACGACTGTGACACAAAACGCGAGTTTTTTATCAAGGTCAATGACCATGACACGACCGTGACAAAAAAAGTTGTCTCTCCTCGAAATGTCACGGTCATTGACCTTGACAAGGTGAATTTGTCAAGGTCAATAACCTTGACAAATGGGCAGATTTGGTGTAGTGGAATTCAACGTTTTCAAAGAGGAAAGAATAGTGTATAACACTCACAAACGACGAAAGGTACAAAGCTTACTCGGTGTAAGTATATACAATGCAACAAAAGATTACCGAGTTATAAAAATCTTAAACCAAATCAATATAACAAGGAAAGTTCATATGCTCATGGGATAAAGTTTAATTCATGAAGTTATTCACAATATCAATGATTTGAGGACTAAAGTCTAATAACTTCTAAAATCGATAACATGCATCATTGAGTTGTCTATTGGATCGGGCAATTATTGAAATTTATCATCGAAAATAAGGCAAAATGCCCAACAAAGGAGAAAAAAAAAGAAAGAAAATATTTTTGAAAATTTTTAAATTTTTCACAAAAAAGGCATACTAAGTAACTAAATGTGAGCAAATCAATGGACTACACATGAAATGGATAGAATATCCCTACATGGTTCCCCGACAACGGCGCCATTTTGTGACCGGGCGGAAAAAGTGTGTTCGTGTGAGGACACAATCGTTGTGTGTTTTGCCGTTGCGATACAAAAAACCTGAGCTACTACTACACTTGACAAGCAAGAACAGCGGTAAGTCGGGTATCGTAAGAAATCCACAGGGAGTGATTGAATTTTAAATTTTAATTGTTTAATTACTTCTGGAATAAAAGTGTAAAATAAATAAATGAAAAGGTGATGGTTGGGAATGGTGACAAAAGAAAAAAAGAAGTTAACGCTAAATTAAAGGAAAGCGAGAATCGGAATCGCATACACACATTCACGGTCTAAACAACTACTAATTAGAATTTCGATTCGAAAACATTTAATCGATCATTTTCAATTAAGCATAAACATCACGCAATAAGGAATTTAAGCCAAAGTTGCGAGATTAAACATTTAATAAAAAATGGTCACACGTGGATTAAATTCGAATTATCGATATAAACACTAAAGTTGCGTGACAAATAAAGTTAAATGCATAACAATCCAACTTTAATACACGCGGTTTCAATTAAATGCAATTTTACACGAAACCCTAACTTTCGAGGTCCAAATCCGTAAATGGCGGAACGAAATCCCGACCCTATTTATCTAAGGGCACGACATGGAAATAAACTAAATTAAACTAAGAAAGCAAGAATTAAAGCAAATAAACTAATTAACAAAGCATGTAAACCTAATTATCAAAGCAAGAATGAATGAAATACAAGCTATATTAATGGAGAGGGAAGATGAAAGTACCAATTACAAACCCTAAAGGGTGTCAAACCAAGAGAGGAGGAAGAAGAGCTCTCAAATCCCCAAACCCTAACTATTCTAACCTAAAATCGTGTATCTACAGCTATCCTTCTTATTACAACCAAAATTGTATTTATAGTAAGTTGGATTAAAAGAAAAGAAGAAAGAAAAGAAATGAAAATATCTGCTGAAAAACAGGGAATCGATCGATCGACCCCTGTGGTCGATCGATCGATCAAGGCCAAAAATTGACAATTTAGAATGGTCGATCGATCGACCAGAAGTGTCGATCGATCGATCAAACAGGGCAGATTGCAGCAGCACACTGCATTCCTTTCTTCCTCTTCTCTTCTCCTCTTTTGCTTTCCTTGTTTTTCCTCCGCTGAAATCGTCGTAACTTCTTCGTTATGAATCGGAATCGCGCACCGTTCCCGGCCACGCGAAGCTAGCGAGGAGGGATAAAATTCCGTGAAGAGATTGGGCCAGTTGCCCAAACTATAAAAAGACTAAAATGCCCTTGCGCGTGCGATTGTGTACGGAACTTCGCCGGAATGCATCCAAACTTCATACTAAGCATCCAAATACCTACAAAAGCTCAATTAACCCCTGTAAAATATGTTAACATAAAAATCCGAGGTTGTCTGGTTAACGAGCATAAATATAGGGATTAAGATACCCGAGAGGGCTAATAACGCGTAGGTTAACGGGTGAAATACGCAATATTTACGCTGTATCATCTAGCATGGGAAATGTTTTCCCACAATTGAGAATTTTATAGGAGCAGCGAGATTAGAAATATCTCGTGGAGAGAATTTAATCGCAGGTTCCCCTTTGTAAGATAAAACTGGAATTAGAGGTATGTCAAGATTTTTGGTTTCCTTCACCACACTTGCGAAGGATTTACTCCATGCAAGTGGTAGATCAGGTGGTTTAGGATCAACATGGGAAGAAATTTCACATAACACTTGTGATTTTAAGAGGTGCAGAGTTTATTAAAAGTGTGAAAAATTAAAAATTGGTGGTATTTTTCTATTCAAACCCATAGGGCGCACTAGCTTTATCATCGGGACTTGGAACTTTCTAATAATTATTCAAATCTAAAACTTGTACTTTTTCCATTCAAATTTTAGGACCTGGGGAGTTTGTAAATTATTTTGACCTAAAATGTCAAAGAAAATATAGAGAATTAAGGTAAAGGTCATGTTCCTTTATATATTTGGATTTTTAGGACAATGATTTTCAAGTTTATAAATCTAGGCCCTGTGGTAGAATAACATTTATAAATCTAGTCCCTGTGGTACAATAGCTTTTATTTTTTTTCTCCGCGCTAGCGGCACTATTTTTAACCATTTTTCATGGTATTTTTAGTACAGGGACTAAATTTATAAAATTATACTGAGTGTCCTATTTTTATACATTTTAATCATTAAGATGACCTTTTCCCAAAACCCCCAAGAAAATATATCATAAAAAATCTGGAGTTTTAATTATCTAGTTTAAAGGGTATAAACTAGAAGTCCCCTATTTATTTATTTATTAATTTTCTCTATGAAAATCCATAATCATTATTGTGATGTAGAATTCATAAATTATTAATTGTAATTAAGATATAGTTTTTTTCGAGTACTATTAAAAATGTGAGGCCTGAATCTCTCACGTTATATGATATGCCCATATATATCCTCGGCCAGGCCAAGGACGCCCTCCAACAAGATGAGTCCAAGATTGTCCCACCATCCGACTCCAGATGACCCCTCAGGGGGTCGACCCTTCATGAGGCTCCAGACGACCCCTTAGGGAACCGACCCTTCATCAGGCTCCAGACGACCCTCCAAGGGGCCGACCCCTCATCAGGCCCAGACGACCCTCCAGGAGGCCGAACCTTCATCAGGATCTAGACAACCCTCCAAGGGGCCGACCCTCCATCGGGCCCAGACGACCCTCTAGGGGCCGACCCCTCATCAGGCCCAGATGACCCTCTAGGGGGCCAACCCTTCATCAGGCACCAAACGACCCCTCAGGGGGCCGACCCCTCATCAGGCCCAGACGACCCTCCGAGGGTACGAAAGTACGAGGCCTAAATTGGGCCAGACTCGCTGCCAGAGGGAACTTTGCTCTCGGCCTCATATCATAGGCCGAGGGTGACATCATCACAGCGCGTGGTTTGGAAGACGCGTGGAACAATGCGCGTGAGGCTCACATGGCACGTGGAAGACCGTTATAACAATATCACCCCCTCACGTGAGGGAATATTATGTCATCATTATTCACAAGTGGCATCTACAGGTGTCAACAGGGGATTGGCTAGATCATCATTCACATGCACCATGCATACTTGGGGGGTACAATACACCCCCAAGACCTATATGTACTTGTCACCTACAACCCTACAAAGGGGATGATCGGTGGATAATGGTAACCCTAGCTGAAAACTCTGCTTGTACACACGGTAGAGAGAGAAGGTGAGCTTATGTGCATTGTATCCAAGGCCATTAGTTCCCATACTTAGTGGATCACACACTCACAGTGGATGTAGGCCTAATTGGCTGAACCACTATACATCACTGTCTTATTCCTCTTATACTCATCTCCTTCTATATACTTATACATATATATTCTATATGGCTGCCATGGTTACTACTGTTTGAGCTCATCATCACTTATCTGGTGGTGCTAAATCCAAGCATCATCATTATATAAAAATATTTAAAGCTAAAGTTCCAATAAAATATACCCTAAATAAAGACTTGAATTTTTTTAATTTATGTTTTAGTGTATGGATATTTAAAATCCCCCAAATAATTATTTATAGTTTGGACCTCAAACTCAAAATATATTATTTGTGGAAATCAATTTAAAAAAAATTGGATATTAAAATATGGATTTTCAAGTACTAGTCTTTTCAATTTCTTTATTAAATGTAATATGTTTTTAAATATTCTTTTAATGATAAATAGTCCTTTTAACTATCCTATTAATGTTTTTCACTATCAAAATTTTGTCTTTTGACCATTCGGTTCAATTAAGTATTAAATTGCCTCTTTAATGGTAATTAATTTGAACTCTTTTCGCATTACAATCCTTTTAATGCATCGGAGTATTGGGAATGCAAAAATTAAGCCCCTAATTTTTTTAAAAGAAGTTGAATTAACATCGGTCGAAGTTTATATATATATATATATGGCACTTATTTGATACAAATGATAGAGAAGTTAATGTCCTTGGACGTTAACTATTTATGTGAAAATAAAAAAAATTCTCACACATAAACTAAAAAACTTAAAGTTCTTAATTTTTTTTACATGTTTTAAAATTTTCTTTGATATTGATATATATAAAACTAAAAGTTCTATATTTCATATAACTCATACTAAATGCTTTGTGAATTATTTAGTTTACTACTTGAAGTCCTAACTTTTAAATTTAATAGTTTATATGAACCTGAAGATTCATATACTTATGACATAAAATATAATATTGAGTTCTGCAATACTATATCAATTTTTGGACATAATGTAACACCCCGTATTTTTGAGTATTAATTAATTAATTAATTAATTCGAGTAATTTTAAATTACAAGTGTATTATGTGTTAATCAAAATATTAATTAGGAGAGACAATGGTTAATATTTGTAGAATATAATTACTAAGTGAATTGTAAATTATTAGTTTTATGTCCTAGCGAGTGATAGTTACGTGACAATATTTTATCTCAACCGGGAGTCAATATAGACTATGGAGGGTCAAGATAGGAAATTTTTGTTGAATGACTCAGATGATGATTTTGAGGTCGCATTTGGTTCCATATGGGTCGAGATAGTCGGAATAGAGTACCCAAGGGGTAGTAATTGGGTCTTGAGGCATTTTTAGGCATAACTGGGCCCACACGGGGATGTTCGGGTCATTTGGGCTTGACCCATAAGCCTAATTTTGTAATTAGAGCTAATTAACCTATTTTAAGGAATTGGGGCAGGAGCTCATCATTATGGAAAGCCCTAGTATTAGAGTGGAAGGAAGAGGAAAAAAGTGATAAGCTTTTGGGAGCCAATTCTAAGAAGGAATTGGGTATGCTATGTCAAATTCGTCATCTTCTAACATGAAATCAGACGCTACGAATCTAATCAGGCAAGAAGTTAACTTGCTTTCAATCGAAATTACAGTATTTCGATTCATATCATAGTGGGTGTAAATCAAAACCCGTTTTTGGGTGGGTTGCCACATGTTAAATTGGGTTTTCGGGATTTAAACATTTAGTTGTGATATTGATGTTTAATTAATGAAGAGATATTATCACATGATGTTAGGATCTGATGTAGAGAAGAAATCCAATAACCAATATTGTGTAATTTGGATTTTTGAATCAGATTGAATATGACATTGAAAGAATTTTGAGAAAAAACTTAATTCGTTAACCCTAGAAGTTTTTTGAAAATCAGTGATGAGTAATGACGTATATTGGTGATTAGAACTTTTTTATAGATGAAATAAGCATAGGATATTATTTGGTTGAAGTTTGGGTTGGATTCGAAGTTTTGAGGTTTAAAAATGGTGGAATTTGTAGTCGGAGAAGAAGGTTGTCACCTGCTCGATCGATCGATTGATGGATTTCATCAATCGATCGATGATCCCAAAATTTTGGCAATTTTTCCTATTTAATTATACATGTTAAATTTTCTTTGAAATTTATTTTAGGCTTATTTATTTAGTGAAAAATGAATATGGGGCCTATCTCTTAGCAATTATAGATGGATGTAATTGGAATTAGGAGGGTGAGATAAGGTGTGTCACATAATTAAGGAAATGGGTGAAATAAATTCTAAGGGTTAAATTACGGGCCAAGTGAATGAGTCCGGGTATTGTAGTTGAGTTACACTACGCTAATAAATTAACAAGTGGTTGATTAATTAAATTACGACTCGGGATAAAGACTCGGGTATTTTGGGGTAATGCTACAGGTGTTAGGCACGGGTTAACCGAACTTTATATATATATATATATATATATTTTTTTTTTTTTGTATGAATTATAGATATCGGTGTGAATGATATTTATGGGAAAAGCATATCCCTCTAGTGCTATCATAAGAGGTTGCGCGATGTGGGTGAATCCCCTGGCTTGAGGAGCAGGGAGAGTATAGTCCCCAGGTCATATCGCCTATTTTCATTGCCTGATTTATTTTCCGAGGTGAAATTCTTTGGGTATAACTCAGTTTCACTTTTGGGTGGTATATGACCGCCTCCATAGCGTTTGCCATATTTTTGCCCGAGTTCGGTGTGAGCTAGTACGACTTGAGGTGGGCGGGTTAGAGTGAGCATGCCTGGGACATGATAGCATTTTAGAGAAAGCATCTGGTGAGTTAGTACTCAGGAATGGATGGTTATTATACGCGACATGTGTGTAAATGTTGTAGTATACTAGTACGTATATAACATGAGTAGATAATTATATATGGGATTAATACATAAGTGCGAATGTATTTCTTATATAACTAGTGTGAAAGTTATATGACTTAAAAAGGTAACTTCCTATATAACTAGTGTAAAAATTATATGATTTAAAAAGGGGTTTCCTATATAATTAGTGTGAACGTTATATGGTTTAAAATAGTTGAACCGATTAACAATTTAATGAGAAAATAACTTAATAATCAAAGTAAGAATAATCGGGTTCATGTAGTGTGGTAGAAAGATGTGTGATGTGGCTAGTTAGGTGGGGTAGCTTAACTAGGAAGGTTATCAGGTAGGCGTTAGGTGTGCACATTAGATGAGGGGTGAGTTATACCTCAAGGGAGTGTAATACTAGCTTAAATATGAAGAGTGTGCATTCATATTTAATTATTGTAATTTAACTTCTTGTTAAATATTTTCAAAATATTTTACTTGGGCTGTGACACATGTCAAAATATTTTTCAAAACCTTTTAGGTGTCCAGCCATAGGGATGCCCAGTTTGAGGATTCTATCCAGGGATGCGCAGCTGCAACTCATGTGAAAGTTGCAGGACTTTGCTATAGATGCTTCGTTCATTTATTCCTAGTGTAGGATACTTATTAAATTTCAGGTGAAATTTTTCTCATAGGAGTGGTGTTGTAGTGATAGGAGTCAATCACCATAACCATGGAGAGATACCATGAATAACGAGGAATTTAGGGTGATCGCAAATACTCTCATCAGTTGTTTAAGCAGAGAGGCAAAGGAGATTTCAATACTTGTTTTAGAAAGACCGCACAATGGTTGGTCATGAAGGAAAGTTAATATATTTTGTGAACTTCATACCCGATGAGGTGGATACGAAGAATAGAAAAATTTCTTAAGATTAATAATGGACTCATGGGTAGAATATACAAGCATGGATGGGGAAATCTGGATAGAACGACTGGTATTGTTTCACTATCATACGTTTACAATTTGATATCAAGACTTCAATGAGAAGGGAGCCAAGAGAGTTGGAGAATCTAACCGAAGGGCAAGCCTGGATTTAACAGTGCTAGTGAGGCACCACAGGAGGGGATACCCAGTAGAGGACCCATTTTAATGATTGAGATCTATATAATTCCTACCAGGTGATGATGGATTCTGTCAGGGCCATCAAGGACAACAACGAGTCCCATAGGGCCAGTGGAGACAAAGGGATAATGGGGTTAGCAATCAGGGTCAAGACTACCAAGTTCATGAGAAGGAAAATCATGACATGGCCAGCGGGTGCAGAGAATGGGGAATAACATAAATAGGTGTCTTATGGGTAAAGAATAGGAACACATGTGTAAATTTTTGTCCACAATGAATCGGGGGACATGAACGGGATGCCCAGTAGGGGCAACATTTATAAGAAGTTTTTGGTTTGGTTGGGACGAGGGTGTTATGTCCAAGAACCATTGGAACAACGAGTGATATTGGTAATTGAAAGTGTGAGTTTTATCCCAGGGTGATTGGGGTCTATTTTGTGTGACACGAGTGAGTCATATTAGTTCATTATCACTAGATTTTGCACGTGAAAAGAGTTTAGAAGAACTATCGTTAATAGTACTATAGTTTTATATATTTACCGTTGAATAGTGGGGCTCTCTTTAGTTTCATCAGTAGGGGAGCGAGTGTGGATACTGAGAGGATATGTTTTACAAGGATAACTCATTTTGAGAGGTGATATGCGATGTATGAT
This sequence comes from Sambucus nigra, assembly GCA_949130495.1. Taxonomy (NCBI): domain Eukaryota; kingdom Viridiplantae; phylum Streptophyta; class Magnoliopsida; order Dipsacales; family Adoxaceae; genus Sambucus; species Sambucus nigra. The sequence goes on along the minus strand of OX422216.1, from coordinate 327,713,047 downwards.
TTTATCTTGGGTACGGACCGATCAACGATGGTGGGCAGTTATAATAAGACTATCGTGTTCGCTGTTCCGGGGCAGGATGCATATTCTTGTGATGTCTCACTTGAAAGAAAGTCGAGCTTGATGGAGTAGACTTAGGAGAGTAAATTTATCTAGTTATATTTGATCCCGATGCGTAGGGACTTTGACTGAGGTGATTCAGGATATATCGGGTTCATCGTTGAACGGAGACTTTTTAGCTCATTATTGTTTACGTGCTGAGAACTTAATGATAGTGAGAGCATCGTATCATGTGACGCCTTGAGAGACATGGGCATAGACAATTTGATTTATGTCAATGAAAATCTCAAAGAAAAAAAAATCAAGAATAAAATGGAAAAAAATAAAAGCTACCTCCAGAAAGTATGTGGGACTCGTAAAAGTCTATCGGTGACACCTGATTAAAGCATATAGAGAGGTATAAAGATATTCCAATGGAAATTTACCGATTCATTCGTGTGAATTTAGGATATTACCTGAAGGAAGTTAAAGAGCCACAAGTGAATGATGTCACTACTCGGTGGCACAACAAAACCTCCAAGTAAAAAAAGAATGAACATGTGGGTTGCCTACCGCACCTTCTGTCTTTATGATGTCTATTTAACATGACATCAAGGTGTACTTTAACACCGATATCCTCATAGATTCCCTAAAAAATTTTCCCAGAGTCCCCTAGTACAACCCGTATTGTATCCTCAAATATGCGTAGCATATGATCCACCATAATCTTTCGACTCTCATACTCCAATCCTATCAACTGGTGCACGTATATTGGGGTGATCGTCATCTCACCCATGCCTAGATGAAATGTGTGGGTTCTATTCCACTATCACTCTCCTAAACCTCATAGAACCACTGACGATATCAACGTGTCATTCAAAGCCCCCATAAGAGGACCAAACCCACAATATCCACCATTAACTCCACTTCCCTGGGAAGCTTCCCCCATACCTTCTTCATCGTCGTTGATTCGAGAGCGTATGTCTGACAAGGAAATGCCCACCCATGTAATAGAAATTATTGTTAATCCCCTATAAAAAATAATTCAAAAAATAAAATAAAAAATGTACATTCACATAGCCACTTAGGTTCTTCACCATCGCAGAGTGGTGATTCCTAAGCTCCCTCAACAAAATCATTTCATCATCCACATCTTCGATCTAGTGGTACACATTCTTGTTACCCATTTCTAGTACCCCGATATGGGGACACTTGGTGCCAACCCAATCTCCGTTGTTAACAAAAGGGTTGTTGGCCATGTCTTCCATGAATATTTTGGGAGAAAAATGTCTAAAATTGATCTCTACAGAGAGATAATTTTTTTTTATTTGAAGGTGTGAAGAATGAGGAAGCCTCCCATTATCAATAGAGACCCTTGGTGTACCCAAAATCCATTAGGATTTTATGCCACTCCCTATAGGCACACTTCTACCTATCATCATATACCCCCTAAATTTTATCACAAAAATATTTCAAAAATCCCCCCAAAAATTCACTTAAAATCTCCGAAAAGTCAAAAATCTCAAAATCCATCAAAAACATAATTTTTCATAAAAAACCATCCATTTTCAAAAATACAGGGTGCATTAAAATTTTTATCAAAAATCCAAAAAGTTCTAGAAATTCCAGAAAATTTTAAAAATTTAAGAATCGAATTGCAGAAGCATTAACAAATCATTGAAGTTCTCAAAATGCATCGTGCATCCATCCCATCACTCCTTAGGCTCATAAAATTGGACTTGACCCTTTGAATGAGGTCATTTTTATGTTCGTAAAATTAATCTAGGCCCACCAAATTGGCCTCGACTCTCTAAATTAGGTCGCCTTCATTCTTTAGGTCTATAGACTTGACCTAGGCTCACCGAATTGGCCTCGACCTTTTAAATTGAGTCTCTTTCACCCTTTAGGTCTTTTGTATTTTCCTAGAGTCACAGAATTGTCCTCCACCCTCTAAATCATGTTGTTTTCACTCTTTAGGTCTGTATAATGACCCAGACCCATAGAATTAACCTCAACCTTCTAAATCAGTCCATCTTCACTTTTTAGATCTGCAAAATTGACTTGGTCTTGCAAAATTAGACTCGACCCTCTGAATCAAGATGCCTTCATTTGGGTCCGCATAATTATATTTACACTCGTATAATTAGCCTCGACCCTCTGAATTAAATCTCATTCACTCTTGTTCTGCATAATTGACCTTAGACCTCTGAATCAGGTCACTTTCACTCTTTAGGTCTGCATAATTGACCTAGGCTATAAAATTGGCCTTGGACCTCTCAATCCGGTTGTCTTCACTCCTTAGGTCCACATAATTAACCTAGGCTAGCAGAATTGGCCTCGACCCTTTGAATCGTATCACCTTCGCTCTTTAGGTTTGTAAAATTGACCTAGGCCTTTAGAATTAGACTTGATCCTTCGAATCAGACTGCTTTCATTCGTTAGGTCTTCAGGATGGGCCTTTTCATTCATTAGGTCCCAAAAACTGACCTCTTCAAAACCTTAGTCCAGTAGAATTATCCTTTACCTTTTAAATTAGGTCGCTCACCCTCCCTAGGTCCTCAGACTCAAACCTTTACCCCTAGTGCTCACAGCTCTTATCAGGATGCTTAACTTTCGATGATGTTCACTTATTTTAACCTTATCGATCGAGGGGATCTATAGACATCCAATTCCAGTACCCCTCATGCACCTTCATAGGTCCTAAACATAAATCCTTCAACCTTCGAACCACGATCCTTCCTTTCAAAATCTAATCTAGAGGCCCTAGAATTATTTTTGAGCTCCGTTCGACTTAGGTCAACTCTCAAAATTGAGATTAACCCATTCACTAACATAGGGATCTGAATACCCTTTTTTACGGTCCATACCGTGGGCAAATCGGCCTTATGGTTTACATTTGCTTACCTTTTCACTCCTAAAGCCTAATCTATAGGCCACTAGATGCTTCTGGGCTCTGTTTGACTTTGGTAAGATCATGGAATCAAAACTAACCCAATTGCCTTTCATAGGGCTATTAAAACCATTTCCATCGTCCCATGTCGTGCACGAATCGGACTTACGATTTGCATTTTTTGCCCATTTTTCAAAAAATCCATTTTAAATTACATATAGGCACCCCTGACCCTCTGCCTATCGGCATAGGGTTACTTTACCTGGCCTGGACGTCATGGGGTATGTCGATAAGTAGGCCAAGGCTTATGTCGATCTGTAGACCCTCTAAGGGTAATTTGGACTTTTTCCCTCCTTAAGGTTCCTATTTAAGGATACCCTAACGTCATTGTTAAGGGTCTTCTCCTCGAAATATATGCATAACCTTTTACACATTCCTTATACATTCATTTACATCATCCATGCACCTCAATTTTCTTACCCACTTTACCACCATTAGACTACCACCAAAATGCGCCTACATCACCATCAAAGTCCTAATTGAAGCTTCATAGATGGTCTAAATTCTATTCATTCAAACTTGTTACTTTAGTGCTATTACTTGCTATTTTACTTACTAGTATATTGTTCATTTAGTTTTCATTTCATCACTTTTTTACTATTATATATTCACCAAATTTAGTTTCATAAACTTAAAAATCAAAAAAGAGATTGGATCCTTAAACCCCAAACTAGAACTTTCCTTCCATTTTTGCTACACTTTCCTCACTTGTGCACATTTTTCAACAAATCAAAACAATGAAATTCTAATTTTGGGTTAATGGGTTAAATCCCACCCTTTTATGTTTCGAACCACGTGGACTTTGATGCTATTTTCGGTTATGTAAGCATCTCGAGTGTTCCTAAAGATTCGAGTCCTCTTTTCTTGTCTTTTCACTTTATTCATTCTCATTTTTATTAGTATCATACACACACACACACACACACACACACACACATTTATATGTTCTTAGCAACCCCGTCAGACATGCATATTCACTTCCTCATAATGAATCATGATCCGGTGTGTTGCTCATATTATATTATATTATATTTTTATATTTTTATTCTCTTTCATTTTTTCAATCCTACCAGACACGCATATCCATTTCCTCATAGTGGATTATGATCCGATGTATTGTATATAATGTAGCCTTTTCTCTTTATTATATTTTTAGCATCCCCGTCAGACATGTATATTTCATTATTTGTGATGGATTATGACATTTCGGTTATCTTTTAGATTATTTCATTTCTGTTTTATTTATACTACTTAAAATGACTCGTCCCAGTATTCTCCATAACGTGGGCATGATGATTTATTTTCTCGCATATTTCACTCCATACAAAGGGTACATACAAATTGTATTTTGGAGAAAAAATAGAACATTATTGTATCCCAATAGAGACCGAAAGGGAGAAGTGGGTGCCTAACACCTTCCCATTCTGTTGCTTAGTCACCAGACCCATGATCTCGTATGCGTTAGTTTGTCTCTAATCCGATTTCTTTTGAATGATTACATCTTTTTCCTTTTTTGAGAAAAATAGGCTGGTGACTCTATTCTTTATATTTTTACACCCCTTGATAAAGACCAATTTATGTACGTGGGAGCCCGTAAATATCGTGCGAATGGCGAATAGAGGATTTTCTTCCTTGATCCCTGCATGCCATCTTTTTCGGGGTGAACCCGATAACCCTGATGGCCACACACTCGTTATTACGCATTAAGATAAAGAATTTTTTTCAATCGTATACAAGTTGACATATTAACTATTGTTTTAATATAATTAAATGCATTAATTATTGACATTAGTAACTCTCTCATTTAGTAAAATTTGTTATGATGAAATTAACATTAAGATACATAAAATCTTTATAAGTCCCAATAATATATCTTATTTATTTATATTAATGGTTCTTGACGGGTCTTATCGCGTAGTAATAAGTGAAGGAGGTTAACACTAACCCAACCCGTTAACTATCGTGTCTTATCGAGTTGGCATTAATATGACCCGAAACTATTAAAAGTACACCCATTAACTTAGCTTTATATCAGTTCGTATCGTGTCGAACCATATAAATACAAGTCACACATATTGGAGGTGAACATAGTTCCAAGCTTATGGGCTATGAACACTATCATTATCACAGGTAGCCCATACCTAGGTTCCATGTTCTGAGGCACCAATCTAAAATTCCCCCGAAGGCTCATCAAGATAAGACTGTCATCTGTTTAAGACCTCCCGTGATAGCAAGTATGGTAAGTATGTCATACACATAATAAATATTACTATAGGCATTCACACAACCCATCAAGATCATTAGGTATACACACCACTCAATTATTACAGTTCATATGTAGTATTACTCTCATTACTACTTACAATGTATTTATTAAATTACGAATATTCTCTCTCTCATAATTTCCAAAGATAACTTACCGCTCTACATACCTTAAAGTATTATAACTAAATAAACTCAAATAATTTCGCACTATACTGAAATTTATTGTACATTATTTAATCTCACTCGAATTAACTACGTCGCACAAATTTCAAACACAAAAGAATTCATTTTTACAGAGTTCTGACACGTCGCTCGAACGAGGACTGCATCTCGTTTGAACGAGATAAGCAGGACATTTGAACGACCTCTTCGCGCTACAACCATCTCGTTCGAATGATACTTCACGCGACCTGGGCTGCTTTGTCTTCAACCTCTAACACTTGCGTTTTTCCACCATTTTTGGTCCTAAAACCTTTACAGATCATTCCCAAACTACCAACAATCAATTCCAATCATTATTCTAATATATAAGGATGATTTCTAATACTCCAGAATCATTAAATCATAGATAAACATTAATTAAATCCAAAATCCCCAAATTTTATCATAAGAACCCTAGTTTACAAACTTTCAATCCAAGAACATAATTAATCTAGATTCCTTCATCACTATAAATCCAAATTTCGTGGGTTCTTATCTACATATAAGAAAGTATTTCAATTGATTTAAATTCAGACCTAATTTACGAATCTTGCCTCTAGATTAAAGGTCTGATCCTTTGAAGAAGATGGTATAGATGTAATCCCCTCTCTCCGATTTACGCGATGGTGGTCTTTGTTTTGTAAAAGGTGTAGCAATGGAGGTTCTAGCGTTTGACACCTCTCCTCCTCCTTCCTCCTTTGGCCTCTCTGTGTATAACAACTAATAACCCTAATTCCTCCAACATACATGATATTTTATCCCTTTAATTTTCGTGATTAATTATACTCCAAAAATACAAATTACCAAAACGTCCTCCCGGAATGCCGGTTTGGCCTAAAACTATCCTGGGACCCAAACTAAACCCCTGGATAGACTTTTCTGACTATCTCGACCCTTTCAGACATATTGGCTCACTCTAAATGACCATTTGGGTGATTTATAAATAATTTACTTTTTATTCCATTAATTTAGTCCCAACACGACTGACACGCGCGTCTTGACTTAATTACCATAATTGTCATATTTCTCACTCGTGACAATTTTCATAAATTTACCATTATATATATATATATATATATATATATATATATATATATATATATATATATATATATCACTTTATTCACTCAGTAATATTCAATATTATTCTTATCGATAAATACTAACCCTTATCTTGCTAGTTAATATTTATTTTAATCCGGATTAATTATCAATTTAATTTCCCATATTTAATTCTTAAAAATTACGGGGTATTACAAGGTGAAAATGCTTGTAAAGTTGATCCTGTTACCAATTTGATCATGGTTGACTTGTCCAAGTTGAAGAGCAACGAGTATGTGAGCGATGAGATGTTTGTTTGTGTTTTTTCAAAGGTCAAGCAAGTGTTTTACTCGAAGTATATAAAAAAGGAGCCGTGTTCAATCGTCCTACAGGCGTCAAAGTGTCTAACCGCTAGTGTAGATGACTTGGGTTATCCTACCGAATATCAATCCATTTTAGATGATAACCCGAATTTGAAATAATTTTTAAATATATAATAAGTATTCCAATTATTTGAAACAATGCTTAGTTTGGTTTATGATATGGATTTGTATTTTTCCAATGTCATCAATTTTTATTCTTCTAGTGCATTGCTATTATCGAATTACAGTTTAATGCTTTTATTCATTTCGATTTGATCAATTTTTGTGGATTTGAATCAAAATTGGTTGGTTGGCTAGTGAATATGTTAATTTGGATTTTAGTGAGTTTAAGCATTACTTCAAAGTCCATGGCATAACCTGAATTTGAAATAATAATTAGATTATAATTTTTACAATTATTTGAAACAATGTTTAGTTCGATTTATGCTATGGATTTGTATTCTTCTAATTTCGTTAATTTGGTTTAGTATATATGTCAAACTTATTCATTATTTATATTTCTAAATCATTTTCTCATATATATGTTTGTACTAATAATAATTTTTGCAAGAAATATCTACATCAGGGCTTCAGGGAAGCGGGGGAGAGGAAGGCTCATCTAGAACTAGTCCCCAAAAGTGGGGCAAGTTGCGGACCATAGGGGGGAACAAGACTGCGTTACAAGCTAGGGCCTTGGAATTCTTGAAGACAATTATCGGCCCCGAATATAGGGATAAGAGCCTATGAGATTAAGATGGTCATATGGTGTATTACATGTACCTTCTCACTTCCTTTTTGTTTTGTATGTATATTTGAATTTATTTTATTTTATATTTTAAATATTATTAACTCAGTTTCTTTTTGTTTTGATTTTGTTTGACAAGAACAATTCGGCTAGCCCCCACAAGCACGCGACTCCGCGTTGGAACAATTAAGGGATCAATATAAAATGTGGATGAAAATATGCATGCACAGTACTTTGACTGGGATTGAGAGTTCGTTTTATGACGTAGGGACACGGTACACGAGTATGAGGCTATCTCATTGGCACGCTGGAAAAAGTTTATCGATAAGGAGATCTTGGAGAGGCAATTTTCCTCTCGTGAGTCGGGGAGTAAAAATCGGGCTAAGAAGGTTGACGTACATTACTCCGGGCGTACGTCTTACCCCTAGGTAGAGCATAGGATAGTAAATTTTGAATGTTCTTTCATTTTAGTTTTATTTATTATGTTTAGTGATGATTATATACTAATTCACTAATTTTGTATCATTTTGTTTCAGGAGATGGGAGGGGTCCTAAGGTAAGCCACATAGGCTCGATGCCTATATGGAAATTCGAACAAAGAAAGAGAAGGAGAAGGAGGTGGATCCGAACGTGGATGTTACTATTATAAGTTATAATTTTAATTACGTTATAAAAATAAAAAATTATAATCACGTAATTTTTTATTAATTTATCTAATCGTGTACTTTTTTGTTATTTCAAAAAAAGATTAAAGAAGTGCAAAACTCGCATAGTGATGCCAACAAGGCATCTCTGGATACAGAATCTCGGGCGAGATCACAAGGGATGTACTCAGGGGGTGAGCTCTCGGGTGGGGAAGTCGAGGCTTACCGGGATTGCATCGAGCAACACTGGGTTGGCATAAAAAGTGGATGAGTTGATTACCAACAACGCTGAGATGTTTGACAACTTGGAGAGAAAAATGTAAAAAATATGTGTTTTTTAAGCGTGCTCTTAAAGGCCTGGTTGATGCCATCTCAGGGAAGGGAAAGGAGAAAATGGTGGATGAGGGGACCACTGCTCCGTCTTTCACACCCTCAACCTCACCGATATCCCTTCGTCTCCATATGACATATTAGCCACCCCTACCCCTACCCCCTCATCCCGAGGCCATTTTCAACAATTGGTTGGCCTAGTGTGTATATAGTAGACACACAAGGTGGTGATAGAATAACTAAGGGGTTCGCCAAGGTACCTTGGTGCATAACGATTCATTGTAACCACATGAGGCACGTGTCCGCGTCACGAAAGTGTTTATGGGGAAAGAGAATGCACCTGTGCAGTTGAACGAATGATGAAGCGTACCGACTATTAAGGGTTTCCTCAATTATTATGTAGTATGGCCTATATTTCTGTTTCAAAATGATGAATAATAGTTTGTAATAATTTGATAATTATTTGTTTAGTTTTTGGTTATTATGAATATGAATATTGAATGTTGTTTATTGTTTATTATTTGATAATGAATGAGTGAATGTTGCATGGATTAGTTTCTTATGAATGAATGAATGTTGGTTGAGAAAATATATCATATAATTGTTGTAGTAGGTGATAATATACCTGCTGAGCATTGGCAGTGGCCATATTGCCCAATAGTTTTTTTTACTAGCTGCCCAGTATTGTCACAGACTTTGACCGTGACAAGTCGTGATATGGAATACTTGCCACAGACTTTGACCGTGACATGTTCGTAACAAGTTAATAACTGTCAAGGACATGTCACGATAAAAGTTCATGCAAGTATTCCTTGTTCCGGACTTTAACCGTAACACATCTGTGATAGGGAAAAACGTGTCACGGACTTGACGGCGACACGTCCTTGATAAAAAAGTTGTCACCCCCAGACATGTCACGATATTTGACTGTGACAAGTTCGACTTGTCAAGGTTTTTGACCGTGAAAAGTTGCCTGTTTTGGTGTACTAAAATGACTAGCAGCCAAGTAGAGAAGACAACCTATCATGCTCATATAATGGGTTTGCTCTATGTCCTTGCCTAAAGTGTCTTTGCTAATATTAGTCGATGCACTCATATGAGTGTTTAGAGAAGTCTAAATCAAACTTCTTCACTAAGTATTTAGCATATTTGGATTGAGATATGAATATCCCATCCTCAAGTTGACGCACTTTGAGACCTAAGAAGAATGTAAGATCACCAACCATGCTCATCTCAAACTCACTTTTCATCTCTTCCTTAAACGTATGAGCATGCTGGGAACACGTGAATCCAAATACTATGTCATTCACATAGACTTGGGCAAACAAAATAACACCACTCTCCTCCTCACAAATAAGGTCTTATCCGCACCCCCTCTCTTGAAGCCACGAGCTAAGATATAGGAAGTGATCCTCTCATACAAGGCACGGGGTTCTTGCTTCAAATCATACAAGGCCTTGTTAAGATGAAAGACGTGTCTGGAGTACTTTGGCTCTTCAAAGACCTTTTGTCTATTCCACATAAACTTCCTCTTGTTGAATGCCATTAAGGAAGGCAGTCTTGACATCTATTTAAAACTACACCAAAAATAAAAAATGGTCATGATTTTGACCCCTGACCACCATTATGGGTCACGGGCTATACCCTAACAATACTAAGCGTGATAAAATTAGTGGTCACCATCGAGACTCATGGTCCATAGGGGAGAACCTGGGTTACGGACCAAACCCGTGACCACAATGCCATGGTGGGTCACGATCCAAGCCTGTGATCCAGAGGGAAGAATTTGGACTGTGACCTCAATACCACGAGAGGTCACAGTCCAAAATCTCAAATTATATATTTTTTAAAATTAAAATCGACTAATGGTCACGGTTCTGTAACGTGACCATAAATTTATTTTAATTTAAAAAAATATATATGGTCACGGTTTTGGACCGTGGCCAGTTAAAAAATTTTGAAAATTAAATTTATTTTTTTGCATCCCAAAAAACTTATACATTTTATAAACCAATTTACATTTCTAAGAATAAATATTTCACCAATATGTAATATAAGTTAACTAACACATACTTGTGTGAATATGTAATAAATACAACACAAGTTAACTAAGGCATGCTTGCGCGAATATGTAATAAAATAAAATGTATGCTTGCATGAACATGTACAACACAAAAAATACAACACATGTTTTCGTGAATATGTACAACATAAATAAAAATACAACGAATGCTAGCGTGAATATGTTCCAAATCTTTCTTATCTATTGAGACATGCAAATAAAACTTTAAAATGTCCCTAGTGGTAAGTAACAAAGCACTTGAATCCTAAAAATAACTTTGGAAGGCCTATGTAGCCAAAAATGACATCATTGTTCACGTAGTACGTTAGATGAACAAGGTTAAAGACTAACCCATTACTTGAATCTAAGGTGTATCTTTCAATTTATGAAAATTTATGTCACATGTGTTGAAAGTCTAGAAAATTGTGAGAACACTCTAAATTGAAAATTGTGGTATAGGCCCTTTTTTTGATTTTTTATTTACAAAAATATATGTGAATGCATAATTGTGAAAGTATTACGAGTTATGTTGGTCCCGTGTGAGTTGTTCGTGTCTCTAGCATTTTTGCCCTTCAACCTCATGTTTTCAAGCACAGGTCTAACTATTTTCAAGTTTTGGTCATGTTCTCAAACCGGGCATCTTGTGACTATGTGGTCAGTTCCTACGTGTTGCGTTGGTCCCTGCGAGGTGTTCGTGCCTCTTGCAGGGGGATTTGGGTTTATTTTGCATTTTTTCCCTTTAACGATATGTTTTCAAGCCTAAATCTGACTATTTGTAAGTTTTGATCATGTTCTCGAATCGAGAGTCCCATGACTATGTGGTCAGTTGGTACGTGTTACGTTGGTACCGTACGAGGTGTATGTGCCTCTTGTAGGGCCGTTTGGGGACTATTTTACATTTTTGCCTTTCGAAGGCATGTTTTAAGCCTAAGTATAACTATTTGCAAGTTTTGGTCATGTCCTCGAATTGAGCAACTCGTGATTACGCGGTCAGTTTTTACGTGTTACGTTGGTTGTGCGCGAGGTGTTCATGCCTCTTATGGGGCCATTTTTTTTATTGCATTTTCTCCCTTTAATGACATGTTTTTAAGCATAAGTCTAACTACTTTCAAGTTTTGGTCTTGTTTTCAAATCGAGAGTCCCTGACTATGCGGTCAATCGCTACATGTTACGTTGGTCCCCTGTGAGGTGTTCGTGCCTCTTGTGAGCCCGTTTAGGGGCTGTTTTTATTTTTGCCATTTAACGTCATGTTTTAAAGCCTAACTCTAACTATTTGTAAGTTTTGGTCATGTTCTCGAACCGGGAGTCCCATGACTATGCGGTTAGTTACTTCGTGTTACGTTGGATTAGTGCGAGGTGTTCCTGTCTTTAGAGGGGTCGTTTGGGCTCTATTTTGAATTTTCTACCTTCAACAATATGTTTTCAAGCCTAAGTCTAACTATTTATAGTTTTGGTAATGTTTTTAAATCGGGAGCCCCGTGACTATGTGGTCAGTTGCTACGTGTCACATTGGTTCCCGTGCAAGGTATTTGTGCCTCTTGTGGGAGTGTTTGGGGGTTGTTTTGCATTTTTTTCCCTTCAACTGCATGTTTTCATGCATAAGTCTAAGTATTTGAAAATTTTGATCATATTCTCAAATCGAGAGTCCCGTGACCACGTGCTTAGATGCTACGTGTTACGTTGGTCTCATGTAAGGTATTTGTGCCTCTTATGGGGCTGTTTGGGAGTCATTTTATATTTTCACCCTTCAAAGACATGTTTTCAATCCTAAGCCTAACTAATTTCAAGTTTTGGTCATGTTCTCAAATCGAGAGTCCCGTGAATAAGCGGTCATTTTCTATGTGTTACGTTGGTCCCGTTCGAGGTGTTTGTGCCTCTTGCGAGGCCGTTTTAAAGGTTGTTGTACATTTTCACCCTTCAATGGCATGTTTTCAAGCCTAAGTCTAACTATTTATAAGTTTTTTTCATATTCTCAAACTGGAAATCCCGTGACTATGGGATCAGTTGCTACGTGTTATGTTGGTCGTGTGTGAGGTGTTCATGCCGCTTTGGGGGTTGTTTAGAGGCTATTTTGTATTTCTCCCTTTAACGACATGTTTTCAAATCTAAGTATAACTATTTACAAGTTTCTTTAGTAATATCTAACATGGAGTCTTATGACTACGTGGTCAGTTGCTATATGATACTTTGGTCCTGTTCGAGGTGCTTGTGCCTCTTGTGGGGCTGTTTGAGGGTTATTTTTGCATTTTTGCCTGCAACGACATGTTTTAGTCTAAGTATTTATACATTTTGAAAATGTTCTCGAATCGAGAGTCCTGTGACTATGCTATCCATTTCTACGTGTTATATTGGTCCCTTGCGAGGTGTTCATATCTCTTGTGGGGCCATATGGGGGCTGTTTTTCAGTTTTTCCCTTGAACGACATGTGTTTAAGTATAAGTCTAACTCTTTTCAAGTTTTGGTCATATTCTCGAACTGAGAATTTTGTGACTATGAGATCAGTTTTTACGTATTACATCGATCCCGTGAGAGGTGTTCGTGCATCTTGCAAGGCCATTTGGGGGATGTTTTGCACTTTCGTCCTTCAAGTGCCATTTTTAAGTCTAACTATTTGCATGTTTTGGTCATGTTCTTGAACCGGACATCCCGTGACTACGCGATGAGTATCATGTTACGTTGGTCCTATACAAGGTGTTCGTGCCTCTTATAGGGCCTTTTGGGGATGTTTTTTTTTATTTTCTCCCTTAGACGACATGTTTTTAAGCGTAAGTCTTACTATTTACAAGTTTTGGTCATGTTCTCGAACCGAGAGTCATATGGTTACGCGATAAGTTTCTACGTGTTAAGTGGGAGGAAAATGTTCTAAGGGAGGATAAAGGAATGTTTGAGGCATTTGAAGGGGTAACCTTGTTCATGACTTAAGAGTTTGACCAACCCGTGGATTTCATTCGTCAGGAGAGCCATGTCTTTTTGAAGTTCTGACACCTTTCTTTTTGTCTTTGAACCTTCTTCCAACCTTTCGCCACATCATCCCTCACTGATGGGAAAGGTGCACTGTGATGTAATCTAGTTCTTGGCATACGTGAGCCCACGCCTCTTATCCTCCCCCTATGGTCACCACCCATACACCTTAATTAGGGCCTCTGACTGAATGTCATTGAGGCGGGACTCAAACTAACTGCTGGATATGCCCTATATCATTTCCTGTAACATAATATTATATATAGGACTACGATTTTAACAATAACAATATTATAACGTGTATATATATGGTAACTAAATCAAAACTCACTAAAGTCGGTGCTAGTTTGTCTGGAAATTTATTGGTCCTTTTTTCCCATCGGGTATGCATGTACAAGTTGACCCGATTATATTTTTACCTTATTTTGGAGTACCCTTGGTTCGTTCTGCCCATTAACCTTAATATCATCATAAGATTTTGCCCCGAGTTTTTGGGCATCAACCTTTTTAGATCTGTTCAGCTTATTTCTTACCCTTTTATTCAGTTTTCCCTCCCTGGCCTTATTCTCCAAGAACTCGTTCCATAGGTTAGTGGGCATTTTAATATTTTTGGGAATTTTTTCTTTCAGTCCTAAAATATTAGAACTCGTTGCCTTATTGGGGAAAAAATTATTTCGAAGGTTCTTTCGATAGGTTTCCAAATCATCAACTACCTTGGAAAGGACCTTTGACTTCAAACTAGTTGGGAATGAAAATGTCTTATTAAATTGCTCCCAAATGTCATCCTTTAAGGCAAGATCAACCTTTTTCCAATTTTCTGCGCCCCCAATGCCCACAGTCATCTTTCCTGAAGACAGACAACCACTTTTAAAAATATGAACATCGCTTTTATCACCAATTGGATTATCCCCACCAATGAGTAAGCCAATGCGCTTGTTCGGGTTAGCTTGGGATCCCTTGGCAACAGAAATTGGGGGTGTCAGATTATTAGAGGTTTCTTTAGTTTGAAGACTCGGATATGGAGTAGAATGAATCTTCTGTGGAGCAGAGTATTGATATCCTGGAGGAGTTTAGAATTGAGGTTTGGGTGTAGGAGAGTGCCCATTTGGCGATGTTTTGCTATTTTGTTAATTATTGTTATTTCTGTTTTACATTTCCTTCAATTAAAAAAAATTAGAGGCATATGTAAGAAGATATGGTTTACGACCCCCCCCTCTCTCTCTCTCTCTCTATATATATATATATATATATATATATATATATTCGACAATTTTTAAAACATTCTCAATGCGTCTGATTTTCATCCAATCAGTATTAGTTTTTAAAAATCTATGAAATTTTACAAGGGACCAAGTTCGCGAAAGCATGTCTATGATTGACGTATAAAGGTCCGTGGAATCCTTTCTTCTTCAACTTATTTGCAATATCATTTTTAATATGCATGTGTTGCGAGACTTCGTAATCTAGATGAATGCTCTCTTTACAGAATTATATCCATAAAGGACGGAAATTTTTCAACCTTTTCTAACTCTGTCACCAATGTCAGTGCCCTACCAGGATTATGCATGACAAATACATTCTCTATTGCCTCATCCCAGCATTCTGGGGTTGAAAACAGAATACGATTGAATAGATAGTCTTGCAAGAGATGAACTCCACGAATTGTAAGCTAATGAAATTGTTCAATTTTTATATTACCATACTTGTAAATCGGAGTTCCCTCTATATGACGAGCACTAATGAAAGAGGTTTAGTACGATCAAATTGCACCCTCTCGTAATCTTATTTCCAGTTTTTACTATCGTGACTCATTTTTCACGAGAAAAAATATATAGACAAGGGGGTGAATATGATTCTTAAGTGTCAAGACATAATAAGTTGTGGATCTAATTAATCCTAAACAAATTATGATTTTCCATCCGATCAAACAGACACAACAAGTAAAATTTAAGTTTATTTTAATTTAATCCATGGTTTTCCATCTAATCAATCAGTGTGCGTGTTCACCCAAACAATAACCATTTAAGAAAGGCATGAACACAACCACAACAAGTTAATTAAATGACTCTATTTTAAACATTTAGTCGTTGTGGTAGGGTTGTCGTTAAGGTAAATAATTAGTTAAAGCTTTATTATAAAGAATTAATAGAGTGAGCGTTTTAAGATCCGTCATCTATATCAAACCATCAACCAGATAATCATCAACCTAATAACCATTAACCCAATAATCCAACACAAGATTATCTTATTCTCCTTCTAAATTGTCTAATTGACTGATTTCCAAGAACATAGTTATTGAACACGAGTTTTCATATACAAATACTACATCAAGGGTTTCATATAAAATTTCTATCAATAAATAGGGTCATATTTCAATATAGAATATGTGATGTACACATAAACATGATGTGCACATTTGTTATGTACATTAGTCATTGTTCATTATAAGGAGTATAATGTATAATTAAAAAATATTCATCATGTTAAAAAAATCAAGGTATGAAATTATAAACATTGGTTGTTGTTTAAATTCAAGTTATTAACAAATATTCATTATATGAAAAAAAGCGTACAATTAAATGGAGAACAACAACCAATTTAATATAATTTCATGCCTTGGATATCAATATAACAACCCATATATATAATTTCCCAAATGAAACACACACACACCCACACAGAGAACACACATCACACACACTGAATTGTACACTGATAAAACACACACACACACACACACACAATGAATTGTACACTGATAAAACACACACACACACAGACACACAAACACACACACACACACTGAACACATACATAAAGATACACACTAAACACACACATATAAACGAAAGGAGAATGTACCTTTTGTGGAGAGAGAGAAGTCATCAAAAAATGACAAGAGAGAGAGAGGCCATCGAAGATTAGGTTTTACCGAGAGACTAAGAGAGATAGTTATGATTTCTGGGGCAAGGATGAAATAAAATATAAGGGTTCTAATTTTATTTATACCTTAAATGTGGTCACAGTCCAAACTCGTGACCCATTCTGTGACCCTTTAATGAGTTGAACTGGTCACGATTATCGACTGTGACCCCATAGGTGACCAATTAAAATCTTGAGAATTGGTCATGGTCCATAACCTTGACCATCAAAATGTGATAATTTAAAAATAGGTTTGGGGGTCATGGTTTCAGGCCGTGACCCAAGTTCACTAGTAATTGTCATTGGTAGGTCATAGTTTTGGACCGTGACCACTTTTGTGACCAAAATGGCAGGAATTTTCGTGCCAAAATACCTTGGTAACTAGTGGGTCATGGTTGTGGACCATGACCACCAGTGTGACCAAAAGAGCGGGACACTTGGTTCCATCTTTGGTTATGGGTGAGTCAAAATTTAGGATTTTGATCGATTTGGTCACGAATCCTGACCATGCCCATCCACTTAATAAGGTCACGATAAACCCTAGTCACATATGTTTTCACTGTCAATAGCTAGGGGTCACGCTCCAAACCATTTTTGAATTTTGGTGTAGTGTAATATAACTTGAAGCGTTCTATAGCGAGTAGTAAGCAAACGTACTCAAGCCTAGCAATAAGAGCAAATGTCTCATCAAAGTCTACACCCTCAATCTGTGTGTAGCCTTGAGCGACCAACCTAGCCTTATTGCGAACTATGGTACCATTCTCCTACATATTATTCTTATAAATTCACTTGGTACTAATCGCATTAGTCTCTCTAGGTCGGGGGACTATTTCCCAAGCATCGTTGTTGAAAAACTAAAGCAAGACATCTTGCATAGCAGATATCTAGTGCTCGTACTTGAGTGCTTCTTTCACATTCTTGGGCTCTACTAAGTAGGTGTAAGAAAAGTAGCTAACCACATTCTCAATTTGAGCTCGAGTCGTGATACCTAGTGTGGGATAACCAACTATAGCAGAAGGGTTATGACTCTTTCAAACCTAAGTAGGTTGATCCTCTAAATCAAGTGTGTGGTCCACCGAGTTATTACGAGGAACGATGAGATCATCACCGTGAGTGCATCCTTCTCACATTCGAGGTTAGGATCAATAAACGTAGGCGGATCATCGTCTCTAATCATGATGTTTATTAACTCCACAACATTAGAGCTTGCAAGGTTAAACACCTATAAGACCTACTCGATGATAAATATCCTAAAAATATCCCATAATCGCCTAGAGAGTTGAAGTTTCCTAAATGCTCTGTATCCTCAAAATGTATCATAGACTCCCAAAAACTCAGAAATACGATAGGTTAGGTTTCTTCATATCCACAATTCAAATGGCATGTGCCATGTATGTGGACGAAGATATACCCTATTCACCATATGGAATGCAATGTAAATCGCCTCTGCCCAAAAATATCTATGAACGTTTCTCCCAAGAAGCAAGGATCTAGCCATTTCTTGTATCGACTGATTCTTCCTCTCAATAATCCCATTTTGTTGAGGAGTACAAATGGCCAAAACTCATATTTGATGCCCACTGTATAATCATAGCTATCCACTTTGACTTCTTTAAATTTAGTGTCATTGTCACCATGAATCCGATTAATAGTGACACCAAGTTGATTTTTTAGGACAGGGCACTTAGTTATTAGGAACTCAACTACATCAGACTTTTCTCTAAGAAATCCAAAATATAGTATTTGGAAAAGTCATCGATAATCACGAGAATATATCTCTTTCCACTAATGATCTCCGTACGAGTAGGACCCATAAGATCCATTTGTACCAACTCCAACACATGAGAGGTGGTAATAGTATTCAACTTTCGATGGAGACTTTGAATTATTTTCCTTGTTGGCATGGACCAGAAACTGAGGAAGTTAGTTTCCGAAGCGATGGTAAGACAAAAACTAAGTCTTTATTCACCAATAACTCAAGATCTCTAAAGTTCACATGACCTAATCGTTGATTCCAAAGGTTCATAGAGGATACCGTAGCATTATTGAACTAAAATGAGGACTTGGGAATGATCCCATAGCAATTATCTTCGATCCTCACTCCTTGCAGTAAAATTTCACCGGATTTATAATATAAGTTACATTCAGACCGATCAAACTTTACCGCAAAATTTGCATCGTAAAGTTGGCTTATGTTAATCAAGTTTGCTTTCAACCTTTTAACGTATAACACATTATCTAGATTAAGAAATCCGAGTATGTCAACACAATCACGTCCTAAAATTCTAGACCTACTCCCATCTCCAAAGGTGACTTTTCCTTCCTTGTGATCCACAAGGTTGGTAAAAAATGACTTACCACTAATCAGGTGCCTAGAACACACATTATTAAAATACCATTGGGAAGTATCTTGAACCTTGAGAGAAACATGAACAACAAGGGCTTTGTCGTCTTGCGTAGGTACCCAAGTGGAGGTAACCTTTTGTTTGACCTTATCATTGTTATCACTGGTCGTAGCATAGGAAGCGTTATTAAGGGGAAAATACATGCTTTGAAATTCTTACATTAAACTTTCGAAATAGCGAATAGGATATCAAATTGCTCTCTAAGACTAGAAATGTGACTATAGCGATGCACGAGAGTATGTGTACATGAAGTTCTTCGTAACTTGTAATGAAATTCACTAAGGAGACCTTTTCTTTTGTAATAGGTGCAAACATAGACTTGTTTAGGTCTACCTTAGTTCATTTTCTTAGGTTGAACTCCCTTTTGAGGTTTAGTCGAGGCTCATAAGGATCTACCATAAACTTAGGAATTGGTTCTATGCGGCATGAGAATTGGATTCACCGTGGTAATCTATTCCTTGACTCTTCTTAAATACTAAAGCGGGACTAAGGAACATCTTCCCAACCTTCTTCAATGTATTGTCTATAATAACCTTAACCTCCCTGGCACGTTTGAGATATTTCTCAAGTTGGGATACAAGAGCTTCAAGTGTCTCATGAGTCTCCAATGAATCTTGAAGATCTCTTGTAAGACTAGCCACTTTATTGGTCAAGTCACCATTTTTCCTCTTCACTACAATAACTCTCTCTCCCAAAAAAATTCTCATTGAGAACTCGCTCTCTCTCAAATATCTAAACTCCTTCCCTAAATCTAACACCCTAAGATTTTGCCTTTTCTTTTAAAATACTCGACGTAAAGCCCAACATAAGCATGATGAAGGCCACTATCCCCCTCACTCAAAACGTCCTTTCCCTCACTCTATCTTAAGACTAGACTCACTATTAAGGTTGTCATATTTGGTAACATCCTTATCGATATGAGATGTTCTCGATGTACCAACATGACTAACCATAAAAACGGTGAAGTTACGTTCATGTGGCGGTTTGTCTTCAAAATCCATTGACTCAACTTCACTATCACTAAGATTGACATTGTTCAGAAGAAACATCCTCTTTTATATTTTAGGTCAGGTTTGCAAAGCAATCCTTTTTTCCTTTTTCTTTTGATTTTTAGGAAACATGTCAATTTTATAAGTTTGAAGGTCTCTTATGAGTTCTGCTAACCTGAGCGTATATAAAATTCTCAATGAATTAAGGATCGTGACCTTAGCATTAAAACGAGACGATAGGGATCTCAAAATATTTTTTCACAACTCTCGTTCTGAGAAATTTTCTCACCCAAATTAAATCTAAAATTGACAATATCAGATAATTGTGCATAAAATTCATTAAATGTCACAGCCTCTGGCATACTAATAGTTTCAAATTGTGTGGTGATATTTTGTAGTTGAGAAGCTTTCACAGCATTAGGACCCTTGGGAGTGAGTTGGGGATAATCCCATGATTCCTTAGATGTAATGCAGGTAATGATGTAGTGGAACTCATTAGGGGTGAGGACTCTAAAAATGGCATTTAAGTCGTGGGAGTTGAAGTTACCCCACTTAAAATATCCTCTGTCCAGGACGTGCAGGTTATCATTGTTAGTCATTATGGGTGGGGTCCACCCTCTTTTGCTCACAAGCCAAACATGCTCTTCAATCAATTTCAGCACTGATCTCATTCGAGCTTTCTAGTAAGCATAATAGGTTAAATAAAAATAGAATTCCTATTATACGAGTTATCCATATATCCTCCCGTATTTATCTACGTAAAATGTAGAAACCCGCTTTGATACCTATTTGAGAAAATGCTGGGTATATTGATTCATTTGTATCTTAGGCCAAACACACAAAATTTCACTTTTTACCAAATTTTATCTTATTTTAAATTAAAGTGAACATGCCAGATTGTGTGAAGCCAAATTCTATCCAAATCACCAAACCAAAAAAAATGATAGAAGAAGAATATATATTAAAGTCCTTTTCGGGAAAAACTTTTAATTTCAGCATTGTTTAAGATTAGAGAGACACCAGATGACTTACAGACTAGTTAGATATCCACAAAGTATAATGCGATGATGTCTTCAAATCTTCAATAGAAAACAATTTCGTCCAGCACCACCCATAACAAGTAACTTTTGTCTCGAAATCCACCAATCACCCTCCGACACTACACCAAAATAGCCGAACGATTGCGATCTTGGATCATTACCAAGTCCATGGGTCACTGACCTGGGCCACTGCATTAGGGAAAAAATTTGCAAACAGAGGCCGTGACTAGTTGGTCATGGACCAAATCCCTGCCCTTAGTGTGATTATATGGTAGTCTGATCATGGCCCATAGACGTGACCTAAAGTCGTGAAAAATTTTACACCTCATGATACTGGTCATGGCCTAGAGCCGTGACTATATTTTCCCCCTCACCATAATGGTCACGGCCTATAGTTATGACTAAACAATATACCCACTGCAGCGTGGTCCCTAACCGTGACAACATATATCATGAAAAAAAAATTCGTCACGAAATAGAGCCATAACAATATTTAACCGTAAAAAAAAATGAATCGGGCGTCCCGTGACTGCGCGGTCAGTTGATACATATTATGTTGGACACGTACAAGGTATTCGTGCCACCCACCGTGTCTTTTGGGGGTTGTTAGTGGTTTTCGCCCCCCTTGAAGCACATTTTCATGCCTGAGTGGGCCTATTTTGAAATTTGGATTCTATTCTCAAATCGGGAGTCCCGCGACTATGCGATCGGTTGATAAATATTACGTTGGACATGCACGAGGTGTTCGTACTGCCCGCGGTGCCATTTGGTGACTGTTAGTGATTTCTGCCCTCTCGCGACACATTTTTAAGCCTAAGTGTACCTATTTTGAAATTCGGGTCCTATTCGTCTCAAATCGGGAGTCTCGTGACTATGCAGTTGGTTGCTACCAGTTATGTTGGACATGCACGAGGTGTCTGTATCACCCGCGATGCCATTTACGAGGGTGGTGTTCATCCCCTCACGGAATATTTTCAAGCTTAAGTGTTTTATCTCTTAAATTCGGGTCATATTCTCAAACCGGTCATCTCGCAACTACGCAGCTAATTGCTACGTGTTACATTGGACATGCATGAGGGCTTTTGCCACCCGCGGTATCATTTAGGGGGTGATAGTAGCGTCCTCCCCCATGTGACATGTTTTCAAGCCTAAGTGTTCCTACTCTCAAATTCGGGTCCTATTCTCAAACCAACAGTTCCGCGACTATACGACCCGTTGCTACGTGTTATATTGGATGCACATGAGATGTTTGTGCCGCTCGCAATTCCGTTTGGGAGATTTTTGAGGGTTTTCCCCCTCGCACTACTTTTTCAATCCTAAGTGTGTCTCTTTTCAAATTCGTGTCATATTATCAAACTGGGAGTCCCGCGACTACGCAACTGGTTGGTACGTGTTACATTTGACGCGCATGAGGAGTTCATGCTGCTCGCGGTACTGTTTGGGGGTGGTTGGTGGTGTCCGCGCTCTCGATGCTCATTTTCAATTTTCAAGCCTAAGTAAGATTGTTTTTAAATTCGTGTCCTACTCTTAAACTGGGAGTCCCGTGACTATGCGATCGGTAGCTACATGTTACGTTGGAGGCGCACGACGCGTTCGTGCCACTCGCAGTGCCGTTTGTGAGTGTCGTCCCCCTCACAGCCCATTTTTAAGCCTAAGTGTTTCTACTCTCAAATTCGTGTCCTATTCTCAAATCGGGAGTCCCATGACTGCTCGATCTATTTCTACGTGTTATGTTGGACGTGCATGAGTGTTCGTGCCACTCGTGTTGCCATTTGGGGGCGGTTGGGGGTGTTCGCCTCATCGTGGCGTATTTTCAAGCCTAAGTGTGCTCGGTTGTTATTAAATTCGTATCCTATTCTTAAACTGAGAGTCCCGTGACTGAATGACTGGTTGCTACGTGTTACGTTGGATGCACACGAGGTGTTAGTACCACTCGCGGTGCTGTTTGGGAGCGATTGGTGGTTTCGACCCCCTCGCAGCACATTTTCAAGCCTAAGTGAGCCTGTTATGAAATTCGTGTCTTATTCCCAAATTTGGAGTCCTGCGACTATGAAACCGATTGCTACATATTATGTTGGACACGTACGAGGTGGTCAGTGGTGCCATTAGGGGCATTTAGGGTGTCCGCCCCCTCGCGAGTCATTTTTAATTTTTAATCCTAAGTGTGCCAATTTTCAATTCGTGTCCTATTCTAAAATCAGGAGTCCCATGGTTGCTCATCCAGTTGCTATGTGTTGTGTTGGACGCACACGAGGTGTGTTCATGTCACTCGCAGTGTCTTATGTGTGTCCTCCCGATCGTGTCACGTTTCCAAGCCTAAGTGTGCCCGGATGTTTACAAATTCGTGTCCTATTATGAAATCGAGAGTCCCACAACTGCGCGGCGGGTTGCTACTTGTTACGTTTGATACGCATGAGGTGTTCATGCTGCTCACTGTTCCGTTTTGGGGCGGTTAACCCCCTCGTGGCACATTTCCAATTTTCAAGCCTAAGTGTGCCTGTTTTTAAATTCGTGTCCTATTTTCCAATCGGGTGTCTCGCGACTGCGCGATCAGTTGCAATGTGTTATATTGAACGTGCACAAGGTGTTTGTGCCACTTGCTGTGACATTTAGTGGTATTCTCCCCCTCACGACACATTTCAAACCTAAGTGTTCCTACTCTTAAATTCCTATCCTATTATCAAACCGAGAATCTCGTGACTGCGCAATCAGTTGCTTTGTGTTACGTTGGACGCGCAAGACGTATTCGTGCCACTCGCGGTGCCATTTGGGGGAGTTTGGGGGTGTTTGCCCCATTGCGACACATTTTCAAGCCTAAGCGGCCCCGTCTATTTTCAAATTTGTTTCCTATTATCAAATCGAGAGTCCCGAGACTGCGCGACCAGCTACTATGTGTTACGTTAGACGCACAAGAGGTGTTCTTGCCACTCGCGGTGCTGTTTGGGGGCGGTTGGGGGTGTCTACCTCCTTACTACACATTTTTAATTTTTAAGCCTAAGTGTGACAGTTTTCAAACTCGTGTCCTATTCTTAAACTAGAAGTCCCGCAACTACGTGACCAGTTGCTACGTGTCACGTTGGATGCGTACGAGGTGTTCGTGTCACTCATGGTGCTGTTTGGGGTTCCCCCCCCCCCCCTCGCAACATGTTTTCAAGCTTATGTGTGTCTGTTTTTCAATTGTTTCCTATTCTCAAATAGGAAGTCCCATGACTGCATGAACGATTGATACGTGTTACATTGGACGTGCACAATGTGTTCATACCACTCGTGGTTCCATTTGGGAGAAGTTGGTGGTGTCCATATCAATGCGGCATGTTTTCAAGCCTAAGTGTGCCCGCCTATTTTCAAATTCGTGTCATATTCTCAAATCGGGACCCTCCCTACCACACGACCAATTGCAACGTGTCACGTTGGATGCACACGAAGTGTTCATTCCACTTACGGTGCCATTTGGGGGAGGTTGGGGTTGTCTGTCCCCTCCCGGCACGTTTTCAATTTTCAATCCTAAGCATGGCAATAATGAGACCGATTTCAACATGTTACGTATGTCGTGCACGAGGTGTTCGTGCTACTTGCGGTGCCATTTGGGGGTGTCCACCCCCCCGTGGCACGTTTTCAAGACTAAGTGTTCCAACTCTCATTTTCGTGCTCGATTCTCAAACCGGGAGTTTCGCGACTGCGCGATCAATTGCTACATGTTAAGTTGGACAGGCACAAAGTGCTTATGCTACTCGTGGTTCCATTTGGTGGAAACATGGGTTCTCCGCCGCATCGCGACACATTTTCAAGCCTAAGTGTGGCCACCTGTTTTCAAATTCGTGTCCTATTCTCAAATTAGGAGTCCTGCGACTGTGTAATCGGTTGCTACGTGTTTCATTGGAGGCGCATGGGGTGTTCGTGACACTCGCAGTACCGTTTGGGAGCAGTTGGGGGTTTTGTCCCCCTCGCAGCATGTTTTCAAGCCTAAGTGTGCGTATTTTTAAATTCGTGTCCTATTCTAAAACTCGAAGTCCAGCGACCGCACGACCACTTGATGCGTCTTACGTTGGAAGAAAAAAAGGTGTTCATGCCAGTAGTGGTGCCGTTTGGTGGCGGTTTGCGGTGACCGCCGCATTGCGGCACTTATGAAGCCTAAGTGTGCTTGCCTGTTTGCAAATTCGTGTCCTATTCTCAAACTTGGAGTCACTCGACTGCACGGTCGGTTGATATGTGTTATGTTGTACGTGCATGAGTGTTTGTGGCTCTCACAATGCCGTTTGGGGTGGTTGTGGGAGTTCGCCCACTAGCGGAATGTTTTCAATTTTCAAGCCTAAGTGTGCCTCTTTTCAAATTCATGTCTTATTCTTAAACCGTGAGTCCCGCGACTGTGCATCCATTTACTACGTGTTTCATTGGATGCATACGAGGTGTTCGTACCCCTCGCGATTTCGTTTGGGGGTGCTCGTCCCCTCGAGGCACATTTTCAAGCCTAAGTGTTTCTCCTCTTAAATTCATGTCCTATTCTCAAATCAAGAGTCCCGCGACTGTGTGGACGGATATTACGTGTTACGTTTGATGCGCACGAGGTGTTTATATCACTCACAGTGCCATTTTGTGGCGGTTAGGGGTGTCCGTCCCATCGTGGCACATTTTCAAGCCTAAGTTTGTCTACCTAGTCTCAAATTCGTGTACTATTCTCAAGCCGAGAGTTATGCAACTGCGCGACCAGTTAATACGTATTATGTTGGACACGCACGAGGTGTTCATACCGCTCAGGTTTATTGTTTGGGAGCAATTTAGGATTTCGAACACCTCACGACATGTTTTTAAACCTAAGTGTGCCAATTTTCAAATTCCTGTCCTATTATCAAATCGGGAGTCCCGCAACTATGCGATCGGTTGCTATGTGTTACGTTAGATGCGAACAAGGTGTTCGTGCTGCACGTGGTGCCGTTTGGGGGCAGTTGGGGGATGTCCGTCCCTGGCGGCACTTTTTCAATTTTCAAACCTAAGTGTGTTTATTTTTAAATTCATGTCCTATTCTCAAACTGGGGGTCCCGTGACTTCACGATCGATTGCTATGTGTTACATTGGACGTGCATGAGGTGTGCGTGCCACTCGTGGTGCTGACGTTTTCAAATTGGTGGTTACCCCCCCCCCCTCGCGACATGTTTTTTAAATTAATGAAATTCCATTCGTAAAAAAGATCGTTTCAAATTGTAAAAGAAGAAAATACCTTATAATGCATGGGTACCCAACAAGATCGTATTTCCTGATTCTATCCTGGACAGCTTTATCCATTTGTCTTCCTAATTTCTCCTGCCATCTCCCTGCAATTAATGTTCCGTTTGTAACTGTTTAGAGCTCAAGAGTTTTGCAAATTTATATTTCTCAATAGCTTTGCAACTTTTTAGAGCTCAAAATTTTTGCAAACAGGACATTAATTGGAGCGAGATGGTGGGGGAAATTGGAAAGCCTACATGCTACGACAACCGACAATTATCCAACATATTATCCAACAACCAAACCAATGATTATCCCGTATTTCTTCTAACATACTACCCAACAACAAACCAACAATAATAATTATCCAACAGCCAAACCAAACAAAACCAATAACTATCCAGTACTCTTTTTAATTATCCCGTACTCCTTCTAACATACAATCAAACAAGAAACCAATAACCATTAAATATCCAACAACCAAACCAAATGAAACCAATAATTATCCTGTACTCCTTCTATCAACTTAGAGGTTTGAAAGATAATGCATATCAATTATATAACTACTTCAGTTAGAGTAAAGAATACCTAGTTCATGTGATCCAATAAGGCCATTAAATAGAGTCTTTTGAATGTGTGATTATACCAAATTAATCTTGGAGCCCCCAGCGTATTCTTGCACATGTACATTTGTTTATTAGTTTCTTTGATACCATATTCATAAAATGAAGATAATTTACCTTCATTTTATGAATACTACATTAATGAAACTGATCTACAAATGAATATGTACAGGAACACGTGGAAATTGAGCCGACTCAATTTTATCCAATCACAAACTCAGGAGACTGTATTCTCAAACCGAGCACCTTGTGAAAGGTATTCATGCCCTCCAGCATTCAATTGAATATAGCATGTTATCGAAAATTAACTTAATAACTCCAAACTAATATTTGGAGGTAGGAAAATATGAATTGTTCCTTAAATAAGGCTAGGGATTGTCCATCATTAGCACGTATAATAGTGAAGAATTAATAATCTTCAAATTTCAGTCCTGTGTTAATAGGTTAAAATAAATGTCATATTGCATACAAGAGATTAATATGATTACGAAAATGCCACAACATAAACTCAAATAAATGTTATTATAACTAAAACCAAAAAATATTATTACAACTTAAATAAAAAAATATTCTTACAACTAAAACAAAAAAATATTATTACAAATGAAACAAAAGAAAATATTATTGAACTTGACCAACAGATAAACTGCCCAAGTGGTAAAAGAATTTGCATAATTCCTCAATTCTATCCTTTCTCCGCTGTTAACGTAAAGTGGTACGTCTTCACAGCCGTTGTATATTTCATCAACCATTATTTGAGCCACACCCTTCTACAAATCTCGGTTGTGTACGGGAGTTTAAAAAAACTACAGAGATGAGTGTGCATACTCCAATAATATTCGTATCGAACACGCCCTTAAATAATACTGTTCGCTATAGTCACCGTGAGTTGTTGACGATGATCCAAGACCCATGACAGGCAAAGCCATTTGGGAGGGGAATGTTAGTGGAGGCATCATTTGGGAAGGGAAACTTAAAGGGGGAGATAGGGGAAACTTTGAGGAGGAGGGTAATGGAAACCTTGAGGAGGCATTGGGGGCATAAAACCTTCAGTAAAAAGAGTCACAAGTTTTCTAATCTGATTCGTCAAGAGTCCCAGGTTATTTTTATTCTCTGAAATATCCCCCCATCGGTCATGGATTGTTGTTCCTCTTGGGTCGAGATACAATCCCCGACTAAAGAAATATCATCCACAAGAGGTGCAATGTGTCTTTAGCATATGTGATCCAATACCTCTCATCCTCCCCCTTTTGTCCTTTTCAAATATCTGGTCTAGGGAATCATTTTCAAGGTCATCAAAAGGGCTCAAACTTAACTGACTACTCATGGCCTCTATTGATTCCAGTGTCGTGTCCAAGTGCAGCGAGAATTTATTATCTTTATCCCGTCGAGCATGAACGTATAAGTTTGCCTGATATGGTTGTTTACCGACATCTGGGCCATCCTTTATCCTACTCGCCCATTCATCCTTCACAGCCTCATATGATTTTGAGCTTAGCCCGTGGACATCAGTTTTTTATATCGTATTATTTGTTTTTCTCTCTTTAGGATAGATTTTTCTCCTTCGCCTCATTATCCAAAAAATCATTCCACTGCTCCACCGATATTTCAACATTGCGAGTCACCTTGTCTTTCAGAGCCAAAAATCAGAGCTTGATGCATCCTTTAAGATATGTCTCTGTCGAAGGTCTCTCCGATATGTCCTCAATTGTTCAGCAACCTTAGAAAGAACCTTATGCTTAGACTTGTCTGGAAATGTAAATCGCTTATAGACTTGATTGTAGATGTCATCTTTGATGGCTTAATCAACAAGGTTCCAATTGTCTGCTCCCCCGACTCCGACATTTATTTTTCCTAGGATAAACACTAGGCTTTAAAACTCAACATGTCATTTTTATCACCCGTGGCGTTATTCCCCAGAAGGGAGAACCTAACGGGTTTCTTTTCATTTGAGTGGGAGATGTTGGGAGAGATAAATGGGGGCGTTGGAGCGACTGGAGGACTAGATGGGGGCATTAGACCATTTGGAGTTGGACTTGGTGTAGTGGAATGAACCATTAGTGGAGTTATGAATTTCTCAGCCATTGGTGTTGAGACTTTGGGTTGTACACGAGATGAGGAACCTCGTTGGGATGTCACCTCACCACTTGGTATATTTTAATTGTTTCCTTTCGACATTATCTTCAAAAATAAAAAACCATAAGCGATAAAATAATTATAATAATATGAAATTATAACTAATTAATCAAGCTTATGATATTTTATATATATATATATATATATATATATATATATATATATATATATATATACACCTTTTTAGAGTAAGACTTTAGAATATGTTCAATGTGTCTAATCTCCATCCATTTGGTATTTGTTTTTTGAAACCTATAAATTTTTGTACATGGCCAACTAGGAGGAAGCATATCTATGATTGATGTTTAGTTATCTATATCATGAACTCGGAATCCCATCTTTTTCAACTTCTTGGAAAGATTCAATTTTACGTGCATATGGCGCGAGACATCACAATCTTTGTTAATGCTCTCTGTCAGCAATTGTATCTTTAACGGGTGGATTTTTTTTGCCTTTTCCAATAAAGTAAGCAAGGTTAGGGCTACGTCGAGATTATGTGTGTGATGTATATTATGTATAGCGTCATCCCAACTTTCTTGTAGGGAAAATAGAATACGATCGAACAAGTACTCTTGCTGGAGATAAACTCCACGATTTGCAAGGTAGTTAAATTGTTCAATATTTTTATTTCCATACCTATAAATAGGAGTACCCTCTATATGACGCGCATAAATAAAAGAGTTATATGTGCGGTCCAATTTCAACCTCTTGTACTCTTGTTGCTAGTGAATATCATCGTACCTAGTTTTTCTTGAGAAAAATATACGAGGGTATATTAGACTATATTTATCCTACAACAATTTGCTACTTACGAGAGTTTTCTAATTTTATCCTAACAGTTTATAATAAACTGTAAGAGAGCAATCGTTTAACTATATCAATCCTACAATAGTCTTTCTTCTTCTTCTTCTTCTTCTTCTTCTTCTTCTTCTTCTTCTTCTTCTTCTTCTTCTTCTTCTTCTTCTTCTTCTTCTTCATTATTCCACGTGTTAGTTTATTTATTTCTTTAGCCTAAAGGAGGATTTTTCGTTTGCCTTGAATTAAAAGGAATCTTTTATTTAAATTACGGTATTAATTTTAAACATGACAT
Organism: Sambucus nigra; assembly: GCA_949130495.1. Taxonomy (NCBI): domain Eukaryota; kingdom Viridiplantae; phylum Streptophyta; class Magnoliopsida; order Dipsacales; family Adoxaceae; genus Sambucus; species Sambucus nigra. The sequence goes on along the minus strand of OX422216.1, from coordinate 327,683,043 downwards.
GATAACATGATACGATATGTCTTGTTTGTGTTAAAGTTTTTTGAGTTGAAGTGGTATCGTATTATGTTCATATCAAATGACTCACGTTAGTCGTTTACTCGTGTTGTGTCACGTTACTTGTATTTTCATGCATTTCTTTGATGTATAAATCATTATACATGTCAGTCGTATTCTATCGTATATTAAATAATGTTTATTCCAACATGTATTGAAAGAAACTCAATAAAAAAAATCAATTTAATAGATCTTAGGCCATCTATTAAATCAATTTAACACATAAGATATATAGTCCATGACCGACTCGTATGAACACTTTGAAATGGTCACAGCCCAAAGCAGTGACCCAATTAGATGGAATTTTGGCATCGGTCATGGACATGGCATTAGGATATTAATTCAATTAAATTGTTTAATATCCTGATATCCATTAAATCAATTAAACTATGTATTAGGCCATTAATAAAAAAATCAATTTAATGTCTGTATCAAATTAGGATGGAAAAATCAATTTAATGGATATTAGGTAATCTATCAAATACACACACATAACTTTAGCGAATATAGGTTTTAGCGACTAACTCCCTTCCTGCTTGTCTGTCTCGAGCTTTATAGGAGTAGGGGAGCTCCAGACAGGGAATTCATTCTTCTTCTCCCCCTCCTTTCGTGATATCTTCCCCCCTCTCTCGAGCCTGGCTAGACTATCATGTGACCTCGTACCTCACTTACTATCTAGTCGAATGAATAGGATACGCGAAAGATATATTCATTACACAAATCTATCCCCTCGGCCTTTATAGGAGTAGAGGATCCCTAGTAGGCTTTCTCAAGGGCTATCTCAATACACATAATACACATAATACACACACACACACACATATCCACACAGTATATACACACACATATATACATAGTACACACTCACATGCACATAATACACACACACATACATATACAAAAATATACATATAAATACATAAACACACACACATACACATACATATAAACAAATACAAAAATACACACATATTTACACATATAAAAACAAAAATGTTAGGGTTTGAGAGTTACCTTTGAGATTGAGACATAAATTGAGCCAAAACACTGAGATTGAGAGAGAGATTGAGCCAAAAATGAGATTGGGAGAGAGAATGAGCTGAACGGTTAGGGTTTGAGGGATTGAGAAGGAGAGAGAGAGAGAGAGGGGAAATTGTCTAGTGAAATAAAAAAAATGGTTATGTAATTTTAATATGAAGACCCTGTTCACGGCTTTGGGTTGTGACCTAACTGCATGGCCATACTTTTTCCACATCACCAGCCTTGACTAGGGCTTTGAAATAGTTATCTCCATGGCCTAGTTCCATGACCCACATGCGCGACCATTTTGAACTGGTCATGGCCCAAAACTTTGACCATATTTAATGGATTTTTGGCATCAGTCATGTTGCACGGCCTTAGTCCATGACCCAACTTGGAGGGAAATTTGGAATGAATTTAACACCATGATGGTGGTGCCATGGTCAGGGATAAGGTCATGATCCACATGAGTCAAGGATGAAGGTCGTGACCAGCTCCAAGTGCATCCATGACCACACTTGGTCATGGATCTGGTCACTCTTCTGTTGAACATGGTCACGACTTTGGGCCGTGATGAGTTGGTCAGGGACTAAATTCATGAACCCCCTTCCATGACTCTTCGTAGGATTTGGCGTAGTGCCAAATCATAATTCCTTTCTTCTTCTTAAGCTGTATAGACTCAACTCCACAAATCAACAGTAGAGAAAAAATCTACAAGGGTTTTTAACTTTTGAATGTGTTCTTATTGATTTTCTAAAGTGATCTTAAAAGATCCAAGGGGTTTGGAAGTGAAAATAATAGAATTTTATCATAAAATGAACTAAAAAAGGGCTTATCTAATCTAATTTCATATCTCTATTTATAGAGAAAGTTTTTGCAAAGAGATAGGGATTATAAATTTGAAAAATATTTGTTTAAAAAAATAAAAACACGAATACTCATTTGAAGGACCTGATACCTCATTCGAACGACATACCCCATGTCATTTGAATAGCTTCCAATGCGACTTCAAATGACATTACATAGCTTGTGAGCTTTTGATCTCGTTCGAATTGTTTCCAACCAAACCTCAAAAGACAGTCTAGAGAATGCGAGATTTAGACTTCATTCGAACATTGGAACCTTGTTCTAATGACACTACCTAAATTGTTCGAACGAAATATCAAACTCTTTTTAACTAGTTGGCTAGTTTTTTCGAAAAAAATCTTAAAAAGTCCTTAAAAATTATTTTGAAAACTTTTAAAAGAAAACTCTTTAAAAAAAAACTGAAACTTTAAGGCTTAACCAAACCCCTTCATAACACTTCTTGAATGATGTTGTGATGAACGATCTCCAATCTTCCAAATATCACCAATTTCTTCTCTTCGAATAATTTAAAGTTGTCATGAAGGTGCAGTGGGGTGTAACAGGATAAGCCAAATAAAAATAAACTGAGCAATTATAAAACTTTCGCTTACAAATTTTCTCCTCGTAAAATTTATTATCCCCATTTAATTCATGACTACTTTCAGAAATAACATTATTGTAACGTTTATTGACCTCTTCTTAATTAACACACGTTGGTGGACAAATAATGAATAAAAGATTAGACTCTTATCCATGCCTTCTTCAATTTATTTAAAAATGACTATTGAACCATATTGAAACATGTAGTCATCAATATTGTCAGTATTTTGTAGCCATATATCCAAAGTATTAATAGAGGAATATGAAAAAGATGACGGAAAAACGATATGAGGATCACCCATTATAGTTTACTACTCATATATATATATATATATTTATGTATGTATGTATTTATGTATGTATGTATGTAGTTTTACTTTTGATTTTTTAGAATGCAAAAGCAATTAAAATTGATTCAAAACCACGTAAACTAACACATAGAAATTTGATTTATCTAATTTAGGTGAGGGGAAATTCAATTTTCTATTTTCTCCAAGATTAATCGACGAAAACACGGGTCTCCGAATTAGTCTCCCTAATAATACAACTCTTATTATTTGACAAGGGAGAATTTGAAAGACGACCAACTACAGTTATAGCCCCAAATCTCGATTTTACCTTTAGGTAGGTGGTCGGTACGAAGATACATTAAAAATCACCAATTCTAAACAAGGTAAAACGTAAACGATTTGACTTGCACGCATTGGAGTAGATTTTAATTATACCCTCATTAAGAGTATTCCTATGAGCTATGTGATAACCTAGGGCCAATATCTAATTAATTTTAAATTAACCTTGATGGCTCGGGTTATGCAAATGGTAAGTTAATTTAGTGATTTTCGTTCCAAGGAAGGGTGATGAAATACCCACCTTAACTTGTAATTAGATTTTTACCCTTAAGTCAAATTATGCAACGTGCTAAATTAAATGTCAAATGAAATCACGTAAGAGCACACAAAACTTACCTCCAACGTGAAATTTTTACACTCACTTGTTTACGCCGGACATAAGTTTAATTTGGCATCGACCGAGGGAAGAGACGTCATCTACATTTCAGCCATCCCTCAGAGTTTCTTGTATTCGTGGCAAGATTACACAAGTTTCTTTAACTATCTCACATCGTTGCTTGCTTTTACGAGATTTCTCTTTATTTTTTTTGCCTGTTTTTGCTTTTCTTCTTTTTTTATTTTTTTAATAGCAAAGTACTATTAGGTCCCTCGCAAATAAATTTTAACACCAAAGGATTTTTGACAAATTTTAAATACTTAGATCCACTAATTCTCTTCTTGTAAAAGTCCACGCTAGTGGCACAACAAGTGGATCTAATAGTAAATTGTCCTTAAATGTTGAAAAATTGTCAACCCTTTTTTTTAATGTCCGATTGAAAAATAACACAAAACAGCTCACTAAGCATAAAGTGCAACAAAAAAAATAAAAATAAAAATAACACAACACAAGCACTAACGGTGTAGTTAACACAAAAAATAGAAATAATTTTTTTATATTCTAGAATTATAAAAATAGTACTCAAAATAAAAAAAAAAAATTATGAATTTTTGGATTTAAAAAAAAAAATTGAGACTACTTAATGAAAAAATATATTTTTTTAAAATTTTCATAACTTTATTGAATTTTAATGGATTTTTACAATTAAAATTTTCAACAATGGCACCAAAAATTTGTTGTCAAATTATTAAATTATGGCAAGTGCACAGGCTACTGTAATATAGCTAATGCAAGCACGGGTCGAATCAACAGATGTTTGATCAATTTTCTAAATTAAAGATTTTCAACTAGACTATACATTGTAAAGGTGAGAATTTTAATTTAAAACTAAAATAAAAGTAATTAGTGGGAACAACTAAGCGTTTGTAACTAATTATGAAAGAAACTAGAATTTCAGATTCATTTATTAATTTTAACTAGTATTAAGTATCAATTAAATTTGTCATTCCCGAATTTATAACTTAAATTAAATTAACTCTCACCGCGTTCAATTCTACAAAAAAAATATTTAAGTTCACACAATATTTAATGTCTTTAATTTAGACGACTGAAATTCCCATTCCCTTAAAAACATCAATTTTAAATGTAGTCTTTAAGCATGGACTATTGAAACAATCGAGTGCAAGCATAACCTATTAAAAAGTACTCACACCAAAAATTAAAATATGAATTATCAATTTTAAGTCTTAACGTTGTATTTAAGCATGGGATATCAAATAATTTAATGTAAGCATAATCCATAAAAAATTAAACACACTAATTCTTAAAATATAAATTAGCAATCACTTTCGAAGGTTTAAAACACACTCTCGACTCGTTTTAACTGAATACCGAATTTTTAAAATATTTAAAAACATGCTGGGAATGAAAACGAAATCAAACTAAATATAGAATACTAATCAAGCATAATAAACTTCACCTAGTCCTCGTAGAGAATTTACGCTAATATAATGATAGACATAATAAGATTGTGAGAATGAATAAGAATTTTTATTAATGATTCAAACTTATAAATAATTGTGCCTCTCAGTTAATCTTGATAAAATCCTCCCTACAAAGGTACAATTCTTGGCCTTCAAATATTAGTAAACTCACTCAAAAATTTTCTCCTAAATTTTTTCTGCGAAAAAGTGAGCCCAAGAATTCTTTTTATAGGCCAAGATGTGAGGTATTTGGTTTGGGGTTGAACTCTCTTTAATTGTCCGAAAAGTGTTGGAACCGAATACTCCACCTCCTTTAGTCTTTGGATTAGAATAAGGTACCCAATTCCCCACCCCCACCCCCACCCCCACCCCCCCACTTGTGGACTCTTATTTTTTTTTTTGCCGAATACGCTTACTGAATTTTGTCCAATATGAAGAATAAAAAATTTCGAGTAAACATCATTTTCTAATATAACCGTAAGTTGTTTCATGCTTTTCTCCGGTTGATTTTCATTTTGCTCCAAATTCAATCATTCCCTACAAAACTCTCACTAGGCTACTTTTTTCAAAACTTAGCATGGGAAAATTATAAAATTATTCAAGTTCCCCTTTTTGCCTTTAAAACTATTGTTTTGAATCTGAACTCAATCATTATTGCATGTTTTCCTTTATTTGACAAAATGGTCCTAAGAACTTACTAAACAAAATGAAATGGGTCTAACAAAGTATAAATTGGGTAAAAAATATACAAAATCATGCACTCATTAATTGGGAAGGGATTCTCCATTTCTCCAGATTTATAGTTCCTCTTAGGATATATTCTCGTTATTGGATTTTTGGATTGTAGTCCCATTTTTGTTACATTGTAATTATATTTAAAAATTAAATTCAAAGAGTGTTTGTTCTTGAAAATGTGTGTACATTACTCATGTTGTTCGCTTCAACACTTGTCAATATATTATAAACTGTAACCCAAAATTTTCATGTGATTCTTCAGAAATTCTAAGTATAAAAGTAAGAACAAAAATTTACTTCTGCTCTCTATATACGATAAACCTTTATCCATTTGTTGTTAACTTTGAATGGTTTGTCGTCCTCAATCTTTGAGATAAAATAGTAACCAGAATCATGCGCCTCCTTAACAGCATATAATATTTCCCAATTTGTTGTGAACTTTGGCAAAGGGAGTCCTCTAAAATGGTTGACAACATCTTTCAAAATTAGGCCACCTTTCATAAATTTTTTTAGTTTCACCAAATTCTCATAATATCTATAGAGTTGTTTTTTGTAGATCTGGAAGTGCCTTTTCGCATTATTTATGTGTTCATATAGTGCTTCTAGTTGAACTTGACTAAGCTGTGAAAGTATGCTGCTTCGTAAGGAATATCTTGCAGAATGTACTTTTAACTCCACTAGAAAAATTACTTCAGTTCCATAGACTAACGAAAGTCGTGCGTAGACTGTTAGTTTTCTCTTTGTTGTTCTATAGGCCCAAAGAACCAATGGGAGTTTGTCATCCCATGCGCTAGGAAATCCTCAATCATCTTGGCTAAAATGTTAACCAAGGTCTTGTTTGTGGCCTCAGCTTGACATTTGCCTTTGGTGTAAGCCATCATTATAGTCTGGTGGATGATTGAATATTTGTGACTTAGTATTGTCACTTCCTTATTGATAAATGGAGTTCCATTTTCTGATAGAATAGCCTTGGTAATTTCAAAGAATCAAATGATGTACTTTCTAGTGAACTATGCCACAACACCTTATGTTGTCTCTACCCACTTTGTGAAGCACTCAATTGCCACTGGAATCAATATTTTTACCCTAGAGGGAGGTTTGATTTCTATTACAAGGTCAAATGGCCAAGTATGGAAAGGTTAGGGAATTAACAATGAATGGAGTTCTACCGACGAAGCATGGATGAGGTTACTATGAAGTTAGCAAGCCTTGCACTTACGAACGAATTTCGGTGAATATTTTTTTATCATTGGCCAATAATAGACAAGTCTCATGAGTTGATTATTTAACTTACCTCTTCCAATATGAGTTGTATCATGGGATATCTTGAGGACTTTCGCTGCCTCATCTCTTATGATGCATCGTAATGTCCAGGTAAAATATCCCCTTCGAAAGAGCTTGTCTTCCAATAAATAGAATCTCAGGGATCTTCTCCTTATCGCAATCAAGTCTGTTATATCACCCGGGATAATTCCATCTCCGATGAAAGAAATATAGGGCATCCTCCAATCCATTTGAGATTCCATAAAATTACACTCAGATGGTTGGAAAAAAGTTTATTGTAAAGGGGTATCCCCAATATCACACAAAAAGGTATAATTGGACACGAGTGGGTTCTAGGTGTGGGGGTGCTAAGAGGAGGGGTGCCAAGTAATGAGGTGCTAAGAGAAGTGGGTGATATGTAATGAGGTACCAAGCCAGGAGGTTCCAAGAGAAGTGGGTGCTAAGAAAGGAGGTGCCAAGTGATGGAGGTCCAAACGGGCAACCCCAAAGCAACAAGGAGCTGTTATATGAATAAACCCAAGCCGACGAGGGGATGCCAGCCAAATGGACAAGGGAATACGAGGTGAGAAACCCCAAAAAATAATTAAGAGGTTCTATATGAGAAACTCCAAGACAGGGAAGGGGTGCTAGCCAAATGGACCCATATCAATGAGGGGATTCTAGGGAGAAATCCCAAGGGGATTAAGAAGGTGATATATGAGCAACTCCAAGACAACAAGGGGGTGCTCTGCGAGTAGACCCAATACCAAGTTACAAATAAGTTTACTTTAAACAGTATTTTCTAAAACTTTGTTATTTCTTGTACACAGGAATACTTAGCAAGAATCCCGAGTCGAGTAAGCAAGGCACGAGCAGATAGATAGTTAGATCCCTTATGAGTTTTTGTTAGGAGGCTAGGAGGCAAATCTTGTTGGGCAAGCGAAGGCCTAACCACTTCAGTACCTTAGGAAATAGATATTATTAATAGGAGGGACCTAAGAGGTCACTCACAAAGTTACACAGTTCACACTTAGTCAAATAGGCGAGCAGCTAATGCACTACTCAAAAAGTATTTTTAAGATAAACATTGGCGAGTGGCCCTCAAGGTCACTTGAAAGTTTTCAAAAAGTTTATTTACCATATAATTATTTAATTTTTTTTTGCCAAATCATACTTTTTGGCACTACACCCGATATATTTATTTTTTGTGCACCAGATGTCATTTGTCAAAGTGGGCAAACGACTAAATAGAACAAAAAATTACAATTCAGATACTGTCACAAAGAATATCCTTTTTGCATGCACATGCCACATCAACCCTAGTATTTACCTATAAATAGAGCACTTGGGAAAAGTCAAATTAGAACATAGTGGAAGCACTGTTACTCTGCACAAATAGACCCAGAAAGTATTCTCTCCCCGCACTCTCCTTGGTACTTGGAGTGCTTATCTTTGTGACAACCCGAATATAATTATGATGAATTATATTTAAATCATGCTTATCTTATTTGATATGAATAATGTGATATTATTATATCTAATGTTAAGTGATTATGTTTATTATAATCCTACTTTCATAAATCATGAAAGGTCGAATTATTTACAAACACAAATTTTGTTGTTTTCGGTAGAAAGGTTCTTGTTAGAGACTAGTTTTGACCTTTATAACATTATAAATGACTTGAGGTGAAAACTATATAGTTGTAGACATGTGAGTTAGGGTTGTAACACAACAAACGGATCATCAAATGGATGCCCGAGTAAAGAGTTATACCGAATTTACGAACAAAGGGCAAAGTTGTCCATTCCCTTTAAGTGGTATTTTGTCTTTTATTAAACCAAATGGTTTAATTTGATTGGTTGGCTTGGGAGACAGCCTTGGCCGGCCTTATACCCTTGAAATAGCTTTATCCTTCAGCCAAAATCATACATGAAAGGGTTTCACCTTGAGTAAAGAGAATTAGGGAGTTTAGGAAGGAAAAGTGAGGAGAAAAGGTGTAAAAAAAATCCGTGGAAATTACGTAAAAGTCCCGCAGGTAATCCTAATTGCAAATATTGTCATTTATCTTATATTACTGATTTATATGATATAAATCATCATAGGTTTACGAAAGTTTCAGCCCTTTATATGTATGTATGGATAGATGCAAGTTTATGTTAAGTTGAATGTAGAAACCCTTAAAATTGCTTTGTATTGAAACCCCTTGCATTCAAACTTGCATATCTCTTTGTGTGCTTACTGAAATTGAGAAATTCCAATTGGATATGAATGTAGATCATATATTCATATCATACCCGAAAGTGAGAATTTATATCCTTGTGGTTAGGCCGTAATGATGATTTGAAGTTGGTATATGGTTGCTGTTTGTATACTTGATTTCGGTATGCCCTAAGTTTAGTCGAGCTTTTGAGATAGCAAATGAAGTCAAAAAATTATGAAACTTTAATTATGTACTATTATGTATGTGTACTGAAAATTATTTAAAAATCATGGAAAGTTATGCTGTAGAAAAATTATGAAAATTCTGGGAACTCGAAGGAACAATAGAGGAGCTTGTAGGGCAGATTTCTTGTGTTGTAGAGAAATGGTCATAACTTGCCCTAGGAAGCTTAAAAAATTACACCATCACTTGTAATGGAGAGTATATTCACAAAAGTTTTCATATTGATGAGGTTGGACCCCTGTATTTGTACAATTTAGGAATATAGGATGGTTAAGTATGTAAGACAATAATTTCAGGCCATACTGGGTACCCCTTGAATGAATGTTTGTATTTCGTCCTTACAAAGGGTAATTTGAGTACATGTTTCATGTGTATATACATTGAGGAGTATAATTTCATGTTTAATTGACTTTGGTTATAAATTCCTCATAAGGTATTTCCTACGGTTGAATGTCCATAACTTTATCAACATGTATATCATTGTTTTGCCTTTACCTATGTTTTATGGAATGTGACTTAATTTGAATTATATTGTTGATGTATAGTCATGGAAAGTTACATAATTATGTTTTGATAATATTTATGATTGAGGTTCAGTACTGATTTAGTTGGATTGACAGGTGTAAGGTCTAATCAACCCGGTTCAGCTCCACCAGAAGAAAACGTGAATACATAGTTGTCAACCAAGGTGAGTGTACTCATTGGAAAGAGATATTTGTATCGTGTTATTGATATGATCATAATATAATAAATATGAAATTGTTCATTTTGGTTTACCGAAATGAGGGGTTACTCCTCGACCAGTAATGGGGGAGATTTGTCTATTAATGACAAGGGGTTACTCCTCGACCAGGAATGGGGGAGAATTGTCTATTTAGACAGGATATGTGAATCATGATTCGGAAAAGTTGGTCATTCATTATGAATGAGACGGATAAGTTAATTCATAATTATATGGACATGATATATTGCATGTAAATTTATGCAGTAGTATAGTAGTGATGCATTCATTGGGCAATTTTGCTCATGGTTCCTATGCTCACATTTTTCAGGTAACGCGATGTCACTGCCAAATCTAGGAGGTCGGGTTGGGTTAGCCAGGAATGGGAGAAACTATGATTTTGTGTAAATGTAAATGATGTAATTAAGTTAAATTTTCCTTCAAGCAAGTTTGTACAAGTGTGACTACTCTGAGGTTGTAAAAAGGTTTTCAGATATATGGATTTATAATGATGACTCTGAAATTAAAAATCTTGTTTATGGTTTAGTTAAATTAATCATGGTTTGACTCATTTTGACTTTCAAACTTAATTATAAGTAACTGGGTTGGGGTGTGTCAGCTTTTGGTATCAGAGCCTAGGTTAAAGAGGTTCTGGAGTGAGAAGAGTCTAGATTTGGCGGTGAATATTAGAAATATATTTTATTTGATACTAACGATTATGTTAGGAAAGATATGTATATCTGCATGTTGTTATATCGTTGATTCATTTTAGATATAAGAGAATGGAACGAGGTAATGTAAATGTGAGATTAGAAGATGCGGCTTCAAATATTCCAGAAGAAGCGGAGGTTGAGCAACCTGTTCAGATAAATGTGGAACCCGAGCCAGAACAACTGATAGATATGCAAAAAATGGCACGTGCTATGACGCTAATGGCAGAGCAGCAAGCTAGATTTATGACTCAGATGGAAGAACAACAGACCAGGTAACTGGAGGCACAAGCCTTAGCTAGGGCTGAGGAGATGATACACCGGAAAGAAAGAAGCACTTCACATGAGAAATTTATTAAGATGAACCCACCATCGTTTGAAGGAGCAGTTGATCCAGTAGAGGCAGAAGAATGGGTTAAAGAGATTGAACTTATTTTCGGGGTGATGAGAATGCCTGAAAATCAACGAGTGATCTTGGCGACGTACATGCTGAAAGGAGAAGCTAAATATTGGTGGGATGTCACCAAACATTTATTGATTACTCCAGGAGGTGGTAATGTGATCTCGTGGGATTCTTTTGTTAAATCCTTGTATGATAAGTATTTTCCTCCGATGTATCGAAAACAATAGGGGAAAGAATATTTCCTGTTGAATCAGGGAAGCATGACTGTTAGGGAATATGAAGCCAAACTTACAGCCTTATCTCGGTTTGCTTCGAGGTTTATCCGGAATGAGGAAGACATGTGTAGCCGATTTCTTGACGGACTTGAGTTAGTTATTAAATCAAGGTTGTCGGCTTTAGAGACTGTTAATTATTCAGCCTTGGTGAATAAAGCCCCGCTGGTAGAAAATGACATGAATGAAGCAAGAGGGAATCGAGAATGAGGTGTAAAGAGAAGAAGATTCAATACAAGTTATGAAAAAGGTAGTAATACAGAATATTCAAGACTTGGAGGGCTGAAATTTCAGCATGGTAGAGGTATGGGAGGTGGTTCGCCGAAGGGTGAGGCTAGTAGTGGAAGAGATTCAGGAGCTTCAGCGCAAGGAGATTCGAATGTTTGTTTCTTTTGTGGTACATCGGGACATATAAAAAGAAATTGCCCAAAGTTACTGAGTATAGAATGTTTCAACTGTCATCAGAAGGGCCATCTGAGAAAGAATTGTCCGATGTTATCAAGAGCAGTTTCAGTCAGTAGTGTGGGGCCTCATAAAGGATCCTCTCCAGGCAGTGCCACCAGGGGAAGAGGTACAGGACAAGCAAGTGGATCGAAGGCAGGAGGAAGAGTGTTTGCGATGACATTGCAAGATGCCCATGCTACACCTGAAGTGGTTACAAGTAAACTTTTTATTGCAAACAAAGATCTATATGCACTCACTGATCTTGGATCTACGCATTCATTTGTGGAATTACATATTGTTTCATATTTGGGTAGACCATGTTCATTCCTCAATTGTGCCTTATATATTTCTACCCCAATGGAAAGTGTAATTCTAGTTGAGCATGTTTATAAAGATTGTGTCTTACGAATGGGTGAGCGAGATTTCTATGCTGATTTGATACCGTTGGCCATTCGGGATTTTGATATTATATTGGGGATGGATTGGTTATCATCGTATCATGCTTCCATTGATTGTTTTCGAAAAGAAGTTACATTTCATCTTCCTGGTGAACCCGAGTTCCAGTTTACAGGGGAAAGGAATGTTGTCCCTAATTGTCTTATCTCAACAATAAAGAGTAGAAAGTTATTGAGTAAGGGTTGTACGGGGTATTTAGCGTATGTGGTTGATGTTAGTAAGGAAGCACTTAAAGTTGAAGATATACCAGTGGTTAGAGAATTTTCTGATGTCTTCCTAGAGGAATTGCCAGGATTGCCACCCAATAGGGAAGCAGAGTTTTCTATTGAATTAATTCCAGGTACTGGTCCAATTTCTCTTAATCCATATAGAATGGCACCAACATAGTTGAAAGAATTAAAAGTGCAATTACAAGATCTGATAAGAAGAGGTTTCATTCAGCTTAGTGTTTCGCCATAGGGAGCACCAGTGTTATTTGTGAAAAAGAAAGATGGGACAATGCGATTATGTATTGATTATCGGCAGTTGAATAAGGTGACCATTATAAATAAGTACCCTCTACCTCATATCAATGACTTGTTTGACCAATTACAGGGGGCCACAGTATTTTCGAAGATTTATTTGAGATCGGGTTACCACCAACTGAAAGTGAAGGATAGTGATATTTCCAAAGCAGCTTTTCGGACTCGATATGGGCACTATGAGTTTTTGGTGATGCCTTTTGGATTAACTAATGCTCCAACAGTTTTTATGGATTTGATTAATCGGGTATTCCACCCTTTCATTGATTCATTTGTGATTGTATTCATAGACGATGTGTTGATTTACTCGCATAGCATGGAGGAACATGAGAAGCATTTTAGACTTGTATTGCAGATTTTGAGAGAGAAGAAATTATTTGCTAAATTCAGCAACTGTGAGTTTTGCTTGAATGAAATTGTGTTTTTAGGGCACGTGGTCTCGGGAAATGGGATTTATGTTGATCCAAAGAAAGTGGAAGCAATTGTTGAATGGGAAAGTCCTAAGAATGTGACAGAAATTAGGAGTTTCCTAGGATTGGGAGGTTACTATCGCAGATTTATTAAGGGATTTTCAGCAATAGCATTACCACTGACAAAATTGACTCGTAAAGAAGTGAAGTTTGTATGGGATGAAGAATGTGAGAGGAGTTTTAAAGAATTAAAGAATCAGTTGGTTTCAGGCCCTATACTTACTATTTTATGTGGGAATGAGTCTTTTGTGATCTATACAGATGCTTCATTTCAGGGTTTAGGATGTGTTCTTATGCAAAATGGGAAGGTAATAGCATATGCTTCCAGACAATTAAAGACGCATGAACGAAATTACCCTACATATGATTTGGAGCTAGCAGCCATTGTTTTTGCTTTAAAGTTGTAGAGACATTGCTTGTATGGAGAAACTTGTGAGATATTTACAGATCATCAAAGTTTGAAATACTTGTTTACATAGGAGGAACTGAATTTGAGACAGAGGCGTTGGATAGAACTGATTAAAGACTATGACTGTACCATTCATCATCATCCTGGGAAGGCCAATGTGGTAGCAGATGCTTTGAGTCGAAAATCATCAGGGATGCTTGGTTGCATACGGTGTGCCCGTGTTGGAAATATTCTTGACTTGGCATCGATGGGGATTGAATTGAAGTTTTCAAAAAGCGGAGGATTATTAGCACATGTCACAGTGAGACCTTTATTGGCAGAACGCATACGAAATTTACAGATCAGTGATCCATTCCTTAAAAATAAGAAACAAGAAGTTCGGGATGGTAGAGAGAGTGACTTTGAGATTAAGAATGATGAATCGTTGTGTTATAAAAATAGGATTTGTGTACAGAATGATCCACCCTTAAAGAAAGATATATTAGAAGAGGCACATAGTTCTATTTACTCTATGCATCCGGGAGGTACCAAAATGTACAGAGATTTGAAAGAATATTACTGGTGGAACAATATGAAACGTGAGATTGCAGAGTTCGTAGATAAATGTTTAGTATGCCAGCAAGTGAAAGCAGAGCATCAGAAGCCGGTAGGATTATTGAAGTCTTTGACTATTCCGGAATGGAAGTGGGAGTATATAACAATGGACTTTGTTACAGGATTACCCCGGTCACCAAAGGGGCATGATTTTATTTGAGTGATTATAGACCGATTGACGAAATCAGCTCATTTTCTCCCAGTTAAGACCACCTACACTGTTGACAAGTATGCACATATGTACGTTGACGAGATTATCCATTTACATGGGGCACCGGTGTCAATTGTATCAGATAGAGATCCAACATTCACTTCTAAGTTTTGGCCTCATCTCCAGAATGCCATGGGCACAAGTCTGAAGTTCAGCACTGCGTTTCATCCACAAACTGATGGGCAATCAGAAAGAAGATCCAAATATTAGAAGACATGTTACGAGCCTGTGTATTTGACTTCAAAGGTAGTTGGGATGATCATTTGCCATTGATGGAATTTTCATATAATAATAGTTATCAGTCGACTATTGGTATGGCTCCTTATGAAGCTTTATATGGGAGGAGATGTAGAATGCCTTTGTGTTGGGATGAAGTGGGTGAAAGGAAAATTTTGGGTCCTGAATTGATAGATATGACAACTGAAAAGATCAAAATGATTCGGGAACGGATAAAGATAGCGCAAAGCAGGCAGAAATTTTATGCAGATAAGAGGAAGCATCCATTAGAATTTCATAAGGGAGATTTTGTATTCCTGCGTATTTCACCATGGAAAGGTGTTATGAGATTTGGGAAAAAGGGGAAACTAAGTCCAAGATACATTGGACCATATGAGGTGTTGGAAAGAATTGGGGCCCTGGCATATAGATTAGCATTGCCATCAGAGTTGTCTCGGTTACATGATGTGTTTCACGTATCGATGCTTCGTAAGTATTTGGCGGATCCATCTCATCAGCTGAAAACTCAACCAATTGAACTCAAGGAAGACTTATCGTACATCGAGGAACCAATGGAAATTATTGATCATAAGGATCAAGTATTGAGAAATAAAGTTATTCCCTTAGTTAAGGTTATGTGGATGAGCCATGGAGTTAAAGAAGCAACCTGAGAAACGGAGGATAGCATGAGGAAACAGTATCCCCATTTGTTTGGTAAGTGACCTTCATATTAAATTTCAAAGACGAAATTTTCTAGGGGGGGAAGTTGTGACAACCCGAATATAATTATGATGAATTATATTTAAATCATGCTTATATTATGTGATATGAATAATGTGATATTAGTATATCTAATGTTAAGTGATTATGTTTATTATAATCCTACTTTCATAAATCATGAAAGGTCGAATTATTTACAAGCACAAATTTTGTTGTTTTCGGTAGAAAGGTTCCTGTTAGAGACTAGTTTTGACCTTTATAACATTATAAATGACTTGAGGTGAAAACTATATAGTTGTAGACATGTGAGTTAGGGTCGTAACACAACAAACGGATCATCAAATGGATGCCCGAGTAAAGAGTTATACCGAATTTACGAACAAAGGGCAAAGTTGTCCATTCCCTTTAAGTGGTATTTTGTCTTTTATTAAACCAAATGGTTTAATTTGATTGGTTGTCTTGGGAGACAGCCTTGGACGGCCTTATACCCTTGAAATAGCTTTATCCTTCAGCCAAAATCATCCATGAAAGGGTTTCACCTTGAGGAAAGAGAATTAGGGAGTTTGGGAAGGAAAAGTGAGGAGAAAAGGTGTAGAAAAAATCCGTGGAAATTACGTAAAAGTCCCGAAGGTAATCCTAATTGAAAATCTTGTCATTTATATTATATTACTGATTTATATGATATAAATCATCATAGGTTTACGAAAGTTTTAGCCCTTTATATGTATGTATGGTTAGGTGCAAGTTTATGTTAAGTTGAATGTAGAAACCCTTAAAATTGCTTTGTATTGAAACCCCTTGCATTCAAACTTGCATATCTCTTTGTGTGCTTACTGAAATTGAGAAATTCCAATTGGATATGAAAGTAGACTCATACATTCATATCATACCCGAAAATGAGAATTTATCTCCTTGTGGTTAGGCCGTAATGATGATTTCAAGTTGGTATATGGTTGCTGTTTGTATACTTGATTTCGGTATGCCCTAAGTTTAGTCGAGCTTTTGAGATAGGAAATGAAGTCAAAAAATTATGAAACTTTAATTATGTACTATTAAGTATGTTTAATGAAAATGAGTTCAAAATCATGGAAAATTATGCTGTAGAAAAATTATGAAAATTCTGAGAACTCGGAGGAACAATAGAGGAGCTTGTAGGGCAGATTTCTTGTGTTGTAGAGAAATGGTCATAACTTGCCCTAGGAAGCTTGAAAAATTACACCATCACTTGTAATGGATAGTATATTTATACATGTTTTCATATTGATGAGGTTGGACCCCTGTATTTGTATAATTTAGGAATATAGGATGGTTAAGTATGTAAGACAATAATTTCAGGCCATACTGGGTACCCCTTGAATGAATGTTTGTATTTCGTCCTTACAAAGGGTACTTTGAGTACATGTTTCATGTGTATATACATTGAGGAGTATAATTTCATGTTTAATTGACTTTGGTTATAAATTCCTCATAAGGTATTTCCTACGGTTGAATGTCCATAACTTTATCAACATGTATATCATTGTTTTGCCTTTACCTATGTTTTATGGAATGTGACTTAATTTGAATTATATTGTTGATGTATAGTCATGGAAAGTTACATAATTATGTTTTGATAATATTTATGATTGAGGTTCAGTACTGATTTAGTTGGATTGACAGGTGTAAGGTCTAATCAACCCGGTTCAGCTCCACCAGAAGAAAACGTGAATACATAGTTGTCAACCAAGGTGAGTGTACTCACTGGAAAGAGATATTTGTATCGTGTTATTGATATGATCATAATATAATGAATATGAAAGTGTTCATTTCGGTTTACCGAAATGAGGGGTTACTCCTCGACCCAGAATGGGGGAGATTTGTCTATTAATGACAAGGGATTACTCCTCGACCAGGAATGGGGGAGAATTGTCTATTTAGACAGGATATGTGAATCATGATTCGAAAAAGTTGGTCATTCATTATGAATGAGATGGATAAGTTAATTCATAATTATATGGACATGATATATTGCATGTAAATTTATGCAGTAGTATAGTAGTGATGCATTCATTGGAATATTTTGCTCATAGTTCCTATGCTCACATTTTTCAGGTAACGCGATGTCACTGCCAAATCTAGGAGGTCGGGTTGGGTTAGCCAGGAATGGGAGAAAATATGATTTTTTGTAAATGTAAATGATGTAATTAAGTTAAATTTTCCTTCAAGCAAGTTTGTACAAGTGTGACTACTCTGAGGTTGTAAAAAGGTTTTCAGATATATGGATTTATAATGATGACTCTGAAATTAAAACTCTTGTTTATGGTTTAGTTAAATTAATCATGGTTTGACTCACTTTGACTTTCAAACTTAATTATAAGTAAATGGGTTGGGGTGTGTCAACTTTTGGTATCAGAGCCTAGGTTAAAGAGGTTCTAGAGTGAGAAGAGTCTAGATTTGGCGGTGAATGTTAGAAATATATTTTATTTGATACTAACGATTATGTTAGGAAAGATATGTATATCTGCATGTTGTTATATCGTTGATTCATTTCAGATATAAGAGAATGGAACGAGGGAATTTAAATGTGAGATTAGAAGATGCGGCTTCAAGTATTCCAGCAGATGCGGAGGTTGAGCAACCTGTTCAGATTAATGTGGAACCCGAGCCGGAACAATTGACATATATGCAAAAAATGGCACGCGCTGTGACGCTAATGGCAGAGCAGCAAGCTAGATTTATGGCTCAGATGGAAGAACAACAAACCAGGCAACTTTAGTAAGTTCATACGGTGCGAAGAAGGTAGGGATGGAGGAAATTCCCTTCAAAGCTGTCACTATAAAAGAAGTTAAAAAGTTTCTATCCTCCCATAAGGAGTCACCTCTCGTGTATGAGGAGATGTAGAACCCCTACCTAGACAATATTAATTAAATACCATACCCTGAGGGGTACACACCTCCCAAGTTCATACAGTTTAATTGGAAAGGTAAAAATCATAGAGATCACGTCAATAGGTTCGTGGAGTACCTGTGATACCCCTCCTAATTATATATCGAGTGATCAGGCCTTTATCAAATTAAACCAGGTTTCTCATATGGCTCATTCTTAGCATCACTGTCAAAAAATAAAATTAATTACTAACCACCTAATAGTTAATTAAATTGGTGCCGGATTTTATCTTCCAATTAAACGAAATAAATAAATAGTTTAAAAACTAAAACAACATTCACAATATACTAGTGTAAGGACATTTTTGTCCGTTATCAATTTATATGCCGTATATCACTACAACGTCTAAGAAGATCAAGATCACATTCACATCAAGAAAGATCCGAATAATCAAGCTTCTTCAACAAGCAGCCTCCGCAAGGATAACTTTGGTAAGGTTACGTTTTAGAGTACCTTAATAATGCACTTAGAGTATTAGCATTATTTTTCATAAAATATTTTCTAAGTGTTGGAGCGGAATTTTAAAAGTTTTTATTAATTTTTTTTTGAATTCATACTATCTAAAGATTTTTTTCTCGGACACCTTTCCGTAGAAAAATCATAACTAATTCATAAAAAATCAGAAAATACGAAATTAGCGGCCACGCGTTCGTATCGAAATTATCTACAATCATGGCCTCGTTTGATAGGTCGTTAAAATGAGATAGGAGCTCATTTAAACGAGATAAGGATCTCTTTCAAATGACATTGTATGTCGTTCAAACGAGAAGAGTTATTTTCTGACACATCACTGCCTTGATATTTAGTATTTAAAGGGTGCCAGACTTTTAATTTCATGTGGAGAAATACTGGTTTCAAACAGAATTCGATTTTGAGTGTTTTACTTTATTCTCCAACCTTTTAAGAGTTCAATGTCTTGTTTTTCAATTCATAAAACATCCCAATCTTTAGTGAATTGTTTTGGAAAGCAAGATACAATATTTCTATTGTTCAACTCTTTATAGAGAGGATAAACCTACACCGAACTGAGGTCAACATTAGGGAGTGCTACGGTATTCCTGAGATGATGAGTAGGACAACAGTTCTTGTGGGATAGTTGCGCGTGATCCACTGCTGGCGACTGCGATCGACACCTGCAGGTATTCGCATGTCTTTTGTATTTTCATTGTAATTCGATTATAATTCGTTCCTTCAGAAATTATAGTGGAAATAAAAGGTTTTTGCCCTGCGAGGATTTTTTCCTTAACTTGGTGTTTCCAACCTTTGCATGCTTCTTGCTTTATGATTCCATATCACTTAGATGCATGTTCTAGGATTAAATTAAAACTTGGGTTTTATTAAATCTGAGTTTTTTGATGCACAATTAAAATTGGTTAATTTGAGTAGTCGTATTAATACCGCTGTAGCGGCTCTTTCAAATTGTTACTATAGGTATTCACACAACCTATGTATTACTATACATCAATAGGTATTCACGCAACCCGATAATACATGTTAGTACATATTATATATGTCTCTCAAACTCGTCGTACTGTTTACTTTACGATTCATCTCATTATTGTATATATAGGAGTGTTCACACAACTCTAAGGGTCCTAGTTTCGCCTTTACCAATTTCAGTAGTTATGCCTAACTTACCCTACTGGTCTTTACATTAATTCATTTGATTTCCGTAATTCTTTTTCCATCTCTTAGATTAATTACGACATATTTCATCCCGAATTCACTCTCGTCTTAAATTTCTCAATAAGACTAATTCATATTTCTATCATAGGCCTCCTATAAATAATAAGTCTTCCATTATTATTTTCACAAGGTCTTAAAGTTTATTCACCACCTCTAATTAGGAATACTAGGTAAAAGAGGAGATTTTCACATTTACAGGATACCGGACCGATCCGACCTTCCCAGGACCGAATCGGTCTGCCATTCAGTTAAGGCCGGACCGAACTGCACCCTCCAGGGTCGAACCGATCCATTTTTCTTCAACTTCGTTCTCTCTATTATCAGATGAGTTTTTCACCATTTTATTCCATGATCCTTTGCCAAAATTGAAATCAATAACACCAACCCTTTTCTACATATCATAGGATGGTTTCTAACATTTCAAACACATTAAGACTTTACCGGAATGAATTAATCCTCAAAACTCTTTCACAATTCTAGTTTGGAGTTATTCTCTTTCATTCAATCTAGAACCTAGATTTAAATCCATAGAAAAAATCATAACTCTTCTGATTTTTTTCATCCTCTATAGATGTAAATACAAACTACATGCAATTCTAACCAAACATATAATCAATTCATACTTTTCTTTCAAAATTTTTCAATAAAATCAATCTATTCATGAAACACCTACACATTGGTATTATAACATCAATTTAAATTGCAATAAACACTTGCTTGAAATTGATTGATCTGATTTCGTGGTTCTTAGTTGATGATTGATTATTTCCTTCTCCAATCTTCCTTTCCAATTGCCTTGAGGTGTAAGATTTCTTCACCATCTTCAAAATCTCTCTTTAAGCTTTCAAAATTGGTTCTCTCTTCTATCTAATGTCCTCTCAAATCTTTTGTATTGTGAGCCCTAACCCCAATATCTAATTATCAAATATATAGCTCTAAATTTCGTAGGTCCCTTAACCTCTATTTGTAAAATGACCGAAACACCCTTAATAGGTGCCGGTTTTTTCCAAAATTGGTCCGGGACCCAAACTATACCCCCGGGTACCCTATTCTGACTATTTCGACCCATTCGGAATCATTCGTGACCTCTAAATTATCATCCGAGTCACTTAAAATATATTTTGTCATTTCTCACCTCAAAATAGTCTACACGCGACTTCTGGTGAGATAAAATAAAATACGCACATATCACTCGCTATACCGTATAACCATAATTAATAAAATACGCACATATCTCTCGCTATGCCATATAACCATAATTATTGATTTTTACTATTCACACTTAGTAAATATCATAATGCAATATTAATCAGTATCTATCTCTCGATTAATATTTAATAGTCATAATTATTTTATAGTCACATTAAATTACTTCACTAGCGTAATTTAATTAAAACATATTTTTTCTAATTATTACCTCAAATTAATTAAATAAAAATACACAGAAGTACCTTGGCATGCATGGTAATGACAAAGAGCTGAAATTATCGGAGTTCTCAAAAAGTCTCCCTAGAAAGGCATACACGTGGTACTTTCATCTGGCGCCAAACAGCATCCCCATTTAGGTGAAAAAATAGGGAAGTTTTAAAAAAGAAATTCTTGTCTGAGGATGAATTCATGTCGAGACAGTTAGCCCAAGAAGTGTAAAAGCTAGGTGAGGAGTTTATGCAATGCATCAATCATTTTAGAGAGGACGCAAGATGTGCACGATGATGTAAGAGAAGCAAGGTTGTTACAAATTTGTGTAGAGGTGCTGCTGGAGCAATATAAAATCCACTTGATCAATGAGACCCGAGATAGTATTTTCAAGCTAATTCACACAAGCGACTAGTAATATTGCCATGATCATCAAACTAAGACCCTAAGGATGGAGGGTACAGATGTCGTTGCCTGCTGGTAGATTTCATGTTTCATGATGAAAAGCAGTGAACTACATTGAAGAAAGTCCTAAAGGAAAGAAGGTAGGCCAAGGGTCCAAAAATAACAACTCGGCTAGAAAAAGAAAGTTTGGAGATGATGTTCCACCACCATTGCCATGTAGGGTGGCAGAGGCAATGGAATATTATCAAACATTGGTGAAAGAGGGGGTGGTAGGTCCCCCTCACTCAAATGGACAAGTTCCCACAATGGCAGACAAGGCGAATGAAAAGTTTTATGAGTTACACCAGAGAGTGAAACATGCCACCAAGGATTGCTATTACTTACACAGGATAATAGGGGAGCAAGTTGCTAATGGCACCCTGCAGATCCTGCCCATGGATGTTAATGAAAACCTATTACCTACTCACAACTATAACACAACAGATATAGTGGTGGCATATGATGAGGAAGGAATGCTCATGTATAAAGAGTAGTTGAGCAATAATGATGTCTGCGAAGAGAGGTTATCTGACTTAGTCAAAGAAGATAACAAGGGTGAGTGGGGCGAACAGGTGAGCTCCCAAGAAGAAAGTGTGGATGTGTTCATTGCCTTAGATGAGGAAGGGACTTCAGAAGCTGAATATGTGTGTAATGCATAGACATATGAAGTTGAAATAAACTCAGAATATGTGGCTATTGTGTGAAGCGCCAAGTTATGATGGTTCTTTGACCAAATTAGGGGGAAGCACGGCACGTGAATGGTGATCACTAAGAAGATTTTGGAAGCGGTCCAGGAGTGAGGGGATCCCTCTCTAAATTAGAATGGTCCCATTAGGAGGTTAATCAAAAGGTACACATCGAAGGTGGTATTTTTTGAAGCGAATAGGCAGGTACTCTTCTTCCACAATATACCTTTATATGTTATAACTTGAGTAAATGGAATTGTTTTTTTCAAGAGTGATCCTAAATGGAAGGGAATTAACAAATATTATGTCCATCAGTACTTTCTATGAAATTGGAATTTCTTAAGAGAGCATTGTACCGGTACCACTCGTGATCTTTGGTTTCGATAGTACATGGATGCAGTCACTCGGCTATGTTAACGTGGGAATTAAGTTGGGAAACTTCACATCCTACATAAAATTTAATATCATCAATACTGATACAAGCTACCAACTACTGATAGGTCATGTGTGTATGCGCACACAAGGAATTCTACCGTCAACATTCCATCAATGTGCAAAAGCTAACATTCATGGGATGGAGATTATAATTAAAGCTACAAAAAGACCATTTTCAGTGGAAGAAGCCACTTTGTTAATGTAGCATTCTACACAGAATTAGATAAAGAAAGAAGAAATTTATTCATGCGGGTAGAAGATCTCCGCATGGACTAAGAAAATGCTAAATCTAAGAAGTCAGTGCACGAGAGGCTAGGCCCAGGAGTGCCCCCCTCTAAGAGTAAGGGAAAAGAAAAGAGGAAGTTTGAAGAAGAAGTAAAACCTTCGCGTACTTACAAAAAGATTATTTTTCCCAATGGTAAAGTCATTTACCGCTTATAACAGTCTGCGCGAATGATGTTTTGGGACAAAAGCGTCGACCCGACACCAAAATGTTTTGTGATTAATGAGTCCCACATTGTTGGCACCGTTGAAGAACCAGATGAGGCACCAGAATGCATGCAAGATGGATTGCGAGAGCAGTTCCAAGTCCTTAAAGAGCTAAACCTAGGAGTGGAAGGTGGTGATGAGCAACCCATCTTCATTTCTAAGAGTCTAAGTCACAAACAGTCAGAGGAGATCATTGACATGCTCAAGGAATTTACAGATGTTTTTGCATAAAAATATATGGAGATGGAGGGGGTAGACCCAGAAGTGAGCTCTCATGAGATAAATGTTTTGCCTAATTCCTTACCTGTGAGGAAAGCCACACGAACTTATAAGGCGAAGTTGGATTTGAAGATCAAGGTGCAGGTGGAGAAGTTGCGCACAACTGGATTCATTAAACCTATCCAACACCCAATATGGTTATTAAGTATCATACCTATGCCAAGAAAGACAAAAGGCATATACGAGTCTATGTAGACTTTAGAGATTTGAACCACGCTTGCCCAAATGATGAATTTCAAATACCAACCCTTGACAGTTTAGTGGATTCCACCACTTCTCATGAAATATCTAACTTCATGGATGGGTATGTGGGATACAATCAAATCCGAATGGATCCGACAGACACGGAGTAGATAACTTTTCAAACCCCTCAAGGTAATTTCCATTACCTACTCATGCCTTTTGGGTTAAAGAACGCAGGAGCCAGTTATTAGTAGACTATGATGGCCATATTTCCTGATTTATTTCATGATATATTGGAATTTTATACAGACGATCTAGTGGTTAAGTCAAAGAAAGAAAGCAAGCATGTCCAAGACCTCATAAAAGTCTTTGAACGGTGGTGAAAGTAAAAAATGAGGATGAACCCTTTACATGTAATTTCGAAGTAACTGCAAGAAAGTTTTTAGTATTTTTAGTGAAAAGACAAATGGGTCCAAGTTGATGCGAAAAAATAAAAGGCCATTTTGATGATGCCACCGCCAAAGAGCCAGAGACAACTCAAGAGCTTCTTAGGAAAAGTTTTTTACCTAAGGAGGTTCATACCAGATCTAATGGAGGTTAACCACCCTTTTCCCCCCTCATGAAAGATAAGGCTAAGTGGGTCTGTATGGAGGAGCAGAAGAAGGCATTTGAGAGGGTGAAAGCAATACTGACTTCCTCTTAGATGATGATCCTACTAGAAATGGGTGAAATTTTCCTGCTATATCTTACCTCTACTGAGAAGTCAAGAGGATCTCTACTCACCTAAGAAAAATTAAGAGTGGCACGGATAGTATACTACATATCTCGAATAATTTCAAGAATGAAATCCATGTATACGGACGTGGAAAGGCATTTCCTACCCTTAATCATTATGGGACATAAGTTGAGACACTACCTACTCATATTCACATTAAATATTATCACCAAATGTGATCCCATCAAGTACTTTCTAAAATAAATTATCTTGGTGGGAAGAGTGGCCAAATGGTTACTACTACTCTCTGAGTATGATCTGAAATGTGTTGTTCCAAAAGTCATCAAGAGTCAAGAAATGGCGGACCAATCAGCCAATTTCCCAAGCCAAAATTTTGAACTTCCCAGTGAATATCTACCAGGAGAATTTTTTTAAGCATATTTAGCTAAAGAAATGGAGGAATGGAAAATGGAGTTTGATGGCTCGAGCACATAAGGAACCGGTAGAGAAGGCATTATCCTCTCTAATAGAAATAAATTATCACCCTCTCCTACAAACTATATTTCAATTGCTCTAATAATGAAGAAGAGTATGAAGCCCTCATACTTGGCACGTTGGAGGCACTAAGGAGAGGCATTGAAGTACATTATATATGAGGTGACTCTAACTTGGTGGTTAAACAAGTCATTAGGGAGTTTTCACTTAAACACGCCAACCTTGCCCCATATAGAGAAATCATCCAAAGGTTGTTGGGCTAATTCTTAGAAGTGAAAATAAGAAGGCACCCGCGGGCAATGAATAGGTACCCAGATGCCCTAATGACGATCGCACAAATGTTCAAAATGAAAGAACTGGAGGTCACCATTATAGTCCATCCGGAAATGGTACGATCATTATTCCCAAGTGATGATCCGAAGGATTGGAGGTGCTCCATTGTGTATTAATTCGAGATAATAGAAGGAAAAATGAAATTGTCAACGTTGGTTAACTACCACGTGCTCCAAGGCATGCTCTACGTGAAAAGTTCGAGAGGATATTTAGCGAGAAGTGTAGGAGAAAAAAGGCAAAAAAAAGTTAGTAGCAATGTATAAAAAGCACTGCGGGGATACTGAGATCCCTCTTTAACAAAGATTATTGCGAGGAGGTTACTATTGGCCTACTATAAGAGCAGAGGTTGCTCGTATGCAACATAATTTTCTGAAGCATCAGATTCACTTTGATCAACCAGTTGAAGCAAAATTTGTGGAGTCCTTTGACGACTGGAGAAAACCCTACATTGCATACCTTAAGGGTGGAGAGTTTTCGGTTGCAAGGGCCGATGAAATATATTTGAAGAAAAGAGTTGCCCACTTTTACTTGATGGAGGTAAACTCTACAGAATAGGATATAATGAGAGGACACTACAGTGCTTGGTGGGGGAAGATGTGATGATGGTGCTGAAGTAAGCTCACGAACCTTCACACATGGGTGGTGTTAAGCTATATGATCAGTTAATGACCGTGGTGTATTA
The DNA here is from genome assembly GCA_949130495.1 of Sambucus nigra. Taxonomy (NCBI): domain Eukaryota; kingdom Viridiplantae; phylum Streptophyta; class Magnoliopsida; order Dipsacales; family Adoxaceae; genus Sambucus; species Sambucus nigra. The sequence continues at coordinate 327,656,737 of OX422216.1, read as the reverse complement.
CTAGCCAACTATAGAGATTGACTCTATCATCTTTGTGAAATAGTGTAAATCATGCCAAATAAATGGAAATTTGGTTCGGGACCCCTCGATAAGCATAAAAAGTCTAGTTACTCCCTACCCCTTCCACACTTGGGCCTTTGATTTGGTGGGAAAAATTAGCCCAACCTCTCATGGAAAAGCTTTCATCATCGTAGTCACATAGTTATATACTAAGTTGGCAGAAGCGATATCATTCGGAGTTGTCACTACTCAAGTAGTGACACAATTTATTTAAGAGTACATAATTTTTTAGTTAGTATTCCAAAGGTCATTCTCACAGACAACATGAAGCAGTTTGTTGTAACACCCCGTATGTTTTAACTATTATTTTAATTAATTAATTGGAATTTTTGAGAAAAATAAATTTTGGAATTTAATAATTTTTATTGTCTAAATATGTTGGTTATGATTTTAGAAGAATAGAACTTCAAACGAAATTGAAATCGGATTTAAAATGGAGTTTTAATTGAAATTTTATTATATAGAAGAGTCCTCAAAACATAAAACTCTCTAAGAGTCCTCGGAGCATAAAACTCTCTAGAAAAAAAAAACATTTAAAATATTGAACGGTACGATCGAGCTGAATTTTTTTTGTAGCTTCCTCTCGTCTTAAGCTAATTCTTTGTAAAATTTCATCTAATTCCAACGGTTTGATCGTCCGGAATAAAATTTTTAGTGTTTGTATCTTATTAGAGTTCTATTAGGATTAGGTTTCCTAATGACTATATAATGACTCTAATTCGTGGGGGGACTTATCATAATCACTTTTTCTCAAGTTTTTCACCAGAGATCACTTCTAAAAATATTTCCTCTCAACCATAATCATCAACCTCCAACATAATCAAGGTTTTGTCGCCAGATTTGAAGGCTTATTTGGGGTTTAATCAAGATTGATCCAAGAACACTTATTTGCTAATTTTTTGAGAGGAATCCAGATTTCTAATCAGATTTTCAACACAACCTTCATAGGCATGAATACTCTATTCTTTTCCTTTACTATTATGCGTTTTAAGTGTCGCCTAAACACTTAATTACATGTTTTCTTAAAAATAATTAGTAACTTAATTAGAAAAAGTGGATATTAATTATGGGGATGTTTTTATAAAATCTTTTAATCTGAATAATATTCATAAACCTTTGGGTACGTAGGATTCATGAGTGATTTTGGGTTTTATTGGTGTAGGTTGCATGTAGAAAAACCCTAGTTTTAAAATAACTAAAGTTGGGGGCGTATAACTCAGGTAATACATGTAGAAATAATAAAATTTGTTTTTTGATATATATATATGATGAAAACTTGGTATATTTAATTCAAAATAATTAAATGATATTATTTGGGTATTGTTGACGTTATGATAATTAAATTAAAGATTTAATTGAATTGGATTACCATGCGTTGTTTTATACATTGATTAATTATTCTTGTTGGTGTGACTTGTTGGTATTATTAAATATCATTTTGACGACGGGTTGTTGGGTATTATTGCTCTCCCTATATTTTAGAATGCCTTCTAGGAATGTGACTAGTGAGGACAAATTATCACGATTTTATTCTGTTGGGGGTGGGACGATTTTTATTACTTTATCGTCGTTACGATAGTCTAAGTACGAGACTAAGTTAAGATTTATGTTAGAAAATCCTCCTATACATAGGAAAGGACGTATTGATAACTTGGGGACCCTTAGGTATGGGACTAAGGGGTATTTTGAGGATCTCACATCGATTAAAAGGGCGAGGTGTTACAGAATGGTATCAGAGCTTGGTATACGACAACCCTCGGGTCTTGGGTTTTGGGTCTGTTGCGTTTTTGTGACGCGAATTTGGAGATAGAAATTTTTAGAGAATCGTTTTGCGTTAGGCATCTAGATTAGATGTGAGGAAATTATTTTTTTGGCGACGAGATTATTTTTGTAGATTGTTGGCCTGATTTTTGAGAGTTAGGCAATCGGCGAATTTCGAGGGAGAAATTCCATTGTTAGTGGGGAAGTGTAACAACACGCGTAATTTTGGGGGTATTTTCGAAATTAAGAGGAAAAATAAATTTTGAGATAAAATTATTTTTATTGATCAAATATGTTGGTTATTATTTTTAAAGGCGATAATTTCAAACGGTTTCGAAATCGGAATTAAAATGGAATTTTAATTGAATTTTTATTATATAGAAGAGTCCTCAAAACATAAAACTCTATAGCAGAAAAAAATATTTAAAAATATTGAACGGTCCGATCGAGTTGAAGTTCTTTTGACAACTTTCTCTCATCTTTAGCTAATTCTCTGTTAAATTTCATCCAATTCCAACGGTCCGATCGTCCGAAATAAATTTTTTCGTGTTTGTATCTAATTATAACTCTTTTCTTAATCAAACTCTTAATCCTTTATATATCAACCAATTCGTGGCTTGGCTTTTCAAATCACTTTTTCTGAAACTTTTCAACCAGAAGACCTCTTCAAAATTACTCCCTTTCATATATAAATCATAGCCCTAAACTTATTCAAGATTTCAACCTTAGATTATAAGGCTTATTTGGTGTTTTATCGAGTATGGGCTAGAACGAGATTTGATTATTTTCGCGAGAAGAACGTGATGGTGTGATTAGATTTTGAGACTGAAATTATGTGATGATTCATGTTGTTTCTTTTTGGTGGTTTAAGGTATGGGCTTTTACACAATATGCTCCTTAATCTCGCGAGTGTTATTCCCTTTGTTTCCTTGTGATTATTGACTCATATTTGAATTGATAAAGTCATTTGAAAATATAAAAATATTTGTTGGAATCTAATATTGATTCATGTGGTATTATATTTGGTGTTGAGCATGTTGTCATGAGATTTTAATATGGCACTGAAGTTGGGCACACGCCAATATTCCTTTTTCCGGATATGCTAGAAAAATGCATAGGCGCGGTACGGTGGTGAGGCCTGGTGACCCGATTAATGTGTTGTTGAGAAATTATATTGATATAATTGCTTATGAGATTCACTTTGATTTGAATATTCGTATTCGTATCGTTACGTTTTATTCACCGCTAATATTTGTTGAGCATCTTTCCTGTCGTATTGTGTACTTCCCCATATTTTCTTTTAGTGGCAGGTTAGCGCGGATTTTGGGGTGCTATGGAGATTGATTTTAGCGTGGATTATTTTGGGAAGATTTTTAATACAAGATGAGAAGACTTGTATTTATTTTGATGTATAGATCATTGGATATTCATTTTATTTCGAGTTAGATGTTGTATTTATTTGAGAGAATTGTTGTATTTATTTGAAGAGATTTGAGATTCATGGGTTCTTATCTATTATGAGATTTAGATGATCTATACCTTGTTATTTGTGGATTTGAATTAGTTTTATCGATGTGTAGCGCTCCGTTCGCTCTCCCCGGGCGGGCGGGGTGTTACATTTGTGTGTAAGAAAATGGGATCCTCACAGATACATATTAGATCATTCATAATAGTTTGACTATCTCTTATCCTAAGGAGAAAGGTTAACCAGAGACCACTAATAGGATATTGATCAACTTTGAAAAAGATGGTGGAATATTTACCAAGGGCGTGGGATGAAAATATGCCATTGGTCTTCTGGGCCTACAGGACTTCAAAGAGAAAACCTATGGATTTTACCCATTTCTCTCTAGTTTATGGGACAAAAGGGTATTGCCAGTGGAGATGGAAGTAGCCTCAACCTGGGTGGCTCTAAGCCATAACCTTGTGGAAGACCCGAGACATGTGCAACTGGAAGCTTTAAATGAGCACCGTAATAAAGCCAAGGAAAATTTTAAGGTCTACGCCAAAAAATTATCTAGAGCTTATGAAAATTTTGTTAAGCCTAGAGAATTCCAGGTGGGAGGCTTAGTTTTGTGGGCGTCCTCTCATCTTCTCAAGAGCATGCCGGCATAAAAGTTTAAACCTAATTAGGATGGATTTTTTGTGGTGTGAGGAGTGGGAAGGTCGGGATATTTGTAGATTTCGGAGCCAGAAAGTGTGTGCATTCAATCAATTAATTACAAGTGGCTCAAGAAATACTATGCCTGAGGTATCCCATTTTTTTTTAATTCTTCCTTGTTTATTAGAAGTTTATTATAGAAAGTGTGTGAATTCAATCAATGAGTCTAACATATGGTTCATTCTAGAAATTCCACAATATTAGCGAAACATACTCTTCAAGCTAAAAGTCATTTTTATTTCTCTAAAACTTGAGTAAATATCTATTCATACAAAAATTCCATTTTTATAAGAAATCTTTGAAAATATTTGTTCATAAAATATTCCCAACAATATAAACATTCCTCAAATATTTTTCTCCCATAAAAATGTGTAAACACTAACTTTTCTTGAAATATATCATTTTGCTCAAAACCATTGAAACCTTTTGTAAACCCATTTTCACAAATCATAAGAAATATCATTCTTAAATCATATATGCATTATAATCTTACAAACTCTAACTACAAGAGCAACACTATGGAAAATAGAGTTTTTAAACTGAGTAGAGTTTTCCCACCTCAAAGAAGCTCCAAAAATGGTAGGATTAAGGTAGAAGAAATGGAAACCTCCCATCTCATAAGGTGGTCTTAAATAGGTTGCCTAGATCCACGAAGCTCTAAGAAAAAACCCCTTCTAGATCCCTTAACCTTCTACATTCCTTTTTCTTCTTCTTCTCAAAAATCCCCCAACAACAACTCCAAAATTCATAGTTTTCCTTAAAATGGTGGAACTAGGTGTATAAGGCTTATATATGGTGGAATAATCATAATATATGGTGGCACAAGGTGGAAGGATGGTGGTGTAAGGTGGTTTGTGGTGGCGAGAGAGACCTAAGATCTATAGCGAGAGAGAGAGAGAAAATCTGACTTTAATGCCCCAAATGGGCTAGCTTACACTTATATATTCCCCCAAAATCTTAGGGGTTAAATTCCCCGAATTTCGACACACTTAACCCTTTGTGCTAAGGGTAATCTAGTCTTTTATCCCAAATTTTGATCTGGGCCGTTGAGAGGTCGATACGTCATGAAATCCGACGACCCATGTCGTGACAACATGTTAAAAAGGATATCATTCTCAACCTCAACTCCGATGATTCGAACAACCTCGAGTCTCGTTCGAATGAGATTGCTTACTCATTTGAACGATCCATCCAACGAGGTGTTCTAACGAGATGTCAGCACGCACGATGAATGGATCAAACCTAAGTCGTTAAAAGTGTCAGTCGAACGAGATCAACTCGGTGTTTGAATGACCTCTAATTTCTTCAGTCCAAAATTTGTGCCCTAAAAATTTTGGTTCAACGAGCACGAAGGACACGAAGTTACCCAAATTTTGACTTATGATCCACCTCAACAAGTCCAAAGCCTAGTTGGTTATACCAAGTCTCCAAATCTAACAAGTATGATAAAATCACGGGGCAAGTATTACATTGAGAAATGGTGGATTTGAGGGCCTCATATCCCTACTCATGAATGGATTGGAATGTCTCCTCAATCCCTAAGGTATCATTCTCTGCGCTCCGATCTTTGACAGCAGAAGGGCCAGTAAACTTAGTGAATTTCTTCTCCTTCTTAGCCTCTCGCATCTTGACATGAGAGAAAAGGGAAGCAGTTGTCCCAACTAGAGAGGGAACAACTTGTAAACATCAATATCGGGGTGTTTCCTCTTCAAATGGACTTTGGCCTTGGCCTTACCCTTATTTTACCCTTTGCTTGTTGGGGTTATGTTTTGGGGTACTTATAATAAATACTCTCCACATAGAGAGGATTCATGAGAATAGGGACAATCTACTCGAGGGGAACCCTTTCAACCTGGCTATGATTCCAAGCCTCCATCTATATGCGTTTGGTAAGTATTTATCATGAAAAGGGACACGCTCGATCACAGACTCATGTGGGACACTCTGAATGAATTTTTTTATCAATGAAATTTGTCGATGCCATAAACAGAACCACGAGCAGCATAAAGAGGGGAGGTAATCATGAGAAGATATAAAGAAATTCCTAAAATGGCAATTTTGCACACCATCCCCTCAGGAGTAAAGTTGTAAAATGCCTCTGAATATAATTCTGAAGGCGAGAGGCTGGTAGGAAACTCCCAGTATAAGTGCCCTAATTATACCCAAATTGCCTCATGACCGGCTCAGAGTGGTAAAACTCCACTCCTTATCCGAGCTCTATTAAATATACTAGTATGCAAGGGAGGACAAAGGCCATTACAGATATGTAAGGACAGTCACTTACAGACTCAACGTTAGCAGGGGAAAAGAAAGTCCCAGGTGAGACAGAGTGAAAGCACCATGAAAATATACCACCCACTCACTTCGAGTAGGGGTGGAAGGAAAATTCATTTATGGCATCCAAAAATAAGCTAAGAGAGTGCTTAAGGGATTTCTTGTGCCACCTGGTAATCTGAGCATCCTGACTGCGAAGCGGGTGGGGCTAAGGGACCCAGTTGGGGAACCGTTACAAAAAATACCATTAACAAAAAGGGGTTAACAAATTATACCACATCATGAAGCCTGTGTGAGCGCTCCATGTTAATGTGAGTGTGATCTAGATAAGTGTATATAGATCCTAAAGTAAGGGCAGCAAGGGGAAGACTCCTCCCACGATCAAGTCTGACGGCCAATCGAAATAGTTACTTATGAGGCGAGTCATTGGGTCTCCTCTAGAATATGAACCTTCTTAGAAAAAGTAATAAAAAAAGCATCTAGGTGGGTCGTCAAATTAATCTTGGCTCCTAGGATCTTTGGTTGAAGTCCCCTATTTGGACACCGCCTCGTAACCCTTAAACCAATAACGCTGCCACTTAGCAAAAGAGTGGTTGTTTGCCCCAATTTGGGTGAGAGCAACATAATGTGAACATTCATATAGGGCTTGGCAAAGCTCCTTGCACATATTCCTTCGAGGGAGTTATCATATCCATCAATGAAAACATAGTTTCATAAGATAGATAAACCAATTAGCTCATAAATATCCGTAAGCCCCTTATTTCAATGTAGAAAGTGTTTTAAGGATGACAAAACAATTTTATTTTTATGAAAAAACCTTTTTCTAATTTTTAATTCGCACCAAGTTGTGAACCAATTTTAACTTAACCAAATTTTATCTTGATTAATCCTAAACGTGCATCTAGTGATTAAATCAAGTAAAATAAAGTAAAGAAGACTCACAATGTCGGATGTACGAGGAAAACACTAAGGGAAAAAATCTCGGACGACCCAAGCTAGACAAATACTATGATGTGGAATTACAAGGAACAGACACAAATCTTACTCAAAGACTCGATACCCACGAGAATTGACGCTCTTTTAATCTTCAACCACTCCTCTTACAGTGCCCACAAGAATCCTTTCACAATAGCTATCCACATCATTCGCCTCCACGAATGCCTCGGTGTCCATCGATATGGCTTGTAATGTCTACGATATTGAACACGGCTCTTTCGCTTCTCCACCAAAAAACCTAGCAAAGTTCTTATGTAGAACAAACTCCAATGGTGCCGACAAATATCACTATAGCTTATAATAATGAAAACTCGGATCTTTGAAACTATAAGGATATATTTGGCTTTAAGAAACCTTAGAAGACATGTGTAAACAATGTTCTGGTCGTATACTGCTTTTGCAGAATGCACACTTACGAAATTCTGATGAAAACACGCCTCTTATAATTTTCTTAAGGAGACGGATCATCAAAGCGACTTTGACCTGTCGTTCGAACGACAATGCCATCTCACTTGAACGATTAGTCAGGTCATTTGAGCGACGTAGCAAATAAGAGTTCCAATAAAACACTACTCTAATCCGTCCTTATCCGAATAAAACGAAGTATAAACCATTTCAAACACTTTTAAAAACATTTTAAAATTATTTCTTTAAGAAAAAACATCCTTGAATATTTTAAAATAAATTTTGAGTCCCATTAATGTTATGCATTCATACCTGAGTGATCTCGAGATGCAGTTAGACTTGAAGACAAAATTTGCACCATAAAACCGAGATCATAAATCTTTAAAGCTTTGCAATATCTTCAATAAACTTTAATACGTCATAGTCTGTGTGTGATCGTGATAATAAAAATACGATCTATGACTCAAATGTGTTTTGTTTTGGGAATAAGTCAAATAGCCTTACAACGGACTCAATTGTGAAATGCCTAAGCTGGGCCGTCAAGACGTATGACGCGTTAATCCCATCCCTTGAACCCAAAATAAAAAATTACAGGACAAGACTAGTAAATGATGGTTTGGCAAGCATGAATTGTCTGAATGTGATGTAAACTTGAAATTTCCAATATCTAAAGCATACCTACACACATGAAACAGAAAAATACCCAATGAAGTATGGAGGAACAAATGATATAAACCAATATGTAAAATCAAATCCAAATAATTTGTTATGTAAGAAAAACGTGATATCAATATGTAAACAACATCTAAATCAGGATACCAATTTGTACCGATGCAAAAATAATATGATACCAATTTATGTAAACCAATCAGTATTAACATGAAAGCATATGATCACAAATATGATACCAAAAAAAAAAGAATGCAACAAATGTATATGCTCATTATTGATGTAAAAAACTAGATTTGATCTAATTAATTAATCACAGATAAATATGAAATAAACAATAAGACAAAAGAGATTTAAAGTGGTTCAGCTTTATAAAATGGCCTACGTCCACTATTTGTATTGTCGGTGTTTTCCTTAATCTCGATGATGATTAAAAGAGATCGATCCTCCATTGTGGAGGGTGTTACAATGTATTTATAGCCTTGGGAATGTCAGTATGAATAGGTGATATGCCGTTATTTAATAGACATATACATCTGTACAATAAGAATGTCCATTAAATCCGATGTTCATTGAATGTACAATGGTCGCTTAGTCTTCTTGGCTAGATGCTCTGCATACTGAGTAGGTCGGTACGCTATGTAGCTCGGGATGCTGAGTAGCTCAGTGAGCATATGTATTTGCCACGTAAGATAACACATGTCTTTATATAATTGGTCCACATCTGCTGACTAATTTTCGTATAAACACTCATCAAACAAACTCCCCCCCTACACCACATACATCTATCATCCTTTTTGTCTCGAATAGACAACCCAGTGAAAAGATAAAGATATCTAGCATGAGATAATCAATGACAATTATCTAGATAATCATGAAAATAACCAACTAATAATGATCAACAATATCAAATTCGTAGCTAGCAAACAATAATCACACAATAGAAATCAATAATCTAAGCAGGTGTGACTAAACGAACACGATGTAGTAAAAGATGTAATCAATGATAATCTGCATATACAAAACTATCCAAAAGCAACCCAACAGTACCAAAAATATGTAACCATATGAACCAGGGTACAAAAACAAAAGGAAAAAAATTCAAGAGGGTCGCTCGAACGAAACAGCCTTGTCATTCAAATGACAAAAGTTTCTCGCGAGATGGCTTCGTGTGACATATATTTCTCGCTTAAACGATTAAATCAAACTCTCACATCCAGTTCTAAATATTAAATAGATTTGCCCAACGAAAAAATTTCTTGAAAAAACTAACTGGAAGTGGTAGAAAATTGCAAAACAGTAGCGAAAACTACAAAAACAATGAGTTACATGCTAATATAGTACCGTTGTTCTCAAACATGAACATGGAATGTATGGGTGTAAACTACGAAAAATGAATCACAATTCCAACGCATCGAAATGATCAAGAAGCTCTAATTGATAGCTATAAATCATCAAACTTTATTTTATCCATACGTGACATTTAAAGTGTGAGCTAAATGAACTAAACAATCAAACATTCACACAAATCCGGAATTTGACAATTGTACAAATAATAGCATCATGACACGATTTGTTAACGTTAGGATTCGTGGTGTAAACCCGTTTAAATTATCCATCCAAACTCCCTAAAATATAACATATTTTTTCTTTTGGAATGAACAAAAAATAATTGGACCATATTTTGGCATATGGTTATTTTATTGCCTTGAATTTCTTTTTGGGATCTTTTAAACGGTGGCTTTCTCGACGAGTCAATTTTGTATTGCATCCCTTTCCCGTGAACACTCATCATATTTTAATTTCAATCCTCACGGTAAACGGTTCTTACTTGCATACTTCCTCCTTATGTCTACTTACGCATAGATGCCAAAATTGACATAAGAACGTGTCACCAAACTCAAATATGCAAGAGATGTCAAACATTCATATAAACTCGTGCATGTGTGCAAAGATGGCATATATACAAAGTCGAATAAAAAAGCATATCAACTTCGAAACAACCCACCACAATACAATGGTTAAGGTCATTCTAAGCATCAATAATTATGACCAAATGTTCTAGCCAAATGAATAATGAAAGGATGGGGGTCCAAGCACACGAATATGCCACATTAAACATATAAACTCACGACACAAAAACTAATTGAAAATATTTTTAGTTTTTTCAACATATTTTGACTCAAATAAAAGAAAAATCTTTTTGTATTTTCTCAAAAATATTTAAAACCAAAGATCTTTTTGTATTTTTTCAAATAAGACTCAATAAATGAAAAATATAATACATGTCATAACACTAGCAATATATAATTCATTATCTAAGGACTAGCGTATGACAAACATGGTAACACAATCATGCTTTTGATTTAGCATGGGAAGAATAAAGTGCAACCAAATGAGAGCCATGAAGTTTAAGTCCTAAAGCATCTAAGTCCGATTTCGTAACCCAAGTAGGTGTGAAATTATGCGTGGGGGTTTTGGGAACTGAAACAACTTTATTCCTTAACTTCCTAAGAGAATTCCTAAGGTCATAGCAAAAACGTGTAAGGTGACCTTTCCCACTGCAATGTGTAGAAGTGTAAAGACGAAGGTAATGATTACCAAAATGTCGACCTCTCCTAATGTTCCTAGTGGGCTCTCTCACACGGTTGGTATTAGCTTTGGGAATGGGAATAACTTTATCATCATAGCCTATACCAAACATATGACTTGGACGGTGCCTAACATCCTATCCAACTTCTCTGACCTAGATTCCAAGTTAGACTTAACCTTACTCAAGTCTTTCAACTTCTCCTTTAACTCACAAATCCTAGACTCAAGCACATGCCTAGACTACTCAAACTCTAGAATCTCCTTTTTCAATATCTCCATCAAATCACGAAGACTATCTCTCTCATTCCCCACATATTCTAGCTTCTCCCTAAGTTTCTTCTCCCGTGCCCTAAGATCCTCAATCAAAGCATCATTATTTTCTACAACATGCTCATTTAACCTAGCTTGCAATTTAGAGTTTTCCCTTTTCACTTTCTCCGCCTCGATATAAAGTTCATTAAATGCAACTTGCAACTCTTTCACATCAGTTTCTTCCTCCTCACTCTCCTCACCCTCACACACTTGGGATTTAACGGCCTCAGAAGTGTCATGCACATGAGAATCTTCAAGGGAAGTCTTATCATCGTCGTTCACATGACATGCTAAGAGAGCAACAAACTTTCTCTCATTGGGGGAACTCTCTCGCTCTTTCGGATCACTATTACTTAAGGAGTATGCTATTGGATTCTTACCCTCTTTCTTAATTCTAATGGGACACTCGATAACTTTTTGACCATACCCTCACATCCAAAACACCTATCTGACTCAACCCTATTAAATTTCTCACTTTTATCCTTAGGGGTGGAATCTACCTTGTTGTTCTTGAACTTCTTTGTCAACAAGGCGACATCCTCAAAATCAGAATTGGAATCATCATTCGAAACTTCAGTTTCCTCCTTCCAGGCTTTCAAAGCAATGCCCTTTTCTTTCTTTGGTACTTGCTTAGAGGTAAGCATATCGAGTTCATAGGTTTGTAGGTCACCTACAAGCTCTTCAAGTTTGGTCGAATCATGCAAACCTAAGGAGTTTAAAACGATCACTTTTGCATCAAACCTACTCGGTAAAGATCTCAAAATTTTCTTTATCACACGGTTATCGGTAATCTTTTCTCCTAAGTTAAATGACGGGTTGACAATATTAGACAACCTAGAATAAAACTCATCAAATGACTCACTTTATAAAATCTTAATAGTCTCAAACTGTGTAGTGAGATTTTTTAGCTTAGACACCCTAACCTTGCTGGTGCCCTCGTGAATAAGTGCTAGTGTATCCCAAGACACTTTTGAATTTTCACAAGTCATGATTCTATTATACTCTTCCGGTGTGAAATGTGAGAAAATTACATGTAAACCTTTAGAGTTGAAAAGTGCAAGCCTATGTTCATCCTCGGTCCATGACTCAACGAATTTTAAACTAGTGACCTCACCCTCTCTTGTGACTGGTGGAGACCAACACTTTTCAACCGCTAACCACACACGATCATCAATGGATTATAAAACGGTTCTCATTCGCATTTTATAATGAGCATAATTTGTGCCATAAAAAATAGGAGCATGAAAACTTATAAAACCATCAAAATTCCTCCTGAAAAACGCAAGGATCAACACATCAAAAATATGTTTCGATCTCTGATACTAATTTGTGAGACCCTGATTCCTATGTAGAAAGTGTTTTAAGGATGACAAAACAATTTTCTTTTTATGTAAAAACCTTTTTCCAATTTTTAATTCGCACCAAGTTATGAACCAATTTTAACTCAACCAAATATTTTCTTGATTAATCCTAAACATGCATCTAGTGATTAAAGCAAGTAAAATAAAGTAAAGAAGACTCACAACACCAGATGTATGAGGAAATTGCCAAGGAAAAAAACCTCGGATGGCCCAAGACAGATAATCACTATGATGTGGAATTACAAGGAACAGACACAAGTCTTACTCAACGACTTGATCCCCACGAGACTGGACGCTCTTCTCATATTCAACCACTCCTTTTACAGTGCCCACACGAATCCTTTTGCGATACCTGTCTATAGCACTCACCTCTACAAATGCCTCGGTGTCCACCGATATGGCTTGTAATGTCTACGATGTTAAACACGACTCTTTCACTTCTCCACCATAAAACCTAGCAAAGTTCTATGTAGAACAAACTCCAATGGTGATGACAAAGATAACTATAGTATATAATAATGAAATCTCATATCTTTGAAACTCTAAGGATGTATTTGGCTTTACAAAACCTTAAAAAACATGTGAAAACAATGTTCTGGTCGTATAATGTTTTTACAGAATGCACACTTACGAAATTCTGATGAAAACATGCCTCTTAAAATTTTCTTGAGGTGGCGGATATTTTAAGCGACTTTGACTTGTCGTTCAAATGGGATGTAATTGTCATTCGAACGACAATGCCATCTCGCTCGAATGACTGGTCAGGTCATCTGAGTGACGCAGCGAATTAGAGTTCCAATAAAATAATACTCTAATCCGTCCTTATCAGAATAAAATGAAGTGTAAACCATTTCAAACACTTTTAAAAACATTTTAAAATTATTTCTTTAATAAAAAAAACATCCTTAAACATTTTAAAATAAATTCTGAATCCCATTAACATTACACATTCATACCTGGGTGATCTCGAAATGCAATTAAACTTGAAGATGGTATTTGCCCCGTAAAATCGGCTGGATAAATCTTTGAAGCTTTGCTGCAACGTCTTCAATAAACTTTAATCGTCATAGTGTGTGTGGGATCGTGACAATAAAAATACGACCTATGACTCAAGCGTATTCTGTTCCAGGAATAAGTCAGATAGACTTACAACAGACTCAATTGGAAATTTTGTCCTTATAATATCCTCAAAAGTAATAGTGAACTCACCCCAATTTTTGACAAAAGTGTGGGAGCCCACACTCCAGCGAGAAAGTAAAATATTATAGGCACTAGTGTTTTGGGAGATGGTTCAATTATTTAGACTGGTGATTTCTCGAGAGTCCCAACTTATCTATGATGAAACTATAAGTAGTGACATTAACAACATAATCTACCCATAAGTCCCACTCGTCTGGATCCCCCCTCGTAAACATCAAGGTTCATATTTGAGAAGGGGAACTCACCCCTATCTACTCAAACTCACAATATACTATCAGCAAGGACCACTAGAGTGTCTTCAGACTCCACAAAACCCACGAGTGGCTAATCGTTAATTTTCTCCAAAAAATCAACTTCAAACTTCTCGAGTAAGGACATGTTGATATCGTCCAAACCAAAGAAGGATGCAAGGTGGTAAGATGAAAAGTTAGTTGGGACCTCTTTTCCATAAATTTCCTTTGCCCTTTGGGAAAGGCAGAGAAAGCATTGGAAGAAGGGTGCACCCCACCAGAAATGATGGAGATAGTAGAGGAGACAACCAGTGAAGAGGTGATAGTGGTAGCACCAGTGGTGGCACTGGTCGAGATAGTGACCTGGATCGGTAAGGAGCCTACCAAAATCTCACTTATGTAGGTAGAAGAAACGGAGGAAACACTAAAGTAGAGGAGGCCATCGAATCTTGAATAAGCATAAAGAAAGAACAAAAATGGAGGTAAGGGTTTGAAGGGATGAAGTGTTTCTCTCTCTCTCTCTTTCTCAAAAATATAAATCGAATGGCAAAGTAAAATTTTAAAATTTTGGAAAGCGTTATTTATACCATGTAAAACACGCATTGCTGATGACTTAAAAAAGAGGGTAATAATTACCCAAATCATGAAAGGAGAGTTCCCAATGAGGTACGTGTCTCCTCGAGACACTAAAATATGCTTAGGTACAACTTTCGAATATCATCGTCAAATGCTTTTAGTCCCCTCAAATTTCTTAAAAAACTATTTGAATTCGTACAAAACTCTTCATTTTCAACCCAAATGAACACTTTTGCATGAGGGGGATAATATTAGGGGCTAGTTGCACCATCTTCATTAAGCATAAACATGGCCTTAAATATCAAAATCTCATCTGGGAAATCATAAATCATATGGTTAGTAACATGATCAATAAAATGAGGAATGGAATCAAGAAGGATTACGGAATCAATAATGTTTTCAGCTAAAATTGGGTCTTGAAATGGATGAAAAAAGTATTTTGGATATTAATTTGGGACTCAAACCATTGATCATGAACTTTAATCTTGTGTATGGATAAATCTCTTCTTGTAGATTTAATAGTTGAGTAATAGAACTTTGTTTTAAGATAAACTTTTACATTAGACTTCTGATACCAATGAGTTTCTTTGTTTTACAAAGTATAATTTAAATTGGCCTTCTCCTCTTGCATAGATACTCTATTGACTTCCATATAACTTTTCTTATACTAGATTTATTTAATAAGGATATCATGTTCTATGTCTTTAATATTTTGAAAGATATCTCTAAATTGGACTTTGCTCAATTCTCTCAACACCATTTTAAGCCTCTGAAGTTTATCTGTAAATCTTTTCATAGGATTAGTATCATAAGGTTGAACCTAAGATTGTTAAATTACTCTATTGATATATTTATGAGAAAAACACATTTTTTTTAAATTTGAAGTTTATAGGACAATCATCTATAGCAACTTTACGGTCAGAAGTAAAGGGAAATAGTCTGAACAATTTCTATTCAGATGGTTAATAGAGGAATAAGGAAAAGTTGATAACCATGCAGAATTAATAAGACCTCATTCCTATCTAACAGAAGTCAAACCTTATTCATCTCTTTGCTTATACCATAGAAATTTAGACTCTAAGAATGCAAGGTCTTTTAGAGCACAGTTGCCAATGGCTTCATTAAAGTCCTGGACAGAGTGGAAGTCAACCGTATTACCACCTATTTTCTTGTGATTGGGTATGACAGACAGTAGTTAAGGATTAGTCCCCACACATAGCCTTAGCTGGTGATTGTGGGATTCCCAAATCCATAGAATCGTGGAGTGAGGAAGAGCATATGTTAGTAAATAACAATTTATGAGCTTTAAATGTTCTATTTTGTGTGGTCGCACTGGAGTAGTTCTATTGTATTATGACATGTGATATGCCAAAAGAGGCTTAGGATATATCCCATGTCACCCATGAAGGTACTAGTGCTCTTAAGGCTTCCAAACTACAAAACTTCAACACTCAATTTGAAACCATTAAGATAGAGGAGAGTGAATCCTTTCATGAGTTCTACACTAGATTGTCTGATATTATAAACTCGTCGTTTGCCTTGGGAGAGCGAATACCCAAAACCAATGTAGTCAAGAAAATCTTAAGGTCCTTTCCTGAAATATTTATTCAAAAGTGACAGTTTTGGATTCATTGGTAGTTTAGACTTTGCGAAACTCGAAGTGCTTGTAGGTGATCTTCAAACTTATAAGATGGATATATTTTCCTCCAAAAAGACGAATAAAGATAAGGGAATTTATTTGAAAGCCTGAAAGGAGGAAACATGTGTTTTAGATGATAAGCCTGGCATTGATTCTGATAATATGGCCATGTCTGTAAAGCAATTTAGAATATTTCTCAAGTTTAAAAAATAATCGAAAGATGTTAAGCAGTTTGAGAAAAATAAGTGTAACAAGGCCTATCAATTTCCTAAAAATTATAGTGATAATTTTAAGAGGTATGAGTTGAATAAATGTTTTAGGTGTGAGGGTTATGGTCGTAGGACAGCTGGGTGTACCACTAAGTTAAGGAAGTAGGTCAAGAAACATATTTCATACAATGCTAACACTTAGTGATAGTGAACCAAAATAGGAACCCGATTCTCCCATTGACAATAACTACATGACGTTCATGTCTAGTCATGCAAACCTCAATAGAAAGTCTACCAATGAAGATACTTGTATGCATGACATTTTCAAGGTCATTTTGGTTAAATCCCAAGTGAGTGATGGTGGAGAGAGTGAAGATGAATACAAGGAGGAGGAGGAGGAGGAGGAGGAGGAGGAGGAGGAGGAGAGTGAACTCCAAGTTGCCTTCCGTGAGTTGTATGAGGAAATGATGAAATTAAAAAAGGCAAACTTGAAGTTGGAAGCTAAGCTGAAAGAACTCATTTGGTGAGGACGAGCGAGATAAAATTAATGTATTAACAGAGATTTTGAAGAAGGATTCCCTAATTTTTTACGAGTCTCGTCATTTTCTAGAGTCTAGGATTTTGGGGTTAGAAGAGAGATTGAGATACACAAGTTATTTTGAATTTTATTTGAAATCTAGGTCGAAAAAGTTGGATAAGATGTTAAGCACCATTTAAATCAAAGATGACACGTGTGGGAGTGGCTTTGATATTCCAAATGTTTTTGCTACTAAAGCCACGACCATGATTTTGAGAGATTCAACCGTTTATAGGAACGTTAGAAAAGGCCAACTTGTAACACACTGCTTATTAAAATAAGAGGTGGCCAACCCATTACTCAAATAAAATCAGGAATCATAAATGGTCCATTCTTAGCATCACTGTCGCATAAATAATAGTACTAAACAACCGCCAAATATTTTAGAAAACGGATGTCAAATAATTTTTCAAGTTTGATAAGAACAAGTTTGACAATCCAATTTATTAAAGAAAGTGGATATATAAAAAGACATGTAGCAGTTTAACAACCATTCTACAAAACATAACCGAATAAGCTATCGGTTAACAGACCAATACAAAAGATTTCATCAAATATTTCAACAAGTATAAATGAATAATAACTGGGGCAACACGCCCGAATATACAAATGGATCATAACTAGAGTATCAAAAGAAAATGATGTGTCTACTACAAAAATCCTACAACATTCGCAAAATATCTTAGCTCCTTGACACTAGGAAGGAAGGACCAAATCGGTCGCCCATGCTACAGATCACTTGAGCATATAAGAGAATCACGCAAGAAAGAGAAATATAAACGGGTCAGGGCCCGGTTTGATATAATATACCTGTGAATAAAATTCATAATAATTATGAATGCTAAACATCATAAACATGTTAAGTTCCCTCTTCATAAAAAGAATCATCCTCACCCCTCTTCTAAGTGCAATTCCTAACGCCATACTATACTATTACAAGTTAAACTACCCATTCAATTTAGAGGAATATCTTAATTCAGTATAACAAGCTTAGTTTGCAAATTCATAAAATACTTATTCACAAGTCAAATTATCATTGGGGAATCATATGCCATACCGTTGATTTATAAATGCATTACTCATTTATGAAATGCCATCACCGTGAAAACAATAACAATCATAATGAAACGGTTCTAAGACCATCCTTTCGAGAGTCACCCCAATGGATGCGCCCCTAAATGTCTATCATCTTCCATGGCCTATGATCAAGACCACCTGGGCACCCTAAATCGCGTCGCGTGGGAAGCGACCATATAGCTTCGACAGTGAGTCATAACTAAACCCGAAATTACCTCACTTCGAATAAAACAATCATACAATGTAGCCACTGGTCCTATGGCCGAGGACTATATTCTCACTACTTCATTAGCCAGGGGATTTACCTCATTCACTTAAATTCCCTTATAATAGAATTTATAGAGGTATGTATATTCATGCCATAATCACAAGATATGCCAATTTAAAATATACATTTCTCGTTTTCAAAACCATAAGTGCATAACCTTATAAGCAACAAGGTTTAACGACCCTTATGTAAACCCCCAAAAGTACAGACAATGCTACCCAACTCTACTCTAGTCCTAGACTCACTTACTAGATAAAATAAGATATTTACTCCTATTAATTAATCCCCGAAACAAGTCTGAATACTCCCTTACTAACCTAGGGTATTAATCCCCCTAATATAAAACCCTAATACTCTTTATGACTTCATACGAGAAGGTTCCTAAGCCTTAAACCTAAAAGAAAAGGACTAGAAACCAAGTTAGAAAAATATCCTAAAACAACAGAATTTCTGAATCGATTTGCCTAGGGCCGAATCGATTCACCCCTGATAGAGAATCGATTCGCTCGAAAACCGAATCGATTCGACTGAAAAAACCAACTTTCTGTCTCAGTACGAATCGATTTGGCCTTAAATCGAGTCGATTCGATTTCCCAGACCTGTAGCCACCATTTTACTGAATCGATTCGCTAGGGAGGGCGAATTGATTCGCCCTGGTCGAAATGCCCACTTGGGGCTACGGGTTAATATAAACCCTAAATACCCAAAACTCATTTTCTTCCCTTAAATCCCAATATCATCAACTCAAATCATTTCCAAATCCTCTATCAAAGTTAGCTAACTAGTAAAGACCATATAAAACAAGTCTAGATCCTATAATATTGGATTTAACCAATAAAATCAACAAATTCCATTAATGGTTCAAACTCAAGAACACAACTATAACACATTATTCACACTCAATCATATACTTATGGAAGTTAGAAACTTGCCTCAAGATTGTAGCCTCGGATTCTCTTCTCGTTGCAATGATTTCAAGCCCAAATCACCAAATCTCTTCTTCTCTCTTCTTTCTCCCAAGCTTTATCTTCTCTCTAACTCTATCTTGGTTTATAAACACAAATGAGCTTAAATGCTCTAGCAAGAGTGAAATACCCAAAACATCTAAAATACATTAAGTCCAACATGAAATTCTACTACATATTTAAAATGACTCATAACATCCTAATTAAGTTATAACCGATAAAAGGTGCCCCGGAATCCAAAATACAACTTGGCACTTATTTTGACTATCTCAACCATTTTCGAACTAACTGTGCCCTTTAAGTTGACATCCAGGATATCGTTCATTGTTTCATGTTCCAACGTCATATTAACTCTTAAATAATAATTCAATTGGAATATAAATTATAACAGTCACTTAAGGCACAACAATACAACAAAATATAATGTTACTCTATTACATTCGCTTTACGATAAATATGCAAAACTCAGTAAATATCATCTTTTAAATCACTTAAAGTAATATTTACTTCAACTTCCTTTATTTTATATAATTAACCCATAAGGAAAACTACTATAAAAATAATTATTCATAAATAAGGCGTATTACACAACATAAGGGTAAGATTCCTCATGTCGACACATGTACACATTGCGGTAGGATAGGTCACCTTAGGCATTTTTTCTTTAATCTTTAGAAATAATTCTAGAAAGTCTAAGTCTAGAGTCACCGAGGTTCTCAAAACCCTAGAGCGCCACGTCACACCTACGTGGTTTAGGAAATCTGATTTGAAGGTTTTAAATATTAAAATTTCTGATTTTTGAATGCTTGGACATGATACTTGTCATGATAAATTTTATGTTTGATTGTGTTCGCTTGTTTACATACATTAACTTTTGTACTTCATGTTATATGTGTTTGCGACTAATATGCAGTTTGAGTCTTTTGTATTTTGATTTGATAAAAATATAAAAAGATTTTATTTGTCTTTTGAGTTGTTTATGATAAATTCGTATCATTTAAAAAATATTTAAAAATTCAAAAAGATTTTTGGCTTATGTACAGTTTAGTTTTACATATTTTGTGTGGAATATTGGCGTGTTTGAATCCATTTCATTTCATGTTTTCATGTGGCTAGGAAATTTGATTATGATTTTAATGCTTAGATTATTCTTAATCATGCTTTCATGGAGTTGTTTGACTTTGATTTTCTTAATGGATTTATTTTAAATATGCCTCCACGCACACACATGCGCGAGCTCTTTTGGGTTTTAACTTCAAATGTTATATTTGAGCTGAGTGAGATGTTCTCCCATAAATCTTTTCAACTACATTTGTTTACTATGGGGATTTTGTGTACGTAAGAACCGTTGCCCATGAGTATGTTTATTCTTATTGAATATATGAGGGTGAACGAAAAATGGATACGAAAGGAGCAAATTTCCTTTGTGGGAAAGCCACAGTTGGAAAGAACCTAAAGAAATGAGAGGCAAAAAGAAAAGGTTAAACGCCTGTGACACCCCGCCTAATTAAATACCGGGCGATCATTCCTTTATTAAATTAAATCAAGGTAAACAGTTGGTTCATTCTCAGCATCACTGTCGATAAAAATAATTTTTCCAATTTAACACCCTAAATAATTAAGCTAAGTGTCAAAAACATTTTTCATACAAACTTCCAAATTTTAATTAAAGAAAAGGTTTACTTACACAAAACAACATTTCTACAATATAGAATCACACCACAAAGAACTAAAATAAAACCATACATTCGTCAATCGAATGTCAACATAATAAAACCAAACATGATAAACTATCCTGAATAAATCCCATAAAACAATAATGGAATAACTGAAAATATAAAAATCCCAACAAGTAAATGAAATGATGAAAGGGGCGACACGTGCCCAATAAATGAGAGTAATAAGAGTGGAGTCAATAACAGAAGCCGTCTACTCAAGTGGCCTGCAACTTCCACCTAAGATGTAGCTCGTTCTTCTCAAAGGATCCTAAGCAAGACGCCCCTGTGGCTGGGCACCTGAAAATATACATATATATACACAAGGGAGAGAGAGAGAGAAAGAAACGGGTCAGGGCCCGAAAGTGTGTTTGATTTTTAAAATACGTTAAGCAAGTATTTAAATTGATACAGGCCAATGCAACAACATATTAGTTCGTCTCTCTCTTGATAAATACTCACCTCTCTTCTAATGTGCACACCTATCGCACTAGCTTTCCCCACGGTTTGTTTTAACATCTAACATACTCGTCTTTCCAAAAGCTTTAACTTAACTTAGCTTACCCGCAAGATTTACAAATTTACGACCTTATTTAAAAGAATATTCCAAACAGTAACCAAGGACCTTCATTTTAATTTTATAAAAACCCTAAGGTTTTACCGTGACATGTTATACTTTTTCAAAACAAGTATTTAATAGTAAGAGTCCACACTATGTTCTACTTATCAAATTCAATAGACAGTTACAAGTGACATAATCTCCTATATATATATATATTAACTACTCGTATAATATATATATAACAGCACCCCGAATAAAACTATGGTGCGTGCATACTTCCACTATCCAAAGCCCCATATCACTCACATAAAGGGGAATACATTCGGAATCACTCTCGAATTGTATTAACATAAATAGATTCTTCCCATGACCCGTAATTATACCGTTTATCCTTAATTTCCCAATTATAGAATTACGTATAAGGTTTTATTCCTAACCTTAACTCGAAGGGTTTTCTCACTCATTACCTAACCCTCATGGATTATATCCTCGCAAATCTGAAATTCAGTAAGTGACTTTATTTGATTCCAACGTAACTCTCTTACGCACCTCACCTTTAAATTTCATAAATCTACCAACCTAAAGTACATATCCCATAAATACCATTCTCGTTGAAGATTAAAGGTTCTAACATTTATCCATATATCCTACTGGTCCTCAATATCTCCCAAATCATTTTATTTATAATGCCCAAGAAATATTCCACGGTAAATTAATTCAACTAATTAAATAATGGGAAAAAGAGTTTGCCAGGAGGGGTCGATCGATCGACGCCTGGGGCTCGATCGAGCGAACCTTCGATCGATCGACGCTCTAGGTTCGATCGATCGATCAAACAGGTATTTCGATTTCTGCAGAAGTGCAGTTACGGGTTTGACTAATATTCTTCATTCAAATCCATAATTTCCAACACTAATCGTCCCAAAAATTATACTACAATCATGGTAATATATTTCCAGATGTTTCTAACGTTAAGCATGCATATAACCATCATTAAACATGATTAAACAACCTAAAATCTCATCTAATCATCAAGAACCCTAAGTTTTCTTAATTTCTGTTCTAATCAGTTTTTTTCCAGAATTTCCTTCTACATAATCATCAAAAATCCGTGGGTTAATCATCTACATCCCATAAGGTTTCCAGAATATGGTTTTAATGACTTCTACATGCAAATTCCTATCAAGAATTAGGGTTTTCTTCCATAGATTATACTCCTAATCATTTCTAGACTAATATGAATATTGCACGAACGAAAATACACAAGTTAAACACTTGCCTGGGATTTCAGAGGTCTGGTTTCCTGCTGATATTGGTGGGGTTGCGTTCTCCTCCTCGCGATCTACGCGCTGGTGGTGATGGCGGTGCAATCGGTGGTGTTTTGGGCCTTGAATCACCTTGAGAGCTCTCTCCTCTCTTCTCCCATGGCCGTTCTAGGGTTCTAAATGTTCTAACCCTAAAAGGCTGACTTAAATGGCTGCTAAGGATGGCTGAAATTCGTGGGTTTAATTACCCTATTTTGTAAAATGACCAAAATGCCCTCCCGGGTCACTAATTAGGCCTAAAAACACCCCGAGGCCCGAACTAAACCCCCGGGTACACTTTTCTGACTATCTCGACCCTTCCGGACGCGTTGGCGCACTCAAAACGACCATACGGACAACTTATAAAATATTCCCTTTTATATATTAATAATTAATCCCGACGCGACACGGGCGCGTCCCGACTAAAATTCCCAAAACTGCCATATCATTCACTCGTGACATTTACTATAATCAATATCATATATTACTATGCTCATAAGTAATATTCAACAATTTCATATAATTACTAACTCACGTCATGTCAATAATTATAACATAATTAATTTCCGGATTTTTATTAAATAATACACTCTCATTAAATTTAATAAATCCCCCAAATTAATATAGCATAAAAATACGGGGTATTACATACTTCCCCCCTAATAACGGAATTTCATCCCGAAATTCGGAGAATTAGGCATTCCTGATAAGAACAAATCTGGATATCTATCGCGTATATCTGCCTCGCGCTCCCAAGTGGATTCCTCCACATTATGATGTTCCCACTGGACCCCCAAAAGTGGAAGTATCTTCGACCTCAATCTCCTCTCACTATAGTCTAGGATAGCCACCGGTCTCTCCTCGTAAGAACTATCAGGCTGTAAATCGATCTCATCTATCGCGATGTGAGTATGGGCCATATCATCTCGAAGGTATCGTCTCAACGACGAGATGTGAAATACATCGTGAATGCGATGTAAATGTTCTGGCAGTCCCAATCTGTATGCAACTGGCCCGATCCTCTCAATGATAGGGAATGGTCCCACGTACCTCGGAGCCAACTTTCCCTTCTTCCCGAACCTCATCACTCCTTTTATAGGAGACACATGCAGTAACACTTGGTCTACCACGTTAAACTCCCTGAAGAACCGTTTCGCATCGGCGTAGCTCTTCTGTCTGTCTTGGGCTACTCGAATGCGACTCCTGATCATCTCAATCCTCGCAGAGGTCTCCTGAATTACCTCTGGTCCTAACAACTTGTTATCCCCCACTTCAAGCCAATAAGTTGGGGAACGACAAGGCCTGCCATACAAAGCCTCAAATGGAGCCATGCCAATCGTGAACTGATAGGAGTTATTATAAGCAAACTCGACCAGTGGAAGATGTGGCTCCCAACCTCCTCCAAAATCAAGAACACATATGCGTAGCATATCCTCTAACATCTTATTAGTACGCTCTGTTTGTCCATCTGTCTGTGGGTGATAAGCTGAACTCAACCTCAACTCAGTACCCATAGCCTCCTGAAAGCTTTCCTAAAAACGCGACACGAAAATCTTGTCTCTATCGGACACAATATTTAGGTGCACCCCGTGTAATCTAACAATCTCAGTGATGAACAACTGAGCATACTGACTCGCGGTATAGTCTGTACGCACCGGCAGAAAATGAGCCACCTTGGTCAAACGGTCTACAATCACCCAAATTGAATCGTGGCCCCTCTGTGATGTAGGCAACCCTGTAATGAAGTCCATGGAAATGCTCTCCCACTTCCACGTGGGTACTTCCAATGGCTGAAGCAATCCTGATGGTTTCTGGTGGTCCACCTTAACCAGCTGACAGGTAGAACACTTGGACACAAACTCGACAATGCCCTTCTTCATCCCACTCCACCAGTATTGTCGCCTCATATCCTGGTACATCTTATCGCCTCCCGGATGTACTGCAAATCGGGACCCATGAGAATGAGTCATTACTTCATGACGTAACTCTGCCCCTTCTGGAACCACCAATCTCCCATTAAACCGCAAACCTCCATCAGAAATAACAGAATAGGACTCAGCACCCTCGGCTAGGAGTCGCACAATCTGCCCCTGGCAAAACGGGTCTGTGTGTGTATCACCCTCGTAACAATCTCGGGTGTGACAGACATAACGGATATAAAAGAACGGGCTACTGCATCTTGGTGACCCAACTCCTTCCACTTAGCTCTCCAAACGTTTGCAACATCCTCTACCGGTCTACGGCTCAACGCATCAGCAACTACATTGGCTTTCCCTAGATGATACTGTATATCGAACTGATAGTCTTTCACAAACTCTAACCACCTGGGCTGACGCATATTCAGCTCTCGCTGAGTGAACAGGTATTGCAGTGATTTATGGTCTGTGAACAAACGGAATTTCTCTCCCAATAGATAGTGTCTCCATATCCGTAATGCAAATACGACCGCTGCTAACTCCAGGTCGTGGGTGGGGTAATTCTTCTCATGTGGCTTAAGTTTGCGGGAAGCAAAAGCTATAGCCTTCTCCTCCTGCTGGAGTACTCCTCCAAGTCCCCGTAAAGACGCATCGGTGTAAACCAGGTACTCCACACCCGGTTTTCATACGGCAAGGACTGGTGCTGAAGTAAGCTTGTATTTCAGCTCGTCGAAAGCTAATTGGCAAGCATCATCCCAAACATACGGTACCCCTTTGCGAGTCCGATTCGTCAATGGACCCGCTATCTTGGAGAATCCCCGAATGAATCTCTTGTAGTATCCGGCTAACCCCAAGAAACTACGCACCTCTGTCGGTGTCGTGGGCTGTCCCCACTCCCTTACTGCTGACACTTTACTCGGGTCAACTGCTATCCCCTGCTCAGAAACAACATGTCCCAAGAACTGTACTTTTCGCAACCAAAATCCACACTTCTCATACTTAGCATACAGCTGATGCTCTCGTAGAGTCTGAAGAACCTGCCTCAAGTGCTCGGCATGCTCCTCCTCGGAATGGGAATATATCAAGATGTCATCTATGAAAATAACGACAAACTGATCCAAGAACTCTCTGAATACTCTTAAGACCCATATCTCGTTAAGAATGCAGTCTTAGAAACATCCTGCTCCCTAATACATAGATGATGGTATCCCGACCTCAGATCTATCTTCGAAAAGAAAGTTGCTCCCCTCAGTTGGTCGAACAGATCATCGATTCGAGGCAACGGGTACTTATTCCGTATCGTGACCTTGTCCAACTCCCGGTAGTCCACACACAATCTCAGTGAACCATCCCTCTTCTTCACAAACAAAACTGGAGCGCCCCAAGGTGAGGTACTTCTGCGAATGAAGCCCTGACCTAACAGCTGCTTTATCTGATCTCGTAGCTCTCGCATCTCTGCCGGAGCCATACGGTACGGTGCGCGTGCTATAGGTCTCGTATCTGGCAATAGATCTATAACAAAGTCTATCTCTCGACTGGAGGGTAGGCCTGGTATCCCCTGAAACACGTCGGAATACTCCCTAACAACTGGGATCGAATCCAAAGGAATCACAACCTCCTTAGAGGTATCCTCCTCTATGTAATACAAGTGAGCGGTCGAGCCTCCCTCTGGGCGAGGCATCGCCACTACAAACATCTCTTGCCTCGGAATGGCAAAAATAATGCTCCCACCGAAGCAATCAATCATGGCTCTGTAAGCTGCGAGCCAATCCATACCAATAATAACATCGTGCTCATGCATGTCCAAGACTAACATGTCCGCAGGTAATACCAGACTACCGATCTCTATCCCCACTCCCCGACATATAAAGAAAATAAGTGACCCACTCCCCAATGGTGAGTCTACACATGTCACTGTGCTCTCTGTTGTGGCTAACAATCCTAAGGACTTCGCAAAATATATAGCTGTAAAAAAAATGCGTTGCCCCAGTAAAAATAGAATGACTCAAAGTTCCATGGATAGAAAACATACCCCAAATCGCGGGTGGTGCCTGTGGGGATGTTGCCTGGTGGACATTAAAGGTATGTCTGTACTGTAACTTCCCCTGTTGCACTGGTGTTACTGAAAAGGTTGGTAGGTCTGGTACCTGAGTTGGTGCTGGGAGAGCGACTGGAAAAAGTGGCCCTTGCGGCTCATTATGGGAACCCTGCTGTTGTGGGGCCCTATTTCTCTCCGGACAATCCTGGCGCCTATGGCCGTGCTTACCACATCTAAAGCATCGGCCTCCGAAGTTACTCCCCCTTCGGCCCTGCTGCTGTCGGTGTCGGTCTTGCTGATTTGGGACTTTATCCCTTTTTCGAAACTGCTTCATTTTACCACGTTGTTGACTAGAACTGATCCGGTCTTGGGTAGTTTGCTGTCGTAATTTCGGAGTCTTCGCACATTTGTCAGCTTTGGTCTCATGCATTTGGCTAACCTCTCTAGGTCTTTTGCCTTCTCTAAGTTGCATGCTACGTTCTTGGTATTGTAAAACTGCAGTGGTGACTGCTTGTGCTACGATACCCGCTAACTCGGCGGTTGATATTCTTTCTGGGAACACCTGAGGTGCGAGTCGATTTTGCTCGTCGACTCCCTCAACCGTTTTAGCTAATTCTTCTCGACGGTCCATCTGAAAATTTAAATGAATTTGGATGAGTTCATCATTCAAATAAACAAATCGCAGAAGCACGAATTCCCATTGTATAAAGGTGAACACAACATTCCTAGTATTAGGGCTCTATATCAAAGAAAGTAGCGCTGAAAGCATAATAAGCCGCACAGATCCTAAAGGACACTAGAACCTGATGCTCTGATACCACCTGTGACACCCCGCCTAATTAAATATCGGGCGATCATTCCTTTATTAAATTAAATCAAGGTAAACAGTTGGTTCATTCTCAGCATCACTGTCGATAAAAATAATTTTTCCAATTTAACACCCTAAATAATTAAGCTAAGTGTCAAAAACATTTTTCATACAAACTTCCAAATTTTAATTAAAGAAAAGGTTTACTTACACAAAACAACATTTCTACAATATAGAATCACACCACGAAGAACTAAAATAAAACCATACATTCGTCAATCGAATGTCAACATAATAAAACCAAACATGATAAACTATCCTGAATAAATCCCATAAAACAATACTGGAATAACTGAAAATATAAAAATCCCAACAAGTAAATGAAATGATGAAAGGGGCGACACGTGCCCAATAAATGAGAGTAATAAGAGTGGAGTCAATAACAGAAGCCGTCTACTCAAGTGACCTGCAACTTCCACCTAAGATGCAGCTCGTTCTTCTCAAAGGATCCTAAGCAAGACGCCCCTGTGGCTGGGCACCTGAAAATATACATATATATACACAAGGGAGAGAGAGAGAGAAAGAAACGGGTCAGGGCCCGAAAGTGTGTTTGATTTTTAAAATACGTTAAGCAAGTATTTAAATTGATACAGGCCAATGCAACAACATATTAGTTCGTCTCTCTCTTGAGAAATACTCACCTCTCTTCTAATGTGCACACCTATCGCACTAGCTTTCCCCACGGTTTGTTTTAACATCTAACATACTCGTCTTTCCAAAAGCTTTAACTTAACTTAGCTTACCCGCAAGATTTACAAATTTACGACCTTATTTAAAAGAATATTCCAAACAGTAACCAAGGACCTTCATTTTAATTTTATAAAAACCCTAAGGTTTTACCGTGACATGTTATACTTTTTCAAAACAAGTATTTAATAGTAAGAGTCCACACTATGTTCTACTTATCAAATTCAATAGACAGTTACAAGTGACATAATCTCCTATATATATATATATATATATATATATATATATATATATATATAAACTACTCGTATAATATATATATAACAGCACCCCGAATAAAACTATGGTGCGTGCATACTTCCACTATCCAAAGCCCCATATCACTCACATAAAGGGGAATACATTCGGAATCACTCTCGAATTGTATTAACATAAATACACAAACAATATTGAGGCGAAGCATAGATACCAAGTCTCTAAGAGGGTAGCACATACCGGCGTCTCTTAGGACCGTCTGAACTATCACATCGATAGCCTGTACCAAGGACATCTATCTTCTAGGGTACAAGTCAATATCCCCCATAAAGGTCCCATCGAGATAAGACTTGTCCCAACGCAAAAACCTCAGGGATAGCAAGTAGCGTGGGTATGATTTTCACATGTATATAATATATGTACACACAATCATATAAATATACCAATGTCATATCAATATAGATTCTTCCCATCACCCGTAATTATACCGTTTATCCTTAATTTCCCAATTATAGAATTACGTATAAGGTTTTATTCCTAACCTTAACTCGAAGGGTTTTATCACTCATTACCTAACCCTCATGGATTATATCCTCACAAATCTGAAATTCAGTAAGTGACTTTATTTGATTCCAACGTAACTCTCTTACGCACCTCACCCTTAAATTTCATAAATCTACCAACCTAAAGTACATATCCCATAAATACCATTCTCGTTGAAGATTAAAGGTTCTAACATTTATCCATATATCCTACTGGTCCTCAATATCTCCCAAATCATTTTATTTATAATGCCCAAGAAATATTCCACGGTAAATTAATTCAACTAATTAAACAAGGGGAAAAAGAGTTTGCCAGGAGGGGTCGATCGATCGACGCCTGGGGCTCGATCGATCGAACCTTCGATCGATCGACGCTCTAGGTTCGATCGATCGATCAAACAGGTATTTCGATTTCTGCAGAAGTGCAGTTACGGGTTTGACTAATATTCTTCATTCAAATCCATAATTTCCAACACTAATCGTCCCAAAACTTATACTACAATCATGGTAATATATTTCCAGATGTTTCTAACGTTAAGCATGCATATAACCATCATTAAACATGATTAAACAACCTAAAATCTCATCTAATCATCAAGAACCCTAAGTTTTCTTTACTTCTGTTCTAATCAGTTTTTCTCCAGAATTTCCTTCTACATAATCATCAAAAATCCGTGGGTTAATCATCTACATCCCATAAGGTTTCCAGAATATGGTTTTAATGACTTCTACATGCAAATTCCTATCAAGAATTAGGGTTTTCTTCCATAGATTATACTCCTAATCATTTCTAGACTAATATGAATATTGCACCAATGAAAATACGCAAGTTAAACACTTGCCTGGGATTTCAGAGGTCTGGTTTCCTGCTGATATTGGTGGGGTTGCGTTCTCCTCCTCGCGATCTACGCGTTGGTGGTGACGGCGGTGCAATCGGTGGTGTTTTGGGCCTTGAATCACCTTGAGAGCTCTCTCCTCTCTTCTCCCATGGCCGTTCTAGGGTTCTGAATGTTCTAACCCTAAAAGGCTGACTTAAATGGCTGCTAAGGATGGCTGATATTCGTGGGTTTAATTACCCTATTTTGTAATATGACCAAAATGCCCTCCCGGGTCACTAATTAGGCCTAAAAACACCCCGAGGCCCGAACTAAACCCCCGGGTACACTTTTCTGACTATCTAGACCCTTCCGGACGCGTTGGCGCACTCAAAACGACCATACGGACAACTTATAAAATATTCCCTTTTATATATTAATAATTAATCCCGACGCGGCACGGGCGCGTCCCGAATAAAATTCCCAAAACTGCCATATCATTCACTCATGACATTTACTATAATCAATATCATATATTACTATGCTCATAAGTAATATTCAACAATTTCATATAATTACTAACTCACGTCACGTCAATAATTATAACATAATTAATTTCCGGATTTTTATTAAATAATACACTCTCATTAAATTTAATAAATCCCCCAAATTAATATAGCATAAAAATATGGGGTATTACAACGCCAACATGTTTGTTTGTTTGATTTTCAAAAATAGGTATCTTAAAAAAATTGAGTGAAAAAATACATGATATATGTTTGCATTTAAGGGTGCTATAGTTGAAGATCAACGAGTTTGCAAAATGAATCCTAGTTATGCTTAGCATGTCATGCCGCTGTTGATTTGTAAGATCATCAAAATTCTAGGTTTGTGTGCATTGTTCTTGTTTGTTTGTTTGTTTTGTTCACTTTATTTATCATCAAATAGAACTCCTTGGACATTTCTGAGTGATTTCTTCATAATTCATTTGTTTCTAGTTCATGCCCCTTCATTCCATTCCACATATTTAAATACATCGATACTATGCTAGTGGGTAAAACTTATGTATTTTGTGCCATGTTATGGTTGTTTATATATATATATATATATATATATGTGTGTGTGTGTGTGTGTGTGTGTGTGTATGTGTGTGTGTCATTGTTATAGTTTGCATATTATATATATGGTATCGTTTGTTTTGAGCATTTACGTTTGCATTTAATCCATGTTTGCCACGTACTTTATCTTTGAATCAAATTGGCATGCTATATGATCATATTGGTATCTATTGTTGTTAGTTTACATTGATATATCATGCTTTAATACGTATTTTAATTGATATAATTTATTGCGTCATTATTGATATTAATTGATTATTATTTGGATTATTTGTGCTTGTGTTGTCATATTGTATTTATTGCACTTTATACCATTGCATGATATTATTCTTTCCTCTACATTTCCAATTGGTATTCTATGTTCTCACTTTTAGGGGGAGATATGTTTTATGGGGGAATAATAGTTAATCATGCATATGTCTTTGTCTATTCCTGAATAGAAAGGAGGAGAAATGATATCTTTGTCTTTAGTTTTAGGAGGAGATATTTATCTTAGGGGAAGACATCTTACCTTGGTGGGGATAATTAGACATAGGGGGAGTTTTATTCATAAGAAGATTTATGTTGTTTATATATTCTCTTTGCTCTTGAAGGTGTGTTTAGGTGTGCAGGTTTGCAATATTCAGCAAAGTTTACAAGAATTCAAAACTATTCAAAGTATGTGTCTGTTAAGTCTGTACTTTTTCTTTTAGGTTTGGAAATTGAGTCTTTTAGATGAGATTGATGGCCCCTAGGTTTTGATTTTGTGTTTTGTCCCAGAATTGCCAAGGAGGATATCTGTAAGGACAAATTTTCGATAGAGTCAATTTGTATGTATTTTGGCTTATTTCGTATTTGGGAAAAACCTCTGAGTCATAGGTTAGGACTTGAGTGTGTTGATATTTTAAGCCTACGATGTATTTTTTGTGTAAGGAAATTTTTTTAATCGAGTCAATTTGTTTGTAATCGACTAAAGACGTAACAACTAAGCTTTAAAGTTGGTATACAACATGTCGTGTTTTCATGCCAAGTTTATCTTCATGTGTATCGAGGACCTCGTAAGGTATGGATGCATTTTTAGTATGGTCCTTAGATATTTTTAAGGGTCTTTGTTTTTAAGAAAAATCATTTGGAACTATTTTTAAATTTGTATTTTAAAGAAAATAATTTTTTGGTTTTAAGTTCATTGGAATGATATTAGACTTCCTTAGAACGAGATGAATTTTTCGTTCGTACGAGTTGAAATTCTTGTTAAAATGAAATGGGTTATTCTTTGGAATGAACATCTAATGAATATCAAATGAGGCCTCTCTGTTTAACGGACTTGTACACGTCGAAAGTTCACTGGAAACCGGTTAGAATGAGAAAGTCTGTTCGTTAGAACAAACTTGAATTTTATTAGAACGAAAAAAGATTCTCTTTCAAATGAACTACGTGTTTTCATTCGAACGAGTTTATTGCCTTGAAATTCGTGTTTTCATTATTTAAGGTATCTTGGACTCAGATTTGTTAAGATTTTTTAATGAAAATTAAATCCCTATATGTTTACAAAAGTAGTAAAACCTTAGTTTCACCCTTTATGATTAAAAATCCAAGTTTACATATACACATGCTTTGAGATCTTTAGTTTGGGCAGCAAAGTTTGTTTCTCATCATCTTGGATTGAGAACGTGTTTTATGGGGTGGACTCCGTACTGGTTTGGTGTGTTATGATAAAGAAGCAATGGATTTCATTTTTCGATTGTTGAGCCTCATCGGTGGATACTGAGGCTTGCCTAGAATCATTCGTCATGGCAGCTCGTGTGGGTGGACTCCTATGTTACACTGCAGAGGAAAGGTTGAATATAGAATAATGCCAAGGCTTACGAGGGAGAAAAATTATTGAGTAAGTCTATTGCCTAGTCTTTGTAAAACCTTATCATAGTTATCTAGTTGGTTGGGCCATCCGAGGTGTTTCCCTTTGAGGTCTTCCTCATACATTGGCGTGTTGTGGATTTTTACTTATTTTATCAACTTATGTCACGACCCCGTCCCAAAATAGTAGTGGGGAACGAGTGTCTTGACATGCCACCAAGGCAACAAATATTCTCTCTTAAATTGTTTCCTTAATTAAATGCAACGGAAATACCATTTCATGGTTATGAATCGTAAATTACTGATATTAAAGGAATTACGTCATCAGAGCTTTCTAAAAGGAAACTTTATTTATATTACAATTAACGATTAATTACAACTTTAAGCCAACTTTAAAAAAACTTATTACAAGGGAGCCAGACATGCTCTAAATGATAAAAGAAACATAATAACAAAAGGAGCTCTAAAAGCTGAATCTTCAACACAGTCCTTTTATGTTTCCTCCAGGAGCCTACTTATTTCCTGAAAAATGGTTAGTTATACAACATCAGCAAAAAGCCGAGTGAGGTTCAATCTCTAGATATTCCACGATTTTTCAAAAAATTGATACCTGTTCAATTTACAACAAAAGGCATATACATATATGGACAGGAATTTTCAGTAAAATATTTATATTTGAATGTCAGTATGTATAAATGAATAGCTCAGAGTAGAACGGATGCGACAAATCAAATTCAATAACTTTTTCTTTCAATCATAAAATTTAATGGCCAAGCACACTCTTGTACCGTATTCTTCTACCGTATTATTCCCCGGTAGTTGAGGGTCAATCGAACTTGTTCGTCACAACGCCTTATTTAGGGCACACCAGCGATAACCCAACTGGGAAGGTCAGTCAGTAAAGAGATCCCTTAAGCCGAATCATAATTTCAATATTCAATATCATTTTCAATAATCATTTTAATCGGCATGTTTATATGGACAAATATAAACATATCACAAATGAATCGATCATCGGTATCACATGAATTTTGAGAATAAAAGAAGTTCACAAAATATATATAGTTTGAATAATATCATATAATCAAAGTACATAATGAATGTCAGAGTACTCACTTAGAACGGAAATCTGAAGCTACAGAAACAGAGTCTTGGATCGCTCGTTAATTCTTGAGACGAAACTTCTTCTTAAACCTTCCCCGCACTTTCTCTCACTATTTCTTTGTTAGATTTTGGTATAATTTCGTATGGGAACTGATACTAAGGCCTTATTTATAGTTTCCCAAAGTTATTTAGGTGTTGACACGTGTCTTAGGTGATAAGGTTTCACTTTGGTGAGTCGTCGTTCTCATCTCGTGCAACGGATAAGCCTTGCCGTCTTGGTTTACCAAATGGCGACACGTGTTCTAACTTTTCTAAAGGATTGACATGAATCTTATCCTTTCCGATAGAGGTGACACGTGTGTCGTGGATATGTTCAAAAGAAAGCACGAGGTGGAAGGCACGAGGTGGAAAGTTATTAAGGGTATAAGGGTCATTTTTCACCTGAAGGGTATTTTAGTAATTTTACACCATATATTTTCAATATTTCTTAGAGGTCCTTGAAAATATTTTATTTACAAAATGGTACTTTATATATTTTCATTTTAGTCCCTGAAACTTTCTTTATTTAAAACTTAAGTCCCTAAAGTTTCATAAAATGTTATTTTCTACCCCAAAACTTATCATTGAGCTTAGGATATGCTATAAAACTTTGATTTAATCCATTTTGATGAATAAGGAGGTTATTTAAAAGTGTTTAAGTCGTCCAAAGTCACCTCCCCTTGGTCCAATCAAAGTATTACACATGGTGTAGTAATAGGACAAAATACAACTTAAAGGATGGATAGATTTACCCTTATTTCGTAATTTTGGCATAACTTCTTGCTCGGACATCTGTTTAACACACCGTTTGTTGTGTTACAAACCTAATTCATATATATACAACTTTATTTTTTTCAAATCAAGTAAATTGTTATATTATAATAGTCAAAACAAGTTTTCAACATGAACATTTCTACCGAAAACTTCAAAATTTTATGTTTGTATTAATTTGACATTTCATGATTTCTGAAGGTAGGTTTAAACTAATATAATAAATTAACATTATTCATATCACATATGAAATAATACAAAATTTAAAACTATATTTAAAAGTGGGTTCATTACATCCTACCTTCCTTATAAAAAGTTTTGTCCCCAAACTTTACTTACATTAATTCCCAAACTAATATGGATATTTCTCCTTTATTTCATCTTCCCGTTCCCAGGTTGCTTCTTCAATGGAATGATTAAGCCATTACACTTTGACCATTGGAATTACCTTGGTTCGTAATATTTGATCCTTATGGTCCAAAATCTCTACTGGATGCTCAATGTATGATAAATCTTCTCTAACTTGAAGAGGTTCGTGACT
Organism: Sambucus nigra; assembly: GCA_949130495.1. Taxonomy (NCBI): domain Eukaryota; kingdom Viridiplantae; phylum Streptophyta; class Magnoliopsida; order Dipsacales; family Adoxaceae; genus Sambucus; species Sambucus nigra. The sequence continues at coordinate 327,621,297 of OX422216.1, read as the reverse complement.
TAAGATATGCTTTAGATCGAGTACGTATTTCTTCATCATTGACACATGAAACACATTATGCACACTAGAGAGTTTAGGAGGTAAGGCTATTCTATATGCAACAACTCCTATCCTTTCAAGGATTTCAAAAGGTCCTATGTATCTTGGACTCAATTTCCCTTTCTTTCCAAATCGGATTACTCCCTTTGCTGGTGATACTCGCAAGAACACATAATCTCCTTTTTGGAATTCCAACTATCGTCGGCGATTGTCAACATAATTCTTTTGACGACTTTGAGCTATCCGAAGTCGGTTTTGTATCAATTTCACTTTCTCTGTTGTGATCTGGATCAATTCTGGTCCCAATAATTTTCTTTTTCCAACTTTTACCCAACATGCAGGGGAACGACACCTTCTACCATAAAGTGACTCGTATGGAGCCATTTGAATACTTTCTTAATAACTGTTATTATACGCAAATTCCACTAACGGTAAATGGTCATCCCAATTCCCTTTCAAATCAAGTACACATGCCCTAAGCATATCCTCTAAGGTTTGAATGGTTCTCTCAGACTGTCCATCTATTTGAGGATGAAAAGCGGTGCTGAAATTCAATTTTGTTCCCATGGATGCTTGTAGGCTTTTCCAGAAGCGAGACACAAGTCTAGGGTCACGATCCGAAATAATTGAAACTGGGGTTTCATGAAGCTTAATAATTTTCCGCACATGCAACTTAGCTAACTTTTCCAAAGAATGGGTAATCTTAATGGCAAGAAAATGAGCTGATTTAGTTCGCCTATCAATAATCACACAAATATAATCATTACCATTTGAACTCCTCGGTAAACCTGTCACAAAATCCATAGTAATATGTTCCCATTTCCACTCAGGGATAGGTAGGGGTTGTAGTAATCCTGATGGTTTCTGATGTTCAGCTTTTACTTGTTGACAAACCAAACACTGAGATATGAATTCCGCTATCTCCCTTTTCATGTTATTCCACCAAAATACTTCTCGAAGATCTCTATACATCTTTGTACATCCGGGATGAAATGTGAATCTCGAGTAAGGACTTTCCTTCAAAATTTTCCTCTTTAGTTGGGCATCAGTTGGCACGCATACTCTGCTTTCGAACCTCAATATATCATCTCGTATCCCAAATTCAATCCTCTTCCCTTCAATAACTTCTTCTCTAATCTTCTTCAGTTGCGGGTCATTTATTTGTGCAATTTTGATCCTTTCCATCAACATGGGTTGTACTTGTAAATTTGCGATTATTCCTCCTTTACTATAATTACATACATCTATTTCCATACTTCTCAAATCCTTCAACAATACTTCCTGGCTTGAAATAAGACATGTTAAATTTGTTGTAGACTTCCTACTTAAAGCATCAGCTACTACATTAGCTTTCCCCGGGTGATAGTGAATATTTACATCATAATCCTTCATTAATTCTAACCACCTCCTTTGTCTCATATTCAACTCTTTCTGAGTAAATATATACTTCAAACTCTTATGATCGGTATAAATCTCACAAGTCTCACCATACAAATAGTGTCTCCAAATCTTAAGAGCAAAAATTACAGCTGTTAATTCAAGGTCATGGGTTGGATAATTCTGCTCATGGGTTTTCAACGGTCTCGAGGCATAAGCTATTACTTTTCCATTTTGCATTAGCACACATCCCAAACCATTTTTAGAAGCATCACTATAAATCACAAATCCCCCTGTCCCAGTAGGAATAGTTAAAATCGGGGCAGTTACTAATCGATTCTTAAGTTCTTGAAAACTATTCTCAACTTCCTCAGACCATTAATATTTCACCTTCTTTTGGGTTAACCTAGATAGAGGTTTAGCAATACTAGAAAATCCTTTAACAAATCTTCGATAATAACCTGCGAATCTAAGAAAACTACGAATCTTCGTCACATTAGTTGGTCTAGGCCAATCTGCTATAGCCTTGATCTTTTGAGGGTCAACTGACACTCCCTCCTTGGAAATGACATGTCCTAGAAAAGAGACACTAGGTAACCAAAACTCACACTTCTTTAATTTTTCATATAATTTCTCCTTTCTAAGGATTTACAAGACTATCTCTAAATGATTTTCGTGTTCTTCAATACTCTTGGAATAAATAAGGATGTCATCAATGAAAATAATAACACATTGATCCAAATATTTCCTAAACACTCTATTCATCATATCCATAAAAGCGGCTGGTACATTAGTCAGTCCAAATGGCATCACAAGAAATTCATAGTGTCCATATCTAGTAAGAAAAGCTGATTTCAAAATATCATCCTCCCTAATCTTCAATTGGTGATAGCCTGACCTAAGGTCAATCTTAGAAAATACTTGCGCACCTTGAAGTTGGTCAAACAAATCATCTATACGAGGTAAGGGGTATTTATTCTTAATCGTCACCTTATTTAGTTTACTATAATCTATACATAACCTCATCGTCCCATCCTTTTTTTTAACAAATAACACTGGAGCACCCCAAGGGGATATACTTGGTCTAATAAAACCCTTTTCTAAAAGATCTTGCAATTAAACTTTTAATCCCCTTAATTCTAAAGGTGTCATACGATAAGGTGGTTTCGAGATTAGTGTAGTTCCAGGAATAAGGTCAATTGTAAACTCTATTTCTCTACTAGGAGGAAGACTGGGTAAATCATCAGGAGAAACATCTGGAAAATGTTTAGCTATAGGAATATATTCTAAACTAGGCTCTTTTGTTTGCAAATCAATAACACTCACAAGGAATCCTTGACATCCCTTCTTAAGAAAACTACAAGCTTGCATTGCAGAGATAATATGTATGGGAGATAGGATCCCAGTTCCTTCAAAACTAAATTCTGGATGGTTAGGAATTTGGAAAGTAACTCTCTTATCAGAACAATCTACCTTAGCATGGCACGATGCTAACCAATCCATCCCCAAAATGACTTCAAAATCTCTTATGTCTAAAATTATCAAATCGGCAAATAGTTTATGACTACTAACATCTATAGGGCAAGACTTATATACTAATATTCCCATCAATAACTCACCCGAAGGAGTAGAAACGTGTATGCTATGATTCAAGGGTTTAAGAATAGTAGGAAAGCGATTAACTAAACGTACAAACACAAATGAATGGGTAGAACCAGGATCAATTAAACTTGAAAAGGTTGTGCACATATAGAAAGTGTACCTGACACTACTGCATTAGAAGCTTTTGCATCAGAAAGATTAAAAATTCTACCTTATCTTTCGTGATCCTTGTTTTCATTAAAGGTCTTTGTTGGCGCCTTCCCTTTGTTAGGGAAATCTTTCATTTTATGTCCCTTTTGGCCACACCCAAAGCAACTTCCCGTCTCCAAGTAACATGGTTTCCCTTTATGAATATTACCACATCATTGGCATCTATCCCCATTAAAGGGTTTGTTCACTGAAGGTTGTCCTATGTTAGGTATACTCCTAAAGGGTTTGTTATTGGAGTTCCTTACTCTTTGTTCTCCAAACTTCCTCTTCCCCTCTCTAACCTGATTATATTCTTCATTATCTTTTTCAGCTATTGTTGCCCTAGCCACCACATCATTATATGATGTCAACTTCAAGATAGAAATTCGACTACGAATATTCAACCTCAACCCACGTTCAAACTTTTTAGCTTTTAAAATATCGGTTATCACAACATGAAGCACAAAATGGGATAACGAAGTAAACTTTGCCTCATATTGACTAACCGTCATGTTTCCTTGAACCAGACTCATGAAGTCAGTTGCTTTTTGGTCTTACACCGTTTTGGAAAGTATTTCTCATAGAAGATCACTAAGAAGTCATTCCAACCTATGGGATTATTCTTCTCCCCGTGTATTCTCTTAGTCATTCTCCACCAATGTTCAACTTCACCATCTAACACGAACGTTCCAAATGAAACCCTTTATTCATCTGTACACTTAAGAACATCAAACATCTTTTCCATTTACATCACCCAATTTTCTGCTTCAATGGGGTTAGGAGTACCTTTAAAAGATGGCGGGTTCAACTTCTTGAACTATTTAATAGTACAGCTGCTTAGTTCAAGATTCCTTGGTGCTCCATTATTCACCTGATGCTCCACGATCCTAGATAGACTTTCAATTGCCTTGTATGCACCTTCCAGTCCTTCCATATTTGAGCCACTAGTTCCCGCAGTTGATCTCGTCTTGGTCATTTTCTACAGTCATGGCAAAAAATAAGACGTATTATACTATTTCAAGATTGCAAATTAGAATAGCACGAGGTGGAAGGCACGAGGTGGAAAGTTATTAAGGGTATAAGGGTCATTTTTCACCTGAAAGGTATTTTAGTAATTTTACACCATATATTTTCAATATTTCTTAGAGGTCCTTGAAAATATTTTATTTACAAAATGGTCCTTTATATATTTTCATTTTATTCCCTGAAACTTTCTTTATTTAAAACTTAAGTCCCTAAAGTTTCATAAAATTTCATTTTCTACCCCAAAACCTATCATTGAGCTTAGGATATGCTATAAAACTTTGATTTAATCCGTTTTGATGAATAAGGAGGTTATTTAAAAGTGTTTAATTCGTCCAAATTCATCTCTTCTTGGTCCAATCAAAGTATTACACATGGTGTAGTAATAGGACAAAATACAATTTAAAGGATGGATAGATTTGCCCTTATTTCGTAATTTTGGCATAACCTTTTGGTCGGACCTCTGTTTAACACACCGTTTGTTGTGTTACAAACCTAATTCATATATATACAACTTTATTGTTTTCACCTCAAGTCAATTGTTATATTATAATAGTCAAAACAAGTTTTCAACATGAACATTCCTACCGAAAACTTCAAAATTTTATGTTTGTATTAATTTGACATTTCATGATTTCTGAAGGTAGGTTTAAACTAATATAATAAATTAACATTATTCATATCACATACGAAATAATACAAAATTTAAAACTATATATAAAAGTGGGGTCATTACAACTTATCACCTAGATGTATGTTTTAGGTTAAAAAGTAAAATTAAGTAAATCTATCTTTCATGACAAAACGATTTAATTATGTAAAGTTTTATTGGGTTTAATTTGTTTAGTTTTGATCTTTAAAAATGAAAAGTATAAAAGGAGAATTTTTGTTCAGACCATCTTTTCATAAGCACTCGTATAGGGGTGTTCTCAAATTGGTATCAAAGAGGGTTACACTAAATTATTGTGTTTTGATCACGTGTCGTTAGGTATGAATTTTAGTTGTTTTAATGGTATTAGAACCCCAACTTTTGATGGGTCGAGCTACGAATACTGAAAAATGCATATGAAATCAGCACTTAGGGCTATATATGAGCATATATGACAAGAGATTTTAACTGGTTAGACTCCACCTAGTACCTTAGTTAGAGAGAATAGGATACCCAATCCTGTAGAATCATGGAGCGAGACTAAGCATTGGTTAACAAATTATAATTCTTAAGGTTTAAATACTCTATTTTGTTTCGTCATCCGGAGGAGTTCCGTTGTAATATGACATGTGAGATATCAAAAGTGGCTTAGGACATACTCAAACTCACTTATGAAGGAACTAGTGCTACGAAAGCTTCCAAACTCCGAAACCTCATTACTCAAATTGAAATGATTAAGATGCTAAAGAGTGAGAACTTTGATAATTTTTACACTAGACTGTCCGATATAATTAACTCATCTTTTAACTTAGAAGAGAAGATACCCAAAAATCAAGTAATCAAAAAAATCTTAAAGTCGTTACCTGAAAGATTTAATTCAAAAGTAATGATTTTGAATTCTTAAGGTACGTAAGATTCTACAAAATTTAAAGAGCTTGTAGGTGAATTACAAACTTATGAGCTTGACATATTTTCCTCCTCCAAGAAGAAAGACAAGTCATTCCTTTAAAATCCCTGAAGGAGGAAACACTTATTTCGGATGAGGAGTCTGACATCGATTTCGAGGATATGGCCTTGATAGTAAAAAAATTCAAGAAATTTATGAAGTTTCAAGAAAAATGTAAAATTTTTTAAGAGAAACATGTATAACAAGGCCAATAATTCCCTTAAGAATCATAGTTAGAACATTAAGAGGGATGAGTCGGATAAGTGTTATGGTTGTGAGGGTTATGGCAGTAGGGTAGCCAAGTGCCCTACTAAACTAAGGAAAGAGGATAAGAAACCAAAGATGTATAATGCCAACCTTAGTTATAGTGATTTTAAATAGGGATCTAATTCCCCTATTGAGCACAACTACACCATGTTCATGGCTAGTCATGTCAGCCTTGATAATAAATCTTCCCATGAAGATATTTTTAAACATGAAACTTTTGAGGCTGGAGTTTGTGGATCTTGAGTGAGTGACTGTAGAGTGAGTGGAGATGAGAGTGGGGATGATGAAGAGGATAAGAACAGTGGACTCAAAATTTCCTCATGTGAGTTATATGCGAAAACATTGAAAGTAAAAAGGGTTAACTTGAAGTTGGAAGCTAATTCGAGAGAGCATGTCGTAGGAAATAATGATAATGCTTTGATTGAGGATCTTAGGGCATGTGAGAGGATTCTTCGAGAGAAGCCAGAGTATGTTGAGGGTGAGAAAGATAGTCTTTGAGGTTTAATGTAGGCTATAAAGAAATATCTTCTATAGTTTAAGGAGTCTAGGCTTTTATTCGAGTCGAGAATATTTGAGCTAGAAGAGCGATTGAGAGATTCAAGTAGTGTTAAATTTGATTTAGAATCTTGGTCCAAAAATTTGGATAAGATGTTAGGCACCATCCAAATCAAAGACGAAAAGTGTGGAATTGGCTTCGATGATAAAAAATCTTCCCCTACTCAACTTAAGACCATGCGTTTGAGACAGTCGACTAGGAAGGCTTTAAAAGTTTAACCCTTAGGTAACACCCTTCATCGTGTTTACATTTGCAAACTTTGTGGTAGGAAATGTCACCTTATGAGACTTTATTATGATATTAAGAATGGTCCTAGAAAGTCTAAGAATAGGATCACCATAGTTCTCAAAATCCAAGAGCATTAAGTTACACCTAAGTGGGTTAAGAAATCAGATTTAGAGGCTTTACATATTAGACTTGTTGATTCTCATTTGCTTGCACATGATACTTCCCATGCTATATCTAATGGTTGATTGTGTTCCCATACACTAGCTTTTGTGCTTCACGATATAAATGTTTGCTAGTTGTATGTTTTCTTGAGTCTTTTATATTTTGATTTTTCATTTATTAAGTCATATTGAAAAATACAAAAATATTTTGTTTATCTTTTGAGTTAGATCGTTTTCAAATTGGTAGTTTTTGATTTTTTTTTTAAAACTCATAAATATTTTTAATTTTTGTGTGTTTTAGTTTTACACATTTTGTGTGGAAAATTGGTGTGTTTGAATCCAATTCGGTGCTTTTCATGTGATTAATACATTTGGTTATGATTGCTAATACTTATATTTCTCTTAATCATGATTGCATGGAGTTATTTTGACTTTGATTCGCTTAATGGAGTCACTTATTATATGCCTCCACACGCACATGCAAGAACTCTTTGAATTTTAACTTCGCATGTTATATTACTCATGCTCGAGCTCTATGAATTTAACTTCACATGTTATATCTGAGCTTTGTGAGATGTTCTCCCATCAATCTTATCATCTAGGGGATTTATAGGGGATTTGTGCCTGTAATAATCGTTGCACGTGAGATTATTTGATTAGTATTGAAAAATATGAGGGTGCACAGGTTAGGGCTATGAAAGGAGAAATCTCCTTGCGGGAAAGACACCGTTGGCAAGCGCCTAAAGAAAAGATTAAAGGCAATAAAAATAGAAAAATTGCTAAAGGACAACAAGTTTAGTTTGATTGATTTTCAAAAGTGATAGCTTCAAAATAATTGAGAGAAAAGAAAATATGATATATGTTTATATTTTGAGAAAGGTTCCAAAAACACGGGGCGTGACCGAGGCGTGGCGGCCAAGCCTTAAACCTTAAAAGTCTAGGCAAGCCTTAGGCGTAAAAAGGCGTTCATGCCTTTTTTTAATATATTTGAACATTTTTAACTATAACAAGGATATTAAAAATAATAAAATGGTACATACCTTAAAATATGTTTTAATATATGCAAACTAAAGTACTATTTTTTTTAAATATTGAGAAAAAATTAAAAAAACGCGCATTTTTTTGGACGATGGGCAGAGAGGTTTGGGACACCATTTGTATTTTGATTGGTTGAATGAGACATTGGTCCGGTTTAAAAGAAAGTATTTAAAAGGAGATATCGTTTCACTAAAGCGTTTTAAAAAAAAAGTGTGCCTTAAGCCTTTTACCAAGAATAAGGCGTAAAACGCTTAAGGTGAGGCGTTTCGCCCAAGCCTTAAGCCTAGGTGCGCCTAAGCGAGCCTTTTAGAACATTTCTTTTGAGGGTGTTATAATTAAAGATCAACGTGTTTGTATAATGAATCCTAGTTATTCTTATTTTGTTATGACGCTATTAATTTGTAGAATCATCAATATTCTAGGCTTGTCTGTATTGTACTTATTTGTTCATTAAATTCACTTTATCTTGTCACTTGACATTAAATCTTAGTTTGATAAAGTTTTGCGATAAAATATAACTTCTTGAACATATTTGAGTGTTTGGTCATAATTTTTTTGTATCTTGTTCACACCCATTCATTCCATCCCACATGTTTAGACACATCGACACTATGCTGGTGTGTGCAGCTTATGTATTTGTGTCGAGTTTTGTAGTTGTTCATACCTATATATGTGTGCCGGTATTTCATTGGTAGATTTTGCATATGTATATATTTAGTATCATTTTATTTTAAGTCTTAACGTTTGCATTTAATCCATGTTTCCCATATGCTTTATCTTAGGATTTCTTTGGCACGTTATATGATCATATTGGTATCTCTCATTATATGCATTGAAATTCCATATCTCAAATTAGAAATTTTAAATTGGTATAATACTTCATTGCGTATTTATATTAATATATTTTAGTATAGATATTGATATCGTTTGATCATTGTGCGGATTATTTGTGCTTGTATTGTCATGTTGTATTTGTTGCACTTTACCCCATTGTATGATATTATTTCGTTGTCTATCTCTTATTTTTATTATATGTTCACACATTTAGGGAGAGATTTGGTTAATGGGAAAGAAATAATTTTGTGCTTTTCTAATTCTGTCCATTCCTGAACAAAAAAATGAGAAACGATATATTTTCTTTCATGATTAGGATATCTTTATCTTAAGAGGAGGCGTATTACCTAGGTTGAGATTGTTTTGGACATTGTTAGAAGTTTATTCTTATGAGGATTTTATTCTTTGTAACACCCCATAATTTTGAGGATTAAATATTTAATTATTTTTTGGAGTTATAAAAATATTTAAATTTGGAGAAACTTAAATTCACGAGTTGGAGAATTTAATTGAGTGAGCCGAATTATTTATAATTGGCGACTTTTAAGTTTAATGGTTCAAAATCTCGCGTGTCACATTTTGAGGTCGAAATTTGGAAATTTCGCAAAAAAATTTCGGATGGCAATTACGAGTGAGAGGTTGCGTCCCAATGGGTCGAGTAAGTTAGAAAAGAGTACCCGGGGTAGTAATTGGGTCTTGGGGTATTTTTGGGCATAGTCGGGCCTACACGGGGTGGGTTGAGCCTTTTTAATTAGACCCATATGGCCAAAAATGGGATTGGATGTTTTTAACCTAATTGAGAGATTAGGGAACGATAGTCAACTCAACTCTAAGCCTAGGTCTTGAGAGGAAATTAGGGGAAAGCAAATCAAGAGCCAATTTGGTAATGTTGGAGCCAAATTAAGGGACTACACCAACGGATCAAACACTACGAACAATTCCACGCAAGTGGTTAAATGTTGTGATTTCTAAATTGAAGATAATCAATTCATATCATAGTGATGTGTAAATCAAAATTCGTTTTGGGTGTGTAACCAAAATATAAATTGGGTTTTGGAAATTGATACACCTTAATGGGATTTAGGGTGAGATTGATTGTGTTCATGATCCTAGAATGTAGAGGAATGAATCATATGTTAAAACCAGTAAGAGTAATTGGTTAATTTCTATTAATATGAATGAAATTCGTATTTGGGGATTTGAAACCCGGATAATACCCAAATCAGGAAAACCTTGGAATTAATGGATATTGCTGATTAATTAAGGTCTGTGGGATGTTTAGACCCTTTTCTCATATGGAGGATATGTTAATTGTATTTGGGTAAGGATTTAAATTGAGAATCAAAGCTTTAGGTTTCGTCCTTGGCTGACAGAGGGCTGGAGGAGACGAACACTAGAACGATCGATCGATCGACCCAGGGGGTTCGATCGATCGATGCTGCAGGAATACTGGCAGTGCCGCCAGTTTTTACTACATGTAAATAATTATTGAGATAAAGGTTTCTGGGATGATTTTACATGTTGAAAATGGACCAAGTGAGCGAGTCCGGGTATGTTGATAATTATAGGTAAATATAATTGGGAAATAGAGATGCATGTGTGACACATTCTGGACGAATATGTGGGAATGAAATTCTGAGATGTAAAAATGGACTAAGCGAGCGAGTCCGGGTATGTTGATAATTATAGGTAAATATAATTAGGAAATTAAGGAGATGAATGTGCGACACATTGATGGCGAATATGTGGGAATAAAATTATGGGATGTAAAATGGACCAAGTGAGCGAGTCCGGGTATGTTGGTTAAGTGACATCAAAGTATTAAATTAATTATTGAGAGATAGTAACTAATTTGGAGTCAGAACATAGACTCGGGAAATATTAAGTTACGGCCAAGTAAGTGAGTCCGGCGATAATGGTTGGGTGACACCAAGTTATTAAATTAATGGATGTGATAATTAATGAAGGTAGAGTCGGAGGGTAGACTCGAAAAAGTATTAAATTAATTGATGTTGTAATTAATTAGTTTAGGGTCAGGTTGTAGACCCGGGATTTGGTATAAATTAATTAATGTGTAAATTAATTAACTAGGAGTCGGACCACAGATTCAGTTTGGTATGAATTAATTTATGTGTAAATTAATTATATTAGAGTCAGACCACAGACTAGGATTTGTGTTGATTAATTATTGTGTAAATTAATTATATTAGAGTCGGACCACAGACTTGGATTTGTGTTGATTAATTAATATTTAAATTAATTAAATAAGAGTCGGATTGTAGACTCGGGTAGGTATTAAATTAATGGGTGTGTTAATTAATTTAATTAGAGTCGAATTGTAGACTCGGGGAGGTATTAAATTAATAAGTGTGCTAATTAATTTAATTAGAGTCGGATGGTAGACTCGAGAAGGTATTAAATTAATAAGTGTGTTAATTAATTTAATTAGAGTCGGATTGTAGACTCGGGGAGGTATTAAATTAATGGGTGTGTTAATTAATTTAATTGGAGTCGGACCATAGACTCAGGGAAAGTATTAAATTAATTGAGGTGTGAATTAATTATAATAGAGTCGGACCATAGACTCGGGAAGATGATAAATTATTAAGTGAGAAAATTAATTACGTTGAGTCGGGCCACAGACTCAGGAAATTACAGGCAGTGTACGGGATTTTGAGTACACGGTAAAGCCGGGGTTTATATTATGTATATACGGTGTAGTGATAGTATATATATACGTGTATATATATTGTGTATGATATTAAATTACGGGCAGTAGGGCTGTGTTTTTTTTCCGAACTTTCCGATTTTTCCGATTTCTGATCCGATTTTTTCCGAATTTGGAATGAAATTTTAGTTTGCCGATTTCCGATTTTCCGATTTCCGATTTTTCCGAAAAAAATCGGATCGGAAATCGGAAATAATTCTGAATTTCCGAATTTCCGATTTTTCCGATCCGATTTTTCCGAAACTATGCCGATCCGATTTTTTCGATTTTTTTTCGAATTATTTCCGATTCTTTCGGAATTATTTTCCGATTTTCGATTTTTCCAATTTCTTTTCCGATTTTTTGAAAGTTTCCCATATCCCACATCGGTTGGGAGAGGGAGAGGGCTCCAAAATATGCTCTATAAAAGGAGAGTATCCTCCTAACTTCTACACAAATGAAAAATGAGCCAAATCCTCATGTGTTTACATGTTGGGTTAAGTTATTTTCATTGTTTCTTTAAATTGAGAATTTCGAGTAATCGAAAATCCATAATTTATTTTTTTGAAATTTTGGAATTTCCGAAATTTCTGGATTTTTAATATATTTTGTGAATTTCCGATTTTTTCCGATTTTTGCCGATTTTCCGATTTTTCCGAATTCGGAAATTTTTTTAATTTTCCGAAAAAATCGGATCGGAAATCGGAATAGTTATTTTATTTCCGAAAAAATCGGAATTTTTTCCGAATAGGCATTTTCCAATCCGATCCGGCCGAAACACAGCCCTAACGGGCAGTGTACGAGATTTTAAGTACATAGTAAAGCCGAGGTTTATATTATATATATACGGTGTAGTGATAGTATATATATACGTGTATATATTGGGTGCGATATTAAATATCAGTGACTAGATATTTATTCAATTTATATACTCTAATGCTATCAAGGGAGGTTGCGCGATGTGGGTGAATCCCCTAGCTTGAGGAGTAGGGCGAGTATATCCCCAGGTCATAGCGTCCGATATATATGGGTGAGGTATTTATCTCACTTTCAGGGAAGGAATATGACCGCCTCCACTAGTCTTATATTTTGGGCCAAGTTGGTGAGAGATTTTAACTTGGGGAACTAGGTTTTGTGAGCACACCTAGTGAGATAGCATTTTAGAGGGAATCATCCGGCGAGGGTATACTCGAAGGGATGGATATACGTATATTATATGTGTGGATGTTGTGGTAAAGGTATGTATATAATGGTAGTAAATATTATATACGGGTAATAATACAGTGTGTGATGTACTTACTTTATATAACTTGTGACACGGTTATATGCTACTATTTAAGAGGAATTAATTAAGTTAATTGTGAGATAACTTATAATTCAAGAAATCATTATACTCGGGTTTGAGTAGTATGGCAAGGGAAGGTTATACCAGGACTAGTTGGACGGGGTAGTACAACTAGGTGGGGTTAAGGTAACCGTTAGGTGTGCTCAATAGTGGAGGGATGAGAATGTCCACAAGGGAGTGCGACACTAATTTAAATATGAAGCGCATTCATGCATTTTAAATTACTTTAGTTAATTCACTTGCTAAATATTTTCAAAATATTTTGGGTTCTAACCCTTGCTATAAAATTATTTTCAAAACCTTTCAGGTGTCCAGCCACAAGGACGCCATGATTGATATTTTATTCCAGGGACACGGAGCTGCGGCATATGTGGATGCTAGCAGGAGTTTGGATTAGACGCATCATTCATTCATTCCTAGAGTATGAATCTTGTATCGATTTCAATTTTATTTAGGGCATGGAGCCCAGATTTTCAGTTCAGTTTTCAGATTTATTTTATTCCTGTGTTGGACATTTGTTTTGTATTATTTCACTTTAGTGGCCGATGGTTTATTCGACAAGTTGTTTAATTAATTATTCAGTAGAGTTTTATTCAGTTGTGTGAATGGTTTATATTTATTTCCGCATGTACTGTTTTGTTAATTAAAAAGTCAAAATTTGGCACCAGCTTTTGGAATACTAGGTGGTTAGTATGTTTTAAAAAGTTTTCGACAGTTATGTTGAGGATGAACCAACTTGGATTCCTGTTTTAATTTGGTATAGGACTGATCATCCGATATTTTATTAGGCGGGGTGTCACAAATGGTTTCAGAGCATCAGGTTCTAGTGTCCTTAGGATCTGTGCGGCTTTTCATGTTTCGGCTTAGCAATCTTTGATATAGAGCCCTATCATAGGATTGTTGTATTCTTATACGTATGCGCATTTACGTTCTTCTGCCAAATTTATAATTGAGGGTGAACTCATACGATTCGGTTCTCATTCCAGATGCAGCCCAGGAGAGGGAGCAACTAGGGCAGCAGGGGGAGATGAGACTAGGGAGGCTCATCAGGAGCAAGAGTTACCGCAGCAACGGCCAGAGATGATTTTGGCAGCACAGGTAACTGAATTAGTGGCACAGGCAGTTGGAGTAACTGTGGTCACAACGACAGGGTACTTTCCATGGGATCAACCACAAGTGTTAGTGGCGCCGGATGTTCAGAAGCACGCGGGGTCGTCGGGGTGGAAGCAAGAAAGAGAGGTTATTTTTAGTGGGAACCCACCAGAGTTGCGAGGGGGTTTTGATGTAGTGATAGCGTTTCAAGGAAGAGAGATATCCAGTGTCACCTACGCATGGGAGATTGCGATGAGGTGCGGAAGCAAATGCTAGCCACTTTTAGTTTAGTGGGAGCAACGCTACAGAGGTGGGAGTCGATCACCATAGTTGAGGAAATGGATACGCTAGCTATTGCAGAGTTTTGGGTGTGGTTCGACCGCAAGTATTTTCCTCCAGCGGTTGAGACCGGAATGAGAAGAAAATTTAGAGAGGTGACTCGGGGAGACCGTTTAGTGGCCGATTACGAGGAAGAATTCACTCGTTGGCAAATTTTGTACCGGATGAGGTAAGCGAGAAAAAGAGAAAGAAATCAAGGCTTATGGATGGGTTAGTCTGGAGAATCAGACAACATTTAATTGGTAAATACGCATTTGTAGCTTATACTGATGTCGTTAACGCAGCACTCCGGCACTGTCGGGAATATCACTTCCACGCGAAAGGAAGCGGGAGGGGAGTGGGAACTAGCCAGTCGGATAAGGCAGGAGGGAACAATACCAGTGGGGTATCCTAGCAACAGACTGGGGGAGATCAGGGGCAGGATTTTTGGTAGGAAAAACAATTTAGGACTGGAGGCTATCGGCAGGATGGCCAGGAATTTCAACAAGGTCGGCATGAAAGAGACCAGTGGCAGGGTGAATGTATTATAAGGTGTTTTGTTTGTGGAGAAAGCGGGACACATGAAGATATATTTCCTTAAGCGAGGCAGGGGTCAACTACAGGATGAGGTCCTAGATATACAACCACTAAAGCAAGTCATGGGCGCATTCGGGCAGGGAGAAGATGCTCCGGAACCCGAGGATCAGTCGTTGCAGATGGAGTATGGAGGGAAATATTTGTTCCCTATGGGCGTGGGGTATATTTTTGAGTGACAAGGAGGATGTCACAATATAAGACTTATTTTTCACTAGAGTTTTCGGGTAAGTCGAACTTAGTGGGTGCGTTGGCTATAGCAGCCATAGTATGTGAATAAACTTTCTGTGGGGTAGCGGAGTTTTTTTGGTGTTCTTCACGGGAGAGTGGAGGTGTACACTGAGCGAAGGTTTGAATTATGCGAGGAGTTACTACTTTCGAGAATTATGGGAGTAGTGTTGATAACATTTCCTAAAAATCGACTGGATAGTGATGAAATTTAACTATGGTGGATAGTGGTGTAAAATTTTGGTGTTCGCGACACCAGGGTATGGTTGGTACTAGGTATCACCGGAGAGGACGTATAGCCTATATATATATGTGGATATATATGTTGTATTGCGTGGGGCGATAGCACATAGTGAGGTTTTGTATTCTCACATTTTATCCCGGTAAGTGGGGATGTTTACTGAAGTGAATCAGGGTGGTTAGATTTATTTTCGAGCAAAGAGAGATAGCTCGGGGTTTATTTTGCGCAAGGACTAGTGATAGTAAAGGCGCGATATTTTATGTCGTCTTTGGTAGCATGAGGGTAAGCGTATATACTTTTGTGTTGAGAGACAAGTATTTATGGGGAGATGTTTGGACGTTAGCACATGGGTTGGGTACCCGGGCAGTAAATATATGTATATATATGTATATGTGATATGACTACAGGTTAGAAGTTGTATTACGGGATTACGACTAGCATCGTCAGGTAATTTTCGTGCGATAGAGCGCGGGATAGGGTGTATGGGCACCCAAGTTAATGAAGGCAAATTTTGTGCGGTTAAGCACGGGTATATGGTGTATGGGCGCCCTAGGTAATCTAAATGCATACTTGTGTAACGTATGGTTAGAAGCGGATGGGATAGATACAGCGGGCTTGGAGACACATAACTAGAGAGTAATATGCGAAGCTTGGAACATTACACTCATCTTAATTTCGAGGAAGAAATTCCTTTGTAAGGGGGGGAGTATGTAACACCCCGTAATTTTGAGGATTAAATATTTAATTATTTTTGGGAGTTATAAAAATATTTAAATTTGGAGAAACTTAAATTCATGAGTTGGAGAATTTAATTGAGTGAGCCGAATTATTTATAATTGGCGACTTTTAAGTTTAATGGTTCAAAATCTCGTATGTCACATTTTGAGGTCAAAATTTGGAAAATTTGAAAAGTATTTCGGATGGAAATTCCGAGTGCACGGTTGCATCCGGATGGGTCGAGTTAGTCAGAAAAGAGTACCCGAGGGTAGTAATTGGATCTCGGGGTGTTTTTGGGCATAGTCGGGCCCACACGGGGTGGGTTGGGCCTTTTTAATTAGACCCACATGACCAAAAATGGTATTTGATATTTTTAACCTAATTGAGAGATTAGGGAACGATAGTCAACTCAACTCTAAGCATAGGGTTTGAGTTGAAATTGGGGGAAAGCAAATCAAGAGCCAATTTGGAGATGTTGGAGCCAAATTAAGAGACTACACCAACGGATCGGACACTATGAACAATTCCAGGAAAGTGGTTAACTTTTGTGATTTCTAAATTGATGATAATCAATTCATATCATAGTGATGTGTAAATCAAAATTCGTTTTGGGTGTGTAACCAAAATTTAAATTGGGTTTTTGGAAATTGATATACCTTAATGGGATTTAGGGTGAGATTGATAGTGTTCATGATCCTAGAATGTAGAGGAATGAATCGTATGTTAAAACCAGTAAGAGTAATTAGTTAATTGCTGTTAATATGAATGAAATTCGTATTGGGGATTTGAAACCCGGATAATACCCAAATCGGAAAAACCTTGGAATTAATGGATATTGCTGATTAATTGAGGAATGTGGGATGTTTAGACCCTTTTCTCATATGGAGGATATGTTAATTGTATTTAGGTAAGGAGTTAAATTGAGAATCAAAGCTTTAGGTTTCGTCCAAGGCTGACAGAGGGCTGGAGGAGACGAACACTGGAACGATTGATCGATCGACCCAGGGGGTTCGATCGATCGATGCTGCAGGAATTCTGGCAGTGCCGCCAGTTTTTACTACATGTAAATAATTATTGAGAAAAAGGTTTTTGGGCTGATTTTACATGTTGAAAATGGACCAAGTGAGCGAGTCCGGGTATGTTGATAATTATAGGTAATTATAATTGGGAAATTTGATGGAGATGAATGTGTGACACATTATGGGCGAATATGTGGGAATGAAATTCTGAGATGTAAAAGTGGACTAAGCAAGTGAGTCCGGGTATGTTGATAATTATAGATAAATATAATTAGGAAATTAAGGGGATGAATGTACGACACATTGAGGGCGAATATGTGGGAATGAAATTATGGGATGTAAAATGGACCAAGTGAGCAAGTCCGGGTATGTTGGTTAAGTGACATCAAAGTATTAAATTAATTATTGAGAGAGTAATTAATTTGGAGTCGGAACATAGACTCAGGAAATATTAAGTTACGGGCCAAGTAGGTGAGTCCGGCGATAATGGTTGGGTGACACCAAGTTATTAAATTAATGGATGTGATAATTAATAAAGGTAGAGTCGGAAGGTAGACACTAAAAAGTATTAAATTAATTGATGTTGTAATTAATTAGTTTAGGGTCAGGTTGTAGACCCGGAATTTGGTATAAATTAATCAATGTGTAAATTAACTAACTGGGAGACGAACCACATACTCAGTTTGGTATGAATTAATTTATGTGTAAATTAATTATATTAGAGTCGGACCACAGACTCGAATTTGTGTTGATTAATTAATGTGTAAATTAATTATATTAGAGTCGGACCACAGACTCGGATTTGTGTTGATTAATTAATGTGTAAATTAATTAAATAAGAGTCGGATTGTAGACTCGGGTAGGTATTAAATTAATGGGTGTGTTAATTAATTTAATTAGAGTCGGATTGTAGACTCGGGGAGGTATTAAATTAATAAGTGTGTTAATTAATTTAATTAGAGTCGGATGGTAGACTCGGGGAGGTATTAAATTAATAAGTGTGTTAATTAATTTAATTAGAGTCGGATTGTAGACTCGGGGAGGTATTAAATTAATGGGTGTGTTAATTAATTTAATTGGAGTCGGACCATAGACTCGGGGAAAGTATTAAATTAATTGAGGCGTGAATTAATTATATTAGAGTCGGACCATAGACTCGGGAAGATGATAAATTATTAAGTGAGAAAATTAATTACGTTGAGTCGGGCCACAGACTCAGGAAATTACAGTCAGTGTACGGGATTTTGAGTACACGGTAAAGCCGGGGGTTATATTATATATATACGGTGTAGTGATAGTATATATACGTGTATATATATTGTGTGTGATATTAAATTACAGGAAATGTACGAGATTTTGAGTACACGGTAAAGTCGGGGTTTATATTATATATATACGGTGTAGTGATAGTATATATATACGTGTATATATTGGGTGCGATATTAAATATCAGTGACTAGATATTTATTCAATTTATATACTCTAATGCTATCAAGGGAGGTTGCGCGATGTGGGTGAATCCCCTAGCTTGAGGAGTAGGGCGAGTATATCCTCAGGTCATAGCGTCCGGTATATATGGGTGAGGGATTTATCTCACTTTCAGGGAAGGAATATGACCGCCTCCACTAGTCTTATATGTTGGGCCAAGTTGGTGAGCGATTCCAACTTGGGGAACTAGGTTTTGTGAGCACACCTAGTGAGATAGTATTTTAGAGGGAATCATCTGGTGAGGGTATACTCGAAGGGATGGATATACATATGTTTTATGTGTGAATGTTGTGGTAAAGGTACGTATATAATGGTAGTAAATATTATATACGGGTAATAATACAGTGTGTGATGTATTTACTTTATATAACCCGTGACATGGTTATATGCTACTATTTAAAAGGAATTAATTAAGTTAATTATGAGATAACTTATAATTCAAGAAATCATTATACTCGGGTTAGAGTAGTATGGCAAGGGAAGGCTATACCAGGACTAGTTGGACGAGGTAGTACAACTAGGTGGGGTTAAGGTAACCGGTAGGTGTGCACAATAGTGGAGGTGTGAGAATGTCCACAAGGGGGTGCAACACTAACTGAAATATGAAGCACATTGATGCATTTTAAATTCCTGCAGTTAATTCTCTTGCTAAATATTTTCAAAATATTTTGGGTTCTAACCCTCGCTATAAAACTATTTTCAAAACTTTTTAGGTGTCCAGTCACAGGGACGCCAGGATTGATATTCTTTTCCAGGGACACGGAGCTGCGACATATGTGGATGGTAGCAGGAGTTTGGATTAGACGCATCATTCATTCATTCCTAGAGTAGGAATCTTGTATCAGTTTTATTTAGGGCATGGCGCCCAGACTTTCAGTTATGTTTTCAGATTTATTTTATTCATGTGTTGGACATTTGTTTTGTATTTTTTCACTTTGGTGGCCGATGGTTTATTCAGAAAGTTGTTTAATTAATTATTCAGTTGATTTTTATTCAGTTGTGTGAATCGTTTATATTTATTTCCGCATGTACTGTTTTGTTAATTAAATAGTTAAAATTTGGCACCAGCGTTTGGAATACTAGCTAGTTAGTATGTTTTAAAAAGTTTTCGACAGTGATGCTGAGGATGAACCAACTAGGATTCCTATGCGATAAAGTGTGCAGGTTTACAATATGCGATAAAGTTTTCAAGCATGCAAAGCTACTCAAATTTATGAGTTGGTAAAGTTGTACTTTTTCCTTTAGGGGTTCGGATTAAGTCATTTTAGAAAGCTTAATGGCCCATGGGATTTTTATTTTGGTTTTATCCCAGAATAGCCAAAGGGAGGAGATTTGTAAGGACAAATTTCCAATTGAGTCAATTTGTTTGTAATTGTCTTAATTCTAGACAAAACATTTGAGTCATAGGTTAGGCTTTATATTGTCGAACTCGTAAGCCTATGATATGTTTGATGAAGACGTAGGGGTCAAGCTTTAAAGTTGGACATACATCGTGCCGTATTTTTCATGCTAAGTCTGTCTTTACATTTATCGAGGATCTCATAAGGTATGGATGCATTTTGAATATGGTCCTTGGATATTTTTAAGGGTGTTTGTTTTTAAGAAAAATCGTTTGGAATAGTTTTTAAAATTGTTTTTAAATAAAATAATTTTTTGGTTTTAAGTTATTTGGAATGAAGTTAGACTTTGTTAGAACGAGATGAAATTTTCGTTCTAAAAAGTTAAATTCTCGTTAGAACGAACTAGATTTTTTGTTGGAACCAACATATAACGAACATTAAACGAGGCCTCTCTGTTTGACGACATGTACTCGTTAGAATCTTATTGGAAGCTCATTAGAACGAGAAACCTGTTCGTTCGAACAAACTTGAGTTTTGTTAGAACGAAAAGAGCTTCTCATTGGAACAAACTATATATTTTTATTCAAAAGAGTTCACCGCCTCAAAATTCATGTCTTCACTATTTAAGACGTGGTGTTTGAGATTTCATTTACCGTGTCGTGTTTTCTGCCACATTCCGTCTTCATGTTTCGAGGATGTTTCAGGTATAAATGCAGATATATTTTGATTCTTGGAACTTAATAGTGGGTGTTTATTTTTTTTAAAAGTTTGATGGCTATTTTTAAAAGATTTTCAAAGAAAATTAATTTTTGTTTTAAAGTCGGTCGAACGACTTTAAAGTCTTCGTTCGAATGAGAATGTGTTGTTGTTTCAAATGGCCTTCAAACAAACATCAAACGAGATTTCTCTGTTAGCAAAATAAATTTCATTTGAAGCTCGTTAGATGTAGGTTTGAATGAGATAAGTTGTTCGTTAGATTGAGTTATTTTTTGTTCCAACGAGTTATGCAGTCTTGTTCGAAGGAATTACTATTTTAGTTAAAAATGAGTTTTCTTGAAAAACGTATCACCTCGAAAAATGCGTTTTCTATATAAATGGGGTATTGGCATCAGTTTTTCAAAGTGACTTTTAGCAAAATTATTTTTCATATACATATCTAAAAGCTCCTAAGCCCTACTTTTACCAAAACTCTTTAAGATTCAAGTTTCATAATCATATATGCTTTGACATCTTATTTATGGCCAATAAGAAGTTTATTCTTTTCATCTTGTTGACAATCATTTTGTGTGGGTGGATTCCGTACCCGATTTGCTATTTACGCATGGTGGACTCTGTGTTTGTTATGTTGTGGTAAAGGAATGGTGCATCTGTGTTCCATATTCGTAGGCGGTTGCTGAGCCTTATCGATGGACATCGAGGTGCGTGTGGAATCATACGTTATAGCTATTACGCGGGTGGACTCATGCGTGTCACTCTGCAGAGGTTGAGAAATGAAGAGCGTCAAGGCTTAATAGGGAAGTGAGTCTTTGTTGTAAGTCTACTATCGTATCCTTGTAATTCCATACATAGTGAATTTACGTGGCTGGGTTGTCCGAGATTTTTCTCATTATGGGTTTTCCTCGTATATCGACGTGTTGTGTGGATTGATATATTTTATCCTGCTATCACTTAGATACATTCTTTAGGATAAAGATAAAATTAGCCAATCTGTTTTAACACAACATTCATTTATAATTGGTGAAAAGTGTAGTTTAGGTTGATTCCTCTTAAGTTTAAAATATACTTTGAATAAATTATAATTTGACTTTTGTTTTAACCACTCCGTACATACCCTAGCGTTTTCACATATTTATATGGGGACTCAGACACATAAACATATATGAAAATCCTTGAAGGATTTGCATTACCTAAAATAAACCAAGAAGTACGTACACAATTCGATTAAAACATTCATTGTACGATTTAAAGCAATTCGAAAAAAATATAGTACAACTGTCTTAGTGAATACTTCTTTAAGGAAGGGTACGAATATAATTCAATTTGCACTTGTATTTTTATAAATAAATACTCAAAATGATATGGAATAATAACAGTCTATATGAATGACATAAATATGATTGGGACTCAAGAAGAGATTGAGACACCTATGAACTATTTAAATAAAAATTTAAGATGAAAGACCTTGAAAAAAATTAAATTTTATCTTAGCCGACAAATAGAGAGAAATTCTAGTGGGATTTTTGTCAATTGGTCTAATTATATCGAAAATGTATTAAAACTCTTTAATTTGGATAAGCCTACCCACTAAGTACTCCCATGGTTGCTTTATCTTTGGACATAAAGAAAGATTCATACCGTTATAAAGAGGAAGATGAGAAAATATTAGGTCCAAAAGTTCCCTATTTAAGTGCAATTGGTGCATGTTTGTACATGGCGCAATGAGCTAGGTCATATATTTTATTTTCTGTGAATATGCTTGCTAGATATAAGTCTCAATAAACCAAAAGGCATTGGGCTGGTGTCAAGCGTATCCTAAGATATCTACGTGGAGCCACCGACATGAGCTTATTTTATCTTTATAATTCTAATGATTCAAAGTTAGCAGATTATGCAGATTCTGGATACCTATTCAATCCTCATAAAGGTCGATCTCAGACGATTTATGTATTTCTTAGTGGTAATACTATTATTTCTTAGCGTTCTACTAAACAAACTTTAATAGTTACTTTTTCTAACAACTCAGAAATTTTAGTTCTTCATGAAGCATGCCATGAACGTGTATGGTTGAAATATTTAATTCAACATATTTGTAGTTTTTGTATATTTTCTTCCATTATAGATGTTTCAAATATCATCAATGAAGACAATGCAACATGCATAACACAAATTAGAGAATGACTCATCAAAGGAGACATAATCATATGCATTTTACTAAAGTTTCTTTTTCGCTTGCGAGCTTTAGAAGAAAAATGAGATTGCAATTATGTAAGTTCGTTTAAGTGACAACCGACCTCATCTTTTCACCAAGTCACTACTAAAGGCAACATTCGAGAAAGTTGTTTGAGATTTTAGAATGTGTTGACTCCACCAATAGACAAATTGCACATATCAATCAAGGAAAAAATACAAGAACATGTTTTTTGGGATATATGTGTGTTATACTTTATTTTCTTTAATTAGATTTTATCCCATTGAATTTTTCTAATAAAATTTTTAATGAAGCAACATTAAGAAACATTCAACACCGATTCAATGATCACAAAAGCTATACAATTTTTTCTTTACTTTGATTTTTTTCACCGAAATTTTCTTAATAAGGCTTTAATTAGGTAACACCCATTAAGTGATGAAAATCATGTATATTCAAAAAAGAGTGTTATAATTATTTTTATTTAATATGAATGTTCATATTTAATTAGGACTTTTGCATTATTATAACAAAACGTCTTTAGACAAACATCCGTTTCGTTATAAATAAAAAATGACCCCACTCTCTCCTAATATTTTTTCTCACTTTTTTTTTTAACAATAACTGTAAGGACATATTTTCATAGGTCCATTATCAATTTATTATGTCTTATACCGCTACACCGTCGAAGATCATTCAAGAGACATCTACATCAAAGACGGATCCGAATTACTTAAGTTCTTCATCATTCAAGACTCCGCAAAGTTTACTTTGGCAAGGTTATGTTTTAAATACCTTTACTTTTCACTTAGAGCTTTTGGGATATTTTTACAAAATATTTTCTAAGTGTTGGAGCGGACTTTTTCGTCAAAATTTGAGAATGCGTATTTTTTCTAAGTGTTGAAGCGGACATTAAAATAATATTTTTTCGCTTCAGTCGTTCGAGCGACATAGCATGTCGTTCGCGCGAGATAGCATGTTGCGCGATCTCGTTCGAACGACAGCTGTCCTTCGTTCGAGCGACTTGCTGATCTCGTTCGAACGAGCTCTGTTTTTGAGGAGACACATTTTTCTATAAATACTCATTATTTGGTAACGTTTTCATTAAGAAGTCCATACGTTTTTCAGAACGGAAACACTCCCAAAGCAGTAATCTTTAGGCTTCTTCCTTTAGAGTTTTAATCCCTTTTTATTTTCAATTCATAAAACTCCCATATGCTTTAGTGAATTGTTTTGGTGTTCAAGAACACAACTTTTGCCCTTGTTTATTCTTTGTGGGGAGAACTCTACAACCGGAAGTTGCGTGCTATTGTGGAGGGAGTCTTTGTGAATATTTCAGACTGCCTGTCTAGGATTGCGGTCCTTGTGGTATAGCTGCGCGTGAACCACTTCAGATTTCCAGCCGTTACTTTGAAGGTTTGGCGAAGACACCGTGCGTTACTCTTGTGGGCGAAAGCAAGATGTTATGTAAGTCAATGGTCTTGTAAACTTTTCAAAGTTCTAGAAATAAAAGGTTTTGCCCTGCGGGGATTTTTCCTTAAGCTTTTGTCGCATGCTTTATTTATTTTATGGTTTGACACACGCACACACGCAGTTGAATGATTTGGGACTGATTTATTTTGATTTAAAGATAGACACTAATTAAATAAGTGTGCCGAATTGGAAACTTGCGAATAAATTTAATTTAATCAATTATCACACAGTCGCACTCTTCAAATTTGTCTAGTGTTTTGATCTTGGAAGAGATCCTAAGAATTCGAAGTCTAGTGTTTTGTTGGTTCCCAAAACCCCGTGCCGACGTGTTACATCCGTTTGGGTTAGGAAATCACTTTTGGATACACTAGATTTTAGAATAGTTGATTCTCATTTGCTTGCACACGATTCTTCTCTTGCTATATCACATAGATGATTGTGTTTGTATGTTTGTCATACGCTAGTTATGCTTTTTGATATATTTTTGCTAGCGTTGTGACATGTACTTTTTGTGTAGATTTTTATTTTTGAAAAATTTTGAAAAATACAAAAAGATTTTATTTTGATAAAACTTTTTGAAAAATCCAAAAAGATTTTTGTATTTTGTTTGCACCGTTTATGGATGAAGACTTAGGATGGCCGAGTCACAACATCATTCCATTTTACATGTGACTATTTGATAGTGTTTTGAGACAATATGTCAATTCATCCTTGTGCTTTATAATGTTTGGAGTCATTAAGATGTAATTAAGTGTTCTTCCTACATGTTTGACTCATGTTTCCTTTATTGCACACATGCACGGATTTGTTTGATTATTGTTCTTGACTTATCACATGTTGGTTGGGTGTTTTCATCTCAATCATGTCCTTAAAATGAACCAAGTGCAATAATACGAGAGTAATAAAAGTAGTGCATGTAAAAACCATTGCCCGTGAGAAATTTGTTTAGTTTAAAGAAAAAATGATGAGTGAACACGGGAAAGGGCTGCGAGTGAATAATAATCACGTCATGAATGCCACCGTTTGAAAAGAGCTCACACAAAAAATTAAGGCAATAAAAAGATGAAATATGCCAAAAATTTGGGCCAACAGGTTTTCTCTAAGTTGAGAATTTAGTACCACTTCAGATATAAAGAATTGCATTATTATATATGAGGGAGTTTTGAATGGATATATCAATGGGTTTGCACGTCCTTTGAAAAGTTCTCGAAACGGCACTAAATAGTTTTGGACGTTATTGGTATGGAAATCATTTAGACTTTGATTTGTTGATTTGATTAAGACGATGTCATTTAAATTGAACAATTTTTACACCTAAGGATTCTTTTGATGTTCATTCGTTAGGGGTACACGTATGCATCGTGCACATATAATTGATTGAGTTTATTTACCTATCGAATGTGTTCACATCCATTCATTACGTTTCCATGACTTGGTTGTTTGAGTTTGAATCCATGGTGTGATTTTTTTTGTATCCAATTTTTGTATAAAGAAATTGAAAAATCCAAAAATAGTTTGTGAAATTTTTGGGGACACACCTTTGCATGCGCGTAGCTTGATCTTTGTTTGCTATGCATTTTTATCGTGACACTCCATGTTTTGATTTTTTCTTCTTATCTGTCTATTTTGGGGACATCATAAAAAGGGGGAGAAAGAATTATCATGTTATGGGGGAGATTTGATTATTAATGTTTTATTCTCATATCATTTCAAACTCGATGCATCACGAAGGTTTTTGTTTTTTCTCATGTGTGTAGGTACAAAATTGAAGATTGATATGTTGCACACCCTGATGAGAAAAGCTTTGAGATTTGACGAAGATGATTAAAGAACAATTTTGAAGTCTTGCAAATTTATTCATGGGAGGGTAGATTTGTATAGGCAATTTGGTATTTGATAATTCGAATTTTTTATGTATGTACCGGCATAGACATATGGGGATATTTGTAAGGACATATTTTCATAGGTCCGTTATCAATTTATTATGTCTTATACCGCTACACCGTCGAAGAGCATTCAAGAGACATCTACATCAAAGACGGATCCGAATTACTTAAGTTCTTCATCATTCAAGACTCCGCAAAGGTTACTTTGGTAAGGTTATGTTTTAAATACCTTTACTTTTCACTTAGAGCTTTTGGGATATTTTTACAAAATATTTTCTAAGTGTTGGAGCGGACTTTTTCGTCAAAATTTGAGAATGAGTATTTTTTCTAAGTGTTGAAGCGGACATTAAAATAATATTTTTTCACTTCACTCGTTCGAGCGACATAGTATGTCGTTCGCGCAAGATAGCATGTCGCGCGATCTCGTTCGAACGACAGTTGTACTTCGTTCGAGCGACTTGCTGATCTCGTTCGAACGAGCTCTGTTTTCGAGGCGACGTATTTTTCTATAAATACTCATTATTTGTTAACGTTTTCATTAAGAAGTCCATACGTTTTTCAGAACAGAAACACTGCCAAAGCAGTAGTCTTTAGGCTTCTTCCTTTAGAGTTTTAATACCTTTTAGTTTTCAATTCATAAAACTCCCATATGCTTTAGTGAATTGTTTTGGTGTTCAAGAACACAACTTTTTCCCTTGTTTATTCTTTGTGGGGAGAACTCTACAACCGACAGTTGCGTGCTATTGTGGAGGGAGTCTTTGTGAATATTTCAGACTGCGTGTCTAGGATTGCGGTCCTTGTGGTATAGCTGCGCGTGAACCACTTCAGATTTCGAGCCGTTACTTTGAAGGTTTGGCGAAGACACCGTGCGTTACTCTTGTGGGCGAAAGCAAGATGTTATGTAAGTCAATGGTCTTGTAAACTTTTCAAAGTTCTAGAAATAAAAGGTTTTGCCCTGCGGGGATTTTTCCTTAAGCTTTTGTCGCATGCTTTATTTATTTTATGGTTTGACACACGCACACACGCAGTTGAATGATTTGGGACTGATTTATTTTGATTTAAAGATAGACACTAATTAAATAAGTGTGCCGAATTGGAAACTTGCGAATAAATTTAATTTAATCAATTATCACACAGTCGCACTCTTCAAATTTGTCTAGTGTTTTGATCTTGGAAGAGATCCTAAGAATTCGAAGTCTAGTGTTTTGTTGGTTCCCAAAACCCCGTGCCGACGTGTTACATCCGTTTGGGTTAGGAAATCACTTTTGGATACACTAGATTTTAGAATAGTTGATTCTCATTTGCTTGCACACGATTCTTCTCTTGCTATATCACATAGATGATTGTGTTTGTATGTTTGTCATACGCTAGTTATGCTTTTTGATATATTTTTGCTAGCGTTGTGACATGTACTTTTTGTGTAGATTTTTATTTTTGAAAAATTTTGAAAAATACAAAAAGATTTTATTTTGATAAAACTTTTTGAAAAATCCAAAAAGATTTTTGTATTTTGTTTGCACCGTTTATGGATGAAGACTTAGGATGGCCGAGTCACAACATCATTCCATTTTACATGTGACTATTTGATAGTGTTTTGAGACAATATGTCAATTCATCCTTGTGCTTTATAATGTTTGGAGTCATTAAGATGTAATTAAGTGTTCTTCCTACATGTTTGACTCATGTTTCCTTTATTGCACACATGCACGGATTTGTTTGATTATTGTTCTTGACTTATCACATGTTGGTTGGGTGTTTTCATCTCAATCATGTCCTTAAAATGAACCAAGTGCAATAATACGAGAGTAATAAAAGTAGTGCATGTAAAAACCATTGCCCGTGAGAAATTTGTTTAGTTTAAAGAAAAAATGATGAGTGAACACGGGAAAGGGCTGCGAGTGAATAATAATCACGTCATGAATGCCACCGTTTGAAAAGAGCTCACACAAAAAATTAAGGCAATAAAAAGATGAAATATGCCAAAAATTTGGGCCAACAGGTTTTCTCTAAGTTGAGAATTTAGTACCACTTCAGATATAAAGAATTGCATTATTATATATGAGGGAGTTTTGAATGGATATATCAATGGGTTTGCACGTCCTTTGAAAAGTTCTCGAAACGGCACTAAATAGTTTTGGACGTTATTGGTATGGAAATCATTTAGACTTTGATTTGTTGATTTGATTAAGACGATGTCATTTAAATTGAACAATTTTTACACCTAAGGATTCTTTTGATGTTCATTCGTTAGGGGTACACGTATGCATCGTGCACATATAATTGATTGAGTTTATTTACCTATCGAATGTGTTCACATCCATTCATTACGTTTCCATGACTTGGTTGTTTGAGTTTGAATCCATGGTGTGATTTTTTTTGTATCCAATTTTTGTATAAAGAAATTGAAAAATCCAAAAATAGTTTGTGAAATTTTTGGGGACACACCTTTGCATGCGCGTAGCTTGATCTTTGTTTGCTATGCATTTTTATCGTGACACTCCATGTTTTGATTTTTTCTTCTTATCTGTCTATTTTGGGGACATCATAAAAAGGGGGAGAAAGAATTATCATGTTATGGGGGAGATTTGATTATTAATGTTTTATTCTCATATCATTTCAAACTCGATGCATCACGAAGGTTTTTGTTTTTTCTCATGTGTGTAGGTACAAAATTGAAGATTGATATGTTGCACACCCTGATGAGAAAAGCTTTGAGATTTGACGAAGATGATTAAAGAACAATTTTGAAGTCTTGCAAATTTATTCATGGGAGGGTAGATTTGTATAGGCAATTTGGTATTTGATAATTCGAATTTTTTATGTATGTACCGGCATAGACATATGGGGAGATTTGTAAGGACATATTTTCATAGGTCCGTTATCAATTTATTATGTCTTATACCGCTACACCGTCGAAGAGCATTCAAGAGACATCTACATCAAAGACGGATCCGAATTACTTAAGTTCTTCATCATTCAAGACTCCGCAAAGGTTACTTTGGTAAGGTTATGTTTTAAATACCTTTACTTTTCACTTAGAGCTTTTGGGATATTTTTACAAAATATTTTCTAAGTGTTGGAGCGGACTTTTTCGTCAAAATTTGAGAATGAGTATTTTTTCTAAGTGTTGAAGCGGACATTAAAATAATATTTTTTCACTTCACTCGTTCGAGCGACATAGTATGTCGTTCGCGCAAGATAGCATGTCGCGCGATCTCGTTCGAACGACAGTTGTACTTCGTTCGAGCGACTTGCTGATCTCGTTCGAACGAGCTCTGTTTTCGAGGCGACGTATTTTTCTATAAATACTCATTATTTGTTAACGTTTTCATTAAGAAGTCCATACGTTTTTCAGAACAGAAACACTGCCAAAGCAGTAGTCTTTAGGCTTCTTCCTTTAGAGTTTTAATACCTTTTAGTTTTCAATTCATAAAACTCCCATATGCTTTAGTGAATTGTTTTGGTGTTCAAGAACACAACTTTTTCCCTTGTTTATTCTTTGTGGGGAGAACTCTACAACCGACAGTTGCGTGCTATTGTGGAGGGAGTCTTTGTGAATATTTCAGACTGCGTGTCTAGGATTGCGGTCCTTGTGGTATAGCTGCGCGTGAACCACTTCAGATTTCTAGCCGTTACTTTGAAGGTTTGGCGAAGACACCGTGCGTTACTCTTGTGGGCGAAAGCAAGATGTTATGTAAGTCAATGGTCTTGTAAACTTTTCAAAGTTCTAGAAATAAAAGGTTTTGCCCTGCGGGGATTTTTCCTTAAGCTTTTGTCGCATGCTTTATTTATTTTATGGTTTGACACACGCACACACGCAGTTGAATGATTTGGGACTGATTTATTTTGATTTAAAGATAGACACTAATTAAATAAGTGTGCCGAATTGGAAACTTGCGAATAAATTTAATTTAATCAATTATCACACAGTCGCACTCTTCAAATTTGTCTAGTGTTTTGATCTTGGAAGAGATCCTAAGAATTCGAAGTCTAGTGTTTTGTTGGTTCCCAAAACCCCGTGCCGACGTGTTACATCCGTTTGGGTTAGGAAATCACTTTTGGATACACTAGATTTTAGAATAGTTGATTCTCATTTGCTTGCACACGATTCTTCTCTTGCTATATCACATAGATGATTGTGTTTGTATGTTTGTCATACGCTAGTTATGCTTTTTGATATATTTTTGCTAGCGTTGTGACATGTACTTTTTGTGTAGATTTTTATTTTTGAAAAATTTTGAAAAATACAAAAAGATTTTATTTTGATAAAACTTTTTGAAAAATCCAAAAAGATTTTTGTATTTTGTTTGCACCGTTTATGGATGAAGACTTAGGATGGCCGAGTCACAACATCATTCCATTTTACATGTGACTATTTGATAGTGTTTTGAGACAATATGTCAATTCATCCTTGTGCTTTATAATGTTTGGAGTCATTAAGATGTAATTAAGTGTTCTTCCTACATGTTTGACTCATGTTTCCTTTATTGCACACATGCACGGATTTGTTTGATTATTGTTCTTGACTTATCACATGTTGGTTGGGTGTTTTCATCTCAATCATGTCCTTAAAATGAACCAAGTGCAATAATACGAGAGTAATAAAAGTAGTGCATGTAAAAACCATTGCCCGTGAGAAATTTGTTTAGTTTAAAGAAAAAATGATGAGTGAACACGGGAAAGGGCTGCGAGTGAATAATAATCACGTCATGAATGCCACCGTTTGAAAAGAGCTCACACAAAAAATTAAGGCAATAAAAAGATGAAATATGCCAAAAATTTGGGCCAACAGGTTTTCTCTAAGTTGAGAATTTAGTACCACTTCAGATATAAAGAATTGCATTATTATATATGAGGGAGTTTTGAATGGATATATCAATGGGTTTGCACGTCCTTTGAAAAGTTCTCGAAACGGCACTAAATAGTTTTGGACGTTATTGTGACAACCCGCCTACTAAAATAATAGGTGGCCAGCCCAATACTCCAATAATCACAGGAATCATAGATGGACCATTCTTAGCATCACTGTCGATTAACATAATAGTATGAGATAACCACCAATCATTTTAGAAAACGGATTGTCATATACAAAAATTTTAAAAGTAAAAGAGAAACACTTAGACAATCCCATTTGTAAAAACGGTGGGTATCAAAAATTGATGAATAAAGTATGACAATACAATAAATAATCACCGAATAAGCTGTCGGTGCACAGACCAATACAAATAATACATTAAGTATTACAATCATTATTTACAATATGATAAAAGAGTGCAATACCTTGGGCAAACACGCCCGAATAAAAGTACTGAACATAACTAGAGTACAATAGAGGGGAGCGTCTACTACAAGTATCCTACAGCATCTGCAATATGCCGTAGCTCCAAGACAACTGGAAATAGAAATGTAAACACGGGTGTCCATGCGGAAGAGCACCTGTAACGGCAAGGAATATGCATAAATAAGGAAATATAGAAACCGGTCAGGGACGGGTTTGATATGATTACCATGTGACTAAAATGCATGGCAGGTAAGTGCGTAAATCTCTCGCAGATAACAATAATATTCCTCACCTCTCAATCTAGCAGCAACCTAGCGCAATATGAATGATGCTCAGGTTATAGAAAGAACAGAAGGCTAACTTCTCCCCAGTCTCAACACTATGCCCTATTCGTGCGTGGGGTCTCTCGCAAAGCGAAATCCAAACAAGGAACCCCCCCGATACACTACTACTTAGGCAAGGTTGATCGTCGAGATACATTAGACCCTGTCCTAATTAATTTAAGTACTAAAGGTTAACTTCTCCCCAGTC
Organism: Sambucus nigra; assembly: GCA_949130495.1. Taxonomy (NCBI): domain Eukaryota; kingdom Viridiplantae; phylum Streptophyta; class Magnoliopsida; order Dipsacales; family Adoxaceae; genus Sambucus; species Sambucus nigra. The sequence continues at coordinate 327,589,220 of OX422216.1, read as the reverse complement.
TCAACACTATGCCCTATTCGTGCGTGGGGTGTCTCGCAAAGCGAAATCCAAACAAGGAACCCCCCCGATACACAACTACTTAGGCAAGGTTGATCGTCGAGATCCATTAGACCCTAAGCACGAAATAATAAATGAATACATGTGTGTGCATAAGTGTGGGAGGTCACATCTACAGCTACACAAAGAAAATATAAAAGTAAAACCCATCCATCATCTATTGGCACAATTCCTAATTCTATCTTTAGGAATATACATATAAATGGCACAACACTTTATCAAGTGTTTACCGAATTAATTTCATCATACACTAATTCATTTCATGAATTTGTTCCTTATCAGGAAATATAATCATACTTTTTATGCACTAGAGGCATTTATCTCGATTGTTCACTTTGTAAAAATAACTTCCTTATCAGGAATATAATCATCATCATAGGCTCTTTATGGCCTTACATCGTGCTCTTTATGGCACTTTCAAACATCAAGTCCAACTTGATTTAGAATAGTTATATTCATATATATATATATAACGATTCTAAGACCGCCCGTCCGGGTTTCCCCACTGTGCGCGCCCCTAAATGGCTATCATCTTCCAGGGCCTCCAAGACAACCTGGGATCCTATCGAAACGTCGGGAAGCGACCATGTGCCTGCGGGATAGTCAAGACCACACCCGGAATCTCCTAACCAGCGCAGAAAATATAAACAAACGCTCACATGGCCTAGGGACTATATCCACCCTGCATCATTAGCCAGGGGGCTTCACCACAACGCGCGCGACTTCCCTTATGATAGCGATTTAGAGAGGTGTGTATCCATAAATTATCATTTATGAAAATCATTTCTTTTTCCATTTTTGAAAACTCATATTTTACATTTCCAAAAATCATTCATTTAGTCATTTGGCACCAAGTTTTAGAAGGTGCATTATATTCTTATTAAGTCATATATTATTAATGACCTAAGACCCCAAAGTGCCACTAACCTCAAAATAGCCTCAAATAGTTTATATAATTCATAAACCCTCAAAGTGAGTCTCCATAATGGAGTGTCTCTCAAAAGCTCAACCTTAATATTTTAACTTCCAATCTCATCTCTAGGTTAATCTCCTAAATCATTCGGATATCAACCTACGCAACTTAGTCCTCGGGTAAGCCTAAATATCCCATTATCATCCTAGGGCGTTAGTCTACCCAAAACCACCCTCTAGGGTTCTTAATTACTTCCCAAAGGAAGGTTCCTAAACCTTGGACCTAAAAGAAAAAGACTAAAAATCAAAATAATAAAACCTCACAAAAACAGGGGAACCGAATCGATTCGCCCCTTGGGCCGAATCGATTCGCCCTTGCGAATCGATTCGCTAAACAGCCGAATCGATTCGGTGAGCAAAAACTGACCTTCTGCAATTGCCGAATCGATTCGCTTTAAATCCGAATCGATTCGATCTGCAAGACCTGTATCCCTCTCCTTATCCGAATCGATTCGCCCATAGGGCCGAATCGATTCGGTCCTGGGATTTTGCCCAGTTTGGGCGACGGGTTACATAAACCCTAAAATTCCAAAACCTCCATTCTTTGCTTTTACCCAACATCAATAACATCTAATTCTACCAAATCATTCCTACACCATTTACAACCAATAATATATCCTCAAATCAAATTAAAACTAAGATTTAAGGGTTTAATCATCAAAATCAACAAATACCCATTTATGGGTTAAATCTCCAAAACCTAACTATACATGCAATTTATCACATTAAATCAATATCTAGCAAGTAAGAAACTTGCCTCGAGGTTCGTAGTCTCTGAACACCTCCTGTAGCAACGGAAATCCGGTCCAAATCTTCATTTCTCTCTCTTTCTCTCCATTTCTCCCAACTTTCTCTTCTCTCTCTCTCTCTCTCCTTTGGCTTCTAACACAAATGAAGAAAGAAAAAGGGGTGGGGGACTTATACGGGTCTCAAAACATGAATCCCCACTTTTAATTGTTAATACACCACTAAAATGACTCGTAACCACTTAATTGAGTCATAACCCCCCCTAAAATGCCTAAATCTCAAAAATTACAACTGGGCACTTATTTCGACTATCTCGACTATTCTAAAAACAACCGCACCCCCTATTTTGGCATTCGGGAAAGTGTGAACTATTTTTACGTTCCAATTCCATTTTTAATTCATTAATTATACCCGATTTAAATATAGGTCATAACCGTCGTTTTACATATAACGACGCAAAATACACAACATAACACTATTTACCTTATCATAACGGTAAATAGTCAGAACATAGTAAATATTATCCCTAAATCTCACGGGAAATAATATTTACTCCAATATTCCCTATTTTATAAAATTAGCCCATTAGGCAAAATAGTATAAAATAGTCGCTCGAAAACCTGGGTTGTTACAGTTATTGGTATGGAAATCATTTAGACTTTGATTTGTTGATTTGATTAAGACGATGTCATTTAAATTGAACAATTTTTACACCTAAGGATTCTTTTGATGTTCATTCGTTAGGGGTACACGTATGCATCGTGCACATATAATTGATTGAGTTTATTTACCTATCGAATGTGTTCACATCCATTCATTACGTTTCCATGACTTGGTTGTTTGAGTTTGAATCCATGGTGTGATTTTTTTTGTATCCAATTTTTGTATAAAGAAATTGAAAAATTCAAAAATAGTTTGTGAAATTTTTGGGGACACACCTTTGCATGCGCGTAGCTTGATCTTTGTTTGCTATGCATTTTTATCGTGACACTCCATGTTTTGATTTTTTCTTCTTATCTGTCTATTTTGGGGACATCATAAAAAGGGGGAGAAAGAATTATCATGTTATGGGGGAGATTTGATTATTAATGTTTTATTCTCATATCATTTCAAACTCGATGCATCACGAAGGTTTTTGTTTTTTCTCATGTGTGTAGGTACAAAATTGAAGATTGATATGTTGCACACCCTGATGAGAAAAGCTTTGAGATTTGACGAAGATGATTAAAGAACAATTTTGAAGTCTTGCAAATTTATTCATGGGAGGGTAGATTTGTATAGGCAATTTGGTATTTGATAATTCGAATTTTTTATGTATGTACCGGCATAGACATATGGGAAGATTTGTAAGGACATATTTTCATAGGTCCGTTATCAATTTATTATGTCTTATACCGCTACACCGTCGAAGAGCATTCAAGAGACATCTACATCAAAGACGGATCCGAATTACTTAAGTTCTTCATCATTCAAGACTCCGCAAAGGTTACTTTGGTAAGGTTATGTTTTAAATACCTTTACTTTTCACTTAGAGCTTTTGGGATATTTTTACAAAATATTTTCTAAGTGTTGGAGCGGACTTTTTCGTTAAAATTTGAGAATGAGTATTTTTTCTAAGTGTTGAAGCGGACATTAAAATAATATTTTTTCACTTCACTCGTTCGAGCGACATAGTATGTCGTTCGCGCAAGATAGCATGTCGTGCGATCTCGTTCGAACGACAGCTGTACTTCGTTCGAGCGACTTGCTGATCTCGTTCGAACGAGCTCTGTTTTCGAGGCGACGTATTTTTCTATAAATACTCATTATTTGGTAACGTTTTCATTAAGAAGTCCATACGTTTTTCAGAACAGAAACACTGCCAAAGCAGTAGTCTTTAGGCTTCTTCCTTTAGAGTTTTAATACCTTTTTGTTTTCAATTCATAAAACTCCCATATGCTTTAGTGAATTGTTTTGGTGTTCAAGAACACAACTTTTTCCCTTGTTTATTCTTTGTGGGGAGAACTCTACAACCGAGAGTTGCGTGCTCTTGTGGAGGGAGTCTTTGTGAATATTTCAGACTGCGTGTCTAGGATTGCGGTCCTTGTGGTATAGCTGCGCGTGAACCACTTCAGATTTCTAGCCGTTACTTTGAAGGTTTGGCGAAGACACCGTGCGTTACTCTTGTGGGCGAAAGCAAGATGTTATGTAAGTCAATGGTCTTGTAAACTTTTCAAAGTTCTAGAAATAAAAGGTTTTGCCCTGCGGGGATTTTTCCTTAAGCTTGTGTCGCATGCTTTATTTATTTTATGGTTTGACACACGCACACACGCAGTTGAATGATTTGGGGCTGATTTATTTTGGTTTAAAGATAGACACTAATTAAATAAGTGTGCCGAATTAGAAACTTGCGAATAAATTTAATTTAATCAATTATCACACAGTCGCACTCTTCAAATTTGTCTACTCACGTTCTCAATAACCTTCAAATTTACACCTTATTTTTTTATGGCTCATTCTAGGAAGGGGCTATTAGCGCTCCACACAAGTCTTCCGGCGCTCCATGTTGAAGTAAAATTCCAACTTTATCCTTTAGCCTTTCTAATATGTATACAACTGTATCATAACTTTATCCTCCAGCCTTTCTAATATATATACAGCTTGTGTAGAAATATCCTTTAGAAATTACACAAGGGAGGCACTATACTTTGCTTTTACTTGATGAAAATTATTAAGAAAAAACAATTCATCGAATGAACTTGTACAAATATTAAAGAAAATGATAAAATATAATTTATTCAACCCACTAACACAAACACGATCGAATTAAAATGTTACACAATACGAAATCTCTTTTTTACGAAACACAAATATGACCAAGTAAAATCGACACAACATGATATTTTTTTCAAACGCAAATAATATTTTTTTTACCAAATACAAATACGATTTTTTTTACCAAGTACAAGCACGAACACGATCGAAGTAAAGCATAAACACCACATCAGATCGTGTTTGTTGAAAAAAATAAGAAAAAATCATGTTGTGTCACTTTAACTTGGCCATTTTGGTAAAAAAAATGATTTCATATTGTGTGGCATTTTAATTTGGTCATGTTTTAGTTTTTGTAAAAAATAAAAGATTTCATAATACAATTGAATTAAAATGCGACACAATACGATAGTGTTTATGCTTTACTTCGATCGTGTTTGTATTTGTGCTTGGTACAAAAATCGTGTTTGTATTTGGTAAAAAAATATTATTTGTGTTTGAAAAAAAAATCACGTTGTATCGCTTTTATATGGCCATATTTGTGTTTCGTAAAAAAAAGATTTCGTATTGTGTCGTAATTTAATTCAGTCGTGTTTCTATGTTTGTAAATAAATTAAAACAATAATTTGTGTCATCTCGTGTCTATTTTACTTGGATTGTGTTCGTGTTAGGTTAAAAAAATATTTCGTGTTCGTGTTAGTTAAAAAAATAAAATTTCGTATCGTGTCACTTTTATTTGCGTTGTGTTCTTGTTAGATAAAAAATAAGGTTTCGTATAATGTTGTATCGTGTCACATTTTAATTGTATTGTATTCATATTTGGTAAAAAAATAAGTACTAAAGTATAACTTAATTAATGATTAACTTGTCAATAATTATTACTCAAAGTTTAATTTTTTTTAAAAAAACTAAAATAACGTTCTATATAATATAGAAGAACGTTCTATTTTAAATAATTTATATAAAAAAATTGTCTTTTATATTATATAGAATGTTATTTTAGTTTTTTATAAACAATTTTTAAAAATACCAGTTAATTTTTTTTAAGCGTGGAAATAGTTTTTTTTTTTTACTTTTTAAAACGGTAATATAAAGTTTTTAAAAAATTATACAAATTTCTTTTAAAGAAACAATTTTCTAAAAAAAATATTTTTATAATAAAAACGGTTTGTTTATTTTAGACACATATTTATGGTTGGAATAATATTGGAGGTTTATATTTTTTATTTTTTAGAAAGAAATGTATAAAACAAAACAATTTTAAAAACAAGGCTTTCGTAAAAAAATATAAAAAAATGTTTTTTTAAATAGTTAAAACAATTTATTGTTGTAAAGACTGTTTTTTAAATATTTTTTTTTATGTTTTATAAATAGTTTTTAATTAAAAAATAGCTAAACAGATGAAATAATTTTTTAAAATAGTTATAAATTTAATTTAATATTTTTAATTTTTCAAATGGTTTCTTATTAAAAGCAATTTTTAACTAAAAATATTTTTATTTTATTTAAAATAATTTTTTTTTATTTTTATCAATTATTTTAATTGAAAGTAAAAAAGTGAACAAAAAAAATGTATATAATTATCATTTCATGTTTAAATAGATTGATAGAAGAATTTAGTGGAACGAGAATACCATCCCCTCATTCTATCATATGATCTTTTGCCTGGGTGTCCTTAACAATGACCCTGGCGGGTCCCATTCCCCTAATCCTATCATTATTCCCTTACCTACTTCACCTTCCTGTTATTACAGACAGGACCCTATGAGAAAGGGCACAATCTGGGGCCCATTCCTAGTGGGGCAGTGTCCACATTTCCCCATGCCTAAAAACCTCAATTATCTTTAATCTTAAAACTAGATCTAATACCACCACCCTTTTACGTACCACAAGATTCTCTACTATTTGGCGGGCAAAACACTCTAGTTTAGTACTCACAAATCACAAGGAAAATGCATATCATTTAATTTTTAATTGATTAAAAAACCTCAAAGAATGAAAAAGAATTAGGATTTTCTTTTAAGGGTCCATTCAAGTCTTTTTAGTGACAGAAAAGTCAAGTTAACATAAGAGACAAAGGGATTTTCTTTATAAAGGCCAATCCTTTTCTGGGTCCATTGTATTTAATAGTATAAAATGCAGATTTGATACAGCCATTACCTTTATCTTTGATGGGTTTGTTTTGTTATTGTATCTGAAGGCCTAACTGAGGCTCTCAGCTTCTCACATACTGTGTATGTACTGCACATACATACTGTCAAGTTCATACGTGTATGCAAATCTTTTGTTTCAGAATATTCAAAGCAATAATCTGGGCAAGACAGATAGTGTTTATTTGCTCTACACTATGAATCTTTCAAAGTGACAGTTTTTACTGAGACACTGTGTTTAAAAAGCAGGGCTGTGGTAAGAAAAATGCTGAACCTTACTCTATTAGTTCTTTGAGAGCTATTTCTTTTTGTAAGGTCTTTGTACATGAAGGTAATTTTTGCATTACTAGTTTAACTGTTATAGAATGAATCTCTTTTACCTCTGGGGTCTCTGTTGTTCTTCAAGGGCTTTGAGTGATTGAATATCTGATTATTGGTGAACATATGCAGGGATTGCATAATATTAAAGAATTTCTGCTGATGTATGTTTAGTGCTGTATACTGTGCAACCCCACTAGGATTTCTTTGATATCCGGATTTGACAGCTGAAATTCTTGAAATTGAACTTATATACTACTTGGGTGAAGCCATTCTGGGGGTATAAGTTTATAACCCAGTTTGGATGCATGTTTTGCTGTATAATGGTTTGTAACCATAGATTTGTTTGCATTTTGATGTTGAGAGCTCAAAATCCATTTGGTTATTGAAAATAAGCTTCCATCTTACTTGGGTAAAGCCAATCTTTGGGACTAGAATGAAGCAATTTAGGGTTTTGGTGTTAATTCTACTTTTGGCTTCTGCCATGGGGCAGCTTCCTTCACAGGACATTATGGCACTGCTTGAATTCAAGAAGGGAATCAAGCACGATCCAATGGGTTTTGTGCTTGATTCATGGAATGAAGAGTCGATTAGCTCTAATGGGTGTCCTTCCACTTGGAATGGGATAGCGTGCAATGATGATCGTGTTGCAAGGGTTGTCCTCGATAACTTAGGTTTATCTGCTGATGTGGATTTAAGTGTATTGTCAAACCTCACAGAGCTTGTGAAGCTCTCAATGTCAAACAACTTCATAACTGGAAAATTTCCCAACAATCTTGGTGACTTCAAAAATCTCGAGAATCTTGATATTTCCTATAATCTTTTCTCCTCGAATTTACCACCCGATATTGGCCTAGCGAGTTTGCAAAACCTCTCTTTAGCTGGGAACAGCTTCTCGGGATCACTTCCAGACTCAATTTCAGGGCTTTCCTCAATTCGGTACTTGGATTTCGGTTGCAACTCATTTTCCGGGCCCCTCCCATCGTCATTGACAAAGTTGACAAATTTGGTATCTCTTAATCTCTCTCTAAATGGGTTTATTAAGAAAATTCCGAGGGGGTTTGAGTTGATGCCGCAGCTTGAGGTGCTTGATTTGCATGGTAATATGCTTGATGGTGATTTAGATGCAGAGTTTTTGTTGCTTACTACCGCGATCCATGTTGATTTGAGTGGGAATTCCCTGGTGAGCTCTACTTCTCAGCAGCGGAAATTTCTTCCTGGTATTTCGGATACTATTAAGTATTTAAATCTTAGTCGAAACCAGCTTACGGGGTCACTCGTGAGTGGGGGTGAGCCACAGGTGTTTGGGAACTTAAGGGTGTTGGATTTGAGCTACAATCAACTTTCTGGAGATTTGCCTGGATTTAATTTTGTTTATGAGCTCCAGGTCCTCAAACTCAGCAACAACAGATTTTCGGGATTTGTTCCTAATGACCTTTTGAAAGGAGATTCAACCGTCCTAACTGAATTGGATTTGAGCAGCAACAACCTGACAGGTATATCTACAATTACGAAATGAACTCTTGTAGATGTATTATATATTATGAATTTATGTAATTAATTTTAGTAAAGGTGAAAGTGGCATGGTGTTATTCGTCTGGACTATTGAGGTTGTACATTGTATTGTTTATCATGAAAAGACTTGGGTAAATGGCAAGAACCCCTAACTATCACACTAGTTGCAAATTCCTCGCTAAACTACTAATTTCATGAATGAAATTTTAAACTATTCCCATCTTTTGCATTTTTCCCACTATCTGTTGCTAAAATAAGTTTTAGATAGTGACACATACGGAGGTATTTATAACTTTCAATTATTTAGAGGGTTACTTGCAATACTAGGGGAGGTATATGCAATTAAAGAGATATTGACGTGAACTACACGTCAATGAGCTAAAAATCAAGACAATGTGATTTCTAGAGAGAGAAACAAAAGAGTTCTTATATTTCAAGGAGTGGTGCTATGGGTACCAAACAACTCCCCCAAATCTCCCCCAAATAGCATTAATGAGTTGTGCCCTGGCGGGACCCATACCACAAGGTATAACACTTAAAGCTATTTGGGGGACAATTTGGGGGAGTTGTTTGGGGCACATAGCATTTTCCTATTTCAAGAATTGAGGAATTGAGTACAAAATGAGAATACAAGCCTATTTATAGGAGATCTATTACTTGCTAATCAAGTAATTACCTAAAATGACTAAAAAGAACCAACTAAAAATAAGAGAATGCCTAATTAGTCCCAAACATGCTTGGAGGCTAATTAAGGAGAGAAAATGACTAAAAGGAACTAAAAATAGAAATAAATTGACAAATAAAAGGAAAATAACTATGGATTCCCATAAGATATTTTAGGGGGTTTCTGGCATTAATCCTAAAACTTTGATATAGGAACTGTTTTTGTTGGTCACTGCAATAACAACTTTCTGGTATAGTTTTGTTTGCTATGCTTCTTAGTTTGTACTTTATTTCGCAGGCCCGATCAGTTTGATGCTTCTTAGTTTGTTCTTTATTTTGCAGGCCCGATCAGTTTGATCACTTCAACAACATTGCGCATACTTAATCTCTCCTCAAACGGTCTGTCTGGTGAACTTCCATTGCTGACTGGAAGATGTGCAGTGCTTGACCTGTCAAAAAACCAATTTGAAGGAAATTTAACCAGATTGCTGAAATGGGGAAACATTGAATTTCTTGATCTCAGCCAAAATCAATTGGCTGGTTCCTTTCCTGAGGTGACTGCTCAATTTTTGCGTTTAAATCACCTCAATCTCTCTCATAATACCCTTAGTAGTTCTCTTCCAAAAGTTATTACGCAATTTCCAAAGCTTACAGTCCTTGATCTCAGTTTTAACCAGTTAGACGGGTCTCTTTTAACCAATCTACTAACACTTCCCACATTGCAAAAACTTCACCTTGAGAACAATTTACTAGTTGGAAGTATTGAGTTCTCTCCGTCTTCCTCTAATGAATCCAATCTCCGCGATCTTGTTCTTTGTCATAACCGTCTTAATGGCTATATTCCCAATGGTATTGGTTCGTTGACTGGACTTCAAGTGCTCGACCTTGCGGGGAATAATTTTTCGGGTTCTCTACCAACCTCCATGGGTGACATGAGCTCTCTAAGTTCATTAGATATCTCTGAAAATCACTTCACTGGTCCATTGCCGAAAAACTTGCCTAACAGTCTTGAAATCTTTAATGCATCATATAATGATCTTTCAGGTGTTGTCCCAGAAAATCTGAGAAAGTTTCCACTTTCTTCTTTCTACCCTGGTAACTCCAGATTACAGTTTCCAAACGCTCCTCCCGGGTCGACCCAATTTCCATCTGGTAATCCCAATAGGAAACCAATCAAAACAATTGTGAAAGTGGTAGTGATTATTGTTTGTGTGATTGCTGTTCTACTTCTAATTCTCCTTGCCATCTTCATTCATTACATCCGCGTATCGAGGAGACCTATTCAACAGCACGTTATGAATAAAGACATCCACCAGCGGACCTCACAAAATCTTTCCACCTTTAGTGCAAGAGACAGTGCCAGTGGACCCCACAAGGGCTCGTCGTCTGAGATAATTAGTCCTGATGAGAAAATGGCAGCCATAACGGGCTTCTCTCCAGCAAAGAACAGTCATTTCTCTTGGTCACCCGGGTCTGGTGATTCATATAATACTGACCTGTCAAGACTTGATGTTAGGTCACCAGATCGATTAGGTGGCGAGCTGTACTTTCTTGATGATACAATCTCATTTACAGCTGATGCACTATCGAGGGCCCCAGCTGAGGTATTAGGAAGGAGCAGCCATGGGACTTCGTACAGGGCAACATTGGATAATGGGGTGTTGTTAACTGTGAAATGGCTGAGAGAAGGGGTGGCGAAACAGAGGAAAGATTTTGCGAAGGAGGCTAAAAAGTTTGCAAATATAAGACATCCGAATGTGGTGGGGTTGCGAGGGTACTATTGGGGGCCCACACAGCATGAAAAGCTCATTCTTTCAGATTATGTATCTCCTGGAAGTCTTGCAAGCTTTCTCTATGGTAATGTCATTTTTTTCCTTTTCTTTCAACCTATGAACTTCTCTGTTGCAATTAGATTGAGAAAATGAACGAAAGAAAAAGACTTGAATTATATTTATTTATGATTCATAATCTGCTGAATAATTTATCTCGAATGGTGATAACACACTGACCTCTGGCTAAATGTACAACATTGAAATACGGGGTTTGAGTATCATATGTTCTAATTATGTGGCCTGTTTGCGCGATTGGTCTTAAATTTTTCACGTAGTATGAGCTTCTTGCTACCCAGATTAGTTGGCACATCACTAAACACATTAGTCCCTAAAAACATACTAGTTTCTCATATCACTGAACTTTGGGTCATCCATAAAGTTCAAGCTTTATAATTCAGTCAGTGGATTATAGTCATTCATTTTGTCCCTGCATTAGCGAAATTGCTATCTAGTGATATAAAATGGTAAAAAAATTTCTTTTGTTTGGCAGCTCGACAAATCAATGGTCATTCCTTTGGACCTTCATAAAGTCATAGACTGAAAGAAATTACATTTAGACAATCTGATGTGTCAGAGAGAATCATTCACTATTGTGTATCCCTCTCAAACTAAGAGCATTTTAAAAATCAATGAACTAAATCCTATTGTAGTTAGACTAGTTTTGATCGTGACCATTGATTACATTAAAATTAATTTTTCTTAAGAAGTGCTTTCAGATACCAACTCTTAATTTGAGACGGGGAGTAGTAAATAAAGCAGTCGAATTATTTGTTTATTTGATTGATCAAACAAGTTTTATGAAAATTGCTGTGAAACTGCATGGAAATGAATCTACTGCCCTTTATTTGCACTGACCAGTGAGGTAAACTCAGTTGCGTGCGAGTCTCTGCCTTTCTATCTCAAGTTGACGCATATCATATGTTTCTGTAATGGTTGTGTGTACGAAGTGAAAAATATCTATGTTCATCAATGCATTAGTGAGTAGCCTATATATTTATTCTTCTGCAACATTTCTGATAAAAACCTGCATCTTCAGATCGACCTGGAAGAAAGGGTCCACCGCTGTCATGGACCCAACGGCTCAAAATAGCAGTAGACATTGCACGTGGCCTGAACTATCTCCATTTTGACCGTGAGGTCCCACACGGAAACCTTAAAGCAACCAATGTACTCTTAGATGGGCCCGACCTCAATGCACGTGTAGCTGATTACTGCCTCCACCGCCTCATGACCCAAGCGGGAACTCTCGAACAGATTCTCGATGCCGGGGTTTTAGGCTACCGTGCACCCGAGTTGGCTACTTCCAAGAAGCCCCTACCTTCCTTCAAATCGGACGTTTACGCCTTTGGAGTGATTTTGTTGGAACTTATAACTGGAAAGTGTGCCGGTGATGTTGTCTCGGGTGAAGATGGTGGGGTTGATTTGACCGATTGGGTGAGGTTGAGGGTGACCGAAGGTCGTGTTCAGGATTGTTTTGACCCTGCATTGATACCCGAGATGGGGAATCCGGCAGTTGAGAAGGGGACAAAAGAGGCTCTCGGAATAGCTATACAATGTATACGTTCTGTATCTGAGAGGCCAGGTATTAAAACTATATATGAGGATCTTTCATCTATATAAACTGTTAAGTAATGGCGAAGTTTAGATTACTGTGGGAATCAATAGCTCATTGCCCTCCCTTATTTAATTTTGAGTAGTTTTGGGGTTTTAGTGTGATGGCTAGTTTCATTAGCCATTGTTGTAAAGTTTGGCATATTCAGTGTATACAAACTTTTCTCTTTTGGTGATGGCGAAGTAATGTAAAGCTATGATGGTTAATGCTAAGAAATGTCTGAAAATAACTAATGTTGTTCTGCCATCGCCAAGGGAACTGATTGAGAATGAAAAATGGTTGGGACAAATAGTATTGTTGTGTCAGCAAAGAGGTGGCTTATTTTTTCCAAGCTGCTTTTCTTATTTAACGAACTCCTATTCAGAATGCACTTGGCACACATTTATTCCTGACAAGTGTTTCTCGGAAGTATTGGGTCAATAGTTCTAGGTTGTCACGGTTTATTAACAAAATCATGTCCATCAACTTTATCTGTCAAACTGTCAAACATATCCCCCAAACATTCTGAAGTGCATTAAGTGCTTGTACATTTGGATGGGGCCCACATAAGATACAAACAATTAATTCACTTTAGCAAGTATGTTTGGTATTATCCTCCCTGGCTTGGTCCAGTGGTAAGGAGGGTTTCGCTCTAGACTATAGGTCGTGAGTTCGATCCCTCTTCACGGATACCTGCCCTGAGGGTAAGGGCGGGCTCTGAGCTGTGCGGGTATGTCGTAAGGTTCTGGGTTCGATTCTCCCTCGGGTGTCAAGACTTAAATTGGGGTGTGTGTTAGGGTGGCTATGGCACTTGTACCCCCCTGTTTAGCAAACACTCGGGAGTCCAAAGGACTGGAGGTTCAGGGCTTCCAAAAAAAAAAGTATCTTTACTATTTATATCATTATTGAATTGTAATAGACTGTGTTAACTCAGGATTTATTATCCCGATTTTAAGAATACCAAAATGATGTTCTTCGTTCAACAAAAACTACATTTGTCCTTTGTTCTTTCAGAGGTACCGTGTACTTGTTCTTATAGATTTTAAGTAAAATATATGAGTGATGCTAGGGAGAAACATGTGTTCCATGTGTAAAATATATGAGTGATGCTAGGGAGAAACATGATTCCTTAACATGGAACACGTGTCTGCGTGTCATTGTGGACACCTTAAGGCCATCTCCAATGGGAGATGCAAATGTGTAGTTTTGCGTTGTTTCCACCCACAGTGGGTAGGAAACAATGCACATTTAGGAGAGAGAAAGGCTAGGGACAATGTAAAAATACATTATCACTACACAATGTGTAGTGGTGGGACCTACGGTTGGACGGTTAATATTTGTCCATCTAGAGTGATTCGTACACTTTTGGCCGTTCAGTTGCAATAAAAAAAATAAATATATTTCTTGTGTTGGACGGATGACTCTTACCCGTCCAGGGTGGGCCAACCCTTAGACGGATGACTCTTATACGCCCAAGCTCAAAACTAGCCAGTCCCATTGTGTGTTCAATCAAAAAAATGCACTCAATAGTCTAATTTTACATCTTTTAAGCTTGTCCCACTGGAGATGGCATAAGACTTAAGGTGTCCATCAATGACACGCAGACACGTGTTCCATGTTAAGGTGTCCACCAATGACACGTGTCCCATGTTGTGGAATTGTGTTCCAAAATCATATCTCTCTAGTATTTTGCAAAATTTATTTTGCACTTGCTTTACAAACTACCCCCGCCCCTATTTAAGAGTCTTTATTTAACCTTCACAATTGTCAAGGATAGTTTAGGCAATAAAATACCAGAAAAAGTCTGTTTACCAAGTGTGTATCCGGTTGTATTAAAATGTTGTAACCCAAATGTAGATACAACCATTCAATGCACTTGGGACACAAATTTGATAAGCATAGCATTACTCAAAATAATAATCGATTCAAGTTGTTGCAAGACACATCATAAGAATGGTTTCTTTTCAGCAATATTTTTCCTATTCTTGTTAAAACATCGAGCACACAACGGAGTATGGGGAAAAGTACCTTTAGGATACAACACAGTATACACTGGTGTCGAATGATTAATTTAAAGAATATACACTTTGATCAAGCCACAAACACTTTGAATTGTAAACTTTATAATTGCAAAGGGTAAAGGACGAATTTATTGGTGCTCAAAACATATGCCATCGTTCGATTTGGTTGCTTTGACAAAACAAAAAGCTTCTACGCTACTTGCGATGGTGTGTAATTTTGAAGTGCAACGTAAGCATTCAAAATGCCTAGAGGCGTTTTTTGCACATCACCATTGTAAAACACTATAGTATACCTATTTGACTACAAGACAAATAGTCTATTTTGTCATTTTCAGTGTGTAGAGAAGTTCAAATATCACAAAGTATTCCATTGAACTCTTTTGCAACAAATTTTTAAGTTATATTTTTCATTGTTCGAGTATATAACCAAAGGTAACAAATTTATTTTGCTACAATAAATATGGGACTGTACCTTTAGAGCATCGTTCAGGGTGACCTCAATTTGACTTCTCATGTAGACCTATTATCTGAGAAGATTAATAAATAAATCAGTTTTCATAATATATTAGTCTTATGATTTTCATAAATCAACAATCATTTATATGGTGTTGTAATAAATTTAAGTATGATTGTTGAATTATAAATGTAATCGAACGGTACATTATAATAATTATAATTCCCATAAAGACAAATTATTATTTTATGCAGGATTGAGATGCCCGTGAATAGCACTGGTAAAATTATGGGTTGGGTCTAATTTGAGCGGATCAAATATAAGTTTTGCTAAATGTGGGTTGGGCCAAATATGGATTGCGCTAAATGTAGGTTGGGTCAAATATGGACGGACTAAACATGGGCTGGATCAACCCATTTTTTCTACTAAAGTAAGTATTACAATTTCAGGTATATGCAACAAAACTCATATTTTACTCACAACTTTTAGAAATGAGTTTTATATTTGATTCGTAGCTTTTAAAGTTGGGCTCCATATTTGATTCGTTGCTTTTAAAATTGGACTCCATATTTAATTCAAACCTTTTAAATATGGGTCCATATTTGACTCATAACTTTTAAATATGGGTTCCATATTTAACTCATAACTTTTAAACATGTGCCCATATTTAATTGACTGGGCTAATATGGGTTATTTTACTATTTGGGTCACATTTTGTCACTATTACCCATGAACAATAACGCATTTCCGACTTGTGAATGGGCTACAACCGCTATTTATGGTTAAATTTTATATATCCAGCCCAAAATTAATTTAGGATATGTAAAGAATGAATTCCAATTGAGTCGTTAGGCTATGTATAGCTTGTTCTCAAATTATGTTGTATATTGGAGCATCGAATCAGTGAGAGCTTCTATAAAACACTGAATGTTCATTTATCAACAAAAGAAAGAACAAAATGTATAGAGATAGAGAAATGTTAGCAATTGAAATTGTTCTCTATTATTCAAAACCAAGAAATGAGGCATACAACTCCTAAAATAGTGTCCATATGACACCCATAGAAATCAAAGTGACATTTGCACAAACATTCCAATTCTCATAATTATTGGGATTATGTAGGCCCCTTATTTTTCAAATTAAACTTTGCTTTAAGGATAATGAAACAACTTTTTCTTTTTGAAAAACTTTTTCAAATTTTATGCGCATCAAAATGTGAAACAATTTTAACTTAACCAAATTTTATCATGATTAATCCTAAACATACATCTAGTGATTAAAGCAAGTAAAGTAAGGAAAATAATGCTAACAATGCCGGATGTACGAGGAAATCACAAGGGGAAAAAATTTTAGACGACCCAAGACAGGCAATCACTATGAATGTGGATTTATAAGGAACAGACGCAAGTCTTACTCAATGACTCGATCCCCACGAGACTTGACGCTCTTCTGATCTTCAACCACTACTCTCACAGTTCCCACGCAGAAAGTCCTTCTTCCACGATGCTCATCCACAACACATGCATCCACGTATATCTCGGTGTCCACCGATATGGCTTGTAATGTCAACGTTGATGAACACGAACTCCTTCGCTTTTCTACCGCAAAAACTAACAAAGTTCTATGTAGAACAAACTCCGAATGGTGCTGACAAAGATCACTATAGCAAATTATAATGAAAACTTGGATCTTTGAAACTCTAAAGATGTAGTTGGCTTTAGAAAACCTTAGAAAATATGTGCAAACAACGTTCTGGTTCGTAAACTATTTTCCAGAATGCACACTTACGAAATTCTTATGGAAACGCGTCTTTTATAATTTTCTTGATGCGGCGGCTCGTTCAAGCGACTTTGACCTGTTGCTCGAACGACAATGCCATCTCGCTCGAACAACTAATCAGGTCGTTTGAGCGACGTAGCGAATTAGAGTCCCAATAAAATACTACCCTAATCCATCCTTATCAGAATAAAACGAAGTGTAAACCATTTCAAACAATTTTAAAAACATTTTAATACCATTTCTTTAATAAAATAACAACGTTAAACATTTTAAAATAAATTCCGAGTCCCATTAAATTTACGCATTCATATCTGAGTGATCTCGAAACGTAATTAAACTTGACGATGAAATATGCACCATAAACCGGGATAATAAATTCCTTGAAGTTTTGCCACAACGTCTTCAATAAACTTCAATACGTCATAGTCTGTGTGGGATCGTGACAATAAAAATCTACCTATGACTCAAACGTGTTTTGTTCTGAGAATAAGTCAAATAAACATACAACGGACTGAATTGAAAATTTTGTCCTTACAAATCTCTCCCTTTGATTATTCCGGGATAAAACCAGCAGTGAAATGCCTAAGCCGGGTCGTCAAGCCATATGACGCCTAAATCCCATCCCATAAAAACCAAAACAAAAAATTACAGGACAAGACTAGTAAATGATTGTCCGACAAGCATGAACTGTCTGAATGTGATGTAGACTTGAAATATTAAATCTCTAAAGATTACCTACACATGAAACAGACAAATACTATGTGAAGTATGGAGGAACAAATGATATAAACCAATACGTAAAATTAAATCCAAATCATTTGTTATGTGAGAAAAATATGATATCAATTTGTAAACAACATTTAAATCAGGATACCAATTTATATTGTTGCAAAAACAATATGATACCAATTTGTGTAAACTAATCAATATAATCATGAAAGTATATGATCACAAATATGATACCAATAAGTAATGCAACAAATGTATCTGCTCATCAAACTCTCCCCCTACATCACATAAATCTCTCCCCCTTTTTGTCTCGAATAGACAACCCGGCGAAAAGATAAACATATCTAGCAGTGGCATATTATCTCATGCTAGACATATAGAAACAACAAGCTAATAAATATCTAGAATATCGAATCTGTAGCTAGCAAATAGTAATCAAACAATAGGAATTAACAATCTAAGCAGGTGTGACTAAGCGAACATAAAGCAGTAAAATATGATCAATGATAATCTGCATATAACAAACTGTCTAGAAGCAACCCAATAGTACTAGAAATATATCAAGATGAATCAGGGTACTGAAATATAAGGAAATACAAAATCCCAGACTAACGCTCGAATGAGATAGCCCTGTCGCTCGAATGATAGAGGCTTCTCGCGAGAAAGACTTCGTGCCACAACAGTTTCTCATTTGAACGAGAAAGTCAAACTCTTACATCGAGTTCTAAAAATTAAACAGTTTCGCCCAGCGAAAAAATTGCTTAAAAAAAAATAACTGGAAGTGGCAGAAAACTACAAAACAGTAGCGAAAATAACAAAAACAATATGAGTTAGATGCTAACATAGTACCGATGTGCTCAAACATGGACATGGATGTATGGGCGGATCGGTCCGTATATACACCGGATCGGTCCGATTTCTTCTAGGTTGACTTTTTCCTTTTCTTCTTTGACTGGCCATAACTTTTGATCTCGAGCTCCGATTTGCGTGTCGTTTCTTATGATGCTCTTGTGAAATCAAGCTCTTAAACTTCCCTTTAGGTGTCGAATTCGAACTCTGGGTATAACTTTACGTTTTTGCCCTTTGACTTTTCTTCCTTTCTTCTGTTTCTTTCTTCCGATTTCTTTCTCTCTTTCTTGCACTCCATTCCTAACAAAATTCATCAGAAATACACGAAACTCGGGGAAATTGTTAGAAACAGTCAATGGCAATGATATGGAATAAAAATGGTTCAATTACCTTGTTCGGGATATAAAAATCACTAACTCAAGGGTCTAAATTCAGAAGAATTTATACTTGGTCAGGCGTGAACTACAATAAATGAATCACAATTCCAACACATCGAAACGATCAAGAACTCTATTGATAGAAATAAATCATCAAACTTTATCTTAGCCATATGTGACAATTAAAGTGTGAGCTTAATGAACTAAACAAACATTATTCATACAAATCCGAAATTTTGACGAGTCTATAAACAATAGCGTTATGATACGATTTTTCAATATTAGGATTCGTGGTGTAAACTGGTTTAATTATCCATCCAAACTCCTTTAAATATATATCATATTTTTTCTTCTGGAATGAATATAAACTAATTTGGCCTATTTTGGCATATGATTCTTTTTATTGCATTTAATATTTTTTTAGGTCTATTTTAAATGGCGGTTTTCACGACAAGTCAATTTTACACTTTCGCAGCCTTTTCCCATGAACACTCATCAATTTTTTCAATATAATCCTCACGGTAAACGGTTCTTATATGCACACCTCATCCTTAAGTCTACTTACGCATAGATGACAAAATTAAGATAAGAATGTCTCACCAAACTTAAATATGTAAGAGAAGTCAAACATCTATATAAACTAGTGCATGTGTGCAATGATGGCATATAAACAAAGTCGAATCAAAATGCTTATCAACTTCGAAACTACCCTATAATACAATGGTTAAGATTATTCTAAGCATCAATAATTATGGCCAAATGTCCTAGCCACTCACACTAATATTCCACATCAAACATGTAAACTCACGGCCCAAAAAAATCGAAAATCTTTTTATGTTTTTCTAAAAATATTTTTGACTCAAAAATAAAATCTTTTTGTATTTTTCTCAAAAATATTTAAAACCAAATTTTTTTTTGTATTTTTGATTTTTTTTTATCAAAAACAAAATATTTTGTATTTTTCAAATAAGACTCAATAAATAAAAAAATATAATACAAAATGATACACAAATCATAACACTAGCAAGATATAAATCATGATGCAAAGGCTAGCGTATGACAAATATGGTAATGCAATCATCCATTAAATCTATCATAGGAAGAATCAAGTGCAACCAAATGAGAACTATGAAGTTTTAGTCCTAAAGTCTCTAAGTCCAATTTCCTAACTCACGTAGGTGTGACATGATGCATGGGGGTTTTGGGAACCGACACGACTTTATTCCTAAACTTCCTAGGAGCATTCCTAAGTTCACAGTAAAAATATCTAAGGCGACCTTTCCTACCGCAATGTGTGCAAGTATAAAGACGTCGGGGATGATTACCAAAATATCGACCTCTCCTCACGTTCCTAGTGGGCTCTCTCACACGATTGATATTGGCTTTTGGAATGGGAACATAGTGATCATCATATCCTATACCAAACCTATCTCTTTTGACTTGGACGGTGCCTAATATCCTATCCAACTTCTCTAACCTAGATTCCAAGTCAAACGTAACCTTACTCGAGTCTTTTAACTTCTCCTCCAACTCATAAATTCTAGACTCAAGCACACACATAGAATCCTCAAACTCTAACACCTTCTTTTTCAACACCTCCATCAAACCACGAAGGCTATCTCTCTCTTTCTCCACAAATTCTAGCTTCTCCCTAAAAATCTTCTCTCGTACCTTAAAATCCTCAATCAAAGCATTATTGTTTTCTATGGCACGCTCATTCAACCTAGATTGCAATTTAGAGTTTGCCTTTTCACCTTCACCACTTCGGCATACAACTCATTAAATGAAACTTGCAACTATTTCACACCGATCTCCTCCTCGTCACTCTCATCACCCCCATACACTCGGGATGCACTCTCAACGGCCTCAAAAGTGTCATACAGATGATAATCTTCATGGGAAGATTTATCTTCGTCGCTCACATAACATGGAAAAAAAACAACAAACTTGCTCTCAATGGGGGAACTCTCTCCCTCTTCCGGATCACTATTACTTAACGAGGCACTATGAGCTATCGATTTCTTGCCCTCTTTCTTAAGTCTACTGGGACACTTGACAACTTTGTGACCATACCCCTCACACCCAAAACACCTATCCAACTCAACCCTATTAAATTTCTCACTCTTATCTTTAGGGATGGAATCTACCTTATTGTTCTTGAATTTCTCAAACCTTTTGGTATCTTTTGATTGCTTTTGAAATTTAAGAAAAAATTTGAACTTCTTTGCAAACAAGGCGACATCCTCAAAATCAAAATAGGAATCGTCATACGAAACTTTAATCTCCTCCTTCGAGCTTTCAAAGAAATGCCATTTTCTTTCTTTGGCTTTTTCTTGGAGGTAAACATATCGAGTTCATAGGTTTGAAGGTCACCTACAATCTCTTCTAGTTTCGTCGACTCTAGCATACCAAGGTAATTCCAAAGGTTTACTTTTGCATCAAACCTTTTAGGTAACAACCTTAAGATTTTCTTTACGACTCAGTTATCGGGTATCTTCTCTCCTAGGTTAAACGATGCATTGATAATAGTGGATAACCTAGTGTAGAACTCATCAAACGTCTCACTTTCTAACATCTTAATCGTCTCGAACTGTGTAGTGATGTTTTGCAACTTAGATGCCCTAATCATGCTCGTTCCCTCGTGAATGAGTGCAAGTGTATCCCAAGCCTCTTTTGATGTTTCATAATCATGATTCTATTGTACTTTTCTGGTGTGACATGTGAGGAAATAACGTACTGACCGTTAGAGTTGTACAGTGCAAGCCTATGTTAGCCTCAGTCCATGACTCAGCGGGTTTCAAACTAGTGGCCTCACCCTCTCGTGTAACTGGTGGTGTCCAAACCTTTTCTTTCGATAACCACACACGCTCATCTATGGATTTCAAGGCACTTATCACTCACATCTTCCAATAGGAATTGTTAGTACCATAAAAAACAAGAGTACGAAAACTGTTATAATTTCCAAAATTCATCCTTAAAAGCAGAAAGGGATCAACACAATAAAAATAGGTTTCTAGCTCTGATACCATATTATAGGTCCCATTTATTCAAATCAGACTTTGCTTTAAGGATGATGAAACACTTTCACTTTTTGAAAAAGGTTTTTCAAAAAGAGAAAGTGCTTCATCATCCTTAAAGCAAAGTCTGATTTGAAATAAACGGGACCTACAGATTAAGAATATATGCACCCTTTGCAAATGACGTGATATTGCTCAAGTCTAATCAAGATAACCCTTAGACTCAAATCTCATGAGTGGCACTCTTCAATCATTTTTGTGATGTACCGATCACAATCCTCTGTCAAATTATCTAACAAGTTATTGAACCATCAAACTAGTTCCCCTAGTTTGAGATAAACTACTAGGATTGCATCGTAATCATTCTGATAGGATGTCAATTCCCTATCTAGGTTGTGAACATTTCAATAGTGCTAGAACTGAAAGTTCGATCTCCTAGTGATCAACCCGAAGTCGACTCACCAAAATTCCTACTAAGCTCTATTGATCGACATGTCTATAATATATTTAAGCCAAATGTAGGTCACTCTCATAACCATGATTATTATTTCAAATGAACTGACACACGGTTAGTTTAAAGTGAATGTTATACATTGTTTTAAGAGTAAAACCCAAAAAATAACCCACTTATTTTTGAAGCCATATATATAACTCCCAACCCATCTACAAGACAGTTTGATGCGTATTGGTAGAAGGACTACTCGGGTGTTATCCGATACAATCTTGTGACAAACTTATCACTCACTTTGTTTGATCTCTCAAATTAGGTGAAACCTACGCTCAATGTACTTAACCTTTTTTTGGGTTACGAGTTGTCTTAAACTTACAATCATAACGCTAAAAACACTAAAGTTAGGGCCGGTAATTTTTAACACGATAACCTGTTTATGGTAATAATCCGAAATGACCCAAAATTAACACGATTATCTTATATAGATTTAAGATTACCCAAAACTTATACTCATATAAAAATCAACGCGACCCAAAAATGACACGACTAACCCGAATTGCCACCCCTACTAAAAGTGTAATAGACAATTTCACTTAAAAGAACCTAACCCAAGTTGCTTCGGATGTAACCAAGCCATATAGCCTCTTTTGTTGTCTCTGAAGTGACAACAACTTTGGCCTCCCTGGTAGAGTTAGTAATCTAAGATAGCTTCACATTCCTCTAACTTATAGCTCAACCTCCTTGGATAAACATATATTCCGAGGTAAAAAATTTGGAATCCTTATCTGAATGAACCTCAGTCTTTATACCTAAAGGATACAAGACTATTAGACTAGAATCTATTGACCATACCAAAAAATTAAAAATTTCGATATTTGCACACAATATATAGCATTTATGAGGTTTTCCACAGTTGAAGCATTAAGTACATTCCTCATTCCTTTCATATAATCAAGTGTCCTAACACATTGATTCCCAAACAGAGAGATTCCATACATGAAAAGAGACCTTTTTCATGAAATCCTGATGCTAATCCCTTTATTCAACATTGATATAATCGACTTGGGATAAGCCCAACATCCTTTGCAACTGATCTAGGGAATGGTTGATCATAAGGAAGTTCCTAACATGTCTTAAGTACTTTGTATCAAATATCTGGACAACCAAGCTCCCACGTAAAAAAATAATCCCACATCATTCCTGATTAGGAAAATATCATCCACATATTATACTTATAAATACAACCACATTTTCATCACACTTCTCATATAAAAAAGTACTTTTAGAGATTTGATCATAATCAAAAATTGATTACTCTATAAAGCCTAATGACCCAAGACCTTGATGTTAGATCAGATCCATAAATAGATCTCACAAGGTTACATCACTTTTGCTTTACTGACTTCTTACTATGTATGTGTCAAGACGATTGTTCAAGAATGGAGTCGTGATGTTAAAAGAATTCGACAAACTTTAGCATGGATATGTGACGCCCCGCCTAATTAAATACCGGGTGATTAGTCCTTTATTAAATTAAAATCAAGGTGAACGGTTGGTTCATTCTTAGCATCACTGTCGCAAAATAATTATTTCCAATTTAAACACCGTAAATAATTAGGCTAAGTGTCAAAACAATTTAAAGTCTTATTTTCATTTTATTAAATTCCAATATGAAAACCTTTTTAGTAAACAAAATTTTAAGAATCACATAAATACTAAGGATGACAATTAACACACAAGAATTAAACCATCTAGATAAACCAAACCAAGTTTAAGAACCATAAAAGAAATCATTCTGACAAAAGTTAACTCCCAATGAATACTGAATACTGGAAATATAAATAAACATAAATCTCTGATAAATCCAAACGGAATAGGAAATCGGGCGACACATGCCCTAACTATGAAGAACTAAAATAAGAACTGAATAAATGAAGAGGCCGTCTAAATCAAGGGCTTGCAACTCCCACCTAAGCTCCAGCACGTCCAATCCGAAGAATTTATTCATAACGCCCCTATGGCTGGGCACTTGTAATATATATATATATATATATATATATATATATATATATATATATATATATATATATATATATATATATATATATATATATATATATATATACACAAGAGAGAGAAATGACAGAAGACAGGTCAGAGCCCGAGTGTAAAACAGTTTAGCAAGTATTTAAAATGCTTACTGGATAATGTGATAACCATGTTAGTATGCGACACTCTCTTGAGAATTCTCACCTCTCATCTAGTGTGCACGCCTACCGTACTTCTAAACTCATAAGTCCATCTAACTTATTTTCCATAAAGGTTTATCCCAAGAAGTACTAAGGCTATGATATATAGTTTTAGAAAATCAACCTCTTCCAGATTTCTTACGTTACTTAGAACAACTCAGTACCATTACAAAGTTCTCGAACACTTATCATAAAGTTAGAGCATGTATTCATTACTTAACTACTTATACGCACAGTAGAAAGTTTCCATAATTAAGTATATATATTTTAGTCACTCATATAATATATATACTATTGGCAACCCACATAAAATCTATGGTGCTGGCATACTCTGCTATCAAGTCCCCGTATCACTCGTACTAAGGGAAATACTAGTTCGGAATCACTCTCGAACTGTATTAACACAATAAACACAAAATGGAGGCAAAGCATAGTTCCAAGTCACTAAGAGGTCAGCACATACCCCTCACGTCTCTTAGGATCGTATAACTATCATTCTCGATAGCCTGTACCAAGAAATCCTATGTTCTATGGTACAAGTCAATATCCCCCCATAAAGGTCCCATCAAGATAAGACTATCCCAGCGCGGCAACCTTCGTGATAACAAGTAGCGCGAGTATGATTATTCACAAATATAATACCTAATATATGTATAGAGTCACACGATCATATATATATATATATATATATATAATTAGGTTCGTCCACGACCCATAATTATTATTATCCGATTTTAGCACAATTTTACCCAATTGTCTCGCATAAAGGATTCATCTCTTTTATTCTCACTTATGATTATTTCATACGTATTTCTTATCTCTTGAAGTACTCCTTCTTACTAAAATATAATTTCAGTAGGTACACCCTCTCTAACCATCTAGTCTAAGTCTTTCACGAATCTCTAAATCCTTTAGTGAACGTGCGCCTAATTTCCAACGTCTGACTAAACCCCCCGTTAATCCAAAATTTCATCCCATATTAAATTTCACTCAACGGAGTCTACTTAGACCCTACTGATCCTCTTCATGACCCATTATACTATTTAAATAATATTCAAGGGTTCCTACGTATTTTACACGGATTAAACAAAAATGGGAAAAATATGCAGTTTTCCAGGAGGGGTCGGTCGATTGAGGAAAGGGGTCGATCGATCGATCAAGCAGTTATTCTGAATTCTACCATTGCTAACTACAGATTTTCTTCTCCAACCTCAACCAAAACTCCATTAACGATCCCCAAACTCCCAAACAATATTACTACTGGTCACATATATCTATGTACATGATTTCCTACATGAAACATGTACAAATTCATCAAAGGTATTGAATTAGTGGGGCAAAACATCATAATTATTAAGAACCCTAATTTTTCATAAAACTTCTTCTAATTCTTTTCCAAATTTCTTACTTCCAAACCCATAAAATTTTGTGGGTAATCCTCTACATATGATTGAAATTTTGTGGGTAAACCCATAATCCTCTATATATCTATTTCCTCTAAAACATGCAATTTAATTCTCTAAATCATTAAATTCTTCCATGAAACATGTGTTTAACAATACTATTCTAACATGGGTGAAATATTAACTAAAAGAAAAGAAATATAGATACTTGCCTGCAACTCTAATGTCTACTTTGATGATGATGAGAATATGGCTACGTTCCTCATCTTACGATCTATGTTTTGGTGGTGGTGGTGGTACAATCGAATGAGTTTTTGGCCTTGGATTTCTGGGAAAGCATCCAACCATCTTCTCTAATAGACGTTCTTATATTTCTGTGATTGTTAACCCTAAAGCTAACCTCTAATAACTGATATAACTTATGGAAATTCGTGGGTTTAATTACCCAAAAATACAAAATGACTATAATACCCTCCCGGGATGCCAATTAGGCCTAAAAATGCCCCGAGACCCAAACTAAACCCCCATGTACACTTTTCTGACTATTTTGACCATTGCGGACACGTTAGAACACTCGAAATGACCTTCTGGGCGACTTATAATAATAATTTAGTCCCGACACGACACAGGCGCTCCCCGACTTAAATTTCCATAATTGCCATTTTATTCACTCGTGATAATTTTAATAAAATCAATCTTATATACTACTTTACTCATCTAGAAATATTCAAAAAATTCCCAATAATTACTAACTCTCGTCACGCTAGTAAATATTTAAAATAAAATTTTGGATTAATATTAAATTAATTCTTAATTAAATTTAATAAATCCCCAAATTTAAAAGCCATAAAAATATGGGGTGTTACATACTCCCCCCTAATAACGGAATTTCATCCCGAAATTCAGAAAATAAGGCATACCTGGTAAAAATAGATCTGGATATTTTTCGCGCATATTTACCTCGTGCTCCCAAGTATGATGCTCCCACTAGACCCGTACAAGTGGAACTACCTTCGACCTCAATTTCATCTCACTATGGTCTAGGATAGCCACTGATATCTCCTCATAAGAACTGTCGGGCTGTAAGTCAATCTCCTCCATCGCGATGTGAGTATGGGCCATATTATCCCGAAGATATCGTCCCAAGGACGATATGTGGAATACATCGTGAATACGGTGCAAGTGCTCTGGCAATCCCAATCTGTAGGACATCGACCTAATCCTCTCGATAATGGGAAATGGGCCCACGTACCTCGGAGCCAACTTCCCCTTCTTCCCGAACCTCATTACTCCTTTCATAGGAGATACTCGCAGTAATACTTGGTCCCCCACGCTAAACTCTTGAAAGGACCGCTTAGCATCGACGTAGCTCTTCTATCGGTCCTGGGATACCCGAATGCGATTCATGATAAGCTCAATCCTAGATAAAGTCTCCTGAATCACCTCTGGTCCGAGAAACTTGTTTTCCCCCACCTCTATCCAACAAGCGGGGGAACGACAAGGCCTGCCATACAATGCCTCAAATGGGTCCATACCGATCGTGAACTGATAGGAGTTATTATAAGCGAACTCCACTAGTGGAAGATAAGGCTCCCAACCTCCTCCAAAATCAAGGACACACATACGTAGCATATCCTCCAGTATCTGATTGATACGCTTTATTTGTCCATATGTCCGTGGGTGGTAAGCTGAACTCAATCTCAACTCTGTACCCATGGCCTCCTGAAAGCTCTCCCAGAAGTACGACACGAAAATCTTGTCTCTATTAGACACAATATTCAAGGTCACCTCATGTAGCCTAATGATCTCAGCAATGAATAACTGTCCCATGGTGTAGTCTGTCCGTACTGGCAGAAAATGAGCTATCTTGATCAACCGATCCACTATCACCCATATGGAATCGTGATCCCGTTGTGATGTAGGAAATCTAGTAATGAATTCCATGGACATACTTTCCCATTTCCACGTAGGTATCTCCAACGGCTGAAGTAACCCTGGCGGTCTTTGGTGGTCCACCTTTACCATATGGCAGGTAGAACATTTGGACACGAACTCTGCAATATCCTTCTTCATCCCACTCCACCAGTACTGCCGCTCATATCCTAGTACATCTTATCCCCTCCGGGATGTACCACAAATCTAGACCCGTGAAACTGTGTCATCACTGCATGACGTAAGTCTTATCCTTCTGGGACAACCAATCTCCCATTAAATCTCAAACCCCTATAAGATCTCACTGAATAGGATTCAGCACCCTCAGCTAAGAGTCGTACAATCTGCTCCTGGCAAAATGTATCCGTTGCTTGTGTCTGTATCACCCTCGTGACAATCTCGAGTGTGCCTGACATAACTGATATAAAGGAACGGGCAACCGCGTCCTGGTGACCCAATTCTTTCCACTTTGCTCTCTACACTTCCACTACGTCACCTACTGGTCTATGGCTTAACGCATCAGCAACCACGTTAGCCTTCCCCAGATGGTATTGTATCTCGAACTGAGAGTCTTTCATAAACTCCAGCCACCTGCGCTGACGCATGTTCAACTCTCGCTGAGTGAACAAGTATTGTAGTTACTTGTGGTCTGTGAACAAGCAGAACTTTTCCCCCTAACAAGCAATGTCTCCAAATTCGCAATGCAAATATGACCGCTGCTAGCTCCAGGTCGTGGGTGGGGTAATTCCTTTCGTGAAGCTTAAGCTTACGGGAGGCAAAATGTATAGCCTACTCCTCCTGCTGAAGTACTCCCCTGAGTCCCCGTAAAAAGGCGTCAGTGTATACCAGTTACTCCACTCCCGACTTGATCAAAGCAAGAACAGGCGCTGAAGTTAACTTATCTTTCAGCTCATTGAAAGCCAATTGAGAAGCATCATCCCAAACATACGGTACTCCCTTGCGAGTCAGATTCGTCAATGGACCCGCTATCTTTGAAAAGTCTCTGATGAACCTCCTATAGTACCCGACTAACCCCAAGAAACTATTCACCTCTATCGGTGTTATGGGATGTCGCCACTCCCTCACTACTAACACTTTTTTTGGGTCAATCGATATCTCCAATTTCGACACAACATGCCCCCAAAACTGTACCTCTCGTAACTAAAATCTGCACTTCTCATACTTAGAATATAACTGATGCTCTCGTAGAGTCTGAAGAACCTATCTTAAGTGCTCGACATGCTCCTCCTCAGTTTGTGAATAAATCAGGATGTCATCTATAAAGCTGATGAAAAACTGATCCAAGAACTCTCTGAACACCCGGTTCATCAAATCCATGAATACGACTGGAGCATTTGTTAGCCCTAACGGCATGACTCTGAACTCATAGGATCCATATCTCATCAAGAAAGCAGTATTCGTCACATCCTGCTCCCTAATCCGTAGTTGATGATATCCCAACCTCAAATATATCTTCCAAAAGAAGGTTGCTCCTCTCAGCTAGTCGAACAAGTCATCGATTCGAGGCAACAAATATTTATTTCGTATCGTGATCTTGTTTAGCTCCCGATAATCCCCACATAACTTCAGTGAACCATATCTCTTTTTCTCAAACAACACTAGAGCGCCCCAAGGCGAGGTGATCCTACGAATGAAGCCCTGGCCTAACACCTACTTTATCTGATCTCGTAATTCCCTCATCTCCGCTGGCACCATACGGTACGATGCACGTGATATCGGTCGAGTTCTCGACATCAAGTCTATGACAAAATCTATTTCTCGACTGGGGGGTAGGCCCAGTATCTCCTGAAATACATCCGAAAACTCACGAACGACTGTAATCGAATCCAGGGGAATCACAATCTCCTTAGAGGTATCCTCCTCTATGTAATACAAATGGGTGGAAGATCCTCCCTATAGGCAAGGCATCACCACCAAAAACATCGCCTGCCCTGGAATGGCAAAGATAATAATCCTACCAAAAAATCTATCATGGCTCTATACGCGGCGAGCCAATCCATGCCAATAATGACATCATGCTCATGCATATATAAAACTAGCATGTCTACAGGTAAAATCAAGCTACCAATCTCTATACTTACACCCTGGCATATAAAGAAAATCAAATACCCATTCCCCAGTGGTGAGTCTACGCATGTCACTGTACTCTCTGTCGTGTCTAATAACCCTAAGGCCCATGAAAAATGAGTAGCTATAAAATAGTGCGATGCCCCAGTATCAAATAAAACTCGACCAATAGTGCCATGTATAGGAAATGTACCCTCAATCGCAGGTGGTACCCGAGGTGTTGCGGCCTGGTGGACGTTATAGACACGTCCATACTGTAATTGCCCCTGCTGAACTGGGGCTACTGGGATGGCTGGTAGAGCTAGCATCTGAGATGGAGCTAGGAGGGCAGCTGGAAAGAGTGGCCTCTGCGGCTCATTACGGGCACCCTAGTTCTGTGGGGACCTATCCCCCTCTGGGAAATCCTGATGCCTATGGCCATTCTTGCCACATCCAAAACATCTGTCCCTAAAGTTACCTCCCCTTTGCCCTTGCTGACCACGACCCTGTTGGCCATTACCACCCCCACCACTTGCCTTGTTGAAAACGCTGTTGGCCCTGCTGCTGACGATGTTGGCCCTGTTGGCCATTTTGACTGGACTGGCCCTGCTGGACTTGTCTACACCCCTCAAATCCCTGTCTAGAATCACTTAATTGGAATCTCTTGGCAGGGTCCCCCTGATGGAAACTTTGCTCACTGTGATAAGTCTCCCTTGGGCTACTGGTGCCCCACCAGAATTACTAATGCCCCCTGTCCTGCCCTGATGGATGGAATCTCCTACTTGTTTGCTCCCCTGCTGATGGAAACGGTGATCCTAATAGTGAAACAAATCAACGTTAAGTACGTCGGTGTAAGTACCCAACGATAGATTGCCTATGAGGTGCTGACGAATCCTCTAGGCCAATCCATCTAAAAACAACCGTATATTCTTCTCCTCAGTGGGTGCCTCATTCGGCATTATAGTGATAAGTCTGGTGAATTCCTCCTTGTATTTAGAAAATGTCATACTCTCTTATTTGAGGTTCAGTAACCTCCGCCTCATCTCAGTCTGCACGGCGGATGGAAAATAATTACGGTCAAACCGCGCCCAAAATGACTGAATCGGTATGCTGTCCCTCTCCTCTAAGGTGGTGGTGGACTCCACCACTACAAAGCGGACCCCAGTAGCTTGAAGGAAGCTAGTAACTTTCTCTGCACGTCGGTGCACTCATACATTCGCAGATGCCTCTGGATATCCTTCTTCCATTGACTGGCAACTACGATGTACGAACTCCCCGAGAACTCCGGGGGATGCACCTTCTGAAAGGCATCCCTGACCCGCTCCCATGCAGTGGGAAGCTATGCTAGTACTGGCGCAACTGCCTGAACCTGGGGTGGATCCTGCTGCACCACCGCTAATGTGGCATTTACCGCTTGAGCAACAATGGTGGCTATTTCAGTTGCATTCATCATTCCCTGAGCCGGAGTTGCTGGTTGCTCAGGCTGGGCATTCTTGTCTCGGGATGCGCGTCTTGGAGGCATCTGAAATGAGAAGGAAGTTTATTAGTCAACAGTTATTATCAAATCTCAAATAGCTAAAGACGTAAGCGTAAATACAAGAATACAACTGTCCTAAAAATAAATCAAAGACGCTAAGTTGGAAGTGAAATAAGCCGTACAGATCCTAAAGGACACTAGAACCTAATGCCCTGATACCACGTATGACACCCCGCCTAATTAAATACTTCGTGATCAGTCCTTTATTTAATTAAAATCAAGGTGAACGGTTGGTTCATTCTTAGCATCACTGTCGTAAAATAATTATTTCCAATTTAAACACCTTAAATAATTAAGCTAAGTGTCAAAATAATTTAAAGTCTTATTTTTATTTTATTAAATTCCAATATGAAAACCTTTTTGGTAAACAACAGTTTAAGAATCACATAAATACTAAGGATGATAATTAACACACAAGAATGAAACCATCTAGATAAACCAAACCAATTTTAAGAACCATAAAAGAAATCATCCTGAAAAAAGTTAACTCCCAATGAGTACTGAATACTGGAAATATTAATAAATATAAATCTCTGATAAATCCAAACGAAATAGGAAATTGGGCGTCACATGCCCTAACTACGAAGAACTAAAATAGGAACTGAATCAATGAAGAGGTCGTCTAAAGCAAGAGCCTGCAACTCCCACCTAAGCTGCAACACGTCCAATCCAAAGAATCTATGCATGACGCCCCTTTGGTTGGGAACCCGTAATACATACATATATATACAAGAGAGAGAAATGACAAAAGACGTGTCAGAGCCCGAGTGTAAAATATTTTAAAAATAGTTTAGCAAGTATTTAAAATTCTCTTAAGAATTATCACCTCTCATCTCATGTGCATGCCTACCGTTCTTCTAAACTCATAAGTCCAACTTATTTTTCATAATGTTTTATCCCGAGAAGTACTAAGGCTATGATATTTAGTTTTTGAAAATCAATCTCTTCCAGATTTCTTACGTTACTTAGAACAACTCAGTACCGTTACAAAGTTTTCAAACACTTATTATAAAGTTGGAGCATTTATTCATTACTTAACTACTTATATGCACAGTCAAAAGTTTCCGTATATAAGTATATATATTTTAGTCACTCATATAATATATATACTATCTACACCCCACATAAAATCTATGGTGCTGGCATACTCTGCTATCAAGTCCCCGTATCACTCGTACTAAGGGAAATACTAGTTCGGAATCACTTTCGAACTGTATTAACACAATACACACAAAATGGAGGCGAATCATAGTTCCAAGTCACTAAGAGGTCAGCACATACCCCTCACGTCTCTTAGGACCATCTGACTATCATTCTCAGATGGCCTGTACCAAGGAATCCTATATTCCAGGGTACAAGTCAATATCCCCCATAAATGTTCCATCGAGATAAGACTGTCCCGGCGTGGCAACCTCGGTGATAGCAAGTAGCGCGGGTATGATTATTCACAAATATAATACCTAATATATGTACACAGTGACACGGTCATATATATATATAGATATCCACATTTTCCAAATTAGGTTCGCCCACGACCCATAATTATTATTATACGATTTTAGCACAATTTTACCCAATTATCTCGTATAAAGGATTCATCTCTTTTATTCTCACGTATAATTATTTCATACTTACTTCTCATCTTTCAAAGTACTCCTTCTTACTAAAATATAATTTTAGTAGGTACATCCTCTCTTACCTTCTGGTCTAAGTCTTTCACGAGTCTCTAAATCCTTTAGTGATGGTACGCCTAATTTTCAACGTGTGACTAAACCCCCCGTTAACCCAAAATTTCATCCCATATTAAATTTCACTCAACGAAGTCTACTTAGACCCTACTAGTCTTCTTCATGACCCATTATACTATATAAATAATATTCAAGGATTCCTACGTATTTTACACGGATTAAACAAAAAGGGGAAAAATATGCAATTTTCCAGGAGGGGTCGATCGATCGATCAAGCAGGTATTCTCAATTCTGCCATTGCTAAATACGAATTTTCTTCTCCAACCTCAACCAAAACTCCATTAACGATCTCCAAACTCCCAAACAACATTAGTACTGGTCACATATATCTATATACATGATTTCCTACATGAAACATGTACAAATTCATCAAAGGTATTGAAATAGTGGGGTAAAACATCATAATTATCAAGAACCCTAATTTTTCATAAAACTTCCATTCTTCTAATTCTTTTCCAGATTTCTTGCTTCTAAATCCATACAATTTTGTGGGTAATCCTCTACATATGATTGGGATTTCCAGAATATATCTATTTCCTCTAAAAACATGTAATTTAATTCTCTAAATAATTAAATTCTTCCATGAAACATGTGTTTAACAATCCTATTCTAACATGGGTGAAACATTAACTAAAGGAAAAGTAAGATAGATACTTTCCTGGGATTCTAATGTCTGATTTGATGATGATGAGGATATGGCTGCGTTCCTCATCTTACGATCTTTGTTTTGGCGATGGTGGTGGTGCAATCGAATGAGTTCTTAGCCGTGGATTTCTTGGAAAGCTTCCTACCTTCTTCTCTAATGGCCGTTCTTATGTTTCTGTGATTGTTAAACCTAAAGATAACCTCTAATAGCTGATATAACTTAGGGAAATTCGTGGGTTTAATTACCCAAAAATACAAAATGACTATAATACCCTCCCGGGATGCCAATCAGGCCTAAAAATGCCCCGAGACCCAAACTAAACCCCCGAGTACACTTTTCTGATTATTTTAACCCTTTCAGACACGTTGGCACACTCGAAATGACCTTTTGGGCGACTTATAATTTATTCACTTTTATAATAATAATTTAGTCCCGACACGACACAAGCGCGTCCTGACTTAAATTTCCATAATTGCCATTTTATTCACTCCTGACAATTTTAATAAAATCAATCTTATATATTACTTTACTCATCTAATAATATTCAACAAATTCCTAATAATTACTAACTCTCGTCACACTAGTAAATATTTAAAATAAAATTCTGGATTAATATGAAATTAATTATCAATTAAATTTAATAAATCCCCAAATTTAAAAGCCATAAAAATAAGGGGTATTACATGATACAACGATAAGGTTTGCTCATAGTGAAACCCTTTTTTCTGAGTAAACCTTCTCACAAGTCTTGCCTCAAAGGTTTCACCTTCCCATCAATCTATATTTTAACTTCTTTTTGGTCCACCTATGCCCGCTTGGTTTTACCCCATCAACATGTATACAAGTCCCAAAACTTGATTCGAATACGTTGAATCCTTTTGGTATCCATGGTCATAAGTCAATGAAAAAATCCTGATCTTAGAATGCCTCATTTTAGTTCCCAGGATCTAGTTGTTGTTTGCCTGGGATCATATTGAAATGGTCACCCAAAACACTAACCATTCAGGATGACTCTTGATGCTCCCACTACGACGTGACATGACTCCAATATAAGTGATTCGTGTACCCTAATCATTCATTGTTCTCCCACTACGATGTCTATTATCGATATCAAGTTGTATTTCATAATGTATTGGTGGTCTAGAATTATTAGCAATAAGAAATTACATTTTATTTTGAAAGTCCAACTTACACTTTGGCCCATGGTTTATTACACAATCCTTTTATGAGAACTTGTCATTGATGCAATCAATATCCTTCTTGTACTTAAAAATATTATAAACCACCTTTGTTACCTTTGGGATAACCAATAAATACATATATCTATATTCTTAATTTTAACTAAATTTAAACATGCCCTAAAATGATCTTATGCCTAATCTAATGTTCAATGGGAGTTGAAATGATCGATTAAAAAAAACTAAATTAGAATGTTTATGTCCATCTCTTAATGAAAAATCCAAACAAGAGTATTGCAGTCTTGAATAACCTATCACGTACCTTATCATTTCCAAAATAGCCTTGTTCCCTTCTTTCCTCTACACATTTCGAAGTTAAATACCTAGTGTAGGCAATTGGGATAAAATACCATACCTACAATAAAAGATTAATTAACTCCCTATGATCAAATCATAGAGATTGAATTAGTTTACCTCACCTATGCTCCACCTTAACCTTCACACTGTGAAATAATTAAAGGCTTTAAACATGTTATGAATTAGGTAAACATATCCAAACCTTCGAGTGATCATCAATGAAATCGATGAAGCACTCAATACCACCTAATTACTGGATAATCATATAATCACACTAATCGAAGTGAACCATTCCCAACACATATTTGGCTCTTTAGCTTTGGGTCGTGAATGACCCTTGGTTATTTTACTTTTTTAAATGGGATTCAAGACTAGAAGTGCCTCAACTTTCGATGAACTCAATTATCCATTTTAAACCAGTTTTTGAATCCTTATAAAATAAAATAACCTTAGTGCAAGTGCGAATAATGTGTTTGGTTCTATAAGGAAACTTTCTCTTTAATGATATGTCCATTAAGTTATTCATATCAATATTTAATTGTATTGGTAAGACAAGCCTTATAATGTATAAATTATTTTTCAATGTACCAGAACAAATAAAACATATCCCAATTTTAATTAAAAAATAGTTTAATAAACTAAATCAATTATTTATTCAAAAACAACTAAGAAAATTGAAACCAACGTTTCTAAACCCCAGGTACATTAAATAATTTACTAACATTAACTTTATGTCTTCACCATAATCTGCAAATGATTTTTTACTTCTTATATTTTCTCCCTATTCTAATTGCTTATGACTTCGAACACTCTCTTTTAAGTAATTTCTTGATTATGTGTAACCTCTGTAACAAGCTATAGTCCTGATTTGTGGTTCCCGAGTCTACATACTAGTTTATTGTAGATCGGACCATAAATCATGCACTTAATTTTACAAGATAAACCATTACCATGTCATTTTACTTACAAAGCAAGGAAAACATGAACACCGTTTCTATAAAGTTCTAACTACTTATAATGAGAATACCTACCTTTTGACTATTTCACTATTACCAAGGAATATGAACCTTTCTTAATCTAATCCTTTGTACCTAAGACATAGACTAATCATCTTACCTCCCTTTGGGGAAGGAAATAATCTTTTTTCAAACAGCTAACACCAACCTTTTGGCTATCGATGATCCTCATTCTCAAATTATGAATTGGTACCGAGTTTCCCCACCATGTCTAATCCAAAGAATCCTTAGTTTTTTCAATGATGGAGATCATTTCAAGAACATGATTTTTACTTGA
The DNA here is from genome assembly GCA_949130495.1 of Sambucus nigra. Lineage (NCBI taxonomy): Eukaryota > Viridiplantae > Streptophyta > Magnoliopsida > Dipsacales > Adoxaceae > Sambucus > Sambucus nigra. The sequence goes on along the minus strand of OX422216.1, from coordinate 327,552,537 downwards.
CTCTCATGAACCAACAAAGGTGTTTAACAAATTCTCACCAGTCAATTATTTAAAATTAAAATGTTCATATAAAACTTCCCTTGGGGGGGGGGGGGGGGGGGGGGGGGAGCACACATAACACTTAATTTAAAAGAATTACCATATATTTTAATATACCATGATTATTTGATTAAAACCATTATAAGGGGAATCCAAACTAACGCAAGAAGTTAATCACATTATATTTTTAAAATATTGATGGAAATTATGGGTTAAAACATTTTATTATCTCCGTAAGTTAGAACAATGTCCAGTAACATTTTAGCTCTTGAAGCTTATTTAGTTACAATTTTAAGACAAAACAATGAGAAAACATTGAATTCATTTTGAAATATTACAATCACAAAATCGAAAAAAATTAATTTCTATTAAAACATGATAATCATTTCGATTAAATTTTAAAGTGGCATCTCTCAACCCCCAATTTTAAAATTAATTTATCGGACATCCTAGTTCCTTTATAAGTTGAGATGTTTTGTGGGGAGATTAAATCACCCCACCTTGAACAAGAAATATTTTCATCTTTAATTATGCTATCCAAACAGTTCGGGGACCTTCTATCCAACATAATGAATATCCGATGACTTTTGGTCTTGCAATAGATGGAAGTAACTCCATTAGAAATGATATCATTAATTCCTTCTAAGCGTATACCACCGGTTCATTCTTCAAAATAAATTCCGCTTGTGAAGGAATTCCCATTGGGGGGATCGAACTCACTCTTATTCTAATTCTCAGAATTATCACTTAAGAGTTTTAATGAATCTGTAATGTCCTGTTTAATTCCATCTCTGTGTGTGTGTGTGGGGGGGGGGGGGGGGGGGGGGGGGGAGGGACCAACCTAATTGTCGCGAGGAATTAATCACATTTGATTCATAAAATATCGATAAAGACCGTGGGGTTTATGTTGAAGCCTCTTTCCCACTTAGTATTGTAAACCTTGAGGGTTTTTAAAAATAATTCATTCAATTCTATAAGACGAAATTTAAATCCTTGATAATTTTCATTTTTCTATTACAAATTAAATTACACAATCACACTATTTTAATTTTCCAAAAATAAAATAATTTTTAAATAAAAATCAAAGATCAAAAATTAATTTATACGTTTAAGTAAATTACCCTTATTAAATTGAATTTGAAAAAGAACAAATAAAATAGATTTTCCCGAAAAAAACGGTGATCTAGGCAAGTCTCAATATAAATCCATGTTGTCAATAAAATGGGTGTCTTTAATTAATTTAATTAGCATGATAAATTATTCAACTTAATAATAAAGAGACATACATGCAAATATAAAATAAATGCAAACAAAATTATTCGAATAAAAATTCCCTTATCCATCATGGCTAAGAATCCTTCTTGAAGTAAATCTCTTAAAGCCTAAGATTCCTTGTTGTAGAAGACTTCCCTTTGACTTAGAGTCCAACTTTAAGTAAAATTTATCACTAACAAGAGTTCTTCAAGATATTTCTTCATGGAAATTGATCCAACCTAGTCTGGAAGGGAGATGAGGAGGAACTACTTCAAGAAGTCACCAAAACACACCATAAAACAACCATCCACGGCTGCATGCGCCCGATCAGATCGATTCGATTTTCGTATGGATCCGGGATGAATTTTGGATTGGCCTGATTAACCTATGTTGAGATCTTTTTCTCCACTTCGCGAATTCATGCAACAATGGCTATAAATCTTCTCAATTTTCATGAAACTCCATAAAACTTTGTCCACCCAAACCCATGTAAATAGATGATTATAATTGTAAAGAAACATTACACCCCTCACAATTGCCTCCAATTACATTGATAATGAAATGACTATAAAAACCTAATTATTGCAATCATATCGAATCTGGGAGGAAAAAATAACTACGGATAAACCACCGTAGGATCCCATCACACAAAATAAACTCATGTGACCATGATAGAAGAGATATAAATATAGAATCTTTGAAAAAAATATGTTAGTACGACATCATACACAAATATGTATAATCATATAACATGTCAAAACCAGGGTTTCTTGCTGGACAACATGGACCTTTTCAATACACGATCAATCTCATTCGGGGCTTTGATACCATATGTTGAGGAAAATAAGTTGGGATTGACATTTAAAATGCAAAAAAATGTATGCCCTAAAGATCTTTGATTAATCATGCTTTGAAAGGAAAACAAGAACTAGGTTTAAAGATTAAACCTAGGGTTCAATAATACAATACCATCATGAATCATGTTGTGACTATTATGAGGAGACAAAGGAAGAAGATGAAAAATTCTCTATTTCCTTCCAAGGTCTACGAAAAAATTGTTTAACCTTCTGTAAATATAAAATCTTCCAGTAGATGATTCTCTCCAAATCTGGGTAGGTGTGTGGGCACCTTTTGAGATGAAAACCTTTCCTTATGAGTGATATATGGTGGTATCTCTCTAGGACTCTTCACAAAAATATGAATAGTTTTTCTCTCACCCCTCTCAAACCATAATAATCAATCATAACTATTAAAATCGCTTCACACATCTTTATATACAAGTATAAAAGGCGGTCTTGGATAAAACTACGTTTCTTAAGAGTACGGGCCTAACTACTTGGATATACAGACTACACTAGGGACCCAAGACAAATAATTAAATTAGGTCCAAAAATACTCAAAATCCTAAATTATAATTACTGTAATTTTTTTATTTAACCGTAATTAACTCGAGTAAATAGTTATGACTGCACTCCAATTTAATTAGCTAAAAAATAACTCGGATATAAAGAGGTCTTATTTGGAAAGTTGATTATGGTACATTATATGATTCTCCAATTTAAGTGTTTGATACCCTCTTGGTCAAATCAACTTACTGTTAGTCGATTTTAACTAACATCTAATCAATTACTTGATTCTCAGACTTAACTTATTTGATACTCCACCAGGATTATAAAATAATCCATCGGTCGGGTTTTACTTGGTGAAAACAAAAATATAAGTCTATCAAGGGGTATCACAATCCACGGTATCCATTGGATGTAGATTCCTTTTAATTATGATTTCAGACCTACTCACACTACTATCATCCAATATGCGAGGATCATTGTCCTGATATATAATCAAATTTCACCCATAGAAATTAAAGTGACATTTGCAAAAGCATTCCAATCCTCATAATTCTCGTGATTGTGAATATATGCACCCTTTGCATATGGTGTGATATTGTCCGATTTTAATCAAGATAACCCTTACACTTAAATAGGTCCTGTTTAATACATTTTTAGGATGTACCGATCACAATTTTCTGTCGAACTATTTAACAAGCTCTCAAACCATCAAACATGTTCCTGTAGTTTGAGATAAAATATTAGGATTGCATCCAACCGTTCTGATAGGATGCCAAATCCTTATCTAGGTTGGGAACATTTCAATAGTGCTAGAACTTGAATCTCGATCTCCTAATGATCAAGCCAAAGTCGACTCATCGAAATTCCTAGTAATCTCTATTGATCGACATGTCTACAATGAATTTAAACCAAATATAGGGCATTATCATAACCATGATTCTTATTTCAAATGAACTGACACACATTTACTCTAAAGTAAATGCTATAAATTTTTATAAGAATAAAACCCCAAAAGAATATTCCTTAAGATTGTACTTTTTCTATTTTAATATGATAGAGTCTTATTTGAATGAGGTAGGCTCAATAAGAATATTGGTAGCTATAAAAACTTTTTCTTTAAAATTTTATACTTTGAATGGGTTTGAATTGGGTGGACAGGAGTCACTGATGTGTGTGGAGTTAAGACGGTGGAAAAATGACATCATGAATCCTAAATTTATCATGTAGTGAATCAATAATGTGGCCATTATGACCCTTGATGATGCACGAACCCTCTGAGGTGGATGCACTCCCGTGCATGCTGGTGTGGGACAAAAGGATATGAATGGCCATCGCGGGTGATGTAAGGTGTGTGAGTGTGTAGATATCAGAGTTGCCATCCTTTTTACTAAAAATAGTAAAAATAAGTAGCCACCTCCGAAGAGATAACATAAAATATAACTAGTGCATGCGCAACCAAATAGGACGTGGGATCAGAGACTATATTGTGGATTGGAAAGGTGTTAGGCACCCACACCTCCCTTTCGGTCTCTCATAGATTATATAAAATGTTTTCCTCCCCCCAAATGTATGAATATGTGTATGTATATGTGAGTGCAATTAATTCACAAAAAATAAACCTAAGTAGTTAATGTCGAGTATAAAATAAACAATCTCACAAGGCAAGGATTTACATGGTTCGATAATGGCCTACGTCCATGGGGTGTTTCTCTCTTTCTTATTACTCTTTTGTAATTTGATAATAAGAAATTATATGTTCCCTTTTACCTGGAGTGAGGATTACATTTATAGAGATGGAGGAGATGGAGTTGTATTGGACTCATTCATTCTTCTGATTTCGTCGCTACTAAATTTGTGCCTATCTTATCTGAGATCCACGTATATGGAGTCTATCTTTGTGGGTTATCTGTCTTCATAATCTATACCCATTAGTTATTGGGCTGGCCTTTATCTAGATCTGGACCATTGGGTCTACTTAGTTTGAGACACTTAGTTTATACCCCATAATTGCCCCCAAGACTCTTCGGCTTAAATAGGTGTAATAACCCGTAATTTAATTAGTTTTAATATGAGAGAAATTAAAAGTAAATGGGTCAATTAAATGAGGATTAATTGGAATTAATTATGAAAAATTAATTGGGATTAATCCGAATTTAATATTACTAGCGATAAACGTAATAATGATTTTGAATATTACTTAGTGTTATAAAAGTAATATGTGATAATAATAATTAATGTTGGGAGCTATAAATATGACAATAATGGAAATTAAGTCGGGACGCGCTTATGAGTCGTGTCGGGATTAAAGTTGGGAAATAAAATGCAATTTATTTTTAAGTCATTCAGATGAATATTTCGAGTGCGCTGTTGAATCTGGAAGGGTCAAAATATGCAGAAAAGTCTAACTGAAGTTTTAATTTGGGTCTCGGGTCAATTGGAAGATGAAAGGTCACTCGGAAGGGGCAATTTAAGTCATTTTTCTTGGGAGATGAATAGTAATTCCAGTTTTTTGTCTTTTATCTAGCCTTGGAGACTTGTTATATATGTGGGTTTAGAATCTACATAATGTTCATTTTCATCACATCACTTGTGAGGACTTTTAAGAGAGAGTGAAAAGTCATCTAGAGAAAGTGAAAGGGTTTTTGTGGAGAGGAAGAGTCTTCTAGTGGGAACCAAGGGACAACCACCATCTCTACACCTTGCACCACCATCATATGGTCGCTAGAAAGTCGTCGAAAAAAGGGAAGAGGAAGTTCTAACATTATCTTCTCCAAAGGTTTAGACCTACACTAAGAGGCAAGTGTAATTCTTGCTTTATTTTGGTGCTTATATTATCCATGTTGGAATAGGATTCTTATGAATCAATGGAACTTATGAATTTGGGTTAAAATGATTGATAAATCAAGTTTCTTGGTTAGACAAATTCATGTAGTTAAAATATTTACATGTAGAAGCTATGAATATGATGAAAGTGACAGGTTTTACATGTAGAGGATATATATTTTATTGAAAACATGAAAATGATGATAGGTATTGCACGTAGATGAATAATACTCATGTTGAATAGGTAAATTGATGATTTAGATAAGAAATTATAAGTTCTAAATTATGGGTTTATAGGAGTGTTAAAATAGGGAATTTAAATAATTCACATCTTAAGGATTTAATGGGTTTGATGATAATACCCTTATGAACATATGAATTTGATGTTTCTCTTATGTGAAAATCACCCTTGAACATGTTTAGATAATGTTGGAATATCCGGGTTTTGGTTAGAATAGAATCCATATGTATGTGGGTGTTAGAAACTAAGAAAAATGCAGAAATGTGGGGGTTGTTTTCGAGCTGCTAAAAAGTCGTTCGAACGACCTGAGGAACTCGTTCGAACGAGATTAATAACGAAATTTCCAACGAGAATTCTCGTTCAAATGACATCATTCAAACGAAATCGTTTGAACGAGAATTCTGGGACTTCAAACGAGATTTCAGAATTTCCCAGTTTAGCCCAGAAAAGTTTGGAAAATTATATTTTGGCCCTGGATAAGACTTGAATAATTTTAGTACATTAACGTGGAGTGAGGGACTTGGGCTAAAATTGGAAAATTATATGATATTAAGGTTTAAAAATTATGTGAGAGATATCTACATAATTATTATATGATTTAGAGGAGAATAATCGTTATAACAAGTAAGGGTAATATTGAGGATATATATATGGGTACGTGGGTTGAATAAAAGATTATGTGAGTGATAATTACATAATAAAAGTACAATGATAATCATGAATGATAAGTATGGGTGGTATTCGAGAAATACGATGGGTACTTGGGATAGGATGAAATCCTAATATGATATAGGTTGTGTGAGTACCTAATTTTATATAGGTTGATATGTATACCTATTGTTTGTTTAATTTATGTGTATGACATAACTAGCCTACTTGCCATTGATGGGAGGTTTAGGCGTAGAGGGCAGTCATATCCTGATGAGCCTTAAGGGGGATCTTTAACTTGTTGCCTCAGAACATAGGACTTAGGTTGGATTGCCATTAGTCAGAACAATGATATTGAACGGTCTTTTGGGTGTGTAGGTATGTGCGTAGCTCAAAGGCTTAGGACTATGTTTGCCTCCACTGTTTGTGATTTGTTAATTATGGTTCGTGGGACATACCAAACCTATAGTCCTTTATACAGTGACGAGATGTACTGGGACATGATAGCAGAGTACGCATGCACCGCAGCTGAGCCTTGAAGTGAAGTATAGTATATATATAATAGATTGAATGTGTATATATACTTGTGATAGTGTTTACTGTGTGAATTAAGTAGACATGAAAGATAATGAAATCTGAAATGAATTAGGTTAGTGAATACTTAATTATATTGAATTAAAAAAAGGGCTTATCTATGTTATAGAGAAATTGGATATGTAACTGTATTATCTGTCTTGCGAGAGATATACGTGGGATAGATATGGGCTATGTTTAGTTGGCACTAGGATGAATTAATTAGCATGGGAAACTGTAACTAGTATGATTTTAGGGTACATTAGGTGTGCATTCTAGATGAGAGGTGAGAATATCAAGAGAGAGTCCGATAAATCTAACATGTATATAATAATTGCTGCATATAACATTTATTCACTTGCTGTTTCTAAACTATTTTTTCCTCGGGATCTGACCCGTTTTCTTGCATATTCCCTTCTTTCTTGTATCTCCTATATCAGGTGTCCAGCCGCAGGGACGTCAAACATAGATGATTGAGGTTTTGACGAGCTATGGATTATATGGAGTTATGGATTTTGTTTAGACGCTTTTATATTCATTGATTCATACTCTGTAATTGATCTTTCATTTAGGGCATGTCGCCCAAGAGGATTCTAGTTATTTCTTTCCTATCATAGATAGATTCAGTTCTTACGTTGGTTTGGTTCAATTATATTTTGATGGGTTCATTATATTGAAATATTTAAACTAGAGAAGTTTTATTCCAGTTGCATTTAATTCAGTTTTGATATTACTCAGTTATTATTCATGGTGTGAATGGATTGTGTTCAATGGATTATGTTTTAAAAAGGTGAAAATTCTATTAAGTTTAAATTTGAATAATTTTAACACCTTCTTAGTTGGATATTGGGTGATTTATTAGACAAAAATATTTTTTGACCGTGATGCTAAGAATGAACCAACTATAAATTCTGTTTTAATTGGGTATAGGATTGATCACCCCGTATTTAATTAAGCGGGGTGCTACAATGGGGAGCAAAGGTTTGAGTGGTTTGTCGGCTTAGATAGTTGTTCGACCTTAGTAGTTGATTGCCATTTGATATTGCATCCCATTGGGAAAATTCTTCAAGATGGAATTGTGAATTGGTCGGCTATATCCTGAACGTTGAGTCTTGAAAGGACATGCCTGAAATTTTTTCAATTGATTAAGGTTACGCTGATAATGTTTCAAAAATGTAATGTCAGTTGCATTTAATGAGACTTGGGCTCCGTTCTGAAGTGATTAGACATTTGGGACTCTGAAATAAGTTTAATCAAAAGTTTCTACTATCAGTACTACACTTCTTAAAAAATTCTTGGAGTTTCAGCTTTCTCATACTTCGTCTGTAACTCTTTTTCATCAATTATCTTATTTTTTTCACCATTTTTCCGAACATCGTCGCTCTTTTACCTCTTTGAATATCTTCATTTTTTGAGTACATCCATTCTCGAAGATTTTTCATTGGAAAAAGACATGGTGTACTCCATTAACAAGAGGACCATGGGGGAATTCATGAAAAGATATTCGATTCCCCCATGGGTGACCATTGGGTGTGGTGATATTCTAGAAAATTGTAACAGTATTGAGGATGAGCATTGGATTCACCCCCTTTATGTGGCTAAAGGGGTCATAACTTTCCCCTTAAATTAATTATTTTTATAATTTTGCGAATTCTTCGATGTTGTTTCTGCTCCAATATGATCCAAACACTTGGAGGATTGTAAATAGTGTATACATAATTAATAAATTGTAAAGGACCCATATAGGGATTCCAAAGATTAGGTCCTATTATTCATGGTCCCAAACTACTAATGTGTTCTCTACTTAAAGTAAAGAAATTCAATAGAGTTATGGTTATCAACTTCCCCGATTTCAATAAAAATATTGGAATCAGGGCTTTATTGTGAGGAATTAGAAACACCCCCCCCCCCTTTCTGAGGGTGAAAAATACCGAGGTTTTTTTGCCCTGAGAGAGGAAGGAAAATAGTTTAACTTTGTCTTTTTTCTTTGCACTTCTTATTTAATTCATTGAGGTTGTTATTGATGATGGTTTTCTTGTATTTTTATTTAGATCGATCAAAGAAGTAAGAGCCCTCTCATTTTGATAGGGAAGAACTGATTAAAGTCTAGAATTTGAGGAGGCCACTGGTTACCAGGTGGAAAACACCCTAGGCTAGCCTCGTTCTTTATTGAATATATTAACTCCACCAATAGGTTCACTACTCAGCCTATGGATTCAATCCATGACTTTCCCATTCTTTCTGCGAGTGAGGGATCTTCACTTCATCTTCCTTTGAATATCTGAAAGTGAATACTATCACATACACTGAGGAAGAAGTGGTGGATCCTAAGAAAATTATTCTCTTGGTTAATGATGTTGACTTCCCAACTTCCCCAAAATTCAAAATTGCCCGGAGGAATGAGGTTGGAGGACCTTTTGAGCTATTTTTTCTAATGGATTCCCCTATACAAGAGGGAGCAGGAAGAATAAGGTCTTTCTCCCTCCTCAATCGATATCGTTCCTCATAAAAAGGGAGATGCCTTAAACACTGGTAAGGGACACCAGGTGATGTCAGTGGCCAAAAATCCATCTCTGTATCCTGACCATGGAGGGGGCCCGTGTTCGTGCTTGACTACGAGTAGGTTAACAATATGACCCTCGATCAGGTTTCTTCTCTTTCTTCTCAGGTGTTATCTCTGGTAATCACAACTCTTTTTGAGCCTTTTCCTCTTTACTTTGTCTTTATCATTGAATTGATATAATACTATTTTTTAGTTTGTGGCAAACTTTGTCTCCATTCTGGACAAATGTTCTGACCAGTCTAAGGTCAATAATGACCTAACAAAGGCCTTGGAGAAGTCCAAGGATGTAGTTACTGATGCTAATAGGTCATACAATCAAGATAAGAAATCCATCATCTTGGAATTTAACATGATGAAGAATGAGGGTGCTCAGATAAAGGTTATGTTAGACTAATTAAAGGTTGAGTTTGACCAATTAGTGGTGGAGCACGAATAACTGATGAAGGGCTAACATGATCAAGCGCGCGTCCTTGCAGCAGCCAAGGATAGGTACTATGATCTTGGGTATGTGGAGGCTTTTTTCGAAGCCAAAGAATAGTTGTCTTTCATTTTGGTTAAGACCAATGTCCCAATGACTCTGAGTTTTTCAGTGAACATGATTCGGGCTCCCACCAAGGGAGAAAAAGGCTGGTTAGGCAAAGGTAACTACCAATCAAGAACCAGTTGGGGCTAATTAGGGCAAAGCCCCAGAAACACAAGAGCATGTAATGGAAAAGGAGGACTAAAGCTAGTTAGAATATAACTCAAGTTAAAAATCCTTATACATTTCTGGCCTTGTCTATTTGTAAGGGCTCTGCCCCATTTTTTATAGTGAAATTTTTTCCAGTGTTTGATTTTATATCTTCCTTTTGCCGAGTTGTTTCATTTATTCTTGTAGCCTAGATGTTTCCATCCCGAATTTATCTCCTTTCCCCCAGAGGGAAGGAGAGGGGGTGAAGGTCTCGCGCCCTTTCTATATAAGGAACTCTTCGGCCTTCGTCGGTATGGGTTGAATGTAAAGAGATGGAGTTGCCAGTCTATTTTGCACAAAACATGCAAAAGAACATATCACCACCTCAAGAGAGAGGCATCATAGACAAACTCATGCTTACGAAACCAAGAGTTCAAAGGTTTGGGGGCTAAGTTATGAAATGGGAAGGTGTTAGGCACCTATACCGCCCTTTCGGTCTCTTATGGGCTTTTATTAATATCTTCCTTTATTTCTCTGTGGAGTGTGTGTGCATGAATATAGAAATGGAGATCGTAATTGCCTAACTCATACCACAGAAAAGATAGAGTGAGGTCATCCATAGGAATGTTCCCAAAGCAATATTTAGAAAATAAGATTTATGCGTTTATTGAGATATTGGTCGTTATGATGAAATGATAATATATGTTGGATAAAACGCTAATAAGGATCACAAACATAATATGTATTAAAAAATGTATAGATGAAAAGGAGACAAGAATTCGAAAATGTGTAATTTTGGGATATTAGAAAATTGGACTCAAGTCTCGGGTTCTAACCCGAAATGCCTACGTAGCCTATAAAGGCATCAAGGTCCGCGTAATTCTCATGTGGCATAAGGGTGGGGTTTATCCCATAGATTCTAACGGAATTTGATTATATGTGTATGTGTAGAAAATGTGTTTTAGTTTTGAGAAATTGTTATGGATAATCCCGTTGGAATTTATAAGTATAACCCTCTTTTTGTTTGTTTTGTTTTTTTAATAGAAAATAAATTATGTTCAATATAACTAATAAAAAGGTGAGATGTTAATGTGTATGAATTAAAGTAAAAACTAGATTATGAATTTAGTGTAATTAATGCAAAATCAAGAAATTTAAAGAGAGAGAGAAAGATTTTGGACTTTCTTTGAAGAATTGAAGCTTGATCTTGGTCTTGGATGAGCTCCCTTGGATGCTGAGATTAAAGTTGTACGAGAGAGAATAAGATTTTGCCAATTTGGGTATGAAAAGGAAGGGAATGTATGATGGAAATGAATTTCACATAAGAGAACTTTACTAATTGTGAGAGAATGTTGCTGAGATCACTGATGTTGATGAATCTAAGGTGTCTTTTGGGAGTGAGGTCATGCCTTCTACTTATAGGGTAAGGGGGTGCCAATCGGCATAAGTTTTGTTGTTCCCTAGTATTACATCCTTTTAAGAAATAATGTTTTTGATAGGAATATGAATCAAGCCGAAAGACCCCTTAACTATTAAGGAGGTTAATGGAACGAATCACAGTACTACCACTAAACTATACCCACTATAATGCGATTATTATATTAAAATGAACCTTTTGTTGAATAGGAGAATTAGGCGTAATCAAGATAGGATCATAAAATAATAATGAAAATTATAGTGTTAACATTTTTCGTGAGGTAATTTTCATTTAATGAGATTCGAAAAAAGAGCTCGTTTAAATAATAAATAACTAAATATCAAGATTTATCATTTCTCCTCTGTATAATGTTCAAAATGGTGAATTGAGGTAGTGTAAACCAACGATCCTGTAGTCATTTCTCTTATACAGAAAGTGTCTTGAATAGATCATCAATGACACCTCATAAAAAGGAGATTTTTTTACCTTTTTATAAAGGCCAAGTAATTCATACGGTGATTTAAAGCCCGTCTCAAGCTCCTCCTAGGCTAGATGCTTCTTCAAATCTAGTTAGTTGACTCAAAAAGGTGTTGTATGGATTAGTTATTGGCAGAATCACGTTCTTCATCCGAAAGAGTAGTTTGAAACTATATATTTGGAAATCATTAACATAAAATTAATATAATATAGAAAATGTTATAGAAAGATATTTTCCATCCAAATTAAACCATGATTCTCACCAACTAATCAATAGTTTTAATTTTTATTTTTTTTAGTTATTCACCAAGAAAAAAAAAAACTCATTTTTTAGATCAAAATAGAGTATTATTAATTTGAAATTATTCTTGAATCAAGCATTTTTTATTTCAAGCAAATTCAAAATTGTTCGGATTGTGTAATGGACTTGTTCATCCAATAAGTTTTTCGTCACTGCCCATGTGACTTACAAATGATTTATACTCTCTCGTATAATATTCTTTGTTGATAACTGCTCACATAACACTTCAATGGTTATGGTGTTGATCGTATATCCCATTTGACTGGGCACTACTCATAAAACTTCTTAGTTAATTGGAAGGTTATTTTTATACCTCTACACAACGGACCCGTACAATGCTTTCTTCGAGGTATAATCATATGTAATTGTGGTGACAATTATTATTCAACACAAAGAGATAAGTGAAACACAATCACCAAGCAAAATAAGGAATACAAAATGCCAATCACACAACACAAGATGTACGTGGTTCAGCAAAGGTGCCTACGTCCACGGTGGTGCAATCAGTATTATTTCTATATACTCCGAAGAATGATTACAGAGAATACAGTGTGTCCTATGCCCCGGACCTAGGGTTCATTATATACATGTTCATTTTCAGGGAGTGGGGGTGTTAGACTCCCCCACGTTTTCCATCTTCTCCTAGAACCCCTCTTAATGAGAACATGTGAGAAGACTAAATCATAACCGATTAAGATAGGGAGGGTCTGGACTTTGGGCCGCTATAATTGGGCTACTCATCTAAGCCCATCTTTCTAATTTCGCGTACCCACAATTGCCCCTAAGTTTATTGGGCCATGCTTTGGACTCAATAAATTTAAATGATTTGTCATAATGGCTCCTTTGTACATCGTGCAACTCTTCCCAAAGTTTGAGGACTGATTTAGGCGGCACATGCTTCGTGGTTTGTGCACTATGATTAGTTACACTCAAAATTATTTCTGAGCAGTCGTTTCCCCATCGTCGTTTCAAGCTTCTCAGTACTCTTCCATTTTCTGCGAGTTTTAACGATTCACGTTCTCTTCTCCCGGTCTTCATTCTTATTGCATTCGATCTTCCTCGTTATTTGGGCTTGTGATTCTTCATCGTTCAAGTCAAACTTTCATCTTGTAAGTCCCCTGTGCCTTCTCTTTGTATTTTCTCTTTGAATTTGTAGCTTTTTAGGGTTTTCCAATGGCAAAGATTGGTAATAGATCAGTGTCTGAGTTTATGAAGTTTTACAATGTCCCAGAGTGGGTAGAGATTGAGTGCACCTCTCCCCCTAGAAATGTTAGAGAGATAGAGGGTGCCCATTGGATCCATGTCTTGTTGCTTTCCTAAGGGGGACGTACTTTTCCTCCCAAAAATCTATTCTTGCACTTCTTTGGTTATTTCAATATTGCTCCTGCACAGTGTTCACCCAATGTGTGGAAGATAATCAATGGTGTCCATAGAATAAATCAACTCTATGGCACCAAGTTAGGGCTCGTCGAAGTTTTCTTTTGCTATTCTTTTTCTCGAACTAGTTCTGGTGTTCTCTATCTCAAAGTCAGGAGTCCTGACAGGGTATTGGTGGTAAACCTACCTAATTCCTATAAGGACTATTGGAAAGATGGTTTCCTTGCTAGAAATTGACTGTTTTCCCCCCAGACTGAGGGGTCGAGGTCTGAGAGGTTCTCTGTTCCCTTTTATGGGGAAGAATATATAGGTAGTCTTTGCTCTGTTCTTTCAATTTATTTACTGATTTGTGATCTTTCTGACTTTTCCTATTTTTTCTTCAGCGAGGTCGAAGAACTTGGAACTTGCTCTCAGCAAGGTTCTTATTTCTGAACTGGTCAAGGCTTGGAATATCAGGGAGCCCTTAGCCGACGACGAGCATCCACGGTCTGCTGCTTTCTTACTCGAGTACAAAAACGTTGGTTTTAGATTTATAGCGAGGTCGGTAGATAGTATTCCTGAGTTTGATACCTCTAAAGAGACTGCTGCTGATCTCATTCAGTTGGAAGAGGAGGAGAGCAGATCTGAGAGTGATATCGTAGGCGGTGCTGAAGGCAATTTTAGCAAGGGGAGCTCCAGTGGTGATAGTTCTTCTGACTCGAAGGAGGTTTTTGAAGCCCGAGAATCTTTGAGCACATCCAGCAGTTCAAACGAGGAGATGGTTCCTCCAAGGAAAAATTTGATTCGGGACGATAATGATATTGATCATGTTCTCATCGCTCAGAGGTCGAAGAAGTAGTAGTCCAGTAATGGGGCTGTTGCTACTGACTCTCGGTCTACTGCTCAGGATCAGGAGAGGAAGAGGAAAAAAGAAGAACAAATGAGGGAGAGAGAGAGAAAAAAGGAAGAGGAGAGAAAGAAGACAGAAGAGAAGAAGAGGATGGAGGAGAAGAGGAAAATGGAGAAAGAGAAAGAGGAAGAGAGAAGAAAGATGGAATCGAGGACGAAAGCTGGGCAGGCCTTAGTCCCGGTGTCCTCATTTCCCGAGGGGGCATCAGTTTCCATTTCTCCTCAATTGGCCCCTGCGCTGCTCGAGAGGGCACTTCTTCCTGAAGATCGCCAAAGGGCGCTGCAGTCTGATCAATTGGCCCTGCAAGCTAGCATTGGTAAGACCTTCTCTTTTCTCTAATGCTTTCATACATTTCTGTTATTTTCTTTTCCTAATATCTTATTTTATTCGCAGTTTGTGACTGACTTTACCGTGCTCTGTCGCTCTCGCGGTGAGCTGGTGAGCAAGAACGTCGAGCTGGAGCAGCAGAATGCTACCTTGAAGGAGAGGGGCACATAATTGGAGGCCAGTCTAAAGACTGCTGATGCTGTCAGAGCTTCTTTTGACCTGACTCTTGTTAATTCCAACCGAGAGAGGGATGCGATAGTTAAAGAATTGAATGAGCTGAGGCAGGCCTATGATCTGGTCTGTTCGATAAAGTTGTCCATTATAGAGGAGATCAAGGTGTTGGCCGAGCAGTTGAAGGATAAAGAGTCCCAGGCAGCCACCATCAAGAAGGACTCATATAACTCCGGATGGGCTGCTGCATATGAAGACGTCGAGGTTCAGATAGGCTACATCAGTCGTCTGAACTTTAAGAAAGGCTGGAATAAGGCCCTCTTAGCTACTGGTGTCTATGTTGACTCTCCTCTATTCGACGAGCATGACCCGGGACCGAAGCCAACTGTAGATGAAAAAGCCCCTACCCAGCCATCGAAGGCATTGATCCTGCCTCCCAGACTATTCCTGTCGAGGTTCTCCCTGCTCAGGAGATAGAGATTATCCCTACTGAGGGGGGTGCTTCTACTGTCGCTGATAAGGTGAAGTAGCCAACTACTTCTGGGCAACCTGAGGTTGCTAGTTGATTTACTTCTAGGGTTACTTTTGTATCTTCTCTTGTAATTTTCCTTTTTGCTACTCGATGTACTTTGACCCTTATTAATGAAATAAAAAGGTTTATTCTCTCCAGTGCACTGATTTATTTTTCTTTTCGTTGCCCTTTTATTGCTTGTAGTCGATTGATGTTGATGACTATATACCAGCCACTTCTCAATTGGGAAGAATGCTTGGACCTGATGTAAGCTCCGAAGTTCGTCATACTTTTGTGAGGATTCACAAATCTTTGCGATTAAGGAACAAGCGTTTCATAGAGCAGACCGAGCTTATCGTCAAATTGAAAGACAGGATTCAGAAGATGGAAAAAGTTAGTGCTTTAGTGCAAGAAGAGGTGAATACACTAAGAGCAAAGCTTCCAGATGATTCTGAGATCAACCAGGTTGGGGAAATTCTCCAGCAAGAGAACGAGGCTTTGAGGAGAGAGGTATCGTGACTTAGGGAGCATGCACCAAGCACCGCTCCTGCAGTATTGCGAGGTTCTTCCTCGTCGCGAGTCAGAAATGGCCCGAACGATGTTCCTCCTGTGCTGCGAGGTTCTACCCCTCCAACCATTTTGCGAGCTGGCAGGAATACCAGGAGTTCAGCTAGGGAAATGGAAGAGCTTCATGGTGATGTCCAACGAGCGTATGTGATTGCTGCTAGGCTCCAGAGGGACGTCACCCGATTGAGGCATTTGTTTAAGAAAGGACCTCGACGAGTGTGGGCTGATGGTTACAATCAGGGTTGGCTAGATGCTCCAACGAGGCTGATAGAGTTTGAAGAGCTCGCCTTCATCAGGGGGTGGTTGAGTGCCTTGAGGGAACTGCAAGTTCCAAGGAACTCAATGCTCTGGTATCGACATGAAATATCTCCTTCCATTCGAATGCCTAACCCCTTCTGGAGAGATGATCAGTGGATACCCATTGATGCCATCCCTTGGCAGCTATTGGAGTCGGATGCGAACGAAGTTGAGGAAGAGTTTGTTCCCCCTCCCGATGATGGTCGAAGAGCTCAAGTGGCTGATTATATCTTTCAGAGTCTTCAACCTCATTGAGATTTTTCCAGTAGCAACTCTGTATATATATATGTAATGAAGCAGCATAATGTTGATGTTTTGGGCGAGCTCGCCGACTAAACATGCATTGTATTTGTTGTAAATGTGATGAATTAATATAAAATTTATGTTTTGGGCAAATTTACCGACTAAACAAGTGTCTTATATCTTCCACATCTTTACTCAAAAATCTTGAGCCTATCTTGGCTGACTAGATTTGTATGCTCGCATTATCAAGTAAGTGTCCTTCCAGTCCAGTATGACAACGAGATACCATTCTTCATCACTTTACCTTTTAGGTTGTGTCGTCACACTCCCTTAGGCCTAAGTGGGGCAATTGGCGAGGACACACCTGGTGTTGGATGCTCTATCCGATCAGGATTTTATTCAACCAAACATTGTTTGGTGACCAATTTTGACTTGTCCATATTGTCTAAGGATCTCTTGTAGGGCTTCATATATTTCCAGGGGCAATGCTAAGAGGTCTTTCATATTTCATAACTAAAACCTGAGGAGGGTCATTTTCCTGCTATAGTGTAATGATCAGTGTGCCTGTTACTTGGGAAGGGTATGTGGGTTATAAAGTTTATATGTTGACACCTTGTAAATTAGTTAACTGATACTTCGTAGAATGCAACTGGCAAACAACTTTTTATTAATGACAAGGAAAATGAACTTCCAGTTCCATGACTAAAGAACAAAAGAAGAATCTAAAAATAGAATTTCTTGATATTGGCTGCGTTCCATGCTCGGGGTATCTCTCTACCTTCCAGCGTTTCTAAATAATAGGCACCTTGCAGATTATCTCTTGTTATCTTGAATGGTCCTTCCCAGTTTGGACCTAGCTTGCCGTCCGTTGGTTTTACTGCGCTGCCCAGGACTTTTCTTAGGACATAGTCCCCAACTCGGAATGCCGTTGGGTTGACCTTCTTATTGTAGTGCCTTGTGAGTTATTGCTGATAACTCGCTAGTTTCACTAAGGCTAGCTCTCGGCACTAGTCGGCTAGGTCGAGCTCAGCGAGCAATGCTGTATCATTATGGCCCTGGTCGACAAGGCTGGACCTCATTGTTGGCAAGCCTGCTTCTAATGGGATGACTGCCTCCATTCCATACGTCAATGAAAATGGGGTTTCCCCCGTTGCTCATCGTGGAGTGGTACGATAGTCCCATAGAATATGCAGTAGTTCATTTACCCATGCGCCCTTGGCTCGCTCTAATCATTTCTTTAATCCGTTAATCACTATTTTATTGGAAGCCTCGGCTTGGCCATTGCTCTGAGGATAGGCCACCGAGCTGTAATGGTGTTTGATTCCATGCTCGTCACAGAAGCTCTTAAAGGAGTCGCTCTCGAACTGCGTTTCATTATCAGTGATAATAGTTTTAGGGATGCCAAAACGGGTGATTATATTTTTCCATATGAATCTTATCATACCTGCATCTCGGATGTTCGCCAGGGGTTCTGCCATGATCCATTTGGTGAAGTAGTCAGTTGCGACCAATAGATACTTGTGATTATCGGCAGCGGTAGGAAGTGGTCCTATAATGTCCATTCCCCATTGGGTGAATGGCCATGGGCTGGAAAGTGATTTTAGGTCGCTAGCAGGTTGGTGGACCATAAGAGCATGAAGTTGGCATTTCTCGCACTTGCGAACATATGCCGCAGAGTCCCTTTGCATATATGGCCACCAATAGCCTTCCTTCATTGCTCGAAAAGCCAGAGATCTTCCTCCAATATGGCATCCATTGATTCCCTCATGAAGTTCATGTAGAACTTGCTCGACATCCCTTGGGTGAACACATTGAAGGTAGGGACCGAAAAATGATCTTTTGTATAGCTTGCCCTCAGGGGATAAGTGAAAGCGAGCAGCTTTGACTCTTATCTGGTTAGCAGTCTTCTTATCGGTCGGAAGTATACCATCTTCAAATAGTCCCTTATAGGATCGATCCAACTAGGTGCAGATTCAATTTGGAGCACATGTCCCACGGTTGGCAGTTCATTGTCACGATTAATGCTCGAATGAGCGAGGAAGTCAATGGGGATTGTCCTTTTTAAATCAGAATCGATTGCCGAACTCAGGGCCGCTAGGGCGTCATCATGGCTGTTCTGCCCTCTTGGAAACTGCTGGATGCTGACTTCCTCGAAGCCATCCATTAGCCCTTTTTCCAAGGCGAGGTAGGTTGCCATCCTTTCATCCTTTGCATTGTAGTCTCCACTTATCTGATTGGAGACCAATTGCGAATCGTCGAACACATGTAAGTGTTTTTCCCCCAAAGTGTGTGCCTTCTGGAGGCCGAATATTAAAGCCTCATATTCTGCTTCGTCGTTGGAGGCTGCAAATCCAAGACTGATACCCTATTCGAGGATTGTATTCTCCAGGGTGATGAGGACAATGCCTACTCCTGCCCCCTTTGAGTTGAAGGATCCATCAACAAATAATTTCCAGACTCCCTCCGCTGCGTGGTTCTCTCCTTGCTTCCCTGGTTGAGGTTGGTCGAGGGGCTGTTCGCCTGTTAATTCGTCTATGAAATCGGTAAGGACCTGCCCCTTGATTGCGTTCCTTGGTTGAAATTGGATATCAAATCGTTCGAGCTCGACTGACTATTTAGACAGTCTGCCCGACAAATCCGCCTTCCTTAGGATTGCTTTAAGAGGGTGTGATGTAAGGATGATGATAGTGTGGGCTTCGAAGTAGTGTTTCAGCTTTCTTGAAGCCACTACTAGTGCAAAGGTGAGCTTGTCTAGTGGTAGATACCACTGCTCAACCTCTAATAAGGTTTTGCTCGCCTAGTAAACGGGGTGCTAGATTCCTGCTTTTTTACACATTAATGCAGAACTGACAGTGTGGTCGAAAATGAAGAGGTATAAGTACAGGGAATCTATTTCCTGTGGTATGACGAGCAGTGGTGGGGAGATAAGGTAAGCTTTGAATTCATCCAGTGCCCGTGATCAATCTTGATTCCATTCTATCGTTTTGTTTCCCTTCAGGAGTTAGAAGAACGGTTTGCACTTCTCTAAGGACTTGGATATAAAACGGTTCAGGGTAGCAAGCATGACAGTGAGCTTCTGTACATCATGGATGGTGCGAGGAGGTTGTACCTTGCTTACTGCATTGATTTGGTCTGGGTTAGCCTCGATGCCTCTCTTACTGACCAAGTACCCGAGAAATTTTCCTGACTGGACACCGAAAGAACACTTGTTAACGTTAATTTTCATTCGGTATTTCCTAAGGAGTTCGAAGGTTATTGCTAGGTCTGAGAGGTGGTCCTCTTTTTTCCTGCTTTTGACGAGCATATCATCAATATAAACTTCCATGGTGTCTCCCGTTTGATCTTTGAACATCTTGGTGACCAGTCACTGATAGGTTGCCCCAGTATTTTTGAGCCTGAAGGGCATGAACTTGTAACAGTACATCCCATGGTGGTGATGAATGTTGTCTTGTCCTGGTCTAGAGCGTATAATAGGATCTGATGATACCCTGAGTATGCGTCCAGAAAACTCATTCTCTCGTGAGCTGCTGTGGCGTCCACTAGATGATCGATTTTTGGAAGAGGGAAGATGTCTTTAGCGCAAGCCCTGTTAAGGTCAGTGAAGTCGATGCAGACTCTCCATTTTTCGTTGCTCTTTGGAACTACTACTAGGTTAGATAACCATTTGGGTAATTGGACCTCTCGTATGGATCCTGCATCCAACAATTTTTCAGCCTATTTCTCCACGGCTCTTGCCTTCTTAGGTGCAGTTCGCCGTGCTTTCTGTGTGATTGGTTTGAAGGTGGGATCGACGTGCAGCTGATGACAAACCATACTAGGATAAATTCCAGGCATCTCGTATGGTTCCCATGCAAAGATGTCTATGTTGTTTCTTAGCAGAATCGTCAATTCCTTCTTCTCCTGATCTGTGAGGGAAGCTCCAATCAAGAAGATCCTGCTATCATCGCAATCTTCAGGTGTGATTTCCTCCAGGTCCTCAATGACACATTTAGAGGGGAGGAGCCTGGTCTCCTCTACTCCGACCCTTCCATATTTTAATTTCTATTTCGAAGGTATCAGACCTCCTTGTTCTTCAACCTTCTCGCTGGACTTGTCGGCCTTCTTCTCTGGTTTTGGGCAAATGGCTGCTATGAAGCATCTTCTCGCCATCGCTTGATTGCCATGGATCTCCATTACTCCTCATTCGGTCATATATTTGAGTTTCTGATGGTAGGTCGAGGAGACTACCTTCATTGCATGTCGCCACCCTCTGTCGAGGATAGCCTGATATGGCGAGTCAATATCGACCACCAGAAATTCGATCATTTTAGAAACATTTCCTGCCCTTACTTGCAGCACGATCTTTCCCAAGGGCATATTCATCTTTCCAGCGAATCCAACCAAAGGGATAGTAGCTTCCTTCAGGTCGGCGATGCTTAATTTTAATTTTTTGAACAGGTCGAGATACATTACCTCGGACGACCTTCCTTGGTCGACATCATAGTTCGCTATCTTGAGAGTAATGATTAAAGCATCATGATGTGGGGTTCTCACTCCCACCAGATCTTCATCTGTAAATACGATATGCTTACTATAGTCGACGTCATCAGCTCGTCGATGCTTTCCTGATTGTGTTTTCGCTGGATCAACTGAAAAGTTTGCATCACTGCTGTAAGCTTTTTTACCTCCATTCGAGCTAAATTTCCCTGAATATGCTTCACGTCAGATGCCCCATGAATTACTGAGAATTAATGGCCGGTATCGTCTTCAATCACGTTATAGGGCCTTGCTTCTCTATGGGTAGCAACTTTCTCTGCTTCCTTTTCCACGAATTCGTTTAGATGCCCGGACTAAGCCAGCTCTTCGAGTTGGGACTTTAGAGCCTTGCAATGCTAGGTTTTATGTCCTCCTTCTTTGTGAAAAGCGTATCTCAACGCATTGTTTCTCTTTGAGGGATCTCCTCCCATCTTCCTAGGCCACTTGATGAATGGGTCGTCTTTGATTTTTGTGAGAATTTTATAAATTGGTTCTCTGAAGACTGCGTTGATCGCCTAAAATGCTTTCGACACATCATTGTTGCCTCCATTCTTGGAGCCATTCTTTCCCCCATTCTTTCCTCCTTTCTTCTGGTTCTCCGTTTTATCACTGCCCTTGGCAGCGAGCTTAGCTCGACCGTTTTCCCCTGTGCTCGGGCGAGTCACATCTTCCACCTTGGCATATTTCTCGATACGTCCCATTAGGTCATCGATGGTCATGGCTTCTTTCGTTGTCAGGGACTGGTACAGAAGGGAAGAGCTGGGTAGCTTAATGTTGAAAGAGGCCACTGCCACTTGCTCCGAGCAGTCCTTGACCTCGTTGAATAACTCCCAGTACCTCTTCGCGTAGTCTCGGAGAGTCTCTTGAGGCGTTTTTTTTATTGTCAGCAAAGCATCCATCCTCTTGGAATGGGAGCTACTAGTAATGAATCGAGCCGTAAAGAGCTCGGCTAGGGACTTGAAACTCCTGATGGAGCGGTGAGGGAGTCTTTCGAACCATTTATGCGCCACATCATGCAGGCTTGAGGGAAAAATTTGACACATTAGCGCGTCTCGATGGTTCCAGAGGGTCATGGCCTGCCGGTACTTCCTGACGTGATCAATGGGATCAGTCTTACCATCATAAATTTTGAACCTTGGAATAACAAACTTCTTGGGGGATTCCTCTTCTTCTATTTCCCTCGAGAAAGGTGATTTCATTTGAGTTTTGAGAGCTCGCCTAGCGAGCTCTCGGGTCGATCTGGTACCATGATGTGCAGGGTGTTGGTCCATCTCCCTTCGAACCATACTTCGTATATTTTCGTTGGTGCGATCTGGGCTTATGTGATTACGAGCTAGTTGCAGTTTCTCGAGCAGGTCGTCCTCTGACTCGTTTCCCTCAATTTTTCTGGGACCCGCACCTGGGGTTCCTTCCTCGGCTGCGAGACTTGCTCACCTGAGGGCTAGGAGTGCGGTATGGACGTCTCTTGGTACCACGATAGAGTTCTCTCTCCATTCTTTCTAATATTCGTTTGAGGCGAGCATTCTCAGATTCGTGCTTACGAGAAGACTCCCTTTGCTCATAAAGACTCGCCTCATATGCATCGATCAGCCTGGATATTTGTGTGGACCTCGCTGGTCCTTGGCTTTCTTCTGAGGCTGGCCTTTCCAAGCGAGCCCTCTGATTCGAACGCCGAACTTCGGATCTAATCCTGGGAGGAGCAGATGGTTCTTGGATATCTCCTGCCTGGGGAGCATTACTACTGTGACCAGACATATGCTTCCCACTGAAGATATATGCTTACAAAGAATATATATGCTTTCTCAGTGAAGATATATGCTTCCCACTGACGGCGCCAATTGTGGTGACAAATTATTATTCAACATAAAGAGATAATAGAAACACAATCACCAAGAAAAATAAGGAATACAAAATCCCAATCACACAACACAAGATGTACGTGGTTCAGCAAAGGTGCCTACGTCCACGGTGGTGCAGTCAGTATTATTTCTATATACTCCGGAGAGTGATTACAGAGAATACAGTGTGTCCTATGCCCCGTACCTAGGGTTTATTATATACATGTTCATTTTCAGGGATTGGGGTGTTGGACTCCCCCACGTTTTCCATCTTC
Organism: Sambucus nigra; assembly: GCA_949130495.1. Lineage (NCBI taxonomy): Eukaryota > Viridiplantae > Streptophyta > Magnoliopsida > Dipsacales > Adoxaceae > Sambucus > Sambucus nigra. Next base: position 327,529,172 of record OX422216.1, on the reverse strand, counting down.
TCCTAGAACCCCTCTTAACGAGAACATGGGAGAAGACTAAATTATAACCGATTAAGATAGGGAGGGTCTGGACTTTGGGCCGCTATAATTGGGCTACTCGTCTAATCCCATCTTTTTAATTTTGGGTACCCATAATAATAACGGTTTGGGATATATGTTACGAAACTTTACCATATGTACAACAACCAGGGTAGTGGTAACAAAGACGATAATATAGTAAGTGTTTTCGGCTATATTATTTCTGATTGATATGATTACATAGTGAGATGATGTTATGTTTTTTTAGACTTATATTTATTTTATTATGTTTGTTCAGATTAAAACATCTCGGGAAGCACACCTTGTTAACACAGGTAAGCAGTTTAAGTTCGATAGCTGCTACAAAATATTGAAATATCTACCCAAATTTGATCTTTGGAACACGTTGTTTAACCACGAGTCGAATATTACCAACCCAACAACACAAGGATGATTGCCTTGGAGGATGAGAGGTACCTTATAGGCCTCCTAGATGAAAGGGTGAGAAACAACGTGCATGCTAGCGAGCAAAAAATGATAGCTTAGATGCAAATGCCATCATATCGAAGAAATGTGATGCCTTCTATGTGAGGTATGAGGAAAAGAAAGAATGGGAGGCAAACTGGGAAAAGATATTTGATCCTCAAATGCAATCTTTTATAGCTAAGAAAAGGCAAGATCAAATTACTAAAAAGGAAGATCAATTAATTCGTTTAAGGTGCGATTGTTCCGCTATCATGGATATGGAGATGGACATGTTGAGGTTGAATGAGGCCCAAACCCAGATCGAACTAAAACAATATAGTAAAATTGAACCGATGGTGCTGTGAACCACTTCTTTCGATGACTACCTTTGCTACTGGAACATCTAACTAATACTCTGGAGTGTCTAAGTCATCTAATGGTTTGGGGTCACGTGATTAAACCATGTGTAATTTCCTGTAAACACATTCTTTGTGTATTAGTCACCCAAATTAATAGTAGTTGTCCAACCCATATCAATTTAATATTTTTAATATTTCAATCATTGGAGAATATATCTTTATGTCAACATTTCATACGTGAGTTTACTTTAATATGTAATGTAAACATAGTACAACACCACTAAACCTATTATAACAGTTTAAAACCTCACTTAAAAAAGCCATGGTAAATAAGAACATCGCCAAGTCAGAACCTCCATAGATAATTCTTATGGAAACATATAAAGAGAAACCACATAATATTAAAAAAAAAAAAAAAGTAACACTGAAATTAAACAAAACAATTATAAAACCCCATCCCTTATCACTCGTTATCGTCACCATTGTCCTAATTATTCTATATATGATCGATCAAATCATCTCGCAACTGACAATGTTTGTCATGATCACTCATTCTTCAATCAAGTCCTAAGTATGCATAAAACAATGTTTCCCCCATGGGATTATAGGGGATCATCATTCTGCACGTACTCATTATTCCACGACCCCCTATGCTCATCCTCCACATTCATGTTATGTATATTGATACATGATTTAATAATTATATCCAGCCACACCCTATTCCATAGCTTACAGGGTTCAAAGATTAAAGAAAACCTCACTTGTAGCACACCAGATGCCCTCTGAACACCCTTAATGTATGCCTCTTGCTTTTGGTAAAAAAACATTTATTTGTGCATCAGGTGCATCATATTTTTATATGTCTGCACCATGGTTGCGTATGATGGATATATCCCATTATTCAAATAATATCTCGTGTCATAATCATTAACATTTATTTAATAATCCATGGGGGACATCACATGTGACACCCCGCCTAGTAAAATACCAGGTGATCAGTCCAATATCAAATGAAATAGGAATCTCAAATGGTTTCATCCTCAACATCACTGTCAAAAACCTATTAATTACTATAACCTATTAGGCCCGACATCAAATTTTAAACTTTCTAATCTTTTTAACCTAAATGGACAAGTAAAAATCCATTCATCCAAAGATATGAGCAACGAATTAAATAAATAATAATCGATAACTCTCCGTAAAACATTTATAGAACCATATCGAATAGGAGTAAAAGACCACAATTGGGAAATATGCCTGAATATTACAACAGTAACTCCTATCTAAACCACAAAAATAGAAGCGTCTAAACAATTTCTAGTCAACAACCACAACTGCAAAAGCAACATCCGACTCGAAGGGAAAATCATCCAGGCGTCCCTGTGTCTGGACACCTAAAAAGTATAACAAAGGAGAAGAAAAAAAGAAATAGATACGGGTCAGAGCGCGAGTTTTGAAAAAAAATTAGCAAGTGCTTAACATACTTTAATATTTAAAATATGATACTCTCCATATTTAAACTAGTGTCACACACACACATGAGATACCCCTTATTTCTCATCTAACAGTGCACACATAATGCATGTATTTTAAAACACCCTAGTTAGTTACCCATCCTAACTAGCACCTTGAAAAAATCCCAAGTCACCATACGCTATCTCGCACCCTGCATAATATAAAATATTCTAAGCTATCGCTCGAGCTTAAGCATTTTAATCTTTCACCTATTATACATTCCTTCATTTGAATAATATTCACTAGTTATACACTATTCAGTATTCACATTTTAGTGTTATATCTCGTATATAATATTCTTATCTTTATATACATATATCACATGTTTTATTCCCGATTTTATACCCCCGGATGATCCAAAAATTATTATGTCCGTATATATATATATATATATATATATATATACATGTCCAGTATATCCATGCTTATATATCGCACACTATATAAGTATAATAACAATCCCTCAGAGCTATAACTCAGTGGATGCAGTCTTTCAATGCTATCATCTTCAAGGAAATTACCCACATACCATCCTAGGTACCAGCGGTCAGATTCTCACACCGACTTGGTAAAAACCAAATCACAACGTATGGGAAGCAGCCATAGTTCCTCACCGAAAATGAGAACGGAACATACTCACCATGTCTCACCCTTTTTTAAAATCACATAATATAAAATGGACGTTATGACCCGGGGACTATACGATCCCAGCTCCTCAAGCCAAGGGCGTCACCCACATCGTGCAACTTCCCATGATATCACTAGAGGAGTATGCTTCACATAAATATATCATTCACACACAGATATATTCATAGTCATGAAATATATATGTTATCTCTATACCTGTATATATATCACATCAAATCCGACTATTCATGCCTATTTCTTGAGGCATTAGCCTATAATTCCCAGTATACCAATTCATATTAATCAATAAGTGTACACACAACTTATTTTATTCCCATATGTATTTTCTCATTTGTGATGCGATTCTCACATAAATGTATAATCCCGAGTAATAGCTTATCACGTCTAACTAGTTTTCTTAAATCATCCTATTCGCACCCTAGGATTTACTCACACACACATATATATATATATATATATATATATATAATCGGCATATATATTCTACACGCATAAATATATATGTACCCAAACATTCCTAAATTTAAATCCCTAATCTTTCCCACTAACCTGAGACTTATATATCACCTATTTACTCTTTTAGAGGTCTTCGCACTCTATTTAGGATCCCCTAATATCTATCTCCAATTAGCAATTCTTCTCCAATCCTTTTAATCCAAGAAAAACTCTCAAATCTTTCTGTCAAAATCGGACCGAATCGATGGCCAAGGAAAATGAATCGGTTCAGTGCCCTAATAAACGAACCGATCCAGTACCCCAAAAATGAACCGATTCGATCATAAACGAACCGAACCAATGACCTCAATTCAGACCAGTTCGGTTTATCCATATTTATGCTTTCTACAAAATTCACTCTTACACTCATCCAATCTAAGATTTAAGGTTTCTAATCTCCCAAACCAACAACGTAAATATCTACACACTTATCTACAACCAACACAACCATTTAATTTTCATGGGATTCATCATAAATATCATGTATTAAATCCTAACCTCAAAATCAACGCATTTTATTATCTCCTACATTTCCACCACTAAAATGCTTCAAGCTTAGATTTTCATAAGAATTTATCATCAAATAAATTTTATATGAAAATCATTTCGACAAACCCCATTTTCATTCAAGAATCTCGAACCCAAAATCTTATAGTTTTCACACTAACTATAATATGAACAATAAACACACTTAAGTCATTAAATCAAGTTAAACACTTGCTTGGTTAGATAAATCCGACGATCTCATGCCGAAATCCGCCAAAGCTTCGCCCGAGTCTCCTCTTTTTCTCCCTTTTCTTCTCTTCTTTCCTCTTTTATCTTTCTCTCATGACTTATAAGAGAGAAAATAAGGGTTCTCTCCTTATTAAACCCAAAATTAACTGGTATACACAAATGCGAGTCCTTACTGATCCAAAAAGTCTCCGGAACCCAAACACTACCCCCGAATCCTCTATTCTGACTATCTCGGCCCTTTTGAGACCAATCGTGCACTCGAAATTTCCATCAGAGTCACTCCTGAAAAATTTTTCTTAAACCCAACACATCTCCACACATGTTTTCCAAATAAAATAACATCACCTGGCGCTTTTATTCACTTGCGACATGAAATATAATTAGTCCATCTCATCTACTTCAAATTCTTAAATGATTAAATTACACTCACTCATGTAATTTAAGTATCCATAAAAGTACGGGGTATTACATTCTCCCCGTACAAGAGAATTTAGTCCTCGAAATTCGGACAAGACCCGTACCAAAACTTAGGATCTTGAGCCTCACACAACACCCCCCAAATCATATCATACTAACATAAGGGTCACTCCACTATATGCCCGCTAGTGGTACCCACCTGTCTAAAGGCTTACTCACTATATCCCCAACTTCATGATAAACTTGATCAATTCTCTTCATACTGATACACTCCATCAGTCATAAGCTTTCACTTCAATAATGCCACATCACACATTGTGCTTCTACCAATGATATCCAAATAAGACGATTCTATACTTCATTGGATCTGTCGCCACACTTATATTAGAGGGACACACATCACTAAGTATCGGCATCCCATATCTATCCTAACACAAAACTCCCATCCATAGAAAAGACCACAAGAATATCTGACTACTCCTCTCAGTCCTTACAATCTCGTTTCATATCGATGTAAGTCTTACGACGCTCAAAAGTCATACCAGACTCTAAATCATGTCCGATCCAAAAGTCTAGTTATTCGCTCACCTCTAGATAACTAGAGGGAGAATGACTAGGCTTTCCCATACAAAACCTTAATAGGCACCTTATCCACAATAAACAGGTACGAGTGACTACACATAATTCTACTATTTGATAATTTTCCTTCCAATTACCATACCACGCTTTACTTCAATTACAATCTATGACAGTTACGAAAGTCCAACAACTTCACTGACTCCAGAATCGCATTCATGCCTCTTTACTAGTCGCCAATCACCTCTCGTCTACTCATCAGGCCATAGGTGACACGACTTGCCCAAAATAAAACGTCATCCCCACTGATTCCCAAAAATCCCTATCGGAGGTGGGGTTCAAGGATCTTCATCCTAATTCACCACAATATTGGGAGGCACCTCGCACTGGTGCAATCCTTCTTTACTAGCCTGGCTTCCCATTCCATCACTGGAATCAACAACTTGATACAAAATTTTTTGGTTGATCATCTCGAACCGACTTATTTCCATCTATAAGTGGTACACCCGGAGACAATCTCAATGTGTCTCACCTAACACCAATTTCAACTTATAATGCTCACATTAAGTGGTACTTTATACTCCCTTTCTTCCTCTAGGGTGTACCAAAAGTCATAGCCCTTGCACTTTTTTCCATTTGCACACTTCTAGGCCCTTTTTCCTTATAAGCATCAACATTCTATTTATGCGCAATCCACTCTCCCTTCAACTGAGTAGGAATCCACTCAACTTTCCCACAGCAGTTGGACTTACCTCTCCTTAAGAGATATCCTTTTAAGTGGCTTCCCATAGCCTTTCAACCCATCTTGGGTGTGCCAACTCTCATTGCACACATATACGTGGATAATCATCATTCTCACACGAAGTTCAATCCATCATGACATGCCATCTTGTTAATAAATTCCCCTCTAAAATATAATCCACACATTTATTCTTACGTCCTCCTATCTCGGATGATTAGAAATCAGCTAACCAGGGCACCCATACACCCTATAATCGGTGCATATTTGCATAACACTGTAAATGTCACACACTTTTCTCCAAATTGGCCTCGAATTATCGATGTGGATATAACACATGGGTATTCTCAATCACCCCATAAATCGAAATCTAAGTCTCCTTAACCTCGTTCCACCCTTCAATTCATGGTAAAAAGAAAAAAATTCAATGCTCTCTCTCAACACTACCGGCTCCACTGGCCTTATACTATATAATATCTCTTAGCTCAGAGTGTTTTCTCTACACTTCCATTGATCAACATACAAAACTAATGCCCTAGCATTCATCAACATCTCTCTACTCGCGACGTTCATCAAGGTTCATGTGCATCTCATCCCGCAGTAACATCCAAATAAGGAACTTTCCCCCCAAATGCACTATCACTCAGCATTGGTGGTAATCACATTCCATAAACCTCAAACACATAACCAGGACTCCCAAAATCCTATCCCCGGAAGAAAATATAAATCTCAACCCCCACGTCTCTAAAGGAGCAATATAACAATGCGATGTCCCTATCAACAAGTTTTGAGCACTAAACATAATAATGAGCTAAATCTCTCTATTCAACACCAAATCTAATATACCTCAATTAACATCAATAAGGTCCCCACACACCTGGATAAAATATCCCGAGACAACTGTACTCTCCGTAGTCTTTATCAGAATGCAATATAAATCCTAGCTCGACCCTCTTTCAGGTGAGATATTGCCAAAACAACTCATCCTGTCCTGGAACAACGAGCACGATATCCTTGCATTATCAGCCCGCTATTGTTCCAACCAGTCTATACTCAGGATAATATTACACTCTTATAACACATCACAAGACAAGTAATTCTAATAAAATATATACCACTGTACCTACACCCGTTTCCCCATGGATGAAACCAAAAATAATCTCTCTATACCACAGAAAATACATAAACATAATAATACTATCGATATATACACTAAAATCATCTCACACGCGAATCTAGTGCTAATCAAGATACAGTGGCTCACTCATGCCACACCAAGCATACCTCATTCATCTGAGGTTAAAACTCATTCCTCTATCTTGCCAATCTCCCTGGCTGCTTAAATGGTTCCTGAACATGACACGTCTATCCTAACTAAACCAAAAACTATCTTAATCATTACCCTTACTAGGCACCATACTCTTGTCCCTTTACTCGGTTCGAAAAAAAATAATGTATGTGGTCCTACTCCCCACATAAAAGTACCTCTTCATATAATTCCACTTATCTTCGGCCACACTAACCATATTGGGGTTGTCCTCCTCTAGAACCCTGGTAGCCTCAACCCTAAAGGCCAGCCTCATTGCTCCCTTAGCTCCGCTGGCCCTTAGGAGCACACTACTGGTCTTACCAGTCCCAACTAAATCCACTATCACTCAATAGGAATTTAGCAATCTAAATCATTTAAATGGGTTTCGTGATGGGTCTCCCCCTGTGGTGTTTGACTAGCATCGTTACATCTAGTCTTACTCGCTGACTAAATTCTCTAATTCATTTTGATCCCTTCACATAGAAGCATTAATACCTCCACTAATAAAACACGACATAGTCTCCATCCGCATCGACTTTCCAAGCAGAATTTCTTCTAAGCGCCGGTGACTCCTCTCGTAATTCCATCACCCACTTAATGACTTTTTTCTCCATTGTACTAAATATGGTGATTTACTCCCAACATTACAACACTGCTCCTACGAGCCAAGAAAACTCTTACCCCAATTTCACTTCCGAGTATACTACTCCCTACTATATGACAAAGCCTTTGGGTATTCTACATCCAATGGCTACACACATAATCTCCACATTTACCAAAATTCCAAAGAGTGGTCATATTCAAAGACCTCTTTGACTCTCTCCCATTCTAACCACATTAGGTGAGTCTAGTTTAGCACCACTTTCTGCTATAGCGGCACCTGAAAATATAAATTGCACCCTAGCAGTCCTTAAATCTCCACCTTCCTGAGAAAAACTAAGGGTGACCTCGTCTACGGTCATCGTCCCCAAAGTATCCTTCAACTTTAATTGAGCCCCGCCTCCTAATGTCCTCTCAACAACCCCCATCAATTGTCCTTCATTGTTCAGCACACGAACACACCCGAACGCATAAAAGATTCACTACATTTATACTTTATGGGAGGAGAACGAAAACTCACCATAAGAATCAACAATCCTAAAAATAGGGCTCTATATTAAATAGAAAGCAACGCTAGAAACGTAGCGCTCTACACATATTCCTAAGGACACTAGAACCTGATTATCTGATACCACCCGTGACACCCCACCTAATAATACTGGGTGATTAGTCCTATATCAAATTAAATAGGAATCTCAAATGGTTTCATCCTCATCATCACTGTCGAAAATCAATTAATTACTATAACCTATTAGGCCCGACGTCAAATTTTAAACTTTCTAATCTTTTTAACCTAAACGCACAAGTAAAAATCTATTCATACAAAGATATGGGCAGGGATTAAAATAAATAATAACCGATAACTCTCGATAAAACATTTATACAACCATATCGAATATGCGTAAAATAAAAATTCCATAAATAATAAAATACCACAATTGGGAAACATGCCCAAATATTACAACAGTACCTCATGTCTAGACCACAAAATAGAGGCGTCTAAATAATTTTCGACCAACATCCACAAGTGCGGCAGCAACATCTGATTCGAAGAGAAAATCATCTAGGCGTCCCTGTGTCTGGACACTTAAAAAGTATAACAAAGGAGAAGAAAAAGGAAAATAGATACCGGTCAGAGCCTGGGTTTTGAAAAACATTTTAGCAAGTGCTTAACATACTTTAATATTTAAAATATGATGCTCTCCATATTTAAAATGGTGTCTCACTCACATGAGATATCCCTCACTTCTCATCTAATAGTGCATGCCTAACGCATGTATTTTAAAAGACCCTAGTTAGTTACCCAACCAAACTAGAACCTCGCAAAACTCCCAAGTCACCATACGCTATTTCGTAACCCGCATGATATAAAATATTATAAGCTATCGCCCGAGCTTAAGCATTTTAATCTCTCACCTATTATACATTCATTCATTTGAATAACTTTTACTATATATACACTATTCACATTTTCGTGTTATATGTCGTATATAATATTCTTGTCTTCATATACGTATATCATATATTTTATTTCGAATTTTATACTCTCGGATGATCCAGAAATTATTTAAAATACAATCTTTATTATGTCTGTGTGGGTGTATATATATATATATATATACACACAATATACTATACACGTCTAGTATATCCATGCTTATATATCGCATACTATATAAGTGTAATAACCATCTCTCAGAGCTATAACTCAATGGATGTATTCTCTCAATTCTATCATAGGGAATTACCCACATACCATTATGGGTACCAGCAGTCAAAATCTCACAATGACTTGGTAAAAGCCAAATCACAACATATGGGAAGCTGTCCTAGTTCCTCACCGAAAATGAGAACGAAACATACCCACCACGTCTCACCCTTGATAAAAATCACACAATATAAAATGGATGCTATGACCTGGGAACTATACGATCCCTGCTCCTCAAGCCAGGGGCCTCACCCACATAGCACAACTTCCCATGATAGCACTAGAGGGGTATGCTTCACATAAATATATCATCCACACACAGATATATTCATAATCATATCAAATATACTCTCTCTCTCTCTCTCTCTCTCTCTCTCTCTCTCTCTCTCAATATATATATATATATATATATATATATATAATCACATTAAATCCGACTATTCATGCCTATCTCTCGTGGCATTAGCCTATAATTCTCAGTCTACCAATTCATATTAATCAATAAGTATACACACGACTTATTTTATTCACATATGTATTCTCTCACTTATGATACGATTCTCACATAAATGTATATTCCCGCATAATAGCTTATCACGTTTAGCTAGTATGCTTAAATCATCATATTCACACCTTAGGATTTACTCATATACATTCGGCATATATATATATATATATATATATATATATATATGACCCATATATGTATAATCATCATATATATTCTACACGCGTGCATATATATGTACGGACCCGCCGAATAATTCCTCAAATGTCGTTCGTCCCAAACAATCCTAAAAATAAATCCCTGATCTTTCCCATTAACCCGAAACTTATATATCACCTATTTATTCGTTTAGAGGTCCTCGCACTCTATTTAGGATCCTCTAATATCTATCTCCAAAAAGGAATTCTTCTCCAATCCTTTTAATCCAAGAAAAACTCTCAAATGTTTATGTCAAAACCGAATCGAACCGATGTCCAAGAAAAAGGAACCGGTCCGGTGCCCTAATAAACGAACCGATCCAGTACCCCAAAAATGAACCAATTCGGTCATAAATGAATCGAATCGATAACCTCAGTTCGAACCGATCTGGTCTATCTAAATTTTTGCTTTCTATGAAATTCATTCTTACACTCATCCAATCCAAGATTTAAGGTTTCTAATCTCCCAAACCAATAATGTAAATATCTACACACTTATCTACAACCAACACAACCATTTAATTTTCATGGGATTCATCATAAATATCATGGATTAAATCCTAACCCAAAAATCAACCCATTTCATTATCTCCCAAATTTCCACCATTAAAATGCTTCAAGCTTATATTTTCATAAGAATTTATCATCAAATCAATTTTATATGAAAATAATTTCCACAACCCAAAATCTTATAGTTTTCACACCAACTATACTATGAACAATAAACACACTTAAATCATTAAAGCAAGTTAAACACTTGTCTGGTTGGATAAATCCGACGATCTCATGTCGGAATCCACCAGAGCTTGGCCCGAGTCTCATCTTTTTCTCCCTTTTATTCCTTATTTATCTTCTTTCCTCTTTCCTCTTTCTCTCATGACTTATAAGAGAGAAAATAAGGATTATCTCCTTATTAAATCCAAAATTGACTCGTATACACAAATGTGAGTCCCTACTTATCCAAAAAGTCCCCGGAACCCAAACACTACCACCGGGTACTCTATTCTGACTATCTCATCCCTTCTGAGGCCAACCGTGCACTCGAAATTTTCATCAGAGTCACTCCTAAAAAATTTACATCTTAAATCCAACACATCTCCACACGTGTTTTCCAAATATAATAACATCACATGTCGCTTTTATTCACTTGTGACATGAAATTTAATTAGCACATCTCATCTACTTAAAATTCTTAAATTATTAAATTATACTCACTCATGTAATATAAATATCCATAAAAGTATGGGGTATTATATCACCCTATTTTAGAGTTCATGAAAAATATTTGAACGATGCAACACGCTTAGATCATTGCACGACTTTATCACCCCGATGAAAGACTTCCATATCCACAAGTCATATGACACGACAACTTCTAGCATGGTGGTATGAGACTCCTTTCTACCGTTGTACTATACGTGCCAAGCCGTTGGAGAATTCTTCCATTTTTAGTAAATGTAGTCGATGCTCCCCAGCATGCCCGAAAAACCGCTTTCCTTGTTATGTTCATAAAGCATGTGCACACGCACTATTATTGGAATGTTAAGGTATTCTGTACTAAGTATGAACACAATAACTTCTGCAAACTTTATAACAGTCCCAAGCATTGTTGTTCGCTCATCGCTAGCTGCACACCCCATACATTATGTTAACCACCATTTGCAAGGACACTATGGCTCCTATAACTTTTTGATGTGGGTTAAGACTAAGTCGCTTGCATGCATCGGGTTTTTGTATGAAGTAATTATCACAAATGCATAAGGCCATGAGGACATGATTGTACATATAATACCATATCTTGAATCGTCTTCAAAAAAATCTCTCTGAGTAAACTGCGTTATCTCCAAAATAATCCTCCCATAATGTTTTATAGCCTCTTTCCTACGTCGGTTGATCCCGCGCCTTTTTTTGATTTCTTTAGTGTGTCTAATTATATTACCTTTAGCAATCCATCTTTGAATCTCCATGCGCACTACTACCTCATCGTCAGAGTCGGAGTCAATATAACCTTCCATGTTAGCATACTCATTGAGAATTCACTGTCCTTCATCACTGGAGCTTGAGTTGGCCATTGTATTATGCACATGTAAAAGAGAACTATGTATTTATATCATTTGAACTCATGCTCTAAGACTTGTTTGGAAATAATATATTCATACTCTAGTTAATTGTTTTACAAATTATTTTCGTCCTTTATCTAAAATAGGATGGAGTAGTGCAGCAAAAGATGTGTGAAATAATTTTGCTAATATTAACTCATGGGTGGAGTCCATATAATTATTAACCTACAGTTACATCACCATACTTTATTTATATTGTCACCTTAGCGTAATAGTGTTTTCCACTTAAGGACTCATGGATGGGCAAGTCTAGGGTAGTGTGCGTATGAAATAATGTGAAAAGAAATTAATATGTTAACAGTTAATTATTTTTCAAATTATTTTCGTCCTTTAGCTAATACAAGATGGAGTAAGGCATCAGGACCCGTGAGTAATAATTTTTCTAATATTAACTCATGGGTGCAGGGCATATAATTGTTAACCTATGGTCACATAACCCTACTTTTTTTGTAATGTCACCTTAATGTAATAGTGTTTTTCACTTCAGGACACATGGGTGGGAAGATATAGGGTAGTGCGCATAGGAAATAATGTGAAAATAAACTAAAATATTAACAGTTAATTGTTTTACAATTTATTTCCATCATTTAGATAAAATAGGATGGAGTTGGGCACAAGGAACTGTGTGCAATAATTTTGCTAATATTAATTCATGGGTGTAGGCCATATATTTGTCAACCAATAGATTCATGGTGTTGATGATGGATTAATGGTTCTCTGTTCAAATCCGTACTGCTTAGATGCTTAGGATGAAAGACCTAGGTCCAATTCTTCAAGAATACCTCATAAGCCTTGAAAATAGTTTCTCTCTTCTCTCTAATGGCCTCCTTTGGGTTTATGTGCTAACCCCAATCTCTAATTATCAGATATATGACTCTAAATTTCGTAGGTCCCTTAATCTCTATTTGTTAAATTACCAAGTCACCCTCAATGGGTGTCGGTTTGGTCTAAAATTGACCTGGGACCCAAACTATACTACTGGATACACTATTCTGACTATTTTGACCCATTCGGAATCATCCGTGACCTCTAAATTATCATCTAAGTCACTTAAAATATATTTCCTTCCTCGACCTCAAATTATTCTACGCGCGACTCCCGCTTGAGATGAAATAAAATACGCACATATCACTCGCTATGCCGTATAACACTAATCATTAATTATTTAGTATTCACACTTAGTAAATATTATATCATAATATTAATCAGTATCTATCTCTCGATTAATATTTAATAATTACATTTATCATTTAATCACATTAAATTACTTCACTCGCATAATTTAAATAAAACATATTTTCTTAATTAATTCCCAAATTAATTAAATTATAAATACGCAAAAATACGGGGTATTACATACTCCCTCCTAACAAAGAAATTTCATACTCGAAATTAGGACATATCTGTGGTGAATAAATCTAGATACTGCTCTCGCATGTCATCCTCCCGCTCCTATGTTGACTCATCAGTATTGTGGTGTCCCCATATTGGACCACAGTATACGCTCACTAGGATCTAAAATAGTCACGGCCTCTCCTCATACGAGAAGGGTGGTTGTAAATCAATCTCCTCAAGTGTAACGTGCCAGAAGGCTCTCTCACTCCTCCTGTACTTCATCACGGATGACAGATGGAACATGTCGTGTATCCGATGAAGATTATCTGGAAGTCACAGTCTGTATGCTATCGGTTCCACCCTCTCTATAATAGGAAACGATCCCACATATCTCGGCGCTAACTTTCCTCTCTTGCCAAATTTCATAATCCCTTTCATAAGAGATACTCAAACCAACACTTGGTCGCCAACCTCTAACTCCACATGTCTCCTGTCGACGTCGGCATAACTCTTATGCCATCATGAGGTATTCGAATACTCCCTCGAATCAACTCAATCTTGGCAGTACTCCCCTAAATCATCTCGGGTCCTAATAAATTTTTATCCCCCACCTCTAACCAGTAAGCGGGCGAACGATAAGGCCTCCCATATAATGCCTCGAACGGTGTCATATCGATAGTAAATTGGTAAGAGTTGTTATACGCAAACTCGACCAATGGGAGGTATCTCTCCCACCCTCCCCTAAAATCTAGAATGAACATCCTCAGCATATCCTCAAGCATCTGATTCACCTTCTCAGTCTGTCCATCTGTCTGCGAGTGGTACGCTATACTCAACCGTAAATCTGTGCAAATGGACTCCTAAAAGCTCTACCAGAAGTGTGACTCAAAATTTTTGTCTCTATAAAAAACAATATTAATCGAGACCACGTACATATTAATAATCTCTTAAATGAACAGCTGCACATACAACATCATCTCGTAGTCAGTGCGAACTGGCAAGAAATGAGCCAGCTTTGTCTGCCGATCCACTATCAGGCATATGAAACCGTGACCCCTATGCGACATAGGTAGCCCAGTAATAAAGTCCATCGAAATGGTCTCTCACTTCCACACATGAATTTCAAGTGAATGTAACATCCCCTAAGGCCTCTGATGGTCAACTTTCACAAGATGACAAGTAATACACTTTGAGGAAAAATCTTTTATATCTCTCTTCATACTGGCCCACCAGTACTATCTCCTCATATCTTGGTACATCTTATGGTCACTGAGATATACCGAAAACCTAGAACATGAGACTCAGTCATAACTTTATGTCTCCAATCCTCATCCTCGGGAACTACCAATCTCCCATTAAAGCATAGACCTCCCTTTGAACTGACTGAGTAAGACTCTACATCCTCAGTTAATAAATGTCGTACCCTATCCTGATAGAACTGATCCTCTGCCTGTGCCTTCACTACCCGCATAACGATCTCAAGAGTAATCGTCATAACTTCCATGCACGCTATGGAAATCCCATATTCTTGTCGAAGCTCACTCCACTTCACTTTTCATACCTCTTCTAATTCCTAGTAGATCATCGGCTTAATGCGTATGCAACTACGTTAGCCTTACTAGGATGATATTTTATATCAAACTGGTAGTCCTTCATGAATTCTAGCCATCACCTCTGCCTCATGTTCATATCCTTCTGTTCGAAGAGATACTGAATTGACTTATGATATGTTATAATGTAAATTGATTCCCTAATAGGTAATGTCTCCATATGCTCAATGTAAAAATGATTGTTGCAAACTCGAGGTCGTGGGATGGTTAATTCTTCTCATAGGGATTAAGCTTTTGATATGCATAAGCTATCTCAATCTCCTCTTGCTGTAACACACCCCAAGTCCCTGTAAGGATGCGTCACGCCAATCCTCCCCCGGGCAAAATAAGTACTGGTGCTGATGTTAGTCGGTCCTTTATCTCGTCAAAAGCCAAATGACAATGGTCGCTCCACACAAATGGTACTCCCTTATGAGTTAAGTTCGTCAAAGGCCCAATAATATTTGAGAAACCCTTGATGAAGAGACAATAATATCTGGCCAACCCCAAGAAGCTACGAATCTCATTAGGTGTTGTAAGCTACCCCCACTCCCTCACTACCAATACCTTACTCGAATCAATAGTTATGCCCCTGTCGGACACAATGTGGCTAAGAAACTGTACCTCTCAAAGAAAAAATCCACACTTACTAAATTTAGCATACAACTGATGGTTCTGTAATGTCTACAGATCCATACGTAAATGCTGAGCGTGCTCCTCCTCCGTTCATGAGTAAACTAGGATGTCTTCTATGAACACGATCACAAACTGGTCCAAAAACTCCCCAAACACCCTGTTCATGAGATCCATGAATACTGCATGTACATTGGTGAGCCCAAACAACATCAACCTACAATCATACAACCCGTACCACGATAAGAAAGTAATCTTAGGTACATCCTCCTCTCGGATGCGCAATTGGTTATATCAACACCTTAAATTAATCTTTGAAAAGTAAGCTGCCCCTCTTAACTGATCAAATAAGTCATCAATTATATGCAATGGATACTTGCTCCGTATCGTCACCTTGTTCAGCTCCCTATAATCCACACACAAGTGAAGTAAACCGTCCCTCTTCTTCAAAAATAACACTGGAGCACCCGAAGGCAGTGTACTCTGCTGAATAAAACCTTGACCCATGAGCTGTTAAATCTACTCTCTCATCTCCCGCATCTCTGAAGGAGCCATGTGACATGGTGCTCTGGAAATTGGTCTTGTCCCCCGTGCTAAGTCGATGACAAACTCTATTTCTCAGCTCGGTGGTAGCCCGGGCATATTCTGAAATACGTCCTCAAACTCCCTCACTAATGCAATCAAGTCTAAAGGTACCACTATCTCCTACGAGGTTTCCTCCGTACTAAAATATAGGTGAGTGCGTGAGCCTCCCTAAGGTAGAGGCATTGCCACTAGGAACATCTCTTTCCCTGTGATGGAGAACAATATAGTCCTCTCATAACAATCTACCATCGCTCGATAACTCTCCAACCAATCCATGTCTGGAATCACGATGTACCCCTCCATGTATATCATGAGGAGGTCTACTGTTAGACTTAATCTCCCAATTAAAATATTGATTCCTTTACATATCGAATGTACCAGTGAACCACTACCCATCGGTGACTCAACACACATAAGAAGGCTGTCGGTTATCTCTAATAAACTAGCGGCTCATGTAAATCTAGTCTTAATAAAAGAATGTGATGCTCCAGTATCAAACATAATCCTAACCTCAATCCCATGAATAGGAAACGTATCCTCTACTGCCTACAGTACCCGTAGTGCTGGAGGCATCAGTATATCCAAAACGTTGTATGCATGCCCGTAGTGCATCTGACCCTGCTACTATTATAGGGTCGGTGCTGGTTCTAGAGTTATCGAAGCCTGTTGCCCCTATTGGGTAACCTACTTTTGTGCCCTGTCTCACTGTGGATAATCTCTACTCTTGTGACCCTACTGGACACATGTGAAACACTGACCCTGGAATTGTCTTTATTCCTAGACCCACTGGCCCTGATGTTGGCCCTGGTGGCCTTGGCCCTACTAGCCTCCCCCTGGTTCCCTTGGCTCTGATGACCTTAAGGAACTTCTACTGCTGGGGACACTGCTGGCCCTGCCTAAATCCCCCATCAGGTCGAGAACCTTCAGATATGAACCTTTTGGTAGAGTTCCCATGTCGAGAATCTTACCCCTGCTAACTCGCTATCTTTTTCTGCTTGGGTGGTGCCCCACTACCACTGCTCCCCCCAGCCTTGCCTTGCTGGATAGGCTCACCTTTCTTGCTCCCTTTCGCATGGAAGCGATGATCCTGACAATGCACCAGTGCGGCATTGACGACGTCAGTGTATGTCATCAATGTAGGGTTACCAATCAAATGTTGTCTGATCCTCCAGGCCAGCCCATCAATAAATCTATCGTTCTTACTCTCTGTAACACCCCGCCCGCCCGGGGAGAGTGAACGGAGAGCTAATGCGATAAAATAAATCCAAATCCACAAGTGACAAGGTATAGAGCATCTAAGTCCCACAACAACAAAAAAGAAACTACAAATCTCAATCTCTTCAAATTAAATACCAAATCTTTAATGCTCTATACAGCAAAATAAATAATACAAATCTTTCAAAAATATTCTTCCCAAAATAATCCATGCTAAAATAATCCCAATTGATCCATAGCGTCCCAAATCCACGCTAACCTGCCAACTAAAAGAAAATATGGGGAAGTACACAATACAATATGAATTATGCTCAACAAATATGGATTAGCAACGAATAAAACGTAACAAAACGAGTACGAATATTCAAATCAAAATGCAAATCTCAATAGTATTTCATCATTATAATTTTTCAACAACACATCAATGGGTCACCAGGCCTCACCCCATTCGCATATGCTTTATCAAGCCATAGCCCGGGAATAGGAATTTTGGCGGGTGCTCAACATCCGTGCCATATTAAAATCTCATGACAACGTGCTCAACAACAACATGAATAATACCACATGAATCAAAATAATCTCAACAATTATTTTTCTAGATTTCAATGAATTTATCAATTCAAATATGAGTTCAATTAAATAAGAAATCAACGGAATAAAAACTCGCGAGATTAAGGAGCATATTGTGTAAACCCCCATACCTCAAACCATGATGAGAAACCAACGATCACATCCTCAAGATCAACAAAAAAGATATAAAAAATCTCCTCCAAGAACCTCCAACAAAATATCCCCAAGAACACCTCTAATCTAAGGTTGGAACTCACAAATCTCAAGGGCCAATGTGTATATAAAAAGAAGAGGAATATAAAATATATTTGATGCCAAAATTTGTGCCAAAAGTATGTTAAAAGGCTTGACCACGACTTCCTTTTATAATGCAAAGAAATGAAGAGTTGGAATACAAAAGACTCCTTTAAATAAGGCAAATAAATGAAGAGTTGGAAGTCAAAACAACTCCAAGAGTTAAAAACATTTAAAAATCATTTTGAAATTCGTTTTAACTCCATTTTTGAAACCGTTTGAAATTCTCGCCTTTAAAAATATTAAACCAACATATTTGAGCAATAAAAATAATTTTATCAAAAACTTTATTTCCTCCATTTTCCAGAAATTAATTAAAATAGCCCAAAATTTACGCGGGTTCTTACACTTCCCCACTAACAATGGAATTTCGCCCTCGAAATTCGCCGAATGCCTAACTCTCAAAAATCAGGCCAACAATCTCCAAAAATAATTTCATCTCCAAAAATAAATTCCTCACATCTAATCTCGAAACCTATCACGAATATCACCTAAAATTTTCTATCTCCAAAAATTATTATCCACGTAATGAACAATAGAGGAAAATAAAGTTTTTGATAAACTTATTTTTATTGCTCAAATATGTTGGTTATTATTTTTAAAGGCAAGAATTTCAAACGGTTTCAAAAACGGAGTTAAAACGGATTTTAAAATGATTTTAAAATGTTTTTAACTCTTGGAGTTGTTTTGACTTCCAACTCTTCATTTATTTGCCTTATTTAAAGGAGTCTTTTGTGTTCCAACTCTTCATTTCTTTGCATTATAAAAGGAAGTCATGGGCAAGCATTTTAACATACTTTTGGCACAAATTTTGGTAGCAAATATATTTTATATTCCTCTTCTATTTATATACACATTGGCCCTTGAGATTTGTGAGTTCCAACCTTAGATTAGAGGTGTTCTTGGGGCTATTTTGTTGGAGGTTCTTAGAGGAGATTTTGTAGATCTTTTGTGTTGATCTTGAGGATGTGATCATTGGTTTCTCATCATGGTTTGAGGTATGGGGGTTTACACAATATGCTCCTTAATCTCGCGAGTTTTTATTCCGTTGATTTCTTATTTAATTGAACTCATATTTGAATTGATAAATTCATTAAAATCTGGAAAAATAATTGTTGAGATTATTTTGATTCATGTGGTATTATTCATGTTGTTGTTGAGCACGTTGTCATGAGATTTTAATATGGCACGGATGTTGGGCACCCGCCAAAATACATATTTTCGGGCTATGGCTTGATAAAGCATATGCGAATGGGGTGAGGCCTGGTGACCCATTGATGTGTTGTTGAAAAATTATAATGATGAAATGCTATTGAGATTTTCATTTTGATATAAATATTGGTACTTGTGTTGTTACGTTTTATTCGTTGCTAATCCATATTTGTTGAGCATAATTCGTGTCGTATTGTGTACTTCCCCATATTTTCTTTTAGTTGGCAGGTTAGCGTGGATTTGGGATGCTATGGATCAATTGGGATTATTTTAGCGTGGATTATTTTGGGAAGAATATTTTGGGAAGATTTGTATTATTTATTTTGTTGTATAGAGAATTAGAGATTTGGTATTTAATTTGAAGAGATTGAGATTTGTAGTTTATCTTTTGTTGTTGTGGGACTTAAATGCTCTATACCTTGTCACTTGTGGATTTGGATTTATTTTATCGTATTTGCGCTCCGTTCGCTCTCCCCGGGCGGGCGGGGTGTTACACTCTCTTCGTTGCTCACCTCATCTACTATAATGTTTTCTAGATGGGTAAGCTCCTCTTCATAGTCCGCTACAGAACGGTCACCTTATACTACTTCCCTAAACTTCTTCCTCATCTTTGAATCGACTGTCATCAAGTACCTATCCTCAGCGGTGGTCACTGACTGCCACCACGGTAGAGCTGCTCCCAAAAGTTTGAAGGTAGCTAACATTTGTTTCTGGACTTTGCTACACTCAAGCATATGCATATGGTGCTGAATCTTCTTCTTCCATTGGCACACCACCACTACATCAGTACTACCCTAGAACTCGAGCGGGTGGACCTTCTAAAAAGCCTCGCTGACAAGCTACCAAGAAGATGGCCCTGTCTCGGCCTGGATAGCTGGCGTCACTGCTTGTTGTGCATGAGGCTGAGGGAAGTGAGCTGTCATGGCCCTCATAGTTGTCTATACTGCCTGAGCCACTATCACTTCCACTTGAGTAGTAGAAATCATCTCAGGTGGTAATGGTGGCGGTACCTTCTACTCCTGAGGATCCTCCCTAACCTCGTCTCTAGTGCTGCCCTCTCGACTCGCTCTCTCCTCGGTGGCACACTGAAATATAATTAAATGGTATAAGTACACAGTTTATACAAAAATCTAACAGCATAAGCATGATGTCTTAAGCACGTAAAGAGAGAACAACATTCCTAACTCTAGGGCTCTATATCAAAATGATGATACGCTGAGACCGTAGTAAGTCGTACATATCATATGGACTAGATACGGATGCTTTTATACCATCTGTGACACCTCGCCTAACCAAACATCAGTTGATCAGGCATTTATTAAATTAAAACAGGTTTCCCACATGGTTCATTTTTAGCATCACTGTCGAAAACTTTTTAATTACTAATCACTTAAGTGAAATTAGACCATTGCCAATTTTTATCTATTCTTAAACCAGATCAATGAACAATACGAAAAAACTAAATTAAACATTCACAATATACTAGAGTTCAACCATCACAATATATAAATAAATAAAGTTTTTTCGAATAAACCATCAGCTAAAATCCAAAATCAAATACTCCATAATAACAAAAGAACTGAATGACTGAAAAACTATCAATGGACAACATGTCCATACATGGAATATAAAATGAGATCCTACACTAGATCTGAAAGGAAGAATCGTCTACTCAAATCCTATCAGCATCCACAATGCTACAGCATTCCTGTGGCTGGACACTTAAAAGGTTTCGAAAATATTTTGATAGTAAGAGTTAGTACTGAAAACGTTTTGAAAATATTTAGCAAGCGTTTATTACAATAAAATTCGGTTATTGATTACACATGTTTGGTTCGTGTACACTCTCTTGAGTTTCCTAGCCTCTCGTCTATAGTGCCCGCCTAAAATTCTATACTTAGCCCACCTAGATATACTACCCAAACTAACTAAAGTAAAGTATTCAACTGAACTTACCTACACATCTAAGTTCCCGTACCGACTATACAGTTAATTAATTTATTAACATCTCTCATATGTTAATTATTTCTCATGAAATATTTCACATGTGTTATATTTCAATCTTTATAATTAAGTCTCACTACTTAATTTATTAACCCAGATATTCACTTGTGACACACCGCCTAATAAGATACCGGGCGATCACTCCAATATTAAATTAAAACAGGAGTCTCATATGGATCATTCTTAGCATCACAGTCAAAAATCCATTTAATTACTAATAACCAATTAGGCCGGTGTCAAAATTTTACTTAACTACTCTTTTTAATAACTACAATTGAAAAACTTCCACACAAATTTTGCAGAAATGAAATAAAATAACCGAACACTCGGTCAAAATATACAACCATATCGAATGATGCTCTAAAAGAATAAATAAATGCAATTGGACCATTGGCCCGAATATTTATACAGAACCTCATATCTAGAGTACAAGAATAAAAGCGGCTAGCAAAAACCTGCACGCATCCACAACTGCTGCAGCTGACGTCTGACTCGAAGGAAGAGCCATCCAAGCAACCCTGTGTCTGGACACATACATAATATATATATATATATATATATATATATATATATATATATATATATATATATATATATATATATATATATAGCAAGAGAGGAAAAGTAGATAAACGGGTCAGAGCCCTAGTTTTGAAAATATTTAGCAAGTGCATAAATGCCTTATTATTTTGAAAAAGGTTTTATCTCATATTTAAGTTTGGTATCGCACTCCCATGAGATACCCCTCACCTCTCCACTAACAGTTCACAACTAACGCACCCCTCTAAACATCCAAGTCAGGCTACCCTGCTAAACTAGTCGATCACCCAACCACTATCAATCCTAGATAGTCCAAGTAATGTACTAAGGGCTAAACTTCACCCCAGTCTCAACTCTATGCCATGTTCGTGAGTGGGGTGTCTCGCAAATCGAAATCCAAACAAGGAATCCCCCCGATACACTACTATGCGGCAAGGTCAATCGTCGAGATCCTCCAGTCCCCCAGTACAGAATATATATAAATATATGTACCAAGAAATATTTATATTAGAGTACTAAGGATTAAACTTCTCCCCAGTCTCAACACTATGCCATGTTCGTGCATGGGGTGTCTCGTAAAGCGAAATCCAAACAAGGAACCCCCCGATACACTACTATGCGGCAAGGTCGATCGTCGGGATCCATTAGACCCTCGGTACTCGATTCATCCATATATATTCATACTACAATATACATTCGGATCTATCTCCCGGAATGAGAATTCATATACCAAGTATTTATCAATACCATGCATTTTTATCTCAAAACTTTTCATTTCCCTTCTCATATCCAGGAAATGTATTTAAAAGCCAATTCATTATCATGAATTGCTTTAACAAAACATATAACTTTTCAAAAGCCAGTTTTATTATCATAAAAATACTTTTCCGTTTCAAAATATCCCATTTCCCTTTTTATATTCAGGAAAAGTATTAAAAGCCATTTTTATTATCATAAAAATGCTTTTACCATATCATATGCTTCCACATCCCTTCTTCCAGCCGGGAGTGTTACCGAAGCCAAAACCTTTATCCCATTTCCCTTCTTCCATCCAGGAAATGTAAATTAAAGCCAATTTATTATCATAAATTGCTTTAACATATAACGCATTCTAAGACCGTCCGTCCGGGTTTCCCCACTGTGGGCGCCCCTAAATGGCTATCATCTTCCAGGGCCTATCATCAAGACAACCTGGGATCCTACAACGCAAGACGTCGGGAAGCGGCCATATGCCTGCGGGATAGTCAAGACCACACCCGGAATCTCCTAACCAACGCAGAAAATACAACAAACGCTCATATGGCCTATAGGACTATATCCACCCTGCATTCATTAGCCAGGGGGCTTCACCATATGCACGCAACTTCCCTTATGATAGCGATTTAGAAATGTGTGTATCCATATTTTATTAATTAAGAAAATCATTTATCTTTCCATTTTGAAAACATTTATATTTTATTTTCAAAATCATTAACATCATATCATATATATACTTTAATCACATAGTATATATATATATACCATATATTCCTCCTCGAATATATATATATATATATATATATATATATATTTGCCAATCTCATCTAGCGATGACCAATAATCCCAAAGATTCTCTCAAAGAATCATAATCATGCATTCATATAAGCAGGATACTAAACCCAAAGTATTTCCTCATATACATTCAGTTACATAGATACCTAGGCTCGATGGTATCCGAACTCTATCTCTCAAATCTTATTCGTCCCGAACGTTAACTAAGTTCGTTCTCCGGATTATGCCCTACACCAATCCAAGGCCTTCTCCTCATCTAAAGGTTAACTAACCCTAAAAGACATCATTTGGGAGTCCTAGTATCATAATTAGGATCCCCCATATAAGACCCAAAATTGTAATTTAATCCGCCTTTACTCTTTAAGGGAAGAAACTGGCAATCCTGCCCAAGGTGAATCGATTCCCCCCTTTTGCGAATCGATTCGTCTAGGCGAATCGATTCGGTTCCAAGCCCGAATCGATTCGAAAAACATTCTGCAAACAGGTCCCTAATGGAGAATCGATTCATTCTAAACCCGAATCGATTCGGCCCACTGCAGAAACCCAAATCCCCTTAGGCGAATCGATTCGGCCTGTTCGAGGGTCACAGTTTGGGCGATTTTTCACATTCTAAAATACCCAAGCTCAATCCAATCTCCATTTAAATCCTAACTTGGATTTATTACTACAAACCCAAAGTTTTAATATCTCCTCAAATTCTTTAGAGGTCCTCATAATCCTTTTGAGAACCCCTAATATTTATCTCTAATAAGATATATCTAATGATTTCAATCTCGGACAGCTTTCCGTAGAAAAATTACTATAAATCTAAAAAAAATCAGAAAAATACGCAGTCAGCACTCGCGAAACCGCATCGAAAAGATCTACAATTTTTATTTTTTGACCAAGAGCCGAATCGATTCGCCTCTAGGCCGAATCTATTCGTCAAGCACGCTGCCTATACTATTCATCGTCTTCTCCGAGACGGTTTCGGCCATTAAAGCTTCTCCCAAGCTTTTGTCGCCTCACCCAACGTCCTACAACCTCAACCAACTACCAATACATGTATATTAAGGGTTCTAAACATCCTAGAACCCAAAACCACCAATTAATTTCAAATAAATTTCTAGGTATCTCCAATTAGAAAATTTTTGGGGTTTATTCGTTTTAACTCCCGAAAACCCGTTTTATCCACGAAAACCCAACCCAAAATCTTTAGGGTTTGATTATACCAAAATACGATATGAGATATTTATGCAAAAAAATTAAATAAAGCCAGTAAACACTTGCCTCGTGGATATAATCCGATGATCCCGAGTCGCGTCCGACGGAGTTTGGCCCGAGACCTCTTTTTCTCCTCCTCTTTCTTCTTCCTCTCTCTCTTTTCTCTTCTTTATTTTCTCTTTCTTTCCCCTTCTCCCTCTTTAAATAAGAAGAAAAGGGTTTAACCCCATAAAACCCAAAAATGACTCGTTTACTCAATTACGAGCCCATTTAACTCTAAAATTCCCCGAAACTCAATTTCGACAATCGAACACTCTTTTCCGACTATCTCGGACATTCCGAGACTCACGGCGCAGTCGAAATTTCCATCCGAGGTACTTGAGCGCAAATCACTATTCTAACCCATAAAATTAAATGCGAGTTTTCTAATCAGAATCTTATCTTTCTGTCGCTTTACTCAATTGCGACATATAATTAAAATACTTCGACCTAATTAATACCAAAAATAATTACGACACCTATCGAAAATCATTAAATCCTCGAAAATTCCAAAAATCACTATTTCGAGAAATTCTCCAAATTGCCAATTTATATTTAATTGTGGAATTTAATTGTCTCCAAAAGGACGGGTTGTTACATACTCCCCCCTTACAACGGAATTTCTTCCTCAAAATTCAGATACAACCTACACCGCAAATCCTAGAATCGCTCCAACTCCTAATATCTCAAAGGGTAACGATACTAACCCAATGGTTCTCAACCATATATCATACGGCTGCCACGGTCGTAAAGTGACTCCAACATCGTCGCATCGCACCCATTATTTCTAGTGCCTAACGGCATAAACTTCAAATTTATATACTACGCACATTCTATTTCAGGCGGAATATAAACCAACTTACTAAGGTGCCCATACACCTTTCTAACCTGTGCACATCTTCACATCCATAGTGAATGTCTGACACGTAACACTCTCTTCCAATAAGGGTCTCCTTTCCTCGGTGTAATACTCATCTATGGGTCCTCCCAACCTGTAAAATTCAATCTCCTAACCATGGCGCCACTAACCCTACTAAACGTACATCCTAATAATACTAAGGTCTATGCGATGTCCTACCTACGCAAGACGAGTCTAATCCTAAATATATCCCTAGTGCCCAAGGCCTCTCTCAACTTCCGACATTTGCTCGGTTTCGTGCGTGGGACATCTCGCCGAAGCGAAATCCAAACAAGGAACCCTCCCGTTACACTACTCCCTCGCGTAGTCGGTTATTGAGATATAGCGACCTAAGGCACACTAGCGGGACGTCCTAAATCCTACCACGCTAACCTACGAATGCATTTCTAGTATCCTATCCTTCTGCCCATACAAAAGGAAACCTAACTAATCGAAGTGCCCAATCTCTGCAAGAGCACTACGAACATCATACCCAAATCATATTTCCTCAAAGTTTGCCTTTTCATTAAGGTCTGACTATAATCCTCAAATCGATTTCTCTAAGTCCAACTCCATCCACCCACTTGTGGTGAGAGGGACACTTTAGTGCTTTTCCATAGCACAATATTTCCATAAGCATACCATCATCACATGGTTCATAGTCTATAACGGTTCATCCACACTATAAGACTTTTCCACAAAACCAACATCCTTGCATCCTATAACAACTCTCCACTCCCGATGTCGTTAAGAGTCATATGTGGAGCGTCTCGCAAAGAGAAATCCAAATAAGGAATCCCTCCACACATTGACACTTAACTTCGTCGGTCATGGAGTTCCGTTATTTCAAACATGCAACCGGGATAACCCTATCCCCTATTCTAATAAAAAGGTGGCATGAACTCCTATCTCTAACTAAGAGTCACACCAACCAGCGCTCGCACTAATTTTAAGTCTCTGCGTAAACAATAATGAGTTAAATCTAACAGCTCAACAATAATCCTACGGCCTTAAATCATATCTATAAGGTCGCCACATATTCAAATCACGATAATGAAACCTCTGCTCATCGAAGTTCCATCTACCCATAACAATAAAGGCGAACTCAACCTGTATCCAGGTGAGACACTGCAACAACAACCCGTTACACCCTGGAACTGCGGACACGATAGTCTTGTCATCATTAGCATTCTATCGCTCCGAACAACCAATAACATTATATGCTCACCATATTACCATACGCGTATAGACATATAAAACGAGCATCCCAAACGATATATATATATATAGATATATATATATAATATATCAACACCCGCCTTTATGGCGAATGAAGGAAAATAAAATTCCGCTATCGCGGAAAACACATAGGCGTACATTATATAATGTTATCGATACCGCCACAAAACTCAAATTACACGCACGAGTCTAGGGCTAACGAACACCTCGACTTTATCTAGTCACACCAAATATACCTCCTCCATTGAGGTAAAACTCATAACAATCACTTTACCCTGCTCCTTACAATCATCTTACTAGTCCTCATAACTTTTTCGTTAGAAGGAAATTCCACTACAAGCTTCAACCTTATAGCTCCAACTAAGCCTCACCTCCTGCCGCCATCCAAGCCTTGCACACGAATCTCAAACGAGCGCGCAAAAGATTACTTTAACCTTATAACATGGCAGGAGAACGAAATCTCACCACAGGAATTCAACAATCCTAAACATAAGGCTCTATAACAATTTGAGAGCAACGCTGAAAGCGTAGTACGTCCACACAGATTCCTAAGGACACTAGAACCTGATGCTCTGATACCATCTGTGACACCCCGCCTAATAAGATACCGGGCGATCACTCAAATATTAAATTAAAACAGGGGTCTCATATGGATCATTATTAACATCACTGTCGAAAATCCATTTAATTACTAATAACCTATTAGGCCGGTGTCAAAATTTTACTTAACTACTCTTTTTAACAAATACAATTTAAAAACATCCACACAAATTTTGCGAAAATGAAACTGAAATGAAATAAAATAACCAAACACTCGGTCAAAATATACAACCATATCGAATGATGCTCTAAAATAATAAATAAATGCAATTGGACCATTGGACCGAATATTTATACAGAACCTCCTATCTAGATTACAAGAATGGAAGCAACTATCAAAAACCTGCACGCATCCACAGCTGCTGCAGCTGACGTCTGACTCGAAGGAAGTGTCATCCAGGCGTCCCTGTGTCTGGACACCTATATATATATATATATATATATATATATATATATATAGCAAGAGAGGAAAAGTAGATAAATGGGTCAGAGCCCGAGTTTTGAAAATATTTAGTAAGTGCATAAATGCCTTATTATTTTGAAAAAGGTTTTATCTCATATTTAAGTTTGGTATCGCACTCCCATGAGATACCCCTCACCTCTCCACTAACAATGCACTCCTAACGCACCCCTCTAAACATCCTAGTCAAGCTACCCAATTAAACTAGTCTATGACCCAATCACTATCAATCCTAGATAGTCCAAGTATTGTACTAAGGGCTAAATTTCACCCCAGTCTCAACGCTATGCCATGTTCGTGCGTGTGGTGTCTTGTAAAGCAAAATCCAAACAAGGAACCCCCCCGATACACTACTATGCGACAAGGTCAATCGTTGAGATCCGCCAGTCCCTCAGTACGGAATATATATAAATATATATACCAAGAAATATTTATATTAGAGCACTAAGGATTAAACTTCTCCCCAGTCTCAACACTATGCCAGGTTAGTGCGTGGGGTGACTCACAAAGCGAAATCCAAACCCGGAACCCCCCGATACACTACTATGCAGCAAGGTCGATCGTCGGGATCCATTAGACCCTCAGTACTAGATTCATCCATATATATTCAAACTACAATATACATCCGGATCTATCTCCCGGAATGAGAATTCATATACCAAGTATTTATCAATACCATGCATTCTTATCTCAAAACTTTCCATTTCCCTTCTCATATCCAGTAAATGTATTTAAAAGCCAATTCATTATCATGAATTGATTTTACAAACCATATAACTTTTCAAAAGCCAGTTTTATTATCAGAAAAATACTTTTTCGTTTCAAAATATCCCATTTCCCTTTTTATATTCAGGAAATGTATTAAAAGCCATTTTTATTATCATAAAAATGCTTTTACCATATCATATGCATCCACATCCCTTCTTCCATCCGGGAGTTTTACCGAAGCCAAAACCTTTATCCCATTTCCCTTCTTCCATCCAGAAAATGTAAATTAAAGCCAATTTATTATCATAAATTTCTTTAACATATAACGCGTTCTAAGACCGCCCGTCCGGGTTTCCCCAGTGTGCGCACCCCTAAATGGCTATCATCTTCCACGGCCTATCATCAAGACAACCTGGGATCCTACAACGCAAGACGTCGGGAAGCGGCCATATGCCTGCGGGATAGTCAAGACCACACCCGGAATCTCCTAACCAGCGCAGAAAAATACAACAAACGCTCATATGGCCTATAGGACTATATCCACCCTGCATTCATTAGCCAGGGGGCTTCACCATACGCACGCAACTTCCCTTAAGATAGTGATTTAGAGAGGTGTGTATCCATATTTTATTAATTAAGAAAATCATTTATCTTTTCATTTTGAAAACATTTATATTTTATTTTCAAAATCATTAACATCATATCTTATATATACTTTAATCACATAGTATATATATATACCATATATTCCTCCTCGAATATATATATATATATATATATATATATATATATATGGCCATATTTGCCAATCTCATCTAGCGATGACCAATAATCCCAAAGATTCTCTCAAAGAATCATAATCATGCATTCATATAAGCATAATACTAAACCCAAAGTATTTCCTCATATACATTCAATTACGTAGATACCTAGGCTCGATGGTATCCGAACTCTATCTCTCAAATCTTATTTGTCCCGAACGTTAACTATGTTCGTTCCCCGAATTATGCCCTACACCAATCCAAGGTCTTCTCCTCATCTAAAGGTTAACTAATCCTCAAATCCATCACTTGGGAGTCCTGGTATCATAATTAGGATCCCCCATATAAGACCCCAAATTGTAATTTAATCCCCCTATACTCTTTAAGGGAAGAAACTAGCAATCTTGCCCAAGGCGAATCGATTCCCCCCTTTTGCGAATCGATTCGGCTAGGCAAATCGATTCGGTTCCTAACCCGAATCGATTCGAAAAAATTCTAGAAACAGGTCCCTAATGGCGAATCGATTCGGTCTAAACCCGAATCATTCGGCCCACTGCAGAAACCCAAGTCCCCTTAGGCGAATCGATTCGTCCTGTTCGAGGGTCACAGTTTGGGCGATTTTTCACACTCTAAAATACCCAAACTCAATCTAATCTTCATTTAAATCCTAACTTGGATTTATTACTACAAACCCAAAGTTTTAATATCTCCTCAAATTGTTTAGAGGTCCTAACAATCCTTTTGAGAACCCCTACTATTGATCTCCAATAAGTTATATCTAATAATTTTGATCTCGGACAGCTTTCCGTAGAAAAATCACTATAAATAAAAAAAATCAGAAAATACGTGGTTGGCACTCACGCGACCGCGTCGAAAAGATCTACAATTTTTATTTTTTGACTAAGAGCCGAATCGATTCGGCTCTAGGCCGAATTGATTTCGCAAGCACGCTGCCTATACTATTCATCGTCTTCTCCCAGACGGTTTCGGCCATTAAAGCTTCTCCCAAGCTTTTGTCGCCTCACCCAACGTCCTACAATCTCAACCAACTACCAATACATGTATATTAAGGGTTCTAAACATCCTAGAACCCAAAACCACCAATTAATTTCAAATAAATTTCTAGGTATCTCCAATTAGAAAAATTTTGGGGTTTATTCGTTTTAACTCCCGAAAACCCGTTTTATCCGCGAAAACCCAACCCAAAATCTTTAGGGTTTGATTATACCAAACTACGATATGAGATATATATGCAAAAAAATTAAATAAAGCCAGTAAACACTTGCCTCGTGGTTATAATCCGACGATCCCGGTCGCGTCCGACGGAGTTTGGCCCGAGACCTCTTTTTCTCCTCCTCTTTCTTCTTCCTCTCTCTCTTCGCTCTCTTTTCTCTTCTTTCTTTTCTCTTTCTTTCCCCTTCTCCCTCTTTAAATAAGAAGAAAAGGGTTTAACCCCCTAAAACCCGAAAACGACTCGTTTACTCAATTACGAGCCCATTTAACTCTAAAATTTCCCGAAACTCAATTTCGACAATCGGACACTCTTTTCCGACTACCTCGGACATTCCGAGACTCCCGGCACAGTCAAAATTTCCATCTGAGGTACTTGAGCACAAATCACTATTCTAACCCATAAAATTAAATGCGGGTTTTCTAATTAGAATCTTATCTTTCTGTCTCTTTACTCAACTGCGACATATAATTAAAATACTTCGACCTAATTAATCCCAAAAATAATTACGACACCCATCGAAAATCATTAAATCCTCAAAAATTCCAAAAATCACTATTTCGAGAAATTCTCCAAATTGCCAATTTATATTTAATTATGGAATTTAATTGTCTCCAAAGGGACGGGTTGTTACATCACTATCTAGCTTTAATCCGTTAATTAAGTCTCTCTACTTAATTACTTTTCATATATATACAAAACATCTTCCAGTACTACTATCACCCATAAGTAGAATAATCATAAGGTATATATTTCACACACAATATATACTATAAGTACATACTTTACTATCTCATCCCTGTATCACACTTTAAGGATTTATTGGCTCGAAATCGTACCTCAATCACTAATAGTGATTTATATATCTTGGCTCGAAATCATACCTCGATCACCAGTAATTATTAATTATATTGGCTCGGAATGACACCTCGATCACCAACATTAATCATATCTAGATTGGCTCGGAATCATACCTCTATCACTAATACTAGTCCTCCATATTGGATCAGAATCCCACCTCGATCACCAATATTTATTTAGTATTCCTTAGGTATTAACACAACCTATGTATTACTATCCGTCGATAGGTATTCACACAACCAAATTATTCATAATTTCGTACGTAGTATATATATCTCTCATACTTGCCGCACTTATTAGTTTTACGATTTCTTGCACTATAGTTTATTTAATTATTCACACAACTCTATTGGCCCTAGTTATCCCTTCAGTTATTTTCAGTAGTTAAAGCAGTATTTACCCTACTGGTTTACATGCTAACTCGTTCTCACTTTCTGTAATTCATTATCTTTCTCTCTGATAATTTACGACGCAGTTTAACCCAATTCATTCCTGCCTTAATCCCTTAAATAGGACTAAGTCTCCACCCTCTCGTAAGCCTACTGTAGTATGATGAGTCCCTAAATATAATACTACCAAAGTCCTAAAAGTCTACACGATCGTGATTGAGAAATTCTAGGCTAAACAAGGGAAATTTTCAATTTTTTGGGTAACCGAATCGATTCTTCATATGGTAAATTGATTTGCTTATGTAATCTATTTGCCCCAAGTAAAATCGATTCAATTCTGTATAGATTTTTCACTTCGTTTACTTAATGCATTTTAACCCGATTTCCACCATTTTCACTTAACATAATTCTCATGCTACTCCATCAAATTCAAGGCCACATGTTCCTAACTATTTCTACATGTGTGGGGATAATTTCTAATGTAAATCAATCATCAAAACATTAAAATTATCGATTAATAATGGATTAATTCATCAAATCCTCAAGAACCCTAGATTTCAATATTCTCCATTAATACTCATATGAAACCAGATGTAAATTCGGAGTAATTTCTAGAACCTCGGATAACTTGTCCTCTACAAACTTTCATTCAATCTACATGCAATAGCCTACCCAAACATGTATAAACATAGGTTTTTCTTTCAAACATAACAAAGAATTTAATTTTATTCAAACCCTAGTCACATGGGTATTATAAATTCATATTAATTTGCAATAAATAACTTGACTTAATAGAAGGGTTCTGATTTCATGGTGTTGATGATGGATTGATGGTTCTCTCTTCAAATCTGTACTCCTTAGATGCTTAGGATGCAAGATCTCGGTCCAATTCTTCAAGAACACCTCCTAAGCCTTGAAAATGGTTTCTCTCTTCTCTCTAATGGCCTCCTTTAGGTTTATGTGTTTATAACCCTAACCCCAATCTCTAATTATCAGATATAGGACTCTAAATTTCGTTGGTCCCTTAATATCTATATCAAATGTCCAAATCGCCCTCAATAAGTGTCGGTTTTGTCAAAAATTGACCTGGAACCCAAACTATACTCTAGTATACAGTATTTCGACTATTTCATCCGATTAAAAATCATCCGTGACTTTTAAATTATCATTCGAGTCACTTAAAATATATTTCCTATCTCGACCTCAAATTAGTCTACACGTGACTCCCGATTGAGATAAAATAAAATATACACATATCACTCGCTATGTCGTGTAACATTAATCATCAATTATTTACTATTTACACTTAGTAAATATTACATCATAATATTAATCAGTATCTATCTCTCGATTAATATTTAATAATCATATTAAATTACTTCACTCGCATAATTTAAATAAAACATATTTCTCTAATTAATTCTCGAATTAGTTAAATTATAAATTCGCAAAAATACGGGGTACTACAGATAACACGACATGTTGCGTATTTATTGAAATCTTGGATTGCGAACATAAAACCTTTTCCATGCATCTTCATATTCAATGATCAACATGTAAGAATCATTATCCCAGCCAAAATTTTCAACTGTTATTGTAGTTTGGTACGAGTCAAAGTGCAATTTGTGTGTGAACAAGCGTGATGGATCTCATTACATGTTTATCCTAGAGTTGTATTTGGGGGCATAATCCACCGTAAAGGGACCATCATAAAAGTTCTTTCATGAACACAGATGTCAGGACTGTACGGTATATTAGAAAAGGTGATGAGATTCCAGAGTTGAAAGTCTTGATTAGCCAAAGTTGGGAATCTATCTGTTAGGTGTGTGGGGGGGGGGGGGGGGTGACCGGGGCGATGTAGCTCCTGTGAGTGATGCTACCTTAATAATTTGTCGATGAATAATTCCACCTTAATAATTATGATTCTCTGAAATGAAATAATTCATGCTTCAACATTTTTCCCTTTCGCTGAAATAGGCTTACATAGGTTTTTAGGAGATGGTTAACATAATACGTCAAAATAATGCAAGTTGCATTTACACTTTACTCGGGTCATGTAGTTGAAGTTATTTTATTTAACACTGAAGTTATTCTGTTAAATGACCATTTAGTCTTAAATCAAGTATGTATTATAAATAAATAGGTAATTCAAATAAATATTTATGGTTACAACAAATCAAAAATCACTACCAAAGATAATGTCTTCATCTAAATCTACATCTATACCTACCATCGGTTCATTGCCAAAGGGATTGGCCTACGATGCTAGAGTGTGACATTGAGAGTACGTAGAAGATGTAGGTATTGGTTGCAGTATGTACACAACACTCGGATCAAATGTGTTGTGACCGACCTGTGACATATCATAACCAGTAGTCTTTTCGAGAAGTTTTCTCTCAAGTTCTGTTATCCTTTCATCGCGAGTACGTATCTCACTAATAAACAAGCATAGTAAACCCCTGCTAACATTAGAGGCATCGACTTGCACAGATCGCCATTATAGTAATGTAAGTAATTAAGTTAAAGGTGCATTTCTTGGCATCTCTTGACTAGGTATCTGACAACTATACGTGCCACCATTATGCACTCCAATCATGGCATGGTGGTTGAATTTGTTAAGGTTTATGCTATGAGATTGATGTTCCATACATAATTGGTTCTAATATTGGTGCAAGTGATAAAAGTGTGTGATGTGTTGGTGGGGCAACAACATCGATGTTGACATGTCTGGCAATGGCTAAAAATATGTGCTCCTTAGCCACGGCACTCGAGTAACGGTCGTATTCCTCTTGGGTCAAAACAATAATGAATGCAGAGGCAAGAGGCCATTGAGATTGAAGTTCCACATCATATTTTGCCATAATTAAACCAAATAATAGAGATGGAAGTCTGTTTGGTATGGTGACATCTCCAGTTAGCTTCCTGTTGCAGCGATCCCTAAGGTACCAAAACTACGATGTAATGGACCCCAAAACATAACGTGTAATCTGTACATGTAGTGCACATATTCGACAACTTTAAGACTTCTATAGTC
Source organism: Sambucus nigra (assembly GCA_949130495.1). Taxonomy (NCBI): domain Eukaryota; kingdom Viridiplantae; phylum Streptophyta; class Magnoliopsida; order Dipsacales; family Adoxaceae; genus Sambucus; species Sambucus nigra. Next base: position 327,493,812 of record OX422216.1, on the reverse strand, counting down.
AGAATTATCATACGACTGTCATATTATTGACTCGAATGATCGCATCTCAATTTGATTTTGACTTATTGAACCATTGTACTCCTTTAACCTCCTTCTTATTCAACTTGTTATATAAAAATATTTTAGGCCACGTGTCGACAATGGATTACTGAAGAATCAAACAAATTGTGGCCATATATTCATAAACAAAGTACTTCAAGAATATAATTTGTCGAATAATTATTGTTGGAATGAAAATTAAAAAATTAACGTATCAGAAATACAAATAATTTCAAGCTTAAATATTCATCTTAATTATTTACAACATCCACTCGACATTCTCCATTGACCTACGGGAAGTCTTATCCATAGCCCATATAATAAGAGCATATATTGCTCCCCCAATCATAGTGAGAAATCATAGATATATCCTTGACATAATGAAAATAAGGTATGTTTCAAGTCGCATTCATATTAGGGAAGATTACGCTATAGATAGTGAAAACAAAATACTCGGGTCACTATTGACTCCATCTTCATAGGCAAATCATCATCGTATCCTTGTATTTCAAGTTACACACTTAATTCAGAGCACTTTATCCCTTTCCCGTTAGATCTCACATTATCAACCCCGGGAAAGAATGCATTAATAGTTGCTCGTGGATTAGTATATTTGTTATTAGTGAGGTCGGGTAATTGGATTCCTTGCCCAATGGGAACTCCTATTTACAATAAATAAACACGAGTTTCATATATTATAAGTATATCAAGAAATATACAAGTAAATAAAAATATATGAATATATATTTTTACGTAAAACCCTTTTTTCAATAAACAAAATACTTAAGGCACATAACAGTAAATAATAAAATTACATCAACGTACCCATACCAGTTAGCACCGTGAAGTCAAACGGGGTAAATCGTAGACCAACCAAAGGCAGCTGAAACGTAGGGGTAGTGTCCTACCGTCGCTCGATCATGGCAGAGACTATACATCTATCTGAATTCGGCATGACACATGTGAACATGTTAGTCACATAATTGTTCCCGTCAACAATTACCGAATGCATGGTTTTTTTCAGAAAAGATTTTATAAATGCGCATCGGTGTGCTCCAATTCCCATGGAAATAAAATTTCAAACCGTTTGTTTTCACATCGAAACATGAGTGTTATCATCCAACATATGCACATAATGTTGGAGTACCAAGCGCAGAATATTCTCACGCATTAGTTTTAGTTGTGTAGCCGACGTACTCCCATGGGTAGATTTTGATTTCTCGATATTATATATTCCTTCCATATCTTCTCGCCTTGTTGTTCCAGTTTGTTTGGTACGATTATATGTATAATTAATCTACGAATAGTTTTAATTCCTTAAATTACTATCTGAAATGAAGCAATTGAGAGTTTTGTTGGTTGGCAAAATATTTATTGCACGCATGTAGAGGATGATTGCTTGATATGGAGAAATGGAGAAAGATTTGGAGAAAGGGAGAAATATTAGATGATAATGTGTATTGGAGGGAGAGGGATGCATGAGTTTTTATTAAACATCCAAACTAGCGGTTAAACTAGCCGTTAAAGAGTTGTTACCTTCCTCTGATAAACTATTTTTTGTATCAATTGATACAAAAAATAGTATGTCATAGGTAGCTTACACCACTCTACGCATAAAAAATGTTAATAGGTATATGTTGAACAGTATTGGGTATAGTTTCCTGTCGATTAGCTTCACCATTGTGGTTGCTCCTAAATTTAAGACCTTTACGAAACATTTAGATTCAGGACTAAAGATAGTTGAGAGTTGAACTCTCGAGTCAATAATGATATCAAATGTTTCCATACATCCGATTGGACAAAACATGGATAAAAAATTATAAACTAAACAATACGCTCAAATGAGAAAAAAGAGGTTGGTCATGGGTGATTATTCCCTTAACACTGAAATTGTGGTGGACGATTGAGGTTGGTGGTGGTGAGACAATTTAGGGGTGGACGATGTTGGGGGAGTGGTGGAGGATTTTTTTTATTTAAGATTTTTTAATTGAATGTCAAATCAGATATTATTTTTATATTTATCTTACATGAGTGACATGTCATTAGTCCACGTGGATGACACATCACTTCTCAATTAGTGATTGATAAGGGTATTTGTGTCGGGAAATAAAATGAATGTTCAGTGTTGTATCTACCAAAAAAACTATGGTGAACAAAGTTGAAAAAGCGATAAAGTTCATTGCATGAATATATAATTATTCCTATCTAGTTTTAAAATTTATTTCTATCACTAATCCTACCTTTCTATTATATATATCTTCAAGTTTATTTTCATAAAAAAGGGATTTTAAACCATTAAATCCTAATTTAGATTGTCCTCGCATGTTTACATTTTCATCATATTCCACCTACATTCTATAAACCAAAAGAGACACCCTAAATTCGGATTATGGGTTATACCCCAACCTTGTTCATATTACAAATTACGTGAACTTTGATTCCATATTTGGCTACATTTACAAAAGGAAGTCATTTTGAGATTTAAGTTCTTCCTTAATTATTTTATTTACTCCACATTCACATATTTCCATCTCATTCATGTATTCAATTTTCTTGAATTTCTCATCTCTTTAGCGGTACCATATACACGTATTCACTTTTTCATAGTGAGATTATAGTTTTGGAGCGTCGTTCAGATTTTAGACATTTTCATATACTCTCTTAGCCTTATATTCATTTTTAGTTATTGTATATTCTTAGGAGGTTTCATTCACATCCTTCCCATGATGCGAATATGATGATTTCACTCCTCACACACACGCACACATTTCTACATTCATGCATATATTAACTTTTCACAGACAATACGTTTTACATATTATGGGGTATAAACCAAGTGGCCCAAATGGTCTGGATCCAGATAAAGTCCATCCCAATAATTAATCGGTATATATCATTAAGAGAGATAACCCACAAAGATAGACTCCATAGGCGTGAATCTGAAAAGAGTTAGGCACAAATCGAGCAGCAACCTATTCAGCAAAATGAATGGGTTTAATACAACTCCATCTTTATAAATGTAACCATCACCCCATGAAAAAGGGACATGTAACTTGCTATCAAATCAGAAAAGAGTAATAAGAAAGAGAGAAACGTCCCATGGACGTACGCCATTGATGAACCATGTAAATCCTTTCTTTGTGAGATTTTTTATTTTCTTTTCGGTATTAACTATGGTTATAACATAGAGGAATATAAAAGGAGTTCATATAAAACTTGGTTTTTGTAAATGTTTTATATATCTTGGTTATTCCAGCAGGGAATCAATACTGCATTATACTCATTTTTGATATAGGAATCGATTTCAAATCCTCCCAAACTGTCACATCCTAGTTTTTACCGAGGTTGAGGGTTAACCTGATAAATTACTAAATCATAAATAAATCTGAATACTGAAATAACTGAGGCATTTATTGATTATCAAATGTGTTACAACTGAATTCTATGAACAATACAAAAGTATTTCTCGTGATAACTAGGCTCCTTTTTATCTAATATAATTTTTCATTGTCTCTATTCATTAGCTGATCTCAGAACTATTCATCATGGCCTATAGGTACCTATGTAAAATAACTGAAAAAGAAGGAATAACCAAAACTTTGCCCAGTAGATAATTCTAGTTCTATAATAATGTAAATATAGAAATCTATTCAAATAGCATATCTGGGTTTGAAATGCTCAAAATATAAAATGGTGTATGGCAATCTGCAGCAAAATGAAATATCAACAAAACTAAATAGGGGTATACTGAAGTCTGTGATATATGTCAAAGAATTGTATGGTGATTATAATCGGATATGGTGTTTATCGAGTCATAAATAAGGTTCAGACTATAGTACGATAATCCATAAATGATCGTCTATAGGGGCTGGAATTACGTAGTCATACCATTATAATATCACTCGAGGCATAAAACGCATTTAAACAAATAATTCCAAATAATTGGGGAATAATAAATAGGAACACTTAGATAAAAAGGCACTCATACATAGAGCAAATATAACAACAAGGCGCCCAACATTTGAGTCCTTCAGGCCAATTAGATTTATCGGGTCTAATCCCTAGATTATGCGGTATGATACTAAAGGTTTCATTAATAATAATGGCAGGCTATGCTGCAAATCAGATAATTGAAACCAAGTTTAATAATATGCAGTGCAGGGTATACTGTAATATGGTAAAACAGTTTAATACGAATAAATCAGATAATGGTTTGGGCTTATGATATCTGACATCGTTCAGTCAATACGAATAAAAATTTATTCTTTAAATGGAATCAAAGGATTTAATTTTTCTAAATAAATTGAATAAACAATAATTTAATATTTTTTTCAAAATATTAATCGGTCAAATATTTGGTTCAACTATTTTAACAAAATCTCCAATTTGTATGAACGTAAAGACCTATTTTCGGGTATTGTCTCGATATGTGATTTCAAAAGTATTAATTTGCAAAGTCGATCCAGATTAATTTTTGTAAAATAATCAATTAAAATATTAATTTCAAATCAGATTGAGTGTTGGTGTTTATGATTTTTCGTCTATCATATTTTATATTATTTGAGTCTCAATATTATTATGGTGAGTACAAAATTAATGTCCGTGCACAATAAATTTAAAATAAATTCAAAAACTCCCTTCCTTATTTGGACAATAAACCAGTGGTCATGCCACTTCCAATATTAGTCAACACAGCACAACAATTTGTCCAACACCTGCATAATTACATTTTTAATAAAAATTGGCTCGTAATAGTGTCTCAAATTATAACGACATAACTTCGAGTCGTTTCGTGTCGTAACTCATTTTAAATGTATTTTTTTGAAAGCAAAGGAACAATTTAATTAGAAAATGACAATGAGTTGAAATATATTAAGAAAAATGATACTTGTATGTGTCGGGATTTCGTGTTTACGACCATTTTCATACGTAATTGAGTACAAATAATAAATACGTGTTGTTAGGATAAAAATTACAGTAGCTAATACCCCAAGATTTATGTTACATTATCGTGGAATCAATCTCGAGTCATAATCGATTCGGACCAAAGTTGAACAAAAATCCCACAACAGTAATTCAACAAAAGTTTTAACAGCTTTAGAAAATTATATATATATATATATATATTTGAGCAGTAAAAACAATAAGAACTCTAACCCCAATTGGATTTTAGCTTCTAGCCGGCCACCACAATGGAAATGAGTGGTGGTCGGAGCTTCAACCTCTCACACACATACATACATACATACATATATACATACATACATACATACATACACACACACACACATTTAGATTAATAGCAACAAAGACGATTAAAAAAATGAGAATAAAAGAATAACAACAACAACAACAACATCAACAAGAAGAATAAGAAGAAGAACAACAAAAAGAAGAAGAAGAGCAGGTCGGTGGGGTTCAGGGGAGAAGGAGGTCGGCGGTGGAAGGCTCCGGGAAGAGGGGGACAGCGGGGTAAGGGCCGGTGGTAGGGATATCGGGTAAATGAAAGGGGAAAGAGGTTATGGTTTGTGAGTGTTTCTTCAAAGAGAGAAATTGAGTGTATTTGGTACTCGCATATAATTTTTAGCGGATATTAATTTTTATAACTTTTAAAATTTCATCCAACAATAAATTAGTAGTGGAGTGCGTAGGATACGTTTCTGTATTTTTTTCTGTATTGACAACACTTTTGGATAATACTAATTTATACAGACTATAATTAAAATAATAATTAAAAATAATATGTTTTAAACTCGTTCTACTATCCATTTTATATGAAAAATATTTTATTTTGAGCGAGAGAATAAACGTGTTGACCCAATTTTCATGTTACATACATACATACATTATATATATATATATATATATATATATATAATGTATGTATGCTTGTATATGTATGTATATATACATGCATGCTTGTATATGTATGTATATATATACGTATCATTGTTCTAAAAACCTGCCTAGGCACACTTAGGCTTGAGGCTTGGGAGAAACGCCCCGCTTTAATATTTTTACGTCGTATTCTTGGTAAAACCCTTAAGGCGCACTTTTTTCGAAAAAAAACAATGCTTTAGTGAAATGATATCGCCTTTTAAAGAATTTTTTTACAAACGGGACCATTATCTCATCCAAAATAATCAAATAGTATTTTAATTTGCATATATTCAGACATATTTTTATGATATGTAAAATTTTAGTATTTTTAATAGCCTTGTTATGGTTAAAAAATATCAAAATATTTTAAGAAGGCCTAAATGCCTTTTCACGCCTAAGGCCCGCCTAGGCTTCTAAGGCTTAAGGCTTGGCCTCCACGCCTCGATCACGCCCCGCATTTTTTAGAACCTTGATACGTGTGTATATATATACACATACATACATATATATATATACATACATACATACATATATATATATATATATATACACACACACATACATACATACACACACACACACACACAGAGAGAGAGAGAAACGGAGACTCCTTTCTATAAGGACTGCTTATGGTGCAAACCCTGGTACGTGCCATTTTTTAGAATAGTAAAAAATGAATTTTTTGATGAAATGTCATGGATATGATCTCCACGATAAGAAGATCTTTATGGTGCAAACCCTGTATATATATAAAGCTAGAGGATCTTTTTGCCATGTCATACAATTATTGCCACATCATACAACTTTATATACCAAATCTATATAAACGAGTTTTGTATCTATCAATATCAATTAATGGTTATGGGCGGGTCATACAACTTTAAAATTTTGGGTATGGGCGGGTCAGAGCACACGGCTCGAAATCGCACAATGCTCGAGACTTGCACTGACAGTACTTGATTGAGTGAGAGATTCATACTCCCATAAATTTTATATTTTCTCTCTCACTGGCACCAAACATGCGTTAAATCCATTCAACCTCTCTCACCCACGTGCTCAAAACACGGCTCCACATAATCAAAAAGCTCCGCAACAATGCATTGCTTAAAAAAAAGCTCTGATCCTAGGTTACTCGCCGGAGATGATTACAGATCTCTCTGATTCCCTGTTCGTCTCTCATTTTCATTCGACTCCAGCAAACATGTAAGATCGTTTTCTTCTTTGTTTGAGTTTCAATAATCAAATTTTCAGATCTATGAATATTTGGGTGTGTATTTTTAGATCAATGATTTTGAATGACTATTTTCTCACTCTCTCTGAACTTCAACAAACAGGGCCATGAAAGTATTTTGGTTTGAACCAAAAAGGGCCATGGAGTTAGATTGCCTTTTAATAGGATGAAAATATTTTACTCGATCCATTTGCAACAGGGCCATGGTTGAAAATATTTCGGCTCGAACCAAACAGGGTGAAGATTATGTAATTGTTTGAAAAACGATTATGATTTTGAAGACTTATTAGTTTTGTTTAAATTATGAATCGTATTAGTTTTGTTTAAATTGCATAGGTTTTAATGGTTTATACATTATCTTTTTGATTTTGTGGATATCCATGCCTTTAGTTTATTTTCATTGTTTGTTTGTTGATCGAGTAGGTTTGCATTTCGTTCCTCAATACTCGATGGTCGATCCTCATTACTTAATTATGCTTGATCAATTTTATTGCGCATTTATATTCTAGCAGGCTCAGATGGATGGAGAGGCTGCCACTTTGTCATTAGTTGAAGGAAGGTGCAATGGGTTGAAAGGGGTATTTCGAGGCTTTTTGACATTTTATACAGAGCTATTACATCTCTGCCCATTGCATACACAACTGGGGCAGCTGCAATGATAAGAACCAAAAATGCCACACATTATCGACGAGGTCAGGTACCCTTACCGATTATTCATATTGCACACATATTGTGTTATTTCTATTGTGGACTACCAGATAATGATTATTCATATTGCATCTGCATATTCAATATTACTATCTAAATTTGGTGTCGAATGTTTCTTAACTCTCCAAAGTATTAAGATTCCATATTGCTATGAATCGGTTTCAGGTCAGAAGGTGAATACCTTAAATCCCAAGTGATTTAATTGTGCCTACAAATGATGATCCCATATCGTCGATCGTCGCAAGTACGTACTCGGACTTTCTTACTAACATGTCAAACAAGGATTATTTGAACACAATCATCTATAACATACATAATTGATAGCAACATTTAACTGTTTGTTGGGATTATGTATATAACATACATGAAAAGTTTCCTTTTGTTTTAATTTTGATTGATTGCTTATTGTACAATTCAAAGAGTTTTCCTCTGTTTGAAGTGTTTTCCGCTATTTAAATTTCAGTGGTTCCAATGAAAAGTTGTGTCCATTTCAACGGTTCCTCTGTTTGAAAATTCATAGGTTCATAATCAAGACCCGGGGATTTCATTTTGATGGCCATGAGAGTTGCGATTGAATTTTTTATGATGATAAAAACTTTCTAGACTCAGCCTTCCAAAACTGTCCAAACTCAGAAGTTTGGTCAGGAATTGTCTAATCTTAGCGACCTATCTGTATGGCTTATTTACGTCTTTCTCAAATTTTATATTTTTATAGATCAATACACAATATTTTATGGTTGCTCAGTTTGCTACCCTAAGCAGAAAGCAGGCCAGGCAAGTACCAAAAATAGATTCGCGTGGAATGTATTGTCCCAAGTCTTGAAACTTCTGAAGATTGGCCATGCATTGAATCCAAATGATCCTAGTCTTCTTAAGTCTCTTGCTTCATTAGAATTCAAATATGCAACTGCAAATCTTGCTCGAGTGTTGTTCAGGAGGGCATCTGAGTTCGACCCAAGGCATCAGCCAGTGTAGATCGTAAGAACTTTCTTTTAATGTATTGAAAAGTTTTTTCATTTGTTTCATATCACGAAACTTTTATCTGTTTTCTCATCTATTTCTTTTAATGTGTTAAACATGTGAAGTTAATATAGGTGCAAAGGGGATAAGTGGAGAACACTAAGGTTTTCACAGGGAATGTTTGAAGGGCTTGAATGCAAAAATTTAATGCAGCCTCCGTGCCAAAATATTCCAAAACTGTAAAGTTGTGTTTTCGAATGAAGCTTCTAGGTCTGTTTGAGTTCTGCCTAACTCAACTCCCATTACCTTTGGGGATTCAGAGACATTTGAACATTGACAAGAGGACCACGGACATCCAACGATATGGTCTGTTCATCTTTCTATGCTCTTCCTCACTCGAGATGGCATGAACTTCTATTTTATCATTTGTTTATTATAGTGTTCAATCTTAGATATCGAGTTTTTGTTTTTAGGCAAATAATTTCATCTGCATAACTCAAAATATAAAGTTTTTATTGCTTACTTGGTGTGTTTGATCATGGGGGGACACATGTTGAGTTGTATGAGCCTTGGAATCGAGCATTACTGGGCATGAATTGGCGCTCAACCCCAACGAAATCATTAGCCGACACTAATCATGGCGCTACCGGTGAAACAAATGACCAGTTATCTGAGTTGCATGCAGTCGAGGGAAAAGAAGACGCGCATGGTGGGGAAATCTCATCTCCCAATGGCCTTTTCACAAAGTTGGCCATATTATCCGAGTTGTAAGACAAAAATGTCAGACTGAGGTCCGTCAAGGTAACCACCAAAGCAGCACTTTTCATCTATCCCCTGTTCAGACTGAGGTCTATATATTACGCTATTTTTTTTATAGATTTATGGATTAACATTTACGAGTAAATTATATTGTCATTCAAGTCCCTAACCTTGGCTCAACATTGTTATTACAGTTTTTTTTTCCAATTTTTCAATTTAAGGGGGTTTATCTTTTCTATACTTTTTTTAATTATTATTTTATCTTTGTTGCCACCTGATTGGAGCCCAAAATATATGTAGTATTATCATTCATTTGAGTTTGGTTAGGGGTCAGGGTATGAATATTGGGTGTGGAGATTGGTAAAGTCTTTCTTTAATATTTTTCGTTGTTATTATAACTGTCTAAATATTAGTAACTGTCTTCTCCTCATAATCAATGACTTCATACCCTCATGTAATTAGTTAATACCCACCTTTTTGTGTATGTGTAGGTTTCTTGAAGGTTGAGTCGTACTTCATTGGGATTTGTTACTACTGGAGTAAGATAATATATAAAACATACTTCAAGTTACTCTTAACACCTTGATCTATTATTCCCTTTTGATGTATTGTGAGTTGTATGTTTCTAGAATAAATCAACTAACAGAGTTGAAGTATTTATCTGTAAAAAGATGATATCTTGGTTTCGTTTTAATTTTAAAGGTGAGACAAAAGTTATTTTATTTGTGTCATATGAGCTTCATGATAGAAATCCAATATGAGGATTTTAGTTATTTTTCTCCATCTTTCCTTCCTCACTGCCTTTGTATGTCATCTTTATCATATAGTATGTAGTCCTTTGGATTTGTTCTTCATTGCTTCCTTTCATTCAGAATTTGAATGCGTAGTATTTTCATTAGTTTTTTAAATGGTTATTAAGGTTGTGCAATTGTGTACAAATATCAGTAATTCAATACAAACTTTATTTATTGAACTCAAAAAAGTTTTGTACACATTATGATGAAATGTAGAAATTAACTGAATGAGCAGTCACTATAGTTAATTTGTGGGTTTTTCCTAATTCAATGGATTATTCACTACTTTTTGGCACTGTAAGTTAATGTGTTCCCTATAATTCAATGGATTATGCATGGGAAATATTGACATGTAATTTTTCTTTTAAACTTGATTTTGATTTTTGTATAATTAGTATATGGGAATGAAATGGTTCTAATAGATTGTATATGTATATAGGCAATTAATACTTTGTAGTTAATACTCCATTCAAATGAAATTTTTGGTGTGCATCTATTTGGTCTTTTACTATGTTATAGATGATCAACAAGTTAATTTACCATTTTTGGATTTTAAATCTTTGGCAGATCTCACAAAGTGCATATATATATTATTTTTGTTACAAAGTTTATTTCGTTGAAGTATTTGTTAGATGAATTTGAGATCATTTAGTATTGTTGGATTTGTTGTTATCCCTTAAGGGGGTGGATAGTCTAATAAACGTTGGAGACTATGTTCAAATTTTTTAAATGGACACTTCGTTTATTAGAGGCAATGTGAATTCAGTTGATGAATATTATATATTTCACGTTATATGCGACTTTGTTTTATGAATTTAGATTATTTGAATGGTGTTGGACAATTTGTTATTTGTGTTAACCAGGGTAGATGGTCCTATAAACAAGGGAAATTATGGCCAATTTTTTTAAAATTACACTTTGTTTTTTTGGGGAACGATATTTTTGTCATTTTACAATTACGTATTTTGAAAATTTTCATCGTTTCACAATTATGTATTTTCAAAATTTTCGTCGCTTCACGTGTTGTAAAACATTGACGTAAATTGTTTACATATTCAATACTTTAGATTGCAGCATGTTTTGTTAGGGAATGAAATTTTTGTCATTTTGCAATTGCGTACTTTTGAAATTTTTTTGTCGTTTTACAATTACATACTTTGAATTTTTTTGCCGGTTTGCGATTACGCATCTTGGAAATTTTTTGCTGTGCCTTGAGGCACGGGCATATACATTTAAAACACAAAATAACGGGAACAAATTTATTGTCGTGTCGTCAGCACGGGCACAAAATACCATGGGAACAAATTTATCGTGTACCACTGGCACGGGTTCAAAATATCATGGGAACAAATTTATCACCGTGCCATCGTTCACGGGTATCCTTTAGTATATATATATATATATATATATATATATATATATATATATATATATATATATATATATATATATATATATATATATATATATATATATATATATATATATGTGTGTGTGTGTGTGTGTGTGTGTGTGTGTGTGTGGTGGAAAGATGAGAGAGAGTTGAGTTTTTTTTGTATATAAGGATACACAGTGTGTGAGTATGTGTTATATATATATATATATAGACACACACACACACACACGCACACACTTGTTGTGTATATATAGTAATCCATACAGGCATATATAACGTTTGAAAAAAATTGGAATGAAACTCATCCGAGGGAAAATTATCTTGTTAGGGAAATCATGAACAAACACAATCATGCTCCCATATACACAATGGCTCTCATGAGTTTAAAGAAGATGGTAAAGAAAATGGGTGTGATGTTTTTTTGTTTCAACTCCTAGAGTGTTTGATTTTTATAGTAGGGAGAAGGCCGATTGGGTAGTAATATCTTAGATATTTTATTACTTTTTTTTATTTTGATTTTGATCCCCCTAAGTTTTAACTTTCAAAATTACACTTTATACAACTTCAATTTTAATTTAAATGTTAAGAAATAAAAGTTTTGTTTGGGCTGAGAATAAATTCATGATTTAGTTTCAAAGTAAATTAGTATATAATAATAAAAAAATTAAGCATAAAATATATTTATTACTTAACGGTTTAATGAGGTTTCATATAAAAAACTTAATAGATTTTACGGGTCCTTGGTATAACATACTATTTTTAATTATACGACTTGATTTTAGTTTCGACAAAACTTTGTTCAGGGGGAAAAAATAAATTAACCCATACTAAATTTAATTTACGTTTAAATTGCGGGTTGTTATAAGTTATCACCTTGGCCATGGCATCCCTTCGAGGATCGATAGGGTTTGGATTGAATTCATCATCACTCTCATGAGAAGTCAAGTAATTTTTGGCTAATTGAAAAGGAATAGCATCAAGGGGTTTCTATCTCTCCTCTCTTCTAAATGGGGGAGTGACGGTAGGTTGGACAATCAACATAATACCAATACTAAGGTCGAAATATTTTACGACCTTCATGACTCCCAAAGCATTCATACACCCCTATTTGTAGTCTACCTGCTTGGTTTCGTCCAACCTAAAAGGAGCATCAATCCATGCCTCATCATAACCAGAAACCCATGCTTCATGAGGACCTTTCCTAAAGAAATATCTCATCTTCAATATGTCGCGACTAAGCCCCATCTTAATAACTCCATCCCTTTTTATGTCTTCACGAGCTTCGACAAGTTTTTTTCTCAATGTGTTATTCTCGTTCTATAATAGTTTAGAAACATCGCCAATATGCTTAGCGTCATCCTTCAATTTGGTGACCAAACCAGACTGCTGTTTACAGGATTTGGTCATATTTTCAAGAAATATTTTAGTAAAAGTAAATGTATCGCGATCTTGATTACTAGAACCCCGACCAAGGATTGTATCTAGATCATAGTAAAAGATGGAAACCATGCATATATGTTACCAGTGTAGACACCACATTCTAGGACCCCTAAGTCTCTCTTTAGGTTCCTATCACCTCCCCATATCACTACGAATACTAGGTCATACTCCGAGTACATATATAGAGGCTATCGTGCGCTCAAGGGCCTTGTTTGACTCTGGTCAACTCTATCGTCAGAGTGAAAGCTCGATGAATTCTCTAAGGGCTATGAATCCCCTTTCCAATGGTCCTCCCCGTGTATAAATCGGCATAACGGTTCAAACGAACGGACCATTTTACCACCAAAAATCGATCTAGAATCCACCGGGCGCTCTCAGACCCCAATTTGACCCCAATCAATTTCATGGTCATAGATAAATCTCTTTGAATCTTTGAAGGGCACTGAAACCCATTTTCGAAGGTCTACCCCGTGTACGAAACGACATAACCATTTGAAAGAACGATCCATATTCCCCCCCAAAATTAATTCAGAGGCCATCGGGTGCTCCCGGGCACCACTTGACCAGGGTCAACTCTTTGACTCAAACCAGACTGAATGAATTTTTGAAGGGCATGGAATACCCTTTCCAACAGTCCACCCCATGCATGAATCAGCTTTACGATACAGATCAATGGCCCGTTTAACTCTGAAAGGTCATCGGGGACCTCTGAGCCCCGATTGACCAAAGGGATGATACCCAAGTCAAACCAAATCGGAGTAGTTCCAAATTTGATAAAGGAAAACAGAATTTGAATGTGAGTACTGATAAAATTGGACTTGATCACAAGTACCCTCCTCAAATGTATGTTCATTCTCCCAGGTACATTCCACCCCCTAAAAGGAAAAACGTGAGTACTAAACATGACTTGGGTGGATATAGGTTTAGAAAGTCCGGTCCTTATGTTAAACAACCTACTATTAATTGCTATTGCAATTTTTAAGATGTTTTTGATCACCAAAACTAGGAATGCCTTAGTAATTTCAAGAAAGGTACTCATTTTAAATTCCATAACCAGAAAGTGATGCGATTTATAAATTTTTCTACGCAGAACACTAATAATAATTGAAATAATTTCTTCAATAAGTCTAGGCCTCATACCAAAAAGAACATCTTTTCCAAAGAAAATTTTTATCCTAAATTTCGAAAGGCACAAAAACTTTTGAAAACTTTGCCTATTTGGATTAGGACTTGTGATTTGAGACCTCAAATGGATTTTTGTAAGTAAAAAAATGCCCAACTAAGTTTTGTAATGCTTGCAAAATTGAGGAAGTCGATGAGTATCTTCACGAGAAGGTTAAGGACTTAAACACCTGAGAACCCTAAGAGTTATTCAATGATGGGGGAAGTGAGTTTAGTGAAATTGGAGTTATCAAGTATTGTGAGGCTAATGGATAATCTTACCATTTTAGTGCTCCAAAAACTCTCAAACAATTTGGGGTAGTTCCTACTATTGCTTGTGATTTTCAACTTGTTGATATACTTTCTATTTGTTTCGATAAATCTTATTTAGATTGAACTTCCACATATGATTGGAGAGATTATACTTGAATACTAGCTTGTGTTTATTTTGCATCCTAACTACAAGATCTTGAGGTTTTAGAATAAATATATCTACTAATAATCGGTATCTCTTAAAGCCATGTGTAATGTAAGAGACGTTTATTTTGCAGTTTATAAACATTTATTATTTTCTCTTACTATTGTCTAATTTAGTCAAAATAGGGGAGAGTTGAGTACATATTTCTAATCAATGTGTTGATATTATTTCATGCATATTATTTTGTTTTATTTCCGCACAGCTATTTTTGTCATTTAGTAATTCGGTAGAGAAAGTGCTACTAACTTGATTTCTCAGCAGAAAGGTATTTATGTTTTGCAGGTATTTTCATCTGTCGTCATGAGTTTATCTGTCTTTTCTTTTCTAGGATGAGTGGGTAGTTAGAAACACTTTTGTATAGGACGCACTAGGATTTTTTTACCTTCGTATATCATTTGATGTACTCAAGGGTTTTCTCAAAATTATTCCAATGGGGGAGTTTGAAGGTTTCTATATATAACACTCCTAGGGTTTGTGTTTCGTGCTTTAGCTATATAGACCTTCAGCTAGTTGGACTTAAATTTTGACAAGACTTTTTGTAGTTAGGTCGTGTCTAGATGCCTATACCAAGCTCTCGATGCTCTCTACTCAAGTCTACATCAAATTCAGATACCATCCATACTCAAGTAGTCTCACACCCTTTCTTTTGGCTCCTGAGATTAATTTTTGTTTGTCATACAGGACACCTCACGACACAACAATGCATATTATTTTATCATATATATTTATGGAGTGTGTTTATGATTAAAAATATTTTTTAGAAAAAGTTTTAAAAATAATTTGAAATTTATTAATGTGAATAAATATGTTCTTAAAACTAAATTTGAGCAATAAATTTTAACATGCGAGTATTTTTTTAAACTAAAATCATGTGAATGTATATATGTCTGTATGTGTAGTATTATTTGTATAAAATATATGTGTGCATGCATGGTTTAACATATGTTGGTTGGCTGATTAGACCTTATCAGCTATTAGCCTAGTCACGTTTTCTGTTGGCAAGATAATAAAGCCGATTTGACCTTACATGGTCTAGTAATATATAGCCTAGTATAATAACTGTTAGAGATGTAGTAATCTGTATGCAAAGACCCTGTGTTTTAGCTTCTTGCGTAATAGTGTTAATTTGAACATTTATACCATTATATTAGTTGTTGGCATTTAAAATCTTCTGGCACGATTTTAATTGAATGTTCTTTTATTAGCAAAGGACGTCGTGTTGTTTTCACCACCCATGATTTTTCCTCATAACCACTGTTGGTAATTACTTTTCTCAAAATGACACTGTGGTTACTTTTTGCGACAACGATAACATTTGTTAATTGTTTATAGCGGGCCTGCAATATATTTTAAACACCATCATTTTGTTAATAGGTACCTTCGAGATTTTGTTACATCTAGCATAACACGTGTCGTTTATTCAGACTATTATTTTGCATTTTTTTCTCTGTCACACAATTACATTTTATCTACAGCTTAAATTGGTTTTGCACAATCCATGTGTGTCTTATTTTCTCCAATCAGCACACACCTAACAATTCTATAAATTCAGCCCTTAGGGTCTCACATTTTAGAGTTCAAGAAAATATTTTTGAGCCAAAACTCTGCTGAATTTTTTAGAGAGAGAGAGAGAGAGAGAGAGTTTACACACTTAGTTTTAAAGATTTATCTTGTGTGTGTGTATTTCGTGATTAAAGTTGATTCATATCAACATCTTCACAAGTTTGTCGAGGTTCATTTTTCGTGACGATTTAAGTGTACCAGAACCTCATCTCTCCATCTAAATTTTTTCAAAATAAAACATTATGAGTATTTTTTCTACATATTTTTATAACTCTGTGTTTTGTTGATATATTTTTTGTTGTGTTCTTATTGATTATATTTTATAAAATGCTACGTACACAAAACCACAAATCTTGTAGTTAGGTTCCTAATTTGCTAGATTTGTGTTATCTTCTTTGATCTATTGTTTTAGATTTGCTTTTGTGAATATTTGAACACTGAATCACACACATATCACTTTATATATATTCTTGATGGTTCTAGTGTTCTAGATTCGTACTTTTTTTTAAAAAAAATTATTTTAAATTTATTCGTCAATTTTTTTTGGCAACAAGTCACTTCCTATTCATGGTTTAGACATTTAAACCTTTAAAAACCATTGACGATTTATTTGTTAAATAAACAATACTGAAGCACCTTGTACTTTTGACTCACTTGAGTCTGTATTGTATAAGTGTTCATCTACTTTGGAAATTGTGACAAAATTGTGTTTATCCTAGAAACCAAAGAACCTCAGAGTTTGGATTGCTATTTTATTCCTCTTGCTTGATTGATATAGATACGTTTACCAACACTCACACACATTAAAATTGCATTCATATATTTCATATTGCATATAATTGTGTATATATATGTTGAGTGTGTTTAAATCCCTAAAATTGCTTTTTAATAATTTTTGGGAATTTCATAAACTTTTAAAATAAGGTTTTTATTAATTAAAATTTGTTTTTAAAAGTTTTGGGTTCTTTCTGCAATTATGGTTTTTTGGTTATTGTTGATACCAAATTTAATCTGCTGACATGGACCAATCATATGAAGACACGTGACTATCTACATGGCTAACAACAAACACTTCCGAGGAACCCACATGCTCCGAGGAACAAGACTACAACGAGGAAGACTAGTTCCCCGAGGAACACTGCTTCCTCGAGGAACTCACATGCTCCGAGGAACTCACACGCTCCGAGGAACAATGCCTCTCCGAGGAACTCTTTAGCACCGAGAAGCTCAAGCGGTCCGAGCAACTCAGGTGGTCCGAGCTGCACCTCGAACAAAGCATTAATGACGGGACAACCAACAGTTTGACTATTCATTAAATGCTTATCATTCAGATGCACGCGCATAAAGGGCATTAAATGTATTACCCTTTCATATGTACATCATTTAATGTATCACCCTTTCACATGACAGTCCCAGGGCTATAAATACATTGTACAATCATCATTGTAGAGGGACCCAGGAGGCCCGGACCGGAATTTATTGAGATAATTTGTAATTGAGAATTCCCATACCAACAGCAATACCAAAACAGTGGACGTAGGCCATTCTTATAAGGCTGAACCACTTTAAAATCTTTTGTTTCATTTATTTATCTGTGATTGAATAATTAGAGTGATCTAATTTTTTACATCAACAGATTGGCGCCGTCTATGGGAAACGACTGATAATATCGTTTTTCATAAAAAACAATCCATTACCAATGGCTGATATTCCTGAATCCAGTAATCGAAACACTGGAACCCCTCCAAATCCATCTGCTCCACCAATTATTCCAGATCTGACTGGAATAATGGCAAATCTGGATTAGGGCCAGACCGTCATGCAAGAAACAATGTGACAACTCATCCAAACCTTCCATGGCGGTGCATCAGCCCATTCCGGACCACGAAGCATTCAAAGAAATACCCGTGCGCCTTCTTCGCGTACTAGGCGTACTAATTCATATCGCAATGAGGAATCTGAAGATTTTTCTTATCAACCTGGATGAACTTCGTTAGTGCGGGCCACGGATACTGAACAACGTGTCACCCTCTCCCCAAAAAGGACCAGCGCATTGGAAAGATTAAGTAGGGTTTCTCCTTTCGACCGATTAGGCCCTAGGAGGAACAAAAGTCCTCTTAATGCAGCGTCGAGGAGCTTTCGACAACCATCAGATTTAAGGGAAGGATCTGCCCAGTCGCGACCCGCTGCTCGTCAAGATAGATCCTATGACCGACCAGCTGCTCGACAAGATAAATCCCAGGAAGCCACTTCAACGCGATCAGTTGCTCGAACCAATAGACCCAAGGAAGGAAATGATGCATGGAAAGGATCTATTCAGAGGCTGGAGGATAGATTAGGGGAAATGGCTAAGGCCAAGAACCCTCTACAACAAACCTTTGTTCGAGTAACACCTTTTGTCCAGGACATTGTTGATTTTCCAACACCATCAAAGTTCAAAGCACCTGTTGTGACTCCCAAGTATGATGGGAAAATTGAACCTGTCCTTCATATAGAACAATACCAAGCTGCAGCCGACATCTATGCTGTCCCAGATGAGATGAGATGCAGAGCATTCTCGGGAACACTGACCGAATCTGCTCAAATATGGTATAATAATCTTCCTCGGGGTAAGATTTCAACTTTTCTTCAACTGGCGAGTTATTCATTGGGAATTTCTGCTTTGGATCAAATCCAGTTAAACGAGTAGCACATTTGTTAAGTGTTAGACAAAAAGATGGTGAGAGTACCAGAGATTATATAACTCGTTTTAATAACGAGAAACTCGAAGTCATTGATTATGAGGAGAAGACAGCGATTACTGCTTTGATGAGTGAACTACTGCCGAACAAGTTGGACTACACTTTGGCCAAAGATCCACCTCGAACCATGTCGAACTTGATGGGAAAAACGTCCAAGATTATGAATGCCGAGGAGGCTATGTCTGCGAAGAAGAATATGGACGCCAAAGAAACCGAGGTGGAAGGTGTAAAGCTAAGAAGAAAGAACATAAGAACAATGGTGGTGACAAATAATCCAAAAATAGGTCGTCATGGGAGGTCTTGAGGAAATTTGATAATTACACACCTTTGAAGGCAAATATTAACCACGTCCTGGATGAAATTAAGAACAGCGAGGAGTTAAACTGGCCAAAGAAAATGAAGGCAGACCCTGACACGAGGAATAGGGAAAAATATTGCGAGTTCCACAAGGATCATGGCCATATAACAAAAAATTGCATAGCTCTTCAGAATGAGATTGAAACACTCATCCGACGAGGAAAGCTAGCAAAGTATGTTGATCGGGGAGGCAAAAGAAGAAACAATGACCGAACTAGAGAGAGGTCTAGATCTCCTCGTCGAGTAGAGGAGAACAAGAAGAGAAACCATGAAGTTGATCCAGAGGATGACCCCGATCTTCTCAAGAAACTAAGGCAGCAAGAAAGAGAGGTTTTTTCAATACGCTTTGGGTTATTTGATTGTAATGTTATTACAGGAGGAGATGCATGAGGAGGAGACCTTACTGCAGAAAGAAAAGCTTACCTCGGTGAGGCTCAAGCTTGCTCTTACATTCAGTGAATAAATCTAGCTGAGGAAGATCGCCCGAGAAAGGTGAACAAGGAGAAATTGGTCATCAGTTTTTCAAAAAATGACCTTGCAGGTGTTTTATATGCTCATGATGACCCGCTGGTGATCAAAATGAGAATGAAGGAGGTCATGATTTCAAGAGTACTGGTCGACAATGGTAGCTCGGCAGACATCATGTTTTACTCGTGCTTCGATAGTTTAAATCTAAAGATATCTCAACTGGAGCCTTACCACAGACCCCTCATTGGTTTTGCTGGCGAGAAAGTATTTCCACTTGGTACGATCAAGTTGGATATATTCATTGGTACGTGGCCTGCTTGTCAGATAGAAAGAATACGTTTCTTCGTGATGGATAAGAATGTCCAATCATCGTACAATATCATCATGGGAAGAGTAGGATTGAAGAAGTTCGAGGCTGTACCATCTACAGTGCATCAGTGCCTAAAATTTCCAACAAACTTTGGAGTAGGAGTTGTGAAAGGTGATCAGAAAGTAGCTCGGGAATGCTATTATTCATCCGTTGAGCAAGAAGAATTGGAAGAATCAAAGAAAAAGACTACTACCTATCAAGTGGATGAAGGTGTAGAAATTGAAACATTGGATCCTCGAGAACATCATTCTAGACGACGAGCACCCTGAGCGAACTACTCAAATAGGTTCATCATTGGAAGCCTCATTAAAATAAGAATTGATAACTTTCCTTAGAAGCAGAAGACAAACTTTTGCGTGGAGTCATGAAGATATGCCTGGGATAGACCCAAACTTTTTATGTCACGAGCTCAATGTGAATAAGGAGATCAAGCCTGTAAAGCAGAGAAGAAGAGTATTCAGTCCCGAGAAGAATCAAGCTATACAGGAGGAAGTCGAGAAGCTCCAGAAATCTTGTTTCATTAAAGATGTTAAATATCCAGATTGGTTAGCTAATGTGTAATGGTAAAGAAAAAGAACAACAAGTGGAGAATGTGTGTAGACTTCACCGACCTCAACAAAGCATGCCCAAAGGATCACTTTCCATTGCCCCGAATTGATCAACTGGTGGACGCTACCTCGAGACACGAGTTACTGAGCTTCATGGATGCTTATTCTGGTTACAATCAGATCAAAATGAAACCTGAAGACAGGGAGAGTACTTCTTTCATTACCCCTAGGGGAACTTATTGTTATAATGTTATGCCTTTTGGTTTGAAAAATGCAGGTGCGACATATCAGAGGCTGATGAACAAGGTCTTTGCTGAACAAATCAGTGACAATATGGAAGTCTATGTTGACAATATGCTGACGAAAAGCAAGAAAGTTGCCGATCATCTAGTTGACTTAAGTCAAACTTTTGACCAACTAGATAAATATCAAATGAAGCTGAACCTGACGAAGTGCATATTTGGAGTACGAGAAGGCATGTTCCTCGGGTACATCGTCAATCAACGAGGCATTGCTGAAAATACTGAAAAGATCAAAGCTCTATTAGAGCTGTGATCTCCAACGACGAAGAAGGAAGTACAGAGTCTCACAGGATGAGTAGCAGCACTCAACAGATTTATGTCACGAACAACTGATAGATGTCTTCCATTCTTCAAGACACTCAGAAAGACTTTTGAGTGGAATGATGAATGTGAGAAGGATTTTCAAGACTTGAAGAAATACTTGGGAGCACCTCCATTGCTGTCCAGGCCGGTGATGGGAGAAAAATTGTATTTGTACCTTGCAGTGTCTGAGAATGCAGTCAGCTCGGCGTTGATTAGAGTGGAAAATGGAGTGCAAAAACTAATTTACTACACAAGTAAAGCCTTCCGAGGAGCAGAGATCAGATATTCAAGGCTAGAAAAGTTAGCATTGGCGCTGATTGAGGCAAGTAAAAGAATGAGGCCATACTTTCAGGCTCATACCATAGTAGTATATACCGATATGCCATTGAGGCAAACCCTTCATAAACCAGAAAAATCAGGGAGATTGATGTACTGGGCAATAGAACTCGGTGAATATGATATAGTTTATGAACCCAAATCATCATTAAAAGGGCAAGCTGTAGCAGATTTTATAGCGGAGTTCACCTATCCTGACAGCTCCGAGGAACAAAAGTTGCTCGCTGATCAACCTGTGGATGTTACAGGATCAACAAACACAAGCTCAGACCAATTCCGATTGGTAAAAGGGCGTGTGGATGTTACAGGATGTGACACAGAGATAGTTGTGAGGACTCCGGACGAGAAACAAGAGTTGCTCGCTGATCAACCTGTGGATGTTATAGGATCAACAAACAGCAGCTCAGACCAACTCCGATTGGTAAAAGGGCAAGAAAAAAAGATCGACGAAGAGCGAGAAATATCCGGGGAGGATGAAAGGAAGAAACAAATATTTCACCGAGGAACTCTGACTGATCAGAAATTTGAAGACGAGTTACCTATATGGAGGCTATATGTAGATGGATCCTCTTATACTACAGGATGTGGAGTGGGAATAGTTTTGAGCACTCCGGACGAGGTCGACATGGAATACGCCTTGCGTTTCCAATTCAAAGCTTCCAACAATGAGGCTGAGTATGAGGCCATGATTGCAGGACTTAGTTTGGCAAAAATTATGGAGGCGCAACAGGTCATTATTTTCAGTGATTCTCAATTGATCATAAACCAAATGATGGGAGTATATGCAGTTAGAGGAGAATTAATGATCAGATATCATGCAAAGGCAAAGGATCTGGTGTCAGAATTTGCCGCTATTCAGCTGGTCAGAATACCAATAATGGAGAATGCGAGAGCAGATGCCTTAGCTCGATTAGCATCAGCTACTCGTACCGAGCTACGATGAACAATCCCAATTGAAGTTTTATCTGGTCGGAGTATAGATGAAGATCTGGCGATGAACTTTATTACCCCTGATTTAGGACCATCTTGGATGGATCCCATCAGGGCATATATTGCGGAAGGAGAATTGCCAATTGATAAGTTCGCAGCTAAGAAATTGAAGTTTAAAGCTGCTCGGTATGTATTAACTAACGGTATTATTTATAGACGAGGAATTATGGCAGGTTTACAGAGATGTGTACATCCCTCTGAGGTAAAAGAATTAATCGAAGAGATCCATAAAGGGTTCTGTGGAGCACATGTAGCAGGTTGGACGCTTTTACAAAGGGTGATGACGCAGGAATACTACTGGCCGACGATGAGGGCTGATTGTATAGCCTATGCAAAGAAATGTGACAAGTGCCAGCGCTTTTCTTCCATCCGAAGAACTCCACAAGCATTGTTGACACCCATAACTTCCCCTTGGCCATTTTCCATGTGGGGAATTGACTTGGTTGGGCCACTGCCAATGACCCGAGGAAGGTTCAAGTACCTCGTCGTCGCAGTGGATTATTTTACTAAGTGGGTAGAAGCTGAGCCACTCATTGACATGACGTACGAGAAGGTGTACCAATTTGTTTGGAAGAACATCATTTGTCGATATGGTCTCCCTCATGCCTTCATCACAGACCATGGAACACAATTTGATAACGAGGAGTTTGCCGCCTATTGTCATCAGTCAAATATTTTGAAGATCCACTCAGCACCAGGCCATCCTCAAAGCAATGGACAAACTGAAGTGACAAACAGAATGCTGCTGAATGGCTTGAAAAAAAGATTGGATGATGCGAAAGTAAACTGGATCAACGAGCTACAATCAGTACTCTGGGCTTACCAAACTACTCCCCGAGTTGTAACTGGAGAATCACCATACATGCTGACGTTTGGAAGTGAAGCTGTCATACCTGTCGAGTTGGGCCTCCCAACACACAGGGTACTAAATTTCAATTCCCCTGTCAGTGACTTAATGAGAAGGTTGGATTTAAACATGCTAGAGGAAGTCAGAGAAGAAGCAGCCATCAGAAATGCTGCATATCAATAGCGAATAGCTCTATTCTAAAATAAGAGGGTGAAGAAGTGTGACCTGAAAGAAGGAGACTATGTGCTGAAGAAAGTAATCCAAAATCACAACAAACTGGAGGAAAATTGGCATGGACCATACCGAGTTACAGAAGTTGTTCGACCAGGAACTTACCGAATAGCAACTCTAGAGGGGGAGGAGTTTAAGAATGCATGGAATGCAGGGCACCTGCGCAAGTATTATCAGTGATGTATATGTAACACAGTTCCATCAGTATGAATAAAATGAAGATATTCTGCTAAAGTCTCTCCTTTTATTGAGAATTTTTCGGGGAATAGTAGTGCTACACACTACTCGGCAAAACTCGGCAAAGCTCCAGACTGCTCAGCAAAATATTCCTAAAAATGCTAACTTCGGTTGGTTAGGAAACCAAATATTCCTAAAAATGCCAACTTCGGTTGGTTAGGAAATAAAATATTCCTAAAAATGCCAACTTCAGTTGGTTAGGAAACCAAATATTCCTAAAAATGCCAACTTCGGTTGGTTAGGAAACAAAATATTCCTAAAAATGCCAACTTCGGTTGGTTAGGAAACCAAATATTCCTAAAAATGCCAACTTCGGTTGGTTAGGAAACAAAATATTTATAAAAATGCCAACTTGTTTGGCTAGGAAACAAAATATTCCTAAAAATGCCAACCTGTTTGGCTAGGAAACAAAATATTCCTAAAAATGCCAACCTGTTTGGCTAGGAAACAAAATATGCTCGCAAATGCCAACTTATGTTGGTCGGGAGGTAAGATTACATCCAGAAAGCGATAAAAGTCTACTAACTATGGCTGGTCGGAGATAAAAACCCACCAACTGTAGTTAGTCGGCAAGCAAAATTTACCAATCTTGATTGGTCGGAAACATTTTATGGGTAAAATTATTTCAAAAAGACTAACTATAGCTGGTCGGAGATAAAAACCCACCAACTGTAGTTAGTCGACAAGCAAAATTTACCGATCTTGGTTGGTCGGGGATAAAAACCCACTAACTGTAGTTGGTCGACATGGAGAATCTAACAACCTTGGTTGGTTGGAAACATTTTAAACAACATTTTTATACTCATTACTTTATTATTAAGTGATCGAGCAACAATATTGATACTTGTAACTTTTTAATTGTTACTGAGTTGGTTGACAAACAACACAATATTGTTATCTTTTTAACAAATATGCACAAATATAAAGTGTTTGATAATTACAAGACAAAAGCAATCAAGATTTGCAAACAAAAATGAAAGTCGTTCATTGAATTCAAAATAAGTTACATTGATAATAAAATGAAAAGTACATTGATATTGAAATGCCAACTAACTATTACATCAAAAATTCCTATTCTACTGGTCTCTTCCCCTCTGCTTTTGACACAGGTTCCTCGCCGGCAGGCGGATCATTTAAAGACAGAAGAGAATTGATGAAGTTGATATACTTCAACATCCTGACATTCATCATGGATGGTCGATCTAAGAGATGCTCGGGACGAGATACCTCGATTTGAGAATGTAAATTGTAGTCACCGAGATACTTTGAAATTAATCTCCGAGGAATGGCCCGAGCAGGGATCCAACTCATGTCTAGTTTGTATGGTGGCACAGGCAAGTCGAGCAACCCGGGATCATGGTAGTCCCACAGATAATGAACTTGTTCGAGCTTCAACACACCTAAGGCATTCAGCCAGCCTTGCTTATAGCCCTCATTGTTGGCATTCTGGATACGATCGTCCAAGTGGTATAGTGCTTCGTTGTATCCAGCCATCCAGAACTCCCTGGGATGTTTGTGGAACTGATATGTTAGCCTCTCCATCTGCTCGTGGAGATTCTTGATGAAAATCTCCTTATTCTCCAAGACTGACTTCTGCGCAGAGAGCTGTTTTTCCAGGTCCCTAATCTTCTTTGACATATCAGACAACGCCTGGTTCTTCGCCATTAATTGGAAAGCCTGGTTCTCTAAGGCAGACGGAGTCCTCTGTTCCTCGATAAGAACCCGGGCTGCTCTTGGTCGTCCCCGAGGAGCTCTTGCTCGACCACGAGAAGATGTAGAGGTGCCAGAACTTTTCAAAGTCTCCAACTCGTCCCTCAACTTGGCATTTTCAACCTCTAAGAATGAGAATCCCTCATCGGTCACTGGAATCAAGGCACTAGAAGTGGAAGTTGCAGACTTCAATTGTGACAGCTCCTTTTGCAGGTTGATGTTTTCTTGTTCCAGCAACACAGCAATCTGTCTGCATTCTTAGACCTCACCTATCAAGGTTCTCTCCCTTACATCGTACCCAACAAAAAGCTTCTCATATCCCTTGTTGGCAATAATCTGCTGGTACTTCTTCTCGTACCCCTCATGCAACAAGGCAGTGGATTCTTTGTATTGAAGCTGAAGGTCTTCGACGGTGCTTTAAAGATCCTCGATCATTTCATAATAGGCAACGTTATTAGTCACTGCTCGATCGAGTAGAAACTTCAGATATTGATATGCTTCAACTGCCTATTTTGAAGCATCATGACCAAGGATGTCGACAATTTGTGCAGCACTCAGGTCTGTGTGACCAGCCTTAAAGTACTCATTACATTGTCGCAGCAACTTTGTATCATGGGCAGATAGCAGTTCCATCCTGGCCAAAAACTAGAAGAGAAAGAAAGAGCAATCATCAATAAGAAATATAAGCAGAGTATGAATAGAAGATGAACAACATTATGGAAAAAAGTTCAAGTTTTATTAGATCGTAGTTCAGAGTTACATATTCTGGGTTACATTTGATAAAGAGACACAAAATAAAGAGAAAACCGAAACAACACTACACCTTTTCCTTATCTCCCAAAATCTTCTCAGGAGGCTGGGATGAAGAGGTAGGTTGCTCGGATGGAAGGGATAGTTGCTCGGGGAGAGTAGGCAGTTGCTCGGAGTAAGAAATGACTTGCTGATTTTCCTCAGCAGCAGACTGAATGGCTAGGGCATGATCTCCCATCACCATCGAAGACTCTTCGGAGGTAGCTTCGTCCTCTTCTAAGTCTTCTGGAGTTGGAGGGGGACCAGAGATATGTCTCTGGAAGAGCTCAGAAGACTCGTCGACCTTCATCTCCTGAAGGGAAGCAACCCATCCATCTCTGAAGTACTTCAGGCTGCCATAGTCCACTTGTGATACCATGGCAGCCAACCCTTTGTTCCACCCCTTGTCCCAGCCAGCGCTAAAGGACTTCTTCTTAGCCATCTTTCTCTTCAATTTCTCCGAGGAGAGCTGCTCGGACAGAAGGTTCTCAGCAGCCTGCAATTTATTTTCTACCTCCTCTTTCTGCTGACCTACTTCCCGAAGCTGAGCCAACTCCTCCTCGGCAGCCTTGAGTTTATCTTCAAACTCTCCAGCAGTGTTGAGCTTCTCTTCAAGCTCCTTATTATCCTTCTCCAGGGCATTTATTCTCTTCTCCAACTCTTTGGAGGCTTCAACAGCTTGAGCTTTATCATGCTCGGTGGAAGCAAGTTTTTCTCCCAGACAGCCTTGTCAGTGGCATACTTTTGGCGAGAGTCTTCCAAAGACTTGATAGCCTCTTCCAGAGCTCCCTCTACACTGGATGAGGAGCATGAAGCTTTAATTGCTTTATCCTTCTTCAGGATTATGTTAAAGAAGCTCGTCAACTATGAACAGAAAAAGAAAGCAAGTCAGAAACAGAAACGACAAAGGAAATATGAAAAGTTGAAAGTAAGAAGACTTACAGAAGCAAGGTGACGAGCAGCTAGTGAGGTGACCATGTCCCGAGTAAGGTTTTCTTTAGTACCTTGGACCTCGGGAATGATCCAGGACTTTACCGAGTTCATGGCAGAGCTCGGGGGAATAAAAGTGGGAACTCCAGTCCCAACAGCTGGGGGCTGAGTAATGGTGTCAGCCAAATTGACCGAGGATCTCTTCTTCAGCCTCCTCGGGGGAACAGGAACGGATTCAACCAAGGAAGAACCCTTGGTCGGTGATATCACAATAACCTCTCCAGGAGAAGCAGACCTGCTCGGAGCCACTGCGGGCTTCTCAGCAACCTTCACAACTGCAGCAGCTGAGGAAGGTGCATCATTCTTCTTCGTCCCCTCCCTTGGGACATCAATCCTACTCCTCTTTACCTCCCCAGAATCGGAGGCACTTTTTTCAAATAGGGTAGGAGGTCTTCTCTTCTTCATCCTTTCACTTAAAGGAATATGGGATTCAGGCGATGAGCTGGTGGAAGCTGGTGCTGGCTCTGATTCACTTATCACTGGACGAACAGTGAAAGAAGTGGTGTAGCTCTTGTACTGGAGAAGATACGAAGCCGACCTAATGTGCTCGTCGGCAACACTCTGATGCAGACTCCAGATAAGTTTCAGATGTCTTACATTAACATCTGCTTCCTTTGGGCTCTTTCTCTTGCTATCAACTGCAAATAAATAGACATTGTTATCAGTGGCACATTTTATGAAACACAAAAGAAACATGATTTCAAAATAAATAAAATGAAATAAAAATAACCTATCCCATTGCCATGAGGAGGGCATCTAGGACCCTGGTAAACCTCATCTCCAGTTAATGGAGAGTGTTGCCAATTTTTTATGACAACCTCGTGTTCAAAATAATCCCTATTGGCATCAGGGAGATTGACTACTAAGGCTCTATTTAAAAATCTAGTTTTTAAATAAAAAATATTATCATTAACAGCCCATCTATAGCAGTACATGATTTCTGGAATTCCTATACGAGTTCCATGCACTTGATTTAATCTATGCACCCCATTAACTATTCTCCATGTGTTGGGGGCTATTCGTGCAGGAACAACGTCAAAGTACTGACAAAATTCCAGACACAAGGGATTTGGTGGAAAAGAAAATCCACACTCAGCAAAAAAGAGACTGGGGAACCAATGTCCCTCAGCCAAATGGAAGTAATTAGAAGGCTCAGAAAGCTCTTCCAAAACAACCCATGAGGGAATGGAGAAATCAGAAAGAAACTTCTCAAGAGACTCAACAGGGTAAACCATGGTGAATAAAGAAATGAAGAAGAAGGAAGAAGATCTTACAGGAAAAGAATGGATCTGCTGACAACGAACGACGGAAAAGATGAACGCACAAGAGAGTAGGAAGAGACGACGTAAAACTCGAAGATAAAAATTTGAAAAGGTAGAAGACGATGGGAGTGTCTGTGAAGTTTAAATACCTTGCCTTGGGAAATGGTGAAGTAATGATTACAAAAAAGGATGAATCGAGAAGCTCAAGCGGTCCGAGCTGCACCTCAAACAAAGCATTAATGACGAGACAACCAACAGTTTGACTATTCATTAAATGCTTATCATTCAGACGCATACGCATAAAGGGCATTGAATGTATTACCCTTTCATATGTACATCATTTAATGTATCACCCTTTCATATGACAGCCCCAGGGCTATAAATACATTATACAATCCTCATTGTAGAGGGACCCAGGAGGCCCGGACCGGAATTTCTTGAGATAATTTGTAATCGAGAATTCCCATACCAACAGCAATACCAAAACAGTGGACGTAGGCCATTCTTATAAGGCTGAACCACTTTAAAATCTTTTATCTCATTTATTTATCTGTGATTGAATAATTAGAGTGATCAAATTTTTTACATCAACAGTTATATTGGCTGAATGTTCTCTTGGGTAGAATTCGAAAGCGGCAGAGACTTCAGGGTGCATTTGTAATTATTTTTGCATGCGCTTTTGTTAACCTCTTTTTGCTCAACATCTGTTGCATCCTTATTGGTTGGATGTGTGTTTTCTCCAAGAGAGTAAACCAGTGTATGTTAAGAGCCCTTAGATCATGTTTATCAATGATCTCCATGCGCTCTTACATAATCCATGTGAACCTCTTTTGAGCCAATCAGGAGTGTTATAATCACCGCCTCTGTTTAAACCATTGGATCAAAGTCAATCATACAAGACCAGATCCTAGCCCTTGATATTGGTCTGTGTTCTCGAATCTTCTCAGGCTCCTATAAAACGACCCCTACCCTCAGTCATCTGAGACTTTTTCCACTTTGTTAATTCGAGTGAGAAAGAGAGAAGAGCGAGAAGAGAGAGAAGAGATAAGAGACGAGAGAGAGAGAGAAACCAGAGTTAGGAAACCCTAACCCTAATTCGTCCAAAACTATTTTCAAACCTTAACCTCTTTCAAAACCAGTATATACCAAACACAACCTTGTGTGTTTGAGAGATTTTGAGTGATTGGTTTGTTAGTTTTGTTGTTGTAACCTCTTCGTTCCCATATCTTGTTATCAACTTAAACATATTTTTAGATCTGTGTTTCTTCTTTTATAGAAACCTTAGATCTAAGACATTGCATGTTATATTACACATAGATCTACAATTTTAGTTTCTCATCTTGAGAAAATATTTGTTGATTTGGTTCTGTAAATGTTTTTAACTTCGAATTCAACAAAATCCTTTTCTATTTCTAGTTCTTTTGAAACAAGACCTTTGACCTAGTTTGGAATTGCACTTGGTTATTTTCAATCTCAAAAATATTTTCAAAACCTGAGATTGATTAAGATCTTGATACGTCTTCTGAGCCAGATGGTCGTGGATTCTGGGATTATTGTAAAGGTCAAATAAGGTTAAGTTTTGTGAGAATAGAGAAATAGAAAATCACAGCATATAGATCTTATATGTAATTTGTTAGGAAAATTTGTATGAAATAAGTGTGTGTTTGTGCATGCATGTGTTAGAAAGAACGTCCACAGACACTATCACCCTACCACACTAAAAGTGTTGGTAATAAGATCTCAAGAATAAGAGTCGACGTAAAGAACTTGAACAGATTGGAAGTTAGCAAACTGGGAGAACAACATCAATAATCATAACTGCAGAGAAGTTATAAGGACACCGGTGGGTAAATTCCTAAACTTATATAGGTCTGAGTTGTATGCATGTTTGTTATATAGTTTGTAACTGTTAAAATTTGTTTTAGTGGAATTTTTGGTTTACTCCGTAGAGGGAGTCGTGGATGTTTCCTCAGTTGGGTGAGGTTTTACCACGTAAAAAATCCATGTTCTTAATCTTTCTACATCTCCTCGTCTAATTCTTGGTTGTGCCGAGTTTAAATTTTTTTAAACTGATTTATTAAACCTATTAACAAATCTTGAATAGATCTCGTACATATTTTTGTTAAACACTTCTTGTGATTAATAAGATTTGATTTTTAGGAAAAGAGTTTCTTCAAAAAATAGTTCGGAGTTACTTAAATAGTTTAATTTTATATTAAACGGCTTTAGTAACATATTTTCAATTGGTATCAGAGATTTGTAAACTTCTTTTAAAAAGATCTTGTGTTTTTGAAATTGTTTTCTGAAAATCAAACATAGATGAGAAAAATGAAAAATTTGGTAACTTAACCATACCTCCTATCTTTGATGGAACCAATTTTGCTTACTGGAAAGTAAGGATGATTTCTTTCATTCAAGGGACTTTGGGAGATCATGTCTGGGACATTGTTCAAAATGGATACATTTTTCCTACTAAACTAGCCACTGAAGGAAGTAATGAGAGGGTTAAGAAAGTATTAAGTGAGTTCACACAAGAAAAGAAGCAAGTTTCTCGCAACAATAACAAAGGAAAGAATGCTATATTTATGTCCATAAATGAACACGAGTTCAAAAGAATCTCACCCTGTACCACTTATAAGGAAGCTTGGGACACTTTGGTTACTGCTCATGAAGGTGACACTAGAGTTAAGGCTGCCAAAACACAAATGCTCATTCAACAGTATAACTCTTTAATTATGTCTGAATTTCTATATGAATTTGACTGATATTACGACCAAACTGCATGCTAACAGGATAACATATAACATACATGAAATTGTATCTAAAATTCTGAGATCATTACCACAGAAATTTGACAACAAAAGATATGCTATTGAGGAAATGTGTGACATAAATCTCACTCCTGAATTATTCAGTAGTAAATTAAGAATTGTGGAAATGGAATTAGAATTTAAGAAACAATTGACCCATTCCCATAGGAAGCAGACTAGTTCCAATATGAGTTTTTCTTCTAAGTTGATTAAGCCTGAGTTTAACATTCCCAATGATGACTCTGATGAGGAATACGATATAGAGACTTTGGACAATCAGATTGCCTTAATGTCAAAACAATTTAAGAAAATTATCAAGTTTAGAAACAACATGGCAAGCAAACAAGGTAAGTCCAATTATCTAACTCACTCTAATCACAAACCTCATGAGAAAGGTCAAGACAAACATCGTAAGGAAATTCACACTAGACCTAATAGAGACCTTAAGAATACTGAATGCTTTAGATGTGGAAAACTTGGACACATTGCACAAGATTGTAGAGTTAATTTGAACACTCAAAATAAGCACACTAGGGCCAACATTTGCAAGACATGAGATGATTCAGGAAACTCTGAAAATGAGGAACCTGAGTCATCTGATGCTTTTGATCCTTGCCTGTCTTTCTTTGCCAAGATTATCTATAATGATGATATGCCTGTGCTTTTTAGTGAGGATGAATCTAGTCATTATACTTCTGTTATGTTGAATCATGTTGTTACTGGTTTAGATGCTTTAATTACTGAGAACACTGTTATTTCTAACACGGGGTGTGTGAGTCAAAGGGAAAGCGATAATGACGATGTCAATGGGTGTGTGAGTCCAAGAAATGAAGCCTTAGGGGTCACTTCACACACTACACTTAGTGACTCAGACAATGAAGATCACCCTAATATTCACACACTTTATGGGAAAACTCTCAAGAAAAGCACTAGGCTAGAGAAGATTGTGAAAGATATCACTAAGAAGCTAGAAGATCTAAGCCTGATAATCAAACTTAATGCTGAAGAGTATACTACCCAATATCTTACTCATGAAAGTGAAATCAAAATGTTTGATCAAAAACTAAAAAATTTGACTGAAACAAATGAATCTCTGGAGAAAAAATACAAAGGGACATTGTTAGAATTGGAACTAACTAAAGAAAAGACAGCAACTGTTTTCAAAAAATTTACAAAATTTGAAAATAACTCAAACTATTTTGATGGAATTGTTGCTGAATCAAAAACTAATTCTGATGATCAAACTGAAATAGTGTTTTGTCCCAATTTGAAGACACAAACAAATTTTTTTGAACCTATCAAGTTTGTGTCAGGAGGTAAAAGACCTATTGAAACCTGCCCAGACTTTCATTCTCTAAAAACTGAGTTTGACTCAAAACATCAAAATTTTGATATTGGGGAATCAAGTTACTCTAAACATGAAAGTTCACCAAAGGCAAAATATGTTTGCCCCTCCATTAGGAAGAGTGAATCTACATTCAAAACTGTTATATCTAGGAATAGGGTTCAACCACAAAATTCCATAAAGCCGATGTTTAGAGATTTTCCTAAGGAGACTCCTACCTTGAGCAACCTTTATTGCTCCTACTGCGATATATACGACCATTATTTTGATGGATGCTATGCTAGAAGACTAGTTAAACATGTATGTAATCCTTCTATTTATCAAAACTTTAACTATTCTAGGAGAAGCTGCAATAATTATGTTCTGCTTAGACAACCAGACAAAAACTCTAATTATAGGAAGAGAAAGATCAAACCTAAAAGAACATTCCCTAGAAGGATTCCTAAACACTTTCCTAAGCCAAATGCTCATGTGTTTCATAAAATTCAAAATCATGCGCAAAATATTTTTCAACAAAAATCGAATGCTCGCAAATTTTATCAACTGAGAGCAAATAACCGTAAAATGAAGACAAGAGCAATTTGGGTTAGAAAAGATGATCTATTACTCCATATGAAGTGTAACATTGTTATTACTGCTTTAAAAGATGAACACATATCTTCTGGTTGGTATTTAGACTCTGGATGTTCTAAACACATGACTGGGGATGATACAAAACTCTTAAACAAAACCAGCTTTGCTGGAGGAAAAGTTATTTTTGGTGATGGAGTATCATCTCAGATCATAGGTAAAGGAACTCTCCAAGAAGAAGGACTTCATGTGCTTGAAAATGTTCTTCTAGTTAAAGGTCTTAAGGCCAACCTACTTAGTATCTCGCAATTTTATGACTCAGATTATACTGTTACCTTTTTAAAGTACAATTGCAAAATTTTAAATGAAAAGGGTGAATGCATAATTACAGGATTCAGGACTCCTAACAATTGTTATACTGTCATGAATAATTCTGAAATCTGTAATGTTGCTAGAATGGATGACAATGAGATATGGCATAACAGGATGGGTCACATAAATTACGATAATATTAATAGATTGACTTCTTAAGAAATAGTTAGAGTTCCAAAAATCAAATCCATTTCTAATATTATATGTGGTTCTGGTCAGGAAGGAAAAATTGTTAAGGCACCTCATAAGAAAGTCAAAGATATCCTTACCTCTAACCCCTTAGAGCTCATCCATATGGACCTAATGGGTCCCTCCCAAACTGTTAGTCTATGTGGACACAATTACATTCTTGTTATGGTTGATGACTTCACTAGATTTACGTAGGTAGCCTTCTTAAAACAAAAGTCTGACACTTTTTGAAAATGATAAGGACACTCAAGTAATAGTGATAGAGGTGGAGAATTCGAAGATAATGGTATAATAGAGTACTATGACTATAATGGTTACAAACATGAGTTTAGTGCTCCTAAGACTCTTCAAAAAAATAGTATCGCCGAGATAAAGAATCATACACTTCAAGAGATGGCACGTGTTATGTTACATGCCAAGAATTTGCCTAAATATTTTTGGGTAGAATCTATTCATACTGCGTGTGACATTATCAATCGGGTCTATCTTCGAAATAATTCTAAACAAACTCCTTACGAGCTTTGGTATAAGAAAAGGCCCATTCTTAAGTACCTTAGAACCTTTGATAGTACTTGTTATGTCTGCAAAGACAGAGAACACTTATCCAAATTTGAGAGCCGGGGAGATAAAGCTATTTTTCTATGATACTCGCCTAACAGTAGAGCCTGCCGTGTTTATAATCTTCGCACTAAAACCATGATGGAATCCATAAATGTAATTGTAAGTGACATTACTATAGAGAGTAAGATTGGTGAATCAACTATTGTGGAAGAGACTATAAATTTTTTAGAAAATGACTCTCCAGAAATAGATGATTCATTACCAATTGAGATACCTGAAGTACCTAACTGGGTTTCTAAATACCATCCCATAAATAACGTTGTTGGTAACCCTAGTGAACCCGTGCGCACAAGATCTTAATTAAGAAATTATGTTCATTATGCATGTTTTATTTCCCTTGTGGAACCAAAGAATGTAAATGAGGCATTGAATAACTCTCACTGGATTTCTGCTATACAGGAAGAACTTCTTCAATTTGTCATTCATGATGTTTGATATCTTGTAGCTAGGCCTAATCACAAAAAGGTTATTGACACACATTGGATATTTAAAAATAAATCTGATGAAAGTGGGATAATCATTAGAAACAAAGCTAGATTAGTTGCTCAAGAATATTCTAAAATTGAAGGAATAGATTTTAACTACACTTTTGCTCCTGTTACTCGTTTAGAATCTGTTCGTCTTCTCTTTGCCATAGCTTGCCACTTGCATTTTACACTTTACCAAATGGATGACAAATCTGCATTCCTTAACGGAATATTAACTGAGGAGACCTATGTAGAACAACCAAAAGGGTTTATTGACCCTCAATATCCAAATCATGTATTTCGTCTTAAAAAGGCTTTATATGGCCTTATGCAAGCGCCTAGAGCCTGGTATGAGCATCTTTCCAGCTTTATCTTAGATAAAGGTTTTAAAAGAAGTGGAAATGACCAAACTTTATTTGTCAAACATTTTGGCAAACACATCATTATAGATAAAGTTAGTGTTGATGATATTATCTTTGGATCAACTTCTCCTTCAGAAGTAAAATCCTTTTCTGAAATCATGCATAAAGAGTTTCAAATGTCTCTTATGGGGAAGTTGCAATTTTTCTTAGGTCTTTAAGTCAAAAAAAATTCAGAAGGATTATTTGTCTCGCAATCTAAATACGCTTTAGAGATAGTAAAAAAATTCGGCCTTGAGAGTGCTAAAGATGCTAAAACTCCCATGAGTACTACGGTGAAACTATTTAAAGATGAAACTGGAAAATCTATAGATCCTACTCTATATCGTAGTATGATAGGAACCTTACTATACCTTATTGCCTCGCGTCCTGATATAATGTATGCTATGTGTGTATGTGCTCGTTATCAAAATAATCCTAAAGAGAGCCATCTATCTTCTGTTAAAAGAATTATTAAATATGTAAAAGGCACTCTGAACTTAGGACTTTGGTACACTAGTGACACACCTAACACTATAATTGGATACACTGATGCTGACTGGGCTGGGTGTACTGATGATAGTAAAAGTACATCAGGAGCATGTTATTATATAGGTAATAATTTGGTAGGATGGAGTAGTAAGAAACAAAACTGCACATCACTCTCAACAGCAGAATTTGAATACATAGCTGCTGGAAGCTGTTGTCCTCAATTACTTTCGCTTAAACAAATGCTAAGTGATTATGGTATTCAAGAAAACCAATTGCATCTCTATTGTGATAATCAAAGTGAGATCAATATCTCTAAAAATCCTGTTCAGCACTCGCGAACAAAATACATAAAAATAAGACATCATTTTATACGCGAATTGGTTGAAACTAAGGAATTAGAAATCAATTATCTTCCTACTGATTTGTAACTCGCAGATATGTTTACCAAACCTTTAGATTACAATCGATTTATTTCTTTGCGTACAATAGGTATGGTGTGTGCTGATTAATCTCTTTGGTCTCTATACATTTTTTCCCTTTGTCTATTTGAGACAAAATGGGGGAGAAATTTGAGACTAATGAATCTCTTTACATATTCTAAACAACTTGATCTTAGTGATTCAATGCAGGATTCTGTACAGTTATTCTTAGAAGTTGTAATAGGGTATACAATTGTAAATAGTTGAGGTATGTACTTTTGTTTTCTAGGAAATGGGTAGATAAAATTTTTTAGGAATAAGTTTTCCTTATTTCTTGTCTCCCTATGAGTCCTAGATGACTCAAAGGAGATTTTGTCTCATATTTCCAAAGGGGGAGATTGAAGCACCTTATACTTTTGACTCACTTGAGTCTGTATTGTATAAGTGTTCATCTAGTTTGGAAATTGTGACAAAATTGTGTCTATCCTAGAAACCAAAGAACCTCAGAGTTTGGATTAATATTTTATTCCTCTTGCTTGATTGATATAGATACTTTTACCAACACTCACACACATTAAAATTGCATTCATATATTTCATATTGCATATAATTGTGTATATATATGTTAAGTGTGTTTAAATCCCTAAAATTGCTTTTTAATAATTTTTGGGAATTTTATAAACTTTTAAAATAAGTTTTTTATTAATTAAAATTTATTTTTTAAAAGTTTTGGGTTCCTTCTGCAATTATGGTTTGTTGGTTATATTGACTGAAAGTTCCTTTGGGTAGAATCTGAAAGAGGCAGAGACTTCAGGGTGCATTTGTAATTATTTTTGCACGCGCTTTTGTTAACCTCTTTTTGCTCAACATTTGTTGCATCCTTATTGGTTGGATGTATGTTTTCTCCAAGAGAGTAAACCAGTATATGTTAATAGCCCTTGGATCATGTTTATCGACTATGTGCATGCGCTCTTACATAATCCATGTGAACCTCTTTTGAGCCAGTCAGGAGTGTTATAATCACTGCCTCTGTTTAAACCATTGGATCAAAGTCAATCATACAAGACCAGATGGCATTGGAAAGAGTTTGGTTTTTAATTAGATTTGGTTTTTAAGAAAAGAGTTTCTTCAAAAAATAGTTCGGAGTTACTTAAATAGTTTAATTTTATATTAAACGACTTTAGCAATATATTTTCAAATACTTGGACTGTCTCATTGAACTAATCTGATCTTGATAATTTTTGTGACCTTGGACGGTGTATACCTGAATAATCGTATCATTGGCATTGGACAAAGGACTGAGAACTAGAACTGATTGAATTGAATCGAGTATATTAATCTATTTAAACTATTTGAACTTGACTTAATAAGATCTTAGATTTAAGTTGAATTAATATAAAATTAATTTCTAAAAACAGTTTGTGTATATTTGACTTTGTGCTTATATTGTGTATATATATATATATATATATATATATATATTTGAAGTCATATTGCTTTTGTGTGTATTGTTACACTATATGATTGCTTGATCTTTGAAGTGATTTCTAGAACATACATCATTTGAATATAACTTTTAAATCACACTTTGTACACCACTATTCACATAAGCACGGATTATTGTGTACATATTAGAGCTAATATGATTGTTCTAATTTTTTAGAAAATGTTTGTTGAAAGTTGCGTTAAATCAAGATAGATTGATTTAGTCAAAGAAAGAAAGAACATAAGAGCTTCTGCTAATATTTAGGAAAGAAACTTGTTGCATAAACATTTGGGTTGTAATAGGTTGTTCTTATTTATCTTGCTTTGAGTCTTATTGCATGTTTGTATAATCCTTCCTTCTTATTTTGTTTCAATAGAATTTGTAGACTAGGTAAACGTAGAAGGTCCGTCGTTTTTCCCGGGGAAGGGTTTTTGCGACATAAAATAAATAACGTGCGCTTTACATTTACTTCATCTCACCTCACATGAAAAGGTAGGTTTAAATAATTAGAAACCCGCCTAAAAACTGAATTGATTATTATTATGTAAATCACTTAGGCTAATATTAGATAATAATCTAGACTTTTAGTTCACTTTGCAAACTTAAATCTGTTGTCGTAAAGTTAACAATTCAAGAAAAGTTTGAATTGGTCCCTCCTAGAATAACTTATAAAACTCATAGGAAAATTGCGCCTCTACAACTGTTTTACTTCCGTACTTGAGTCTTGCATGTTATAGCCCCCACTCAAGTATCTTTTAAGTGGTATCAGAGCCAGACTTTAAAAAGATCTATTTTTATAAACTTTTGTTAAATTCATTTTACCTTGTTTTAATGGAAGACTCTAGTCAGTTTCTTATGTTAGGGAATTTCAGTAGACCTCCTATTTTCGATGGTACAAATTTTCCATACTGGAAAATTATAATGATAGCATCTACTCAAGGCACATTGGGAGATGAAGTTTGCAATTCAATTGAAAATGGTTATAAGCACCCCACTACTCTTGTAGAAAAAAGGTTGAACTATTTTTAGAAAACTTAGAACATCTGAATTAAGTGTTGATAAAAAAGATAAGCAGTTTCAAAAATAAGGGAAAAATTGCGATTTTCATGAGTGTGGGTGAGAATGAATTGAAACGGGTATGTCATTGCATTACTAGCAAAGATGCTTGGGATACTTTAGTAATTGCACATGAGGGTCACTATAAGGTAAAGGAATGTAAAATGCAACTGGTAGTTCGAGAATACAATATGTTATTAATGAATGATAATGAACCATTTCATGATTTTTATATGCGTTTGAATGATATCATTACCCAACTGCATGCGAATGGTATTGAATATTCTGATAAAGATGCGTGATGATGCTGGGAATCAGCACCACCAAGTGAGGTGTTTCCAAGCTCAATATAAGTATAACAATGGTAGCACAGCTATATAAGGGATCAAGAGAAAAAAGTGAGGATATGAGGAATGAACACATGAATATAGGTGGTTCAGCCAATCTGGCCTACGTCCACTGTGAGTGTGTGCGAGCAATTTCACGGAACAAAGGTACTAATGGCCATGGGTACAATTCACTCAAGCTCTCTCTCTCTACTGTATATTTAGACAGAGTTTTAGCTAGGGTTTTGATATTTGGATCCTTTTGCAAGGTAGGGGATGATCCCTTTATATAGTGCCTAGGGGGTGTAATGTACCCCCTATGCATGTAATGTGCATGTGTGTGGTTTCCTCACCAATGGGGGTGTGCCACTTGTCATGGCCACATGTAGGTAATGATGATGAAATATTCCCCCACATGTGGAGAATAATATTGTTATAACTGATTTATGCCCAGGCGTTCTTATCCAAATGTCAACAGATGCTCGGCAGTCATGTTGGTGAATGGCCTCGGCCTAGATGAGGCCGAGCTATAAAGGTTGGTCGTCCGCTCAATCCGCGGAATGTCATGAGGAGTCTCGGCCTGATATCAGCCGAGGTATATGTTGGTGTCGGCCTGAGCCGAGGCTGGGCATGCTGATGATTATTAACCTCTGGCAACCTCGGGCTAAGCCGAGGTAGGGTCCATGTTGAAGATGAACGCGTAGAGCTTCTTGTTATCTCGGCCTACTGTTGGCCGAGGTTACTATTCCTTGGTACATGAGGTCGATGTTGATATCTGCGACGTGTGAAGTGTCCTTGGGGAGGTGTATGTAGTAGTGTTGGCCGAGGCCGAGGTAGTCCTGGCCGAGGGATGATATCGCGGGCCCCCACCCCCTGGTGGGTCGGTCATTGTCTCGGCTCTTATTTCGGCCGAGGTAGGTGTCCCTATGTCGAGGTCATATTTGGGTATATCAATCACCCCCCAGCCCTTAGTCATTTGCGAGAGCAGGTGGCTAGGGGATTATTGCTTCTGATGTCTATTCACCCCAAGGCCAACACCTGCGTGACACTTGTCCTAAGCCAAGGCGTGCCCATTTGGTTGGCACATGCTGTAAGTTGTCTCTTGGGCTTCCCAAGGCAATGATGAGCCTTGGGAATCGCTCCCAAGTATTTAAAGGTTAAAAATATTTCTTCTTCTCCTTCTTCCTCATTTCTCTCCAGTTCAAGCGCCCAATTATTTTCTGCAACCTTTTTCGCTCCGAAGCTAGCCCTTGTTCCAGTGCTTGTTCTTGCTGGGGAATACCTTATTTCCTGCGCGATTTCTTCCACCTTATTCATCAACTCACCCTCAGGTATCCTTCCTCTCCATTTCCTTCATTTTTGGTGCTTTTTAATTTGAATTTTTCG
The DNA here is from genome assembly GCA_949130495.1 of Sambucus nigra. Classification (NCBI taxonomy): domain Eukaryota; kingdom Viridiplantae; phylum Streptophyta; class Magnoliopsida; order Dipsacales; family Adoxaceae; genus Sambucus; species Sambucus nigra. The sequence goes on along the minus strand of OX422216.1, from coordinate 327,452,985 downwards.
GCGAGCACTTGAGTTTTCCGGTGAGCTAGGTTTCCTGCAAAGATTCCTTGGTTTGATCTTTGGTCCCCTTAACTTTTTAAGCCAGATTTGTTTGTAATTTTTTAGACTTTTCCTCAAGTTTAGGGTCTGCCAAAGCCTTGGGTCGTCCCCAGATGCTCAGACCCTTGTACCAACTTCTTGAAGAGTTCCCGTCTCTTAGTGAAAAAACCTTAGAGAAAATTAGGCAAATAGAGAGAGCTCAGGAAGAAGCTCGTAGGTCACAGGAGTTCCCTGTCATACCTCTCTTTCCTCCACCTCTTAAGGTGGTATACCCTCGTCCACCCGAGAATTTCTATCAGACAGACGTCTCTGCCAACAACTTGCCGATGTCTGAGTCTGAGTCTTCCACCTCCGACCCGATGTCTGTGGACTCTTTCCAAGAGGCCATGGACTTCACCCCTCGGGCCGGTCAGGACCCTAGCCAGGCCGAGGTGTCCAGTTGTGCCTCCTCCCAACATGGCTCTAGCACCTCCAATTCTTCCTCCGAGGTGGAACTCGTTGAGCCAAACGTGGCTGTGCCACTCGTTCTAGATGCCATCCCACTATCGGCCGTTTCCGGGGCCGAGTTTGCTCAGAGGTTCCCCGGTCACCCGTCCACGTCTGCTCCAGACGACGTTGAGTCTGACGACGATGATGCCGAAAGTGAAGTTGACACATCTGAGGCGGATGAGTTTGAGAGCACAGTTACTGAGGTGGACCTATTGCACTTCAGGTACCTATACTCCATCAGTCCCTCTATTTATTTAAGGAGACCTCTGAGGGAAGAGAGGGCCTACCATGGTCAAGATGGAGAGATCTGCTTGTATGAGCAGATGTTAAAGTTAGGTTTTCGTCTTCCCTTTCACCCTGTCATCAGGTCCATCATCTCTTTTATTAACTTAGCCCCCTCACAGCTCTCCCCCAATGCTTGGAGAGTTATTATAGGGTCCATCATCTTGTGGAGGGCAGTCCACCACTCTGACCTCCCAGTTCAGGTTTTTGCTGGGTGTTACGTCCCCACCTCGGCCAAGAATCATCCGAGCTACTATCACTTTGTGGATCGGAGGCCTGAGAAAAAGATGCTCCTGGTGACTCAGACCTCCAATCATAATTGGAAACCCAGGTACTTTTTTACCTCAGGGCCGTGGGAATTTGGCTCTTCCATTCCCTCTTCTATCTATGAGCCGAGAATACCCATGAAATGGGGTAAAGTCACCATGTCTGCTAGGGCCAATCCTAGACTAAGTGTTCAGAATGGCAAAAAGGTGAAGGCCCTGCAGGACCAAGGGGCCCATGGGATGTTTGTCAAGTTCGAGCATCTGCTGACCCCCCAGTATCTCTCGGGGACGAGCTTGGGTGGAAGTCCCCTAGCTGATTTTGGTAAGGATTTTATTTTTATTCCAAGTGTACCCTCTTATCATACATACTTTATTTCTGAGTCTTATCTTTTCACTTTTGCAGAGAGACCACCAGATATTTCAGACGAGTTGTGGGAGATGGCAGCTCCAAGCTTGTCTAGACTTGTCAAGAAGACTGACATGAGTGCTCCTCCACCCGCTCCCTCAACATCCAAGTCTAAGAAGAGGGCACCTGAGGTCCATCCTCCTGAGGATCAGAGGCCGAGCTCCAGGACAAAGAGGACTTCAGACGCTGCGATCCCTATCACAGCCGACACATTATCAGCTCGTCTGGACCAGTTAAAACTTTCCGATAGTGTGCTCGGCCACAGCCGACAGGCCATGGACGCTCTTAACAACATGATGACCGAGGCCGACAAACATTTTCTCAGGGCCATGGAAACCCCTACGATGGTTGAATTCGGCCTTCACAGAGTAGTCCAGGTATAACTTGTTCCTTTGTTCAAAGTGCAACGTCTGATTTTGCTCTCACCTAACTTCTTCATTTACTGTGCAGGGTGCAGCTGCCATGTACCAGCTATCTAACTGAGCCCTGAGGAAATTGACTCTCATTCAGAAGGGGCAGGAGGCTGAGAAAGTTAAGAACACTCTGAAGGACGAGGTCGAACGTCTGAGGACAGAGTTACAAAATGGTGAAACCAAGGCCCAAAATTCTGAAAAGAAGGCCCAAGGCCTAGAAAAGGACATCTCTGCACTCGTCCAGAGCCACACCAAGGCCCTGAAGGACAAAGATGATGCCCTGCAGAGGAAGGTTAATGCTGCCGTGAAGGCCTCTCTTGCAGATGCCTCGGAGAAAATAATTGCTGATTACAAGGTCTCCGATGAGTTTGTAGGCTTTGGTCTTGAATACCTTGAGAGGGGTATCAAGGCCACCACCAAATGGGCCGAGGTGAAGGAGGCCGAGGTTGGAACCATTAAGGCCTCAGACTTTGTGGGCCTCGGCCTTGCCGACGCTCAGTTTGCCCAGGCCTTGCAGGAGATAGAGGACGAGGCTGCTGCTCCTGGTCAGACTGTCACTCTGGGAGGGACTGATCTGGAAGGGACTGACCCTGCAAATGAAGTGGCTGAGGTGACCAACACTGAGCAGGACAACATAGACGAGACCTCCAATGTTCCTCCTTCCGATGCCTGACTTGGCCTTGTATTTTGCATTAATTTGTTTTGACTTGTAATCTTGTAATTGTTATGTACCTCTGTTTTTTCTAAGACATTTAAATGTTGTAATTTCTTCTATTGAATGCCAAGGTCTTCCTTTATCTTGATCTGTGAATGTATTTGAATGCTGTACACTCTCTGAGGTCATTACTTAATATAATGCCATAACCATTACTTAAGGGTTTGAGGTCCTCCAAAAAGAGGTTAGCCTCATAGTAAATCACCAAAACATGATGTTAAGGGTCTGAGGTCCTCTAGCCGAGGTGTCTGAGCTCAGACCTCATCACCAAAGAGTGATGTTATGAGGGTCTGAGGTCATCACCTGGGCCGAGGTAAGCCTCATAATAAATCACCAACTTAATGATGTTAAGGGTCTGAGGTCCTCTGACCCAGGTGTCTGAGCTCAGACCTCGTCACCACCGAGTGATGTTATGAGGGTCTGAGGTCATCCCCTAGGCCGAGGTAAGCCTCATAATAAATCACCAAAACATGCTGTTAAGGGTCTGAGGTCAGACCTCGTCACCACCGAGTGATGTTATGAGGGTCTGAGGTCATCACCTGGGCCGAGGTAAGCCTCATAATAAATCACCAACTTAATGATGTCTGAGGTCCTCTAACCCAGGTGTCTGAGCTCAGACCTCGTCACCACCGAGTGATGTTATGAGGGTCTGAGGTCATCCCCTAGGCCGAGGTAAGCCTCATAATAAATCACCAAAATAATGATGTTAAGAGTCTGAGGTCCTCTAGCCAAGGCGTCTGAGCTCAGACCTCTTCACCACCGAGTGATGTTATGAGGGTCTGAGGTCATTACCTGGGCCGAGGTAAGCCTCATAATAAATCACCAAATTAATGATGTTAAGGGTCTGAGGTCCTCTAGCCAAGGCGTCTGAGCTCAGACCTCGTCACCACCGAGTGATGTTATGAGGGTCTGAGGTCATCACCTAAGAGGTTAGCCTCATAATAAATCACCAAATTAATGATGTTAAGGGTCTGAGGTCCTCTAGCCAAGGCGTCTGAGCTCAGACCTCGTCACCACCGAGTGATGTTATGAGGGTCTGAGGTCATCACCTGGGCCGAGGTAAGCCTCATAATAAATCACCAACTTAATGATGTCTGAGGTCCTCTAACCCAGGTGTCTGAGCTCAGACCTCGTCACCACCGAGTGATGTTATGAGGGTCTGAGGTCATCCCCTAGGCCGAGGTAAGCCTCATAATAAATCACCAAAATAATGATGTTAAGAGTCTGAGGTCCTCTAGCCAAGGCGTCTGAGCTCAGACCTCTTCACCACTGAGTGATGTTATGAGGGTCTGAGGTCATTACCTGGGCCGAGGTAAGCCTCATAATAAATCACCAAATTAATGATGTTAATGGTCTGAGGTCCTCTAGCCAAGGCGTCTGAGCTCAGACCTCGTCACCACCGAGTGATGTTATGAGGGTCTGAGGTCATCACCTAAGAGGTTAGCCTCATAATAAATCACCAAATTAATGATGTTAAGGGTCTGAGGTCCTCTAGCCAAGGCGTCTGAGCTCAGACCTCGTCACCACCGAGTGATGTTATGAGGGTCTGAGGTCATCACCTAAGAGGTTAGCCTCATAATAAATCACCAAATTAATGATGTTAAGAATGGAACAAAAATTTGCCAGGGAAACTGATCTTTATTAACAACCTCTTCTTGATAAGATGGTACATTTACAATTTATAAATAGATGCAACATCATATGAAATATCTCTTTAGATGGTCGGCATTCCACGGGTTGGTGAGGGGTTCTTCCTCTAGGTTCTCTAGCCTATACGTGCCAGGCACAACCTCTTCCGTTACTCTGTAGGGGCCATGCCAGTTCGGGTGTAGCTTGTTTGCCTTCTTTAGGGTTTTCTTAAGCACTAGGTCTCCTACCACAATGGGCCTTGACCTCACCCTTTGATTGTAGAATCTTGCTGCCCTCTACTGATAGGCTGCTTTCCTGACCTCTACGTCTTCTCTTCTTTCTTCAATGAGATCCAGGTTTAGCCTTCTCTTCTCCCCATTGCTGTTAGGGTCGTAGGTCTGTATCCGATGAGTTGGTAGTCCTACCTCCGTTGGTATGACTGCCTCCGAGCCATGTGCCAGCATGAATGGGGTTTCTCCTGTAGGTGTCCTTGCCGTGGTCCTGTAAGCCCACAGCACAGCGTAGACCTCTTCTATCCATCTCCCCTTCGCGTCTTCTAACCTCTTCTTGATTCCATCTAAGATAGTTCTGTTCGTGACCTCGGTCTGGCCGTTTTCTTGAGGTCGACCCGGGGATGAGAAGAACTGCCTGATCCCCACACTTTGGCAATACTTCTCCAAGGAGGCATTCTTGAACTGGGTCCCATTATCCGAGATGAGCGTGTTTGGGAGGCTATACCTACATATGATGTTCTTCCAGATGAACTGAAAGGTCTTCTGCTCCGTAATTGTTATCATTGGTTCCGCCTCTATCCACTTTGAAAAGTAGTCAATAGCAACTATCAAGAATCTATAGTTGTTGTCTGCTCTTGGCAAAGGTCCTACCAGGTCAATCCCCCACACCGCAAATGGCCATGGAGAAGAGATTGACTTCATAGGCTGATGGGGTAGATGAGGAATAGTGGCGAACGTCTGACATTTGTCACACCTCTTCACATAGTCAGCAGCGTCCCTAGACAAGGTGGGCCACCAGTATCCTTGAGTGATGATCCTTTTGGCTAAGGGTCTTCCTCCTATGTGGCTGGAGCAGGAGCCTTCATGAACCTCCTGTAAGATCCGAGGTACCTCCATGGGGTGCACACATCTGAGAAGGGGCAAGAGAAACCCCTTTTTGTACAAGACATCTCCTATCAATGAGAACTTGGCAACCCTGTATCTCAACTTTTTTCTTTCTATCTTGGACTCAGGTAGCTCCCCCTCTCTTAGGTATCTGACAATCGGGTCAATCCACGAGTCTCCCAGGTTTACATTGTGACAAGGGTTACATACCTCGTCCTCCTCGATACTTGCTTTTCCTAAGACTTCAATTGGGATGGTTCTTTCCAAATCTGTCTTCATTGCTGAGGCCAGTCTTGCCAATGCATCAGCGTGGTTATTGCTCAGTCTAGGCACTCTCTTCAGTTTGGCCTCTTCGAAGAACTCTAGCAACCTTCTTACCTTTTTCAAGTACCTGTCCATCCTTTCGTCTTTGGCCTCATATGCCCCCAACACTTGGTTAACAACCAACCTTGAGTCGCTATGGAGTAGAAGCTGCTTTACTCGAAGAGTTGTTGCCAACAAGAGACCTGCTATCATGGCCTCATACTCTGACTCATTGTTTGAAGCCTGGAAGTTGAATCTCAAGGCATATTCAATGTGGGCGCCATCTGGAGCCGAGAGTACTAGCCCCGCGCCGCTTCCACCGTCACATGATGATCCATCCACGAAGAGGCTCCATACGTCTTCATCTGAAGAGAAGACCCCTTCTCTCATTACTCCTTTTTCGAAGAGATATCGATCCTCTTCGTTTTCTTCTACTCTTCCCCTAGCCTTGCCTGGGACTACCTTTTCTCGGCCCCGGAAGACGTACGGGTCTGTCTCTTCCGAATCTCAAAAGATACCTCGGCTCTTTTCTTTGCCGCCATCCAAGCTGTTCTCTGACTCAGTCCCTCCCAAGTGAATTTAGCGATAAAATCTGTAAGGGCCTGCCCCTTAATGGCTGTTCTGGGCTGGTAAGTAAGATCATACTCTCCTAATTCAATGGCCCAGGCCATCAATCGGTCGGACTTCTTAGGCTTGTGTAGAACCTGCCTTAGTGGTGAGTCCGTAAGGTCTATCATAGAGTGAGCTTGAAAGTAAGGCTTCATTTTTCTTGAAGCATGGATAAGGGCATAATCCAGCTTCTCCATCTGTGGATAGTTTTGTTCAGACCCTTGAAGGGCCTTACTATTGAAGTACACAGGTCTCTGAACTCCACCTTCCTCTCGTATGATGGCCGCGCTAATAGCCGACTCAGAGACTGCTAAATACACAAACAATCTTTCTCCCGCAATGGGTCGGGACAGCAGCAAGGGAGACCCTAAGTAGGACTTGAGTTGATCAAAGGCTTTTTCACACTCTTCATCCCACTGGAAGGCCTTCCTTAGAACCTTGAAGAACGGAAGACACTTATCCGTTGCCCTGGAAACAAACCTGTTCAGGGCTGCCACTCTTCCAGTGAGTCTCTGGACATCCTTGATACTCCTAGGAGTCTTCATATCGAGCAATGCTTTGATTTTCTCAGGGTTTGCCTCAATCCCCCTTTGATTAACGATGAACCCCAGGAACTTCCCAGCTCCTACCCCAAAGACACATTTCGCCGGGTTGAGCTTCATTCTGTATTGGTCCATGACATCAAAGGTCTTCTCAAGGTCTGCCACGTGAGTACATGCCTTCAGGCTCTTCGTTAGCATATCGTCCATGTACACCTCCATGGTCTTACCTATCTGTTCCTTAAACATCCTATTGATGAGACGCTGATATGTTGCCCCCGCATTTTTCAGACCAAAGGGCATTACCTTGTAACAGTATGTCCCCTTGTCAGTGATGAAGGCTGTCTTCTCAGAGTCTTCGGCGTCCATGAAGATTTGGTTATAACCTGAATAAGCATCCATGAAGCTCATGAGCTCGTGCCCTGCTGTTGCGTCCACCATCTGGTCTATCCTAGGTAGGGGATAGCTGTCCTTCGGGCAAGACCTAATCAGGTTTGTGAAATCTACACACATCCGCCACTTTCCATTGGCCTTGGGCACGATCACTGCATTTGAGAGCCACTCTGGATAGGTGACCTCTCGTATGAACTCAGCCTCTTCCAACTTTTTCACCTCTTCCCGAATGACCTCATACTTCTCTCTCGAGTAAATTCTTCTCCTCTGCTTGATTGGCCTGGCATCCCTGTCCACGTTGAGTTTGTGGGTCAAGACCTCAGGGTCTATACCAGGCATGTCGGTGTGGCTCCAGGCGAAGACACTCTGCCTCTTCCTGAGAAGGCTTACCAGCTCTTCCTTAATCTTAGGTTCTAGGGCCTTGCCGACCTGGATGATTTTTTCCAGCTCGTCCTCATCGAGGACGATGGATTCTACCTCTTCCGCGGCCTCGCCCTTCTTTAGCTTTGTTTCATCTCTCGGGTCAAGAGTGTCTATGCTGTAGGTGACGGTTGCTCTCTTATGGGCCTCCCTCTCTTCAGCTGAGTTGAAGTAACACTCCCGTGCCGTGGTCTGATCCCCCTGCACTTCCCCTACCCCATAAGGAGTCGGGAATTTTAGCATTTGATGGACCGTTGACGGCACGGCTTCAAACTCCTTAAGGGCTACTCTTTCGATGATGAGGTTGTAGGCCGAGAAGACATTCTCGTCCATAACAAAAAAGTTTATCTTCTTAGTCAGCCTCTTAGGCCACTCATCCCCCATGCGCACATCCATCTCATACATGCCCAATGGGTGCACTTTCTCACCACTGAAGCATATCAAGGGGTGGTGGTATGGCACTAATCTTGATATGCTAAGACCCAAGCACTTGAAACAAGGCCAGAACATCACATCTGCTGAGCTTCCCCCATCTATGAGGATTCTCCCTACATCGCACCCATGCACCCTTGTCGTGATGACCAAGGGGTCATCATGGGGGGCTAAGATGCCCTTGAAGTCGAGCCGGGAGAACCCCACCACTAGGGTGTCCATGTCCACCTTTGTTCTCTTCTGCACAGCATCAGAAGACATCAGGTTCACAACCTCAGGCTTGACCACCGACTTGGACTCCGCTACATGAGCCTTTCTATCGGCTACCTCAGAGCCACCTCCTGCGAATCCCCCACATATGGTGCTAACACCAAAGGATATCATTCCTACCCTCTTCACTGGGGTGTTGTCATCCCTAGGTGGGAGATCCGGGTCATCTCCATCATCACCCTCTGAATTATCATGCCTTCTAGCCGGGACATCGCCACGGCACCTGTCGTCTCTTCTCTTCCTAGGGTCTTCTCTTCCGCCTTTTGGGGCCTTGCCATCCACATACTTTCTTAGCTTCCCGGATTTCAGCATCTTCTCTATCTCGTCCTTCAGGGCAAAGCATCTATCTGTGATATGGCCGTGATCCTGATGGAACTCACACTAGAGGTTTTTATTCCTCTTATGCGGCGGAGCCTTTAACTTCTCTGGCCACCTCAGAGCCCGGTCACTCTTGATCTCGTTAAGAATGTGTTCACAGCTCACAGTCAGAGGAGTGTAATGAGCGAACTTGTCATCTGCTGATCGCTTCTTCCCTTCTTTCTTGCCCTGGGACCTCCCAGCACTACCACGGTTCTCCTCCTCGTATTTGGCGGCCATCGCCTCTTCCGTATTCATCACTTTTCCTGCAGTGGACAACAGCTCTGCCATAGACTTGGGGGGGTCTTCCGCCAGCTTCCATAGTAGCTTTCCCTTCTGGAGGCCTCCTATAAGGGCGGTCATGGCTATGCTCTCTTCATAATCCTCCACCTCTAACTTCTCCTTGTTGAATCTTACTATGTAGTCTCTTAGGCTTTCACCCTTAGCCTGTTTGACATATAGGAGGTGGGTAGTCTTCTTCTGAGGTCTTACCCCAAAGCAGAAGTTATGTATGAACTGCTCGGCCAACCCCTTGAAGTTTTCGATTGAATTCTTTGGAAGAGAGGTGAACCAGCTATGCGCGGCCCCTGTCAAAGTCCCTGAGAAGGCCCTGCACTTCATCTCATCAGGTATCGAGTAAATATCTGCGGCTGACTGATACATCTCGATATGGTGCACTGGATTAGTGTTGCCATCATACTTAGGAGTCACCGTAGGAGGCTTGAACTTAGCGGGGGTTGGGAACCCCACTATCCTAGCTACAAACGGGGAGCCCTCCGAGTAGCCCCTTTGTAATGGGTCCCTACTCTTCATGAGGCCCCCTATCTTCTCCTCGAGATGCTGGATTGAGTCATTCCAGGGTCTTCTCTCATCAACTTGGCCGAGGTTATCCCCTGCCACCTCTCTGCGGTGGACAGAGGGTTCCCCAGCCGCGACCCGCTGACTGTTGACCTCTTCCTACTCCCTGGCTCTTCTCTCCATGAGTCAGCCTTGATCAGGACGAGCCTGCCTGTCCCCTCTTTGGGAGCCTGCCACACTCCTTGACCTTGATAGCCTGTGTTTTAGGTCATTGACTGGTCCCAGCCTCTTGAAGGCCGAGCCTCGGCTCAACCTGTTGAAGGCCGACCCCCTCTGCTGGACCTCATCTCTTCTTTGGCCGACGCATCCTTAGCTTTACCTATCGGCGGTCGACCCTCGTTGTTGGGCCTCGTCTCTTCTTCGGCCGACGCATCCTTGGCTTTGCCTAAGAGGTCGTACGGTGTTATCTGACACCTCATATGGCTCCCAGCAGTCTTCTGGTGCCTCTTCTGCTCCTAGGTCATCATACCTGTCCTTTGGGCAAGGGTTTCCTTGCCTCCCCAGGCGCAGGCGCCTAGGGTCAGCAAAGTCCCTCCTCTGCTGAGGTGCAGGTTGGTCCTTCATCGGTGCCTGGGGTGGTCCCCTGGCGTCTGGATGTGGGTGAACCGCCACCGGAGTGATCATATCCGGTGAGACCCCTGGCGGTCTCATAATCATGGTTTGGCTGAGCTGTACAAATTGCTCCTTCATCGCTTGTTGTGTTGCAGCCAAAGATTTCAAGGCAGCTGCCACTTCCGCCATATCTGACTGGGGAGGAGCTTGACTGGAGCTAGCTCCTCCACCTCCGGGCGGCGGAAGAGGCGGCGGTAAGTCTGGTGCCATGCGTTAATTGTATAGAGCTTTAGTAGCAGGTGAGCTTAATACCTTAAAGGACCTCTTTCAATGGTGAAACGGCTCCACACAAGGGGTGGTTCCTGGTTCACCACCAGAGTCTCCGGTGAGGTAAAAGCAGAAAAAGAGGAACCAAATTCCCACAGACGGCGCCAAAATGATGATGCTGGGAATCAGCACCACCAAGTGAGTTGTTTCCAAGCTCAATATAAGTATAACAATGGTAGCACAGCTATATAAGGGATCAAGAGAAAGAGGTGAGGATATGAGGAATGAACACAGGAATATAGGTAGTTCAGCCAATCTGGCCTACGTCCACTGTGAGTGTGTGAGAGCAATTTCACTGAACAAAAGCACTAATGGCCATGGGTATAATTCACTCAAGCTCTCTCTCTCTACTGTATATTTAGACAGAGTTTTAGCTAGGGTTTTGATATCCGGATCCTTTTGCAAGGTAGGGGATGATCCCTTTATATAGTGCCTAGGGGGTGTAATGTACCCCCTATGCATGTAATGTGCATGTGTGTGGTTTCCTCACCAATGGGGGTGTGCCACTTGTCATGGCCACATGTAGGTAATGATGATGAAATATTCCCCCATATGTGGAGAATAATATTGTTATAACTAATTTATGCCCAGGCGTTCTTATCCAAATGTCAACAGATGCTCGGCAGTCATGTTGGTGAATGGCCTCGGCCTAGATGAGGCCGAGCTATAAAGGTTGGTCGTCCGCTCAATCCGCGGAATGTCATGAGGAGTCTCGGCCTGATATCAGCCGAGGTATATGTTGGTGTCGGCCTGAGCCGAGGCTGGGCATGCTGATGATTATTAACCTCTGGCAACCTCGGCCTAAGCCGAGGTAGGGTCCATGTTGAAGATGAACGCGTAGAGCTTCTTGTTATCTCGGCCTACTGTTGGCCGAGGTTACTATTCCTTGGTACATGAGGTCGATGTTGATATCTGCGACGTGTGAAGTGTCCTTGGGGAGGTGCATACAGTAGTGTCGGCCGAGGTAGTCCTGGCCGAGGGATGATATCGCGGGTCCCCACCCCCTGGTGGGTCGGTCATTATCTCGGCTCTTATTTCGGCCGAGGTAGGTGTCCCTATGCCGAGGTCATATTTGGGTATATCAATCACCCCCCAGCCCTTAGTCATTTGTGAGAGCAGGTGGCTAGGGGATTCTTGCTTCCGATGTCTATTCACCCCAAGGCCAACACCTGCGTGACACTTGTCCTAAGCCAAGGCGTGCCCATTTGGTTGGCACATGCTGTAAGTTGTCTCTTGGGCTTCCCAAGGCAATGATGAGCCTTGGGAATCGCGCCCAAGTATTTGAAGGTTAAAAACCTTTCTTCTTCTTCTTCTTCTTCTTCTTCTTCTTCCTCATTTCTCTCCAGTTCAAGCGCCCAATTATTTTTTGCAACCTTTTTCGCTCCGAAGCTAGCCATTTTTCCAGTGCTTGTTCTTGCTGGGGAATACCTTATTTCCTGCGAGATTTCTTCCACCTTATTCATCAACTCACCCTCAGGTATCCTTCCTCTCCATTTCCTTCATTTTTGGTGCTTTTTAATTTGAATTTTCCGGCGAGCACTTGAGTTTTCCGGTGAGCTAGGTTTCCTGCAAAGATTCCTTGGTTTGATCGTTGGTCCCCTTAACTTTTTAAGCCAGATTTGTTTGTAGTTTTTAAGACTTTTCCTCAAGTTTAGGGTCTGCCAAAGCCTTGGGTCATCCCCAGATGCTCAGACCCTTGTAACAACTTCTTGAAGAGTTCCCGTCTCTTAGTGAAAAAACCTTAGAGAAAATTAGGCAAATAAAGAGAGCTCAGGAAGAAGCTCATAGGTCACAGGAGTTCCCTGTCAGACCTCTCTTTCCTACACCTCTTAAGGTGGTATACCCTCATCCACCCGAGAATTTCTATCAGACAGAAGTCTCTGCCAACAACTTGCCGATGTCTGAGTCTGAGTCTTCCACCTCCGACCCGATGTCTGTGGACTCTTTCCAAGAGGCCATGGACTTCACCCCTCGGGCCGGTCAGGACCCTGGCCAGGCCGAGGTGTCCAGTTGTGCCTCCTCCCAACATGGATCTAGCACCTCCAATTCTTCCTCCGAGGTGGAACTCATTGAGCCAAACGTGGCTGTGCCACCCGTTCTAGATGCCATCCCACTATCGGCCGTTTCCGGGGCCGAGTTTGCTCAGAGGTTCCCCGGTCACCCGTCCATGTCTGCTCCAGCCGACGTTGAGTCTGACGACGATGATGCCGAAAGTGAAGTTGACACATCTGAGGCGGACGAGTTTGAGAGCACAGTTACTGAGGTGGACCTATTGCACTTCAGGTACCTATACTCCATCAGTCCCTCTATCCATTTAAGGAGACCTCTGAGGGAAGATAGGGCCTACCACGGTCAAGATGGAGAGATCTGCTTGTATGAGCAGATGTTCAAGTTAGGTTTTCGTCTTCCCTTTCACCCTGTCATCAGGTCCATCATCTCTTTTATTAACTTAGCCCCCTCACAGCTCTCCCCCAATGCTTGGAGAGTTATTATAGGGTCCATCATCTTGTGGAGGGCAGTCCACCACTCTGACCTCCCAGTTCAGGTTTTTGCTGGGTGTTACGTCCCCACCTCGGCCAAGAATCATCCGAGCTACTATCATTTTGTGGATCGGAGGCCTGAGAAAAAGATGCTCCTGGTGACTCAGACCTCCAATCATAATTGGAAACCCAGGTACTTTTTTGCCTCAGGGCCGTGGGAATTTGGCTCTTCCATTCCCTCTTCTATCTATGAGCCGAGAATACCCATGAAATGGGGTAAAGTCACCATGTCTGCCAGGGCCGATCCTGGACTAAGTGTTCAGAATGGCAAAAAGGTGAAGGCCCTGCAGGACCAAGGGGCCCATGGGATGTTTGTCAAGTTCGAGTATCTGCTGACCCCCCAGTATCTCTCGGGGACGAGCTTGGGTGGAAGTCCCCTAGCTGATTTCGGTAAGGATTTTATTTTTATTCCAAGTGTACCCTCTTATCATACATACTTTATTTCTGAGTCTTATCTTTTCACTTTTGCAGAGAGACCACCAGATATTTCAGACGAGTTGTGGGAGATGGCAGCTCCAAGCTTGTCTAGACTTGTCAAGAAGACTGGCATGAATGCTCCTCCACCCGCTCCCTCAACATCCAAGTCTAAGAAGAGGGCACCTGAGGTCCATCCTCCTGAGGATCAGAGGCCGAGCTCCAGGACAAAGAGGACTTCAGACGCTGCGATCCCTATCACAGCCGACACATTATCAGCTCGTCTGGACCAGTTAAAACTTTCCGATAGTGTGCTTGGCCACAGCCGACAGGCCATGGACGCCCTTAACAACATGATGACCGAGGCCAACAAACATTTTCTCAGGGCCAATGAAACCCCTACGATGATTGAATTCGGCCTTCACAGAGTAGTCCAGGTATAACTTGTTCCTTTGTTCAAAGTGCAACGTCTGATTTTGCTCTCACCTAACTTCTTCATTTACTGTGCAGGGTGCAGCTGCCATGTACCAGCTATCTAACTGGGCCCTGAGTAAATTTCCTCTCATTCAGAAGGGGCAGGAGGCTGAGAAAGTTGAGAACACTCTGAAGGCCGAGGTCGAACGTCTGAGGACAGAGTTACAAAATGCTGAAACCAAGGCCTAAAATTCTAAAAAGAAGGCCCAAGGCCTAGAAAAGGACATCTCTGCACTCGTTCAGAGCCACACCAAGGCCCTGAAGGACAAAGATGATGCCCTGTAGAGGAAGGTTAATGCTGCCGTGAAGGCCTCTCTTGCAGATGCCTCGGAGAAAATAATTGCTGATTACAAGGTCTCCGATGAGTTTGTAGGCTTTGGTCTTGAATACCTTGAGAGGGGTATCAAGACCACCACCAAATGGGCCGAGGTGAAGGAGGCCGAGGTTGGCACCATTAAGGCCTCAGACTTTGTGGGCCTCGGCCTTGTCGACTCCCAATTTGCCCAGGCCTTGCAGGAGATAGAGGACGAGACTGCTGCTCCTGGTCAGACTGTCACTCTGGGAGGGACTGATCTAGAAGGGACTGACCCTGCAAATGAAGTAGCTGAGGTGACCAACACTGAGCAGGCCAACATAGATGAGACCTCCAATGTTCCTCCATCCGATGCCTGACTTGGCCTTGTATTTTGCATTAATTTGTTTTGACTTGTAATCTTGTAATTGTTATGTACCTCTGTTTTTTCTGAGACATTTAAATGTTGTAATTTCTTCTATCGAATGCCAAGGTCTTCCTTTATCTTGATCTGTGAATGTATTTGAATGTTGTGCACTCTCTGAGGTCATTACTTAATATAATGCCATAACCATTACTTAAGGGTTTGAGGTCCTCCAAAAAGAGGTTAGCCTCATAGTAAATCACCAAAACACGATGTTAAGGGTCTGAGGTCCTCTAGCCGAGGTGTCTGAGCTCAGACCTCGTCACCAAAGAGTGATGTTATGAGGGTCTGAGGTCATCACCTGGGCCGAGGTAAGCCTCATAATAAATCACCAACTTAATGATGTTAAGGGTCTGAGGTCCTCTGACCCAGGTGTCTGAGCTCAGACCTCGTCACCACCGAGTGTTGTTATGAGGGTCTGAGGTCATCCCCTAGGCCGAGGTAAGCCTCATAATAAATCACCAACTTAATGATGTTAAGAGTCTGAGGTCCTCTAGCCAAGGCGTATGAGCTCAGACCTCTTCACCACCGAGTGATGTTATGAGGGTCTGAGGTCATTACCTGGGCCGAGGTAAGCCTCATAATAAATCACCAAATTAATGATGTTAAGGGTCTGAGGTCCTCTAGCCAAGGCGTCTGAGCTCAGACCTCGTCACCACCGAGTGATGTTATGTGGGTC
Source organism: Sambucus nigra (assembly GCA_949130495.1). Lineage (NCBI taxonomy): Eukaryota > Viridiplantae > Streptophyta > Magnoliopsida > Dipsacales > Adoxaceae > Sambucus > Sambucus nigra. Next base: position 327,437,745 of record OX422216.1, on the reverse strand, counting down.
TGAGGTCATCACCTAAGAGGTTAGCCTCATAATAAATCACCAAATTAATGATGTTAAGGGTCTGAGGTCCTCTAGCCAAGGTGTCTGAGCTCAGACCTCGTCACCACCGAGTGATGTTATGAGGGTCTGAGGTCATCACCTAAGAGGTTAGCCTCATAATAAATCACCAAATTAATGATGTTAAGAATGGAACAAAAATTTTCCAGGGAAACTGATCTTTATTAACAACCTCTTCTTGATAAGATGGTACATTTACAATTTATAAAATAGATGCAACATCATATGAAATATCTCTTTAGATGGTCGGCATTCCACGGGTTGGTGAGGGGTTCTCCCTCTAGGTTCTCTAGCCTATACGTGCCAGGCACAACCTCTTCCGTTACTCTGTAGGGGCCATGCCAGTTTGGGTGTAGCTTGTTTGCCTTCTGTAGGGTTTTCTTAAGCACTAGGTCTCCTACCACAATGGGCCTTGACCTCACCCTTTGATTGTAGAATCTTGCTGCCCTCTGCTGATAGGCTGTTTTCCTGACCTCTACGTCTTCTCTTCTTTCTTCAATGAGATCCAGGTCTAGCCTTCTCTTCTCCCCATTGCTGTCAGGATCGTAGCTCTGTATCCGGTGAGTTGGTAGTCCTACCTCCGTTGGTATGACTGGCTCCGAGCCATGTGCCAGCATGAATGGGGTTTCTCCTGTAGGTGTCCTTGCCGTGGTCCTGTAAGCCCACAACACAGCGTAGACCTCTTCTATCCATCTCCCCTTCGCGTCTTCTAACCTCTTCTTGATTCCATCCAAGATAGTTCTGTTCGTGACCTCGGTCTGGCCGTTTGCTTGAGGTCGACCCGGGGATGAGAAGAACTGCCTGATCCCCACACTTTGGCAATACTTCTCTAAGGAGGTATTCTTGAACTGGGTCCCATTATCCGAGATGAGCATGTTTGGGAGGCCATACATACATATGATGTTCTTCCAGATGAACTGAAAGGTCTTCTTCTCCGTAATTGTTATCATTGGTTCCGCCTCTATCCAAATGGGATAGTTAATCAAACTGAAGAGGAGATAACTGGTATCAAATCAAATTTTGAAAAAGAAAGAAGTGATTTTGAAAATTTTGAAAAACAAAAATCTAGTTTTGAAAATGTGATCTCTAATCTTAATGAAAAATTTGCTATTTTTGAATAAAGATATAAGGCCACATTGGTTGATCTTGAAAAATCTAAAGAAATGTGCGTTGAAGCTTTTAGAAGGGTTAGAGAAATTGACTTAGAAAATCGAACTAAGATTTTGATTTGGATAAACTTTTAGAATCTCAGAAATATGATTCTAATAAAAAAGGACTTGGGTGTGAAGAAAATTTTCAAAACATCCTTGTATTAGACCTATTATTTTTGTTAGGGATAGTACCCAAGTCAAACCAAATCTGAGTTGTTCCAATATTGAAAAGGGAAAACATATTTTGAATGAAAGTACCTCTAGAACATGACTTGATCACAAGTACCCTTCGTTATTGTATGATGATTCTCCCAAGTACATTCACTCCCCTAAAAGGACAAGCATGAGAATTACAAATGATTTGGGTGGATATAAGTCTAGAAAGTTCGGTCCTTATATTAAACAACCTGCTGTTAATTGCTACTGGAGTATTGTGATGTTTTTGGTCACCAAAACTGGGAATGACTTAGTAATCACAAGAAAGGTACTCATTTTAAACTCCATAACTTGAAAGTGATACGATTTACAAATTTTCCTAGGCAGTACACTAATAATAATTGGAATTATTTCTTCAATAATTCTAGGCCTCAAATCAACAAGAAAATATTTTCCAACGAAAAATTCTATCCTAAATTTTGAAAAGCGCAAAAACCTTTGAATACTTAGCCTATGTGGATTAGGACTTGTGATTTGAGACCTTAAATGGGTTTTTTAAAAGTCAAAGAAATGTTTGTGACACTTGCGAAATTGCGGAGATCAGTGAGTCTCCTCACGAGAATGTTAAGGACCTAAACACCTCCGAACCCTAAGAGTTGTTCAATGATGGGAGAGCTGAGTTTAGTGACACTGGAGTTATCAAATATTATGAAGATAATGGATATTCTTACTAGTTTAGTGATCTAAAAACTCTCAAACAATGTGGGGTAGTTCCCACTATTGCTTGTGATTTTCAACTTGTTGATATACTTTCGATTTCTTTTGATAAATCAGGTTTATATTTAACTTCCACATATGATTGGAATGATTGTACTTGAATACCATCTTGTGTTTATTCTGCATCCTGACTAATAGATCTTTGAGGTTTTAGGATAAAGATATCTACTAATAACCTGTATCTCTTAAAGCTATGTGTAATGAAGGAGACATTTATTTTGCAGTTTAAAAACATTTATTATTTTCTCTTACCATTGTCTAATTTAGTCAAAATGGGGGAGAGTTGAGTACATATTTCGATTCAATGTGTTGATATTATTTCATGCATAATATTTTGTTTTATTTCAGCACAGTTATTTCTATCATTTAATAATTGGATAGAGCAAGTGCTACTAACTTGATTTCTTAGCAAAAAAGTATTTATGTTTTGCAGGTATTTTTGTCGATCGTCATGAGTTTAGTCTTTTCTTTTCTAGGATGGTGGGTAGTCAAAAACATTTTTCTATAGGACATACAAAGATTTTTTTATCTTCGTATATCATTTAATGTACTCAAGGGTTTTGTCAAAAGTAGTCCAATGGGGGAGTTAAAAGGTTTCAATATATAACACTCCCAGGGTTTGTGTTTCATGCTTTAGCTATAAAGACGTTCAGCTAGTTGGACTTAAATTTTGACAAGACTTTTTGTAGTTAGGGTATGTCTGGATGCCTATGCCAAGCTCTCGATGCTCTCTACTCAATCCTACATCAAATTCATAATCCAACCATACTCAGGTAGTCTCACACCTATTCTTTTGGCAACTAAGATTAATTTTTGTTTGTCATGTAGGACACCTCATGACACAACACTTCATATCATTTTATCATGACTATTTGTTGAGTGTGTGTATGATTAAAAAGATATTTTTTAAACAACAGTTTAAAAATTAATTTGGAATTTATTAATGTGAATATAAATTTTTCTTAAAAGTAAATTTGAGAACTAAATTTTAACACGTAAGTATTGTTTTAACTACAATCGTGTGAATGTATATATATTTGTATCTGTAGTGTTATTTGTATGAAATATATGGGTGCATGCATGGTTTAATGTATGTTGGTATACCGATTGGACCTTATCATCTAGTATCTTAGTCACATTTTATGTTGGCATCATACTAAAATTGATTTAACCTTAGATGGTCTAGTAATATATAACCTAGTATAATAGTTGTTAGAGTTTTAGTACTCTGTATTCAAAAAACCCTATGCTTTAGCTGCTTACGTGTACCTCCATTAATAGTGCCGATTTGACCATTTATACCATTATATTAGTTGTTGGCATTTCAAATCTTCTGGCACGATTTCAATAGAATGTTCGTTTATTTACAATGGACGTCGTGTTGTTTTCACCGCCCAGAGTTCTTCCTCAAAACCACTACAGGTATTTACTTTCCTCAAACCAGCGCCGTGGTTCCTTTTTTCTACAATGGTAACTTTTGTTAATTGTCTACAGCTAACTTGCAGTATATTTTAAACTCCATCATTTTATTAATAGGTACCTTCGAGAGTTTGTTACAACTAGCTTAACACGTGTCTGTTATTCAGACTATTATTTTGTGTTTTTTCCTCAGTCACACGATTATATTTTATCTACAACTTAAATTGGTTTTGCACAATCCATGTGTGTCTTATTTTCTCCAATCAGCACAAACCTCACAAGTCTATAAATTCAGACCTTAGGGTCTTATATTTTAGAGTCCGATAAAATAATTTTTGAGACAAAACTTTGCTGAATGTTTTAGAGAGAGAGAGAGAGAGTTTACACACTTAGTTTTAAAGATTTATCTTGTGTGTGTGCATTTCGGGATCAAAGTTGATTCATGTCAACATCTTCACAAGTCTCTCGAGGTTCATTTTTCGTGATGATTTAAGTGTACCAGAACCTCATCTCTCCATCTGAATTTTTTTCAAGATTAAAAATTCAGCGTGAGTATACACCACTATTCATATAGGCACTGATTGTTGTGTACATATTATAGCGAATATGATTGTTCTAATTTTTGAGAAAAAGTTTGTTGAAAGTTGTGTTAAATCAAGATAGCTTGATTTAAAAAAGAAAGAACATAAGAGTTATTGCTAATATTTAGGAAAGAAAATTTTTGCTTAAACAATTGGGTAGTAACATTAAGGGTGAGTGTGTCATATAGACTAGGACATATCACAAGAGAAATGCACTACCACTAGTCACTATTAAGAATCATTAGGCATTGATCCAACCTACGCTAAAGAATCTAAAGGGGAGGCTGAGACGTGAAGAAAGGAAAGTGAACAAGCGTTGCATAGTGAGGATAATTGTGGAAGAGAAGCCAAAGCATAGAGAAGCTTGGTCGAGATAGGTAATAGATTGTTCTGATTTATCTTTCTTTGAGTCTTGTTGCATGTTTGTATAATCGTTCCTTTTTATTTTGTTTTAGTGGACTTGGTAGACTAGGTGGCCGTGGAGGGTCCGTCATTTTTCCCGGGGAAGGGTTTTTATGACGTAAAATAAATATCGTGTGCTTTACATTTTCGCATCTCTCCTCAGACAAAAAAGTAGGTTTAAATATTTAGAAACCCGCTTAAAACTGAATTGATTATTATTATTATGTAAATCACTTAGGTTAATCTTAGATAATAATCTGGACTTTTAATTGACTTTGCAAACTTAAATCTGTTTTTGTAAAGTTAACAATTCAAGAAAAGTTTGAATTGGTCCCTCCTAGAATAACCTATAAAACTTGTAGGTAAATTTTGTTTAATCCACAACTGTTTTATTTCCATACCCGAGTTTTGCTTGTTTTAGCCGCCACTCAAGTGTTTTTCAAGTGATATCAGAGCCAGACTTTAAAAATACCTATTTTATAAACTTTTGTTAAATTCATTTTACCTTGCTTTAATGGAAGACTCTAGTTAGTTGCTTAGGCTAGGGAATTTCATTAGACCTCCTATTTTTTATGGCACCAATTTTTCATAGTGGAAAATTAGAATGATAGAATTTATTCAAGGCACATTAGGATATGAAGTTTGGGATTCAATTGAAAATGGTTATAGGTACCCCACTACTCCTATAACATAAAGTAGCACTATTTTTAGAAAATTTTGAATATCTGAATTAAGTGTTGATAAAAAAAAAGATAAGCAGATTCATTAATAAGGGCAAAATTGCAATTTTCATGAGTGTGAGTGAGACTGAATTGAATCGTATATGTCATTGCACTACTAGCAAAGGTGCTAAGGATACTCTAGTAATCGAACATGGGGGTCACGAAAGGGTAAAGGAATGTCAAATGCAAATGGTAGTTTAGTAATACAATATGTTAGTAATGAATGATAACGAACCATTTGATGGTTTTTATATGCATTTGACTGATATCATTACCCAAATGCATGCGAATGGTATTGAATATTCTGATAAAGATGTGTGTGCTAAAATTTTATGGTCCCTTGATCCTAGATTCAATCATAAACGTTAGATCTTGGAAGAGATTAATGATCCATCTCTCACACTAGAATTGCTAAGATCTATATTGAAAACTATGGAACTTGAATCAGCCTTTAGGAACACTCTCACATCTTATGCTAAGAATGGGTTGACCAATACTTCTAAAGTTTCATTTAAAACTATCCCCCCTAATAAAAATAAGCATAAGGTAGTTAAACAACAATCTGAGTCGGACAATAACTTTGATGTGGATTCTATTGAAATTGATGAGATTGACAATCAACTTGTTGTTATGTCTTCACAATTTAAGAAACTTTTGACGCACAGAAATGATGTTGCTAAAAAATGTATGCAAGTGAATAATCAATCATGTCGGTACACCTGACACCACAACTTAAATTGAAATCAAACTTCTGATTATGATAGTATAAGAGTAAGATTGATAAAATTAAATTGGCCTATGATAATTGTGGGAAACTCGGATACTTTATTGCTGAGTGTAGTTCTAAGCCACAGTCCATGCATTCTAAAACACACAAGGCTCACCTTAATAAAACTTGGGATGACTTTTATAATTTTGAATCAAAAGATAACCAAGGAAATTCTAAATCAAAATGCCTAGAGTTTTTGGGAGAAGTTTATGGCGGTTGCGGAGATATGTACTTAGAAGGACTGACTGATTTCGAAGATGAATGTGATTATGATTATGTACGTGATTTAATTTCTGCTGCTAAATCTTTGTTATCTAGACAACCTTCGATGATTGAAATAACTGCTATAGTTTATTCAAAACGTGCTTTGTATGATATTAAATCTGATGATAGCAACACTTCTCACACGGACATATGATAACTCATAATTATATTTTAGGACTTTGCGAAATAGACAAGAATTATCGAATTTGGTTAAAATTCTTAATGAGCCCTTAGAAAATATATATGGGATAGTTAACCAGACTGAAGAGGAGATAACTGGTATAAAATAAAATTTTGAAAAAGAAAGAAGTGATTTTGAAAAAAAAACCTCATTTTAAAAATAAGATCTCTAATCATAATGCAAAAGCTTCTATTTTTGAACAAATATATAAGTCCACATTGGTCGATGTTGAAAATTCTAAACAAACGTGCGTCAAATCTTTTAGAATGGTTAGAGAAATTGACATAGAAAATCGAAATAAGATTTTGATTTGGATAAACTTTTGGAATCTCAAAAATATGATTTTAATACAAAAGGACTTGGTTATGAAGAAAATTTTCAATACAATCCTTTTATTAGACCTACATTTTTTGTTAGGGATAGTACCCAAGTCAAACCAAATCTGAAGAGTTCCAAATTTGATAAAGGAAAACAAATTTTAAATGAAAGTACTTCTAAAACTAGACTTGATCACAAGTACCCTGCTATAATATATGTTGATTATCCCAAGTACATTCCACCCCCTAAAAGGACAAACGTGAGTACTAAATATGACTTGGGTGCGTATAAGTCTATAAAGTCTGGTCCTTAAGTTAAACAACCTGTAGGCAATTGCTATTGCAGTTTTTGTGATGTTTTTGTTCACCAAAACTGGGAATGCCTTAGTAATCGCAATAAAGTTACTCATTTTAAATTCCATAACCAAAAACTGATGCGATTTACAAATTTTCCTAGGCAGCACACTAATAATAATTGGAATCATTTCTTCAATAAATCTAGGCCTCATATCAACAGGAAAATCTTTTCCAAAGAAAAATTATATCCTAAAATTCGAAAGGAACAAAAACCTTTGAAAACTTTGCCTATTAATCATTTCTTCAATAAGTCTAGGCCTCATATCAACAAGAAAATATTTACCACATAAAAATTCTATTCCAAATTTTGAAAGGCAGAAAAATCTTTGAAAACGTAGCCTATTTGGATTAGGACTTGTGATTTGAGACCTCAAATGGATTTTTTAAGTCGAATAAATGCCCAACTAATGTTTGTAATGCTTGCAAAATTGAGGAAATCAGTGAGTCTCCTCACGAGAATGTTAAGGTCCTAAACAACTCCGAACCCTTAGAGTTATTTAATGATGGGGGAGGTGAGTTTAGTGAAACTGGAGTTATCAAGTATTGTGAGGCTAATGGATATTCTTACCAGTTTAGTACTCTAAAAACTCTCAAAAAATTTGGGGTAGTTCCTACTATTGCTCGAGATTTTCAACTTGCTGATATACTTTTTATTTCTTTCGATAAATCTTGTTTAGATTTAACTTCCACATATGATTGGAGAGATTGTACTTGAATACTAGTTTGAGTTTATTTTTCATCCCGACTACTAGATCTCCAAGGTTTTAGAATAAATATATCTACTAATAATCGGTATCTCTTAAAGCCACGTGTAATGTTGGAGACGTTTATTTTGCAGTTTATAAACATTTATAATTTTCTCTTACCATTGTCTAATTTAGTCAAAATGGGGGAGAGTTGAGTACATATTTCTGATCAATGTGTAGATATTATTTCATACATATTTTTTTGTTTTATTTCTAGACAATTATTTTTGTCATTTAATAATTCGGTTGAGCAAGTGCTACTAACTTGATTTCTCGGAAGAAAGGTATTTATGTTTTGTAGGTATTTTCGTCGGTCATCATGAGTTTAGTCTTTTCTTTTCTAGGATGGGTGGGTAGTTAGAAACACTTTTGTATAGGACAAACTGGGATTTTTTAACCTTAGCATATCATTTGATGTACTCAAGGGTTTTGTCAAAATTAGTCCAATGGGTGAGTTTGAAGGTTTCTATATGGAGCACTCTTAGGGTTTATGTTTCATGCTTTATCTATATAGACCTTCAGCTAGTTGGACTTAAATTTTTACAAGACTTTTTGTAGTTAGGTCATGTCTAGATGCCTATACCAAGCTCTCAATGCTCTCTACTCAAGCCTAGATCAACTTCAGAATCCAGCCATACTCAGGTAGTCGCACACCTATTATTTTGTCTCCTAGGATTAATTTTTGTTTGTCCCGTAGGACACCTCGTGACACAACACTGCATATCATTTCATCATGACTATTAATTGAGAGTGTGTATGATTAAAAATATTTTTTTAAAACAGTTTAAAAATTAATTTAGAAATTATTAATGTTAATAAGTAAATTTGAGAATTAAATTTAAACGTGTAAGTATTTTTTAAATAAAATCGTGTGAATGTATTTATGTTTGAATGTGTAGTATAATTTGTATAAAATATATGTGTGCAAGCATGGTTTAACATATGTTGGTTTGCTGATTGGACCTTATCAACTAGTATCCTAGCTACATTTTCTATTGGCATGAGACTAAAATCGATTTGACCTTACATGGTCTAGTAATATATAGCCTAATATAATAGCTGTTAGAGCTTTAGTACTATATTTGCAAAATCCCTATGCTTTAGCTTCTTGCGTGTACATCCATTAATAGTACCTGTTTGACCATTTATACCATTATATTTGTTGTTGGCTTTTCAAATCTTCTGGTATGATTTTAATTGAATATTTGTTTATTTGCAAACGATGTCGTGTTTTTTCACCTCCCACGATTTTTCCTCAAAATCACTGATGGTATTTACTTTCCTCAAAACGACGTTGTGGTTCCTTTTTGCTACAATGGTAACCTTTCTTAATTGTTTACAGCTGGCCTGCAATATATTTTAAACGCCATCGTTTTGTTAATAGGTACCTCGAGAGTTTGTTACAGCAAGAATAACATGTATCTGTTATTCAGGCTATTATTTTGTGTTTTTTCTCTGTAACACGATTACATGTTATCTACGGCTTAAATTGGTTTTTCACAATCCATGTGTGTCTTTTTTCTCTAATCAATACACACCTCACAAGTCTATAAATTCAGCCCTTAGGGTCTTATATTTTAGACTCCGAGAAAATAATTTTTGAGCCAAAACTCTGCTGAATTTTTGAGAGAGAGATAGCGTTTACACATTTAGTTTTAAAGATTTATCTTATGTGTGCATATTTCGTGATCAAAGTTGATTCATATAACCATGTTCAAAAGTCTCTCGAGGTTCATTTTTCGTTAAGATTTAAGTAAATAGAGCCTCATCTCTCCCTCTGAATTGTTTTCAAGATTATAAATTCACTGTGAGTATTTTTGTCTACATATTTTTATAGATTTTTGTTTTGTAGATCTATTTTGTGTTGTGTTCTTGCTGATTATATATTATAAAATGCTACACATAAAAAACCACAAATCTTGTAGCTTTGTTTCTGAGTTGCTAGATTTGTGTTATCTTGTTTGATCTATTATTTTAGATCTATTTTTTGTGAATATTTGAACATTGAATCACACATATATCAGTTTGTATATATTCCTGATCGTTCAATTGGTCTAGATGTGTACTTGTTTTAAAACATTTTGTTTTAAAATTATTCAAGAAATTTTTGATGTAACAAGTCACTTCCTATGAAGGTTTAGACGTTTAAACCTTTAAAATTCATTGAGGACCCATTTGTTAAATAAACAATACTTGGACTGTTCCATTGAACTAATCTGATCTTGATAATTTTTGTGACCTTGGACTGTGTATACTTGAACCGTATTATCTTTGACTTTGGACCAAGGACTGAGAACGAGAAACGATTAGATTGAATCGAGTATATTAATCTGTTTAAACTATTTGAACTTCACTTAATAAGATATTAGATTAAAGTTGAATTAATCTAAATCTATTTTTTAAAAATAGTTTGTGTATATTTGACTTTGTGCTTATATTGTGTATATATATATATATTTGAAGTCGTATTGCTTTTGTGTGTATTGTTACACTATATGATTGCTTGATCTTTGAAGTGATTTCAGGAACATACATCATTTAAATATCACTTTTAAAATCATACACTTTGTACACCACTATTCATATAGGCATTGATTATTGTGTACATATTAGAGCTAATCTGATTCTTCTAATTTTTTAGAAAAAGTTTGTTGAAAGTTGTGTTAAATCAAGATTGCTTGATATAAACAAAGAAAGAAATAACATAACAGTTGCTTCTAATATTTAGGAAAGAAAATTGTTGCATAAACATTTGGGTTGTAACATTAAGTATTAGTGTGTCATATAGACTAGGACACATCACAAGAGCATTGCACTACCACTAGTCACTATTAAGAATCATTAGGAACTGAGCTAACCTGTGTTAAAGAAGCTAGAGGGAATGTTGAGATGTGAAGAAAGCAAAATGAACAAGATCTTCATAGTGAGGATAATGGCGAAAGAGCAACCGAAGCAGAGAGGAGCTTAGTCGAGATAGGTAGTATCTTGTTCTTATTTATCTTGCTTTGAGTCTTATTGCATGTTTGTATAATCCTTCCTTCTTATTTTGTTTTAGTAGAATTTGTAGACTAGGTGATCGTAGAGGGTCCGTCGTAAAGTTAACAATTCAAGAAAAGTTTGAATTGGTCCCTCCTAGAATAACCTATAAAATTCGTAGGAAAATTGCATTTACTCCATAACTATTTTACTTCCATACTTGAGTCTTTCCGGCTATAGGCCCCACTCAAGTGTCTTTCATGATCATCCTGCTAAATAAATACACTCTCTCCATAATATACTAATTAAGAATCATGCATTTCGCACACTACATCACCAAAGAGCATGGCTATTGATCAGATTTTGTCCTGTAATTGGGAGGCCACTTCGTGATGTGCGCTGGTCCTGTAGGTCACAGTTAGCCTAAGAGATATGACTTTCACCTTCCATTGACCAAGTACCTTCGGCGTATATTGAACGGTTCCCCCCGTATCGTACTACTTGTCCGAAGTCATGACGGGAGGTATATCGCAGGGAACTCGTTCATATACGTCAATTATATCGAATTTTCTCTCACACGTATTGTCCCTACGAGGTATATAGTGTGGCAATTAGCGTACACTCAGGTATATCAAATGTCTTATCCACACGTATTGATTTCCCTCAAAATCAAGACGTATATCATGGAAGTCATGCCAAGGTGGGAGGACCCTTCCAATTAATAGAACAACTGCATACCCTCATATAGGTGTCAAACCTAGGACACTCATATTTAGTTTTTTTGGTTTCTACCCAAAACTCTGCCCAAATGACGGGCCAGCATGCCGTAAAATTTTTTGTGTGATTTTGTCATTTTTAAAATGGGACCCTATCCATGAGCCTGGTAACACGTACAACCATGTTTTACATATTTTTCAAACCCAATTTTCTCAATCTTGGGTCCCGTTCAACATTTCTTTTTGTATTTAGGTAAACATGATACAAGTGAGAACATAATAAACATAATAATAAATAATCATACTGAGGTCGTTTCCTCGTTTTTCCTCTTTCTTTACCAAAAGCATCAAAAATATTTTTCCTCTTTTATTAAAAGACCAAAAAAGCATTTTTCCTTCCTTACACCATAAAATTTTTTTTCCTCCTTTTTACCCAAAAACATTTTTTCCTCAACTTTTCCAAAAATGTTAAAAATATTTTCCTCCCTTTTCAAAAATAATAATTTCCCCCTTATTTTTCAAAAATAAATCCAATTTTTTCTCCTTCTCATGTCAATCGCATATCCGACCCTTGGTATGGCTCCATATTGACTTCGGTCCTTCGTTAAATCGCCTTGAGGCTCCGTCAATTCCGTCGTTACTTCCTTCGAGTTCTAAATTCATCTTCATTCACTTTTCATAGAGAACACATACTAAGTACCGAATGTACAACCGGATTTTATGACAGTCCTAGCCCAACTCACTACTAAGTTTGACAACCTTCAAATCGAGATTCATGAGATGCATATAAATCGAGTCCCTATCCCTGAAGAGACCCAGGTACTCTTCCCTTGCGCTATGGGTTTGCCTGCACCCGAGCCTATTTGGGTCCCTGAGGTAAATCAGCACGCTCCACACGCTCCTCCTACTAATGGGTCATCGCCAGCTCTACTCCTAATGTCGAATATTGCCCAGTCAGGAACTAACCTACCCGTAATCATTGATCCAAAGGAAGAAGAGTTAAACAAGGTTAAGGAGGACCTCAAGATGTTGACGAAGTACAAATCTCTGAGAACTATATGGATTACACCCATATGTCTCCCTATCCTAAAGCAAGGCTGCCGAAAAAGTTTAATATTCCCAACATTGAGAAGTTCAGGGGTAGTGGACCCCCAATTGTTCATCTTCAAAGTTACCACCGATCCATGACTCTCCTAGGTGCCTCTGTAATAACCCGCGTAATTTTTGGGGTATTTTCAAAATAAAGAGGAAAAATAAAGTTTTTGATAAAATTATTTTTATTGCTCAAACATGTTGGTTATTATTTTTAAAGGCGAGAATTTCAAACGGTTTCGAAATCGGAGTTAAAACGGATTTTAAAAGGATTTTTAAATATTTTTAACTCTTGGAGTTGTTTTGACTTCCAACTCTTCATTTCTTTGCCTTATTTAAAGGGGTCTTTTGGATTCCAACTCTTCATTTCTTTGCATTATAAAAGAAATTCGTGGGCAACCTTTTTAACATACTTTTGGCACAAATTTTAGCAGCAAATATATTTTATATTCTTCTTTTTAATTATACTTTGGCCCTTGAGATTTGTGAGTTCCAACCTTAGATTATAGGTGTTCTTGGGGCTATTTTGTTGGAGGTTCTTGGAGGAGATTTTGTAGATCTTTTGTATTGATCTTGAGGATGTGATCGTTGGTTTCTCATCATGGTTTGAGGTATGGGGTTTTACACAATATGCTCCTTAAATCTCGCGAGTGTCATTCTCTTTGAATTCTTGTTAATTGAACTCATATTTGAAATGTTAAATTCATTGAAATCTGGAAAATGATTGTTGAAATTATTTTGATTCATGTGGTATCATTATATTGTTGATGAGCACGTTGTCATGAGATTTTAATATGGCACGGATGTTGGGCACCCGCCAAAATTCCTGTTTCCCGGGCTATGGCTTGATAAAGCATATACGGATGTGGTGAGGCCTGGTGACCCATTGATGTGTTGTTGAAAAATTATAATGATGAAATTCTATTGAGATTTGCATTTTGATTTGAATATTCGTACTCGTGTTGTTACGTTTTATTCATCACTAATATATATTTGTTGAGCATCTTTCCTGTCGTATTGTGTACTTCCCCATATTTTCTTTTAGTGGCAGGTTAGCGCGGATTTTGGGGCACTATAGAGATTGATTTTAGCGAGGATTGTTTGGGAAAGATTTGTATTATTTTGATGTATAGAGCTTTGGAGATTTGTATTTTTATTCGAATTAGATGTTGCGTTTATTCGAGAGACTTGTTGTAATTGAAGAGATTGAGATTAGTGGATTTATATTATTGTGGGTTTATTTAGATGCTCTATACCTTGTCACTTGTAGATTTGGATTTATTTTATCGCATTAGCGCTCCGTTCACTCTCCCCGGGCGGGCGGGGTGTTACAGCCTCCAAGGAAATAACGGCCCAAATGTTCCAAAAGACTTTTAAGGATCGCGCTCTTTGCTAGTTCTTATCTCTCAAAGAATCGAGGATCCATAGTTGGGAAGATATTACCCGTGAATTCATGTCATACTACAAGTGAAAGGAAGAGTTGGAGGTTACACAGTGATTTAGAAATGCTCAAATAAAACCCTGAGGAATCCGTCAGTAACTTCATAGCAAGGTGGAGAAAGAAAGAAGCCACCATGACCAATCAGCCTTCCAAAGAGGTGCAAGTCAGTATCGTGAAGAAGAACTTCTTACTCCATGTTCTAGAAATAATGGGAGAACAATACTACCTTCAATTATGATCCCTCTAAGAAGTAGGAGTAGAGATCGAAGAAAGTCTTGCCAAGATATAAATTGAGCCGAAGAAAGCATCCAGACAGTTCACTCCCAGAAAGTATGAGAAACCTGCCAATATCGCAGTTTCAACCATCAATAACATCTCTCAGCCTACCACTTTATGGGCACTAAAAAGCTGGCCCAACCTAGTCAAGAAGGAACACACCGAGCTTTACACTCCCCTCTCTAAAGTTTACCAAGCCCTTTTAAGTCGAAATCTTATCAAGCCATTGGACCCTCATCCACTACCAAACCCATTTACCAAAAATTTCAAACCAGATGCCCATTCAGTGTTTCTACCTTTGAAATTTAATCTAAGGTCTGATTGAAGGGGGTATCATTGCCCCACCAGCCACTACTAAGCCTAACACTAGCCACAATCCACTCCCAAATCATACAAATCCCATCTTCTTAGAAGAAAACCTAAAATTTGATCTATTTACCCAAATCGTACATAGTAAATCACCCATCATACCCATATATTCTCCTAAACCCCTCAAAGTTTTGCCCATATTTTCTCCTACATCCTACTTATTTTGTCGATCAGGCTCTGTCACGTATTACTAGAGCATGCATTGTTGTTCACACCCACTATGGAAGGAAATATATGAAATTGTCAGCAATGTTGAACTAGCTTCTAGAGTTTGCGATGAAAAAAATACCCTCCACGATGACCATTGACTGCCAGAGATTCAGTACGCTATTCCTAGAAGCTTGGAAATGGGCTCGAGAGTCAGATAGTTGGGTGGTACCTACCGATGAAGTCAGTTTAGATGATATTGTCCGATCGTGGAAGACTTATTTCAACAGACCTGTGAAATTACAGCATGTTCGAGCTACTTGATGCTTTGAAACTACAAGGATGCCTGGTTCCTTAACTTCTACATCTCCCCGTGGAATGGTAGGATATATATGAAGAGGTTGTTGAGGTTGTGGAATGTATTAAATTTTTATGGAAAGATGATGTCGTTAACACCAGATAGGGGGACAAATTTGATAGTTCAGATGAAGAGCAAAGGCTAGACAGGGCTAACCCCATAGTCAGCATATGTGAAATGATATCGTTTGAGGAGATGCTATGAGAAATCAACAAGGTGACTGAGCAACCTGAGATTAATGAGGAGATGCCGTTTTTATTTTCCCCTCTTTCATGAACTATATGACTAGATCGGAAAGGAATTACCAGGTTCTAAACTCACAATCATTAGTGATCAATAATGGAAAAGGTGTTAAGAAACTTCCTATGCTAGAAATGACCCTCGAGGATAGAAAGATCCTCGATCAGTTAAAGAAAACCCAAGCTAACATCACTCTATAGGGATTATTTATGTCTTCCCAGCTACACCGGAATGCCTTGATCAAACTACTCACAGGACCCACAGTCCTTCCTTCCACCACGCCAGAAGAAGAAATGAATCTGGTCGAATCCCTAACCTATACTAGAATTCTCTTCTTCTCCGAAGAAGAAATCCCTCAGATTCTATCAAATCATAACTATTCTCACAATATCTCTGCCAAGGTCATAGGAACGACCATCCCACTTTTTCTTATCGATAATGGATCAGCTCTTAATGTTTGCCCGTTGAGAACCCTCAATTTCTTGGGACTGGAAATGAGAGACCTTGCTCCAACCTCTGTCACAAAATGCGCTTATGATAATAATCACCGAAAAGTGATGGGATCCATAAAGCTTATAATAAGGGTTGGCCCTATAAATCCCAATATTGAATTCCAAGTCATCAATATCCTAAGTGGTTTCAATATGTTGCTTGGACGACCGTGGATCCATCGTATCAAGGGTGTGTCTTCTTCCCTACATCCAAAACTTAAGTTCTATGCCAATAGGCAGGTCATCACCATCCTGGACAAAAATAATAACACCGAGAATGCAAGCACCAGTAATCCAGTACTAGAGATATAGCATATGGCAAATAATATGCTTTTGTCATTCTTCTGAGTTGAACCGCTTTCGCTCCCAGCTGGGGACGATTTCAAATATAGGGTTTGTCCAGAGTATAGCCCTCATGGAAATGTCAATGTGATACAGATGTTCAAGAACATGCACTTCATGCTCGGACTGGGGTAAGGAAGACGAAAACAGGGAATAAGTGAACCCATATTATTAAAAAATGCTTTTCCTTCTTGCAGTTTAGGTTATTGACCATCACTAAAAGAACTCAGAATGCTCCACGAACCTCGGTTGAAGAGAAGGCTAAAAAGCGCTAAAACCGTCTCAAGAAATTACTTGAATGGAAGATTCATCAAAGAGGGTAAAGATTTCCCATTTTGTGGTTTTCTTGAACCATGGTATGATTATTTGGATAAGAATATGAAACTAGTAATGGAGATATTTTTTCAAGATAACTATTCATGGGTTAAAAGTTCCCAACACCATATGTAACCAGTCATTGAGAAGAAAGTAGCTAATAAATGATATTTTGAGGGAAGTGACTTCGAGGATTCATTCAACTTGCAGACATTGGGCGTTACATTCTACATGGTCTACTTAAATGCTACATCATCGGATCAATCCTACCTGATCAAATTTGCTCATGCAACTCTCCTCAACTGGCATGATATACCTGTTCCACCCGCTGAAATGCAACCCAACTCTGATCTTTATCCCATTTCCTCTTCTTTTGTTGTTCCTCCCTATTCTAATGTAATAGGTACCTCCTTCGATGAGGTTCTCATTACTATTTTTCCTAACATTAAAATAAACAAAGATTTTGAGTATCTTATTATGCCTTACATTAAATGTCTGGATTCTAATCAAACTCTTGATGATGATGATTTTGCAAATGAATAATTCTTAACTGATCTAAATAAGGTTAATAACAAAAAATATAATCGCGTTTATGATAAGACAACTGTGCGAGATTAGGACATGGTCTACCCTTGACAAGTATGAGAGCGCACAACTCGGGGAATTACTGAAGGAATTTATAGATGTCTTCCCATGGTCCTGCGATGACATGCCTGGCATTAATCCCGAGATAGCTCAGCATGAGATTCTAAGTCTTCCAGAATGAAAATCGATCAAACAAAAACTGTGAAAGCTCTGCACCGAATGGTGACTCAAGGTCAGGGAAGAAGTGGTAAAATAGTTGAACGTGGATTTCATTCGTGTAATCGAATATCCCATATGTCTAGCCTGTAAGGACGCAAATTTCCAATTGAGTCCTTGTAGTTTTGGCTCAATTCTGGACAAAAATGTTTGAGTCATAGGCTAGAGTATATTGATTATCTTTCAAGCCTATGACGTGTTTATTGAAGATGTAGCGGACAAGTGTATAAAGCTTCATCAAAATGTTGAGTTTAAGTGCCTCGTTTCTACGTCATCAATAGTGGTTCCATGCTCCCAAGGTATGAATGCATTACATATATATATAGAAGCTTGGAACATGTTTATATTGGGTGTTAGGTTTTTAAAACTGTATTTTGTTTTCAGATGTTTTCTATTAAATCTTATACATAAAGTATATAATATTTCTGGGCTTAAAAAGAATTTTTTTTAACATTCTGTGAGTTCGTTCGAAGTCGTTCGAACGAGATTGCCAATGACTTCCCATTATGGCATACTGGAACTTCGAACGAGATGGTCATTTTAACGAGATTTCTAATGATCTTCTAACGAGTTCATACTGGAACTTCGTTAGAAGACTCGTTCGAACGAGAATGTCATTCGAATGAAATTTTGTTCGAACGAGATTTGGCGGGAACAGGTTTTTTGGCAGTTTTGAGCAGCTTTGAGCAGTTTTGCCCACTTTCCCACTTGTTTTACCCCACTATCTTTTTACTGAATATCTATGTGCAGGAATAACTTTTTCTAACTTAAATTTTCATATCCTACCAACCTCTAGAGAGTGTTTGAGAGAAAAATTTTTTTAGGGAAAAGTTCATTGTTTAAAGTGTCAATTTTCAAGGAAAAATTATTATACACTTTAGTTTTACACCCATAGTTTTGTTTATCCAAGTCCATATATATATATATATATATATATATATATATATATATATATACATACATCTTGCTTGGAGTTTTTCATCGAGTTTATCTCTACATTAGTTTGAAGAGAAGTTTGGGTTTGCTTCTAAATCCCACAAAGAAGAAGCCGTTTTTGTGATTTACCCACTTGGAGAAAGGCTCCTAGTTCGGGTGACGGTGACCACATAAAGTCCGATCGGTGGATTCTGAGACCACGTTGGAGCTCCGGGGTTATTCGCTAAGTGGAGGTATTTACAAGAAGGAGCATCGAGGCTTGAGAGGGATCGAGTCGTGTGAAGTAAGTCTTTTGTCTTGTAATTGTAAAATTTCGTACTTAGTGGATTTGAGGTTAGGGTCGTCCGAGGTTGTTTCCCGTTGTGGGTTTTTCCTCGTACATTGCGGCGTAGTGTGATTGATTTATTTTATCTTGCATAATGACTTAGAATGCATGCTTAGGATAATTCAAGATAAAATTGGTTTTAATTGTCACACTTAATTTAATTTGGTGCATAATTAAATTTGGGTAGAGTTTATTTAATTCAAGTATATTGTTAAAACTGGTTTGGACTAATTTGGAAATAATAAGAAATATGACTTAGGAAAATTCTAGGACTTGGATTAATTAATTGTGTTTAAGTGAAAATGATTTAATGAATTAATTTAATTTCACTTGGTTTGATTTTAATTTGAAAAAGAAATTAAAATTGGTAATTCGATTTACTGAACCATCACAATGCTTCCGCATAGTAAACAAGGAAATTGATGTTAAAGAATTAGTTTATTTTAAAATCGGGGGCCCTTCGGGCACTTTCAAATTGGTATCAGAGCTAAAGCGATAAATTATTTCGATAAGATCCTTTAAATAATTTTTGGCTAAAATGAAAATTTTCCCATTTTCAAAATTACCTATTTTCGATGGTTCTAACTACGCGTATTGGAAAGCGTTAATGAAATCGACACTTAAATCTATCGATGAGACGGTTTGGATGTCTGTAGTTAACGGGTGGTTTCCACCAACTTATTTAGTAGAAAATGAACGAGTACCCAAACCGGCCGATAGATGGAGTGAGGGTGAATTTAAAATTTCAAACTTTAATTCCCGAGGTTTAAATGCCTTGTTTATCGCTGTCACACCGGATGAATTCCGACACATTATGACATGTGAGACCGCTAAAGAAGCATGGGATATTTTGCAACTCACTCATGAAGGTACAAGTGTCGTTAAAGCTTCGAAACTCCAAAACCTCACCACTCAATTTGAAACCATCAAAATGAACGATAATGAAACTTTTGATGAATTTTATGCTAGACTTTCTGATATTGTCAATTCATCTTTTAATTTGGGAGAGAAAATACCTGACAACCGAGTTGTAAAGAAAATTTTAAGTTCCCTACCCGATAGATTTATTCCAAAAGTGACCGTTTTAAATTCTTTACCAACTTTAGCCTCAACAAAATTAGAAGAGCTTGTAGGTGATTTACAAACCTGTGACATCCCGCCTAATTAATCCCGCGTGATCAGTCCTAAATCATGTTGGAAAAATTTTCTCAGTTGGTCCATTCTTAGCATCACTGTCGTCTTTTTAATTACTAACCACCTAAATGAGAAATGTAGACTGGTGCCAATTTTTATATCTTTAAATTAATTAAAACTCATGCGGAACATAAAATAATACACAATCACAATTAACTAAAATAACCATCCACAATTAAAATACTTAACCGAATAAACCATCTGTCCAAATAACCAATACAAGTAAAGATAAGAAGAAAAATCTTAACAAGTCTAATACATGAACTGTGAGCGACATGCTCAGATAACTGCTAGAAAATTCCTACACGAACGAAAGAAGGAGGCGTCTATCAAAACCCCGCAATATCCACATGTGCTGCAGCAAAGGATACCTGGAATAGAGTCAAGTTTGGCGCCCTTGTGGTTGGACACCTAAAAGGTTTTTTAATTTTTTTATAGCAAGGGTTAGTACCCAAAAACATTTGAAAACATTTAACAAATGATTAACTTGCAGTAATAAATAAATATGCATGCTCTTCATATTTTAGTTAGTGCTGCACTCTCTTGAGGACTTCCTCACCCCTCCTCTAAGGTGCACTACTAACGCTTCCATTTAATTTACTAGGTCCTGCGCTCTTGATCCAATACTTATTTTAACGCTTGAAATTTTCCTACACTAAATGAGTATGCCTTAATTCATGATTTTTAAGTTATTATGAACATCAAACTTAATTAAATCATTACCCGTTTTAATTTCATATAACATTCACACCCGTTATGCACATAATACATTTTTCACTATGTATTAATTATCCCATATATAATTATCTACCTAATTATATATCTAATCATTTTACAGTATTCACAAACATACTAAAATAACATTTAATACAAACTTTTGACCGAGTAAAAATACTCACAAAAATATAAATTTTCCCAAGTGCTATCCCACTAGGTGTATTCACATAACCTAGTTATTCGAGTTAGATTCGCTCACTAACTTAGTTTAACATACGAATTTGGAGGCGGTCATATTCCTTCCCTGAAAGTGAGATGCCCCTCACCCATATAACGGGCGCTATGACCTGGGATTGTACTCGCCCTACTCCTCAAGCTAGGGGATTCATCCACTACGCGCAACCTCCCCCTATAGCACTAGAGTATATACTAATAATATCCAATCACTGATATTAATGGACACACACACTATATATATACTGTCACACCCCGTACATATATATAAATATAAAATGTCCCGGCTCCACCATGTACACAATCCGTAACATAAGCCTAGTTAATTTATTTAGAGTTTATGGTCCAACTCTAATCATTAATTAATTCACACATTAATTAATTAAGTCACCTTTGGTGTCGCCCCCACCATAAAATTGGACTTACTCTCGTAGTCCTAATCAACCTCACCCGAGTCTAAATCCCCGACTCTCAAATTATTTAGCCTTTACCTAAATAAGGTTTATCTCTCGGTATTCCTCACCCATTATCCCCGTACTTGTCTTCTAACTATGTTTAATCCTTTCGAACTCTTCCCAAAAATTTAACCTTAGTGTATCACCTGATTTCTCCAAAACCCGACGAATTTAAATTATGATGTCACACTAAGTCGTCTCCAAATTCTAATTAATTTTATTCACCATTAATTAGATTTAAAACCCATGTATAAATTTCTCACCAAATTAATTCATGGAAAAATATTAAATTAAATTTTCTTTATATAAAATAAAACTGGGCGAACTGTCAAAATCTGTCGACCTTCGATCGATCGACCCCAGACCTTCGATCGATCGATCGAGCAGGTCTTCGTCTTCTTCGCGAAGACAGATTCTGCCATGGATGAGTTTCATAAAACCCTAACTCCTTCTACCAGCAATATCAAGCTTTCTTAACCATAATACAAGTTAGGAACCTTATTAGGGACCTCCAGAATGCCCTCCAATGTTATTAATTCGTCCATTAACTACAATTTCTGAATTTGTGGAAATATTCATCTTCAATTCCTTACCCACTTACATCCCAAATCCCTTCACCAAATTCGTTTCTAATTATCCAGATATCATCCTACCAGATATGTATCTATTTATAATATCATATTTCTACAAGAATCCTCATTCAAATTCGTAAATCAGATCATTATTTTCAAAACCTCATGTTTATGCCATGAACACCCTAAACGAATTTTGATCAAACACTTCACATGAATATGAATTGCAAAACAGATTCAATACTATTGCAAGTTATCCACTTGCCTTAGGTTTCGTAGTGTCTGATTCGGAGATGAATTTCCAAGGTTGAAGACGATCCTTGTTGGCTCTCTAGTGATCCCAAAACTGCCTTTAACTGCTATTAGGGTTCCTTAATACACTGAGCCTTTTCTAAAACTCTATCAGCCGTTTTATTATTCCTCCCAATTCCTTAATTTACCTAATCCCGTTTTTTGCCTAATGGGCCAAGCCCAAGTGACCCAAATGCCCCCGTGTGGGCCCGGCTATGTCTAAAAACGCCCCGTGACCCGTTTACTACCCCCGGGTACACTTTTTTGACTATCTCGGCCCATCCGGACTCAACCGTACACTCAGAATTGGTATCCGAATTAATTTATAAAAATATTTATCCCCTCACCCCTTTTTGTCTATACCGACTCCCGGTTGAGATAAGTGCATACCCTGTCATTTATACTCGAAATGATTTAAATAAATATTTACTATTCACTTAGTAAATAACTTCCCGTAAATATTAAGCATTTATTCCTCGATTAATATTTAAATAAAATTTCCCTAATTAATTCAATTAAATTACGACTCACAAGTAATTTTCAATTCCCGAATTAATTAAATATTTAATGCATGAAAAAATGCGGGGTGTTACATACTCCCCCCCCCCCCCCCTTACAAAGGAATTTCGTCCCCGTAAATATTAACCATTTATTCCTCGATTAATATTTAAATAAAATTTCCCTAATTAATTCAATTAAATAACGACTCACAAGTAATTTTCAATTCCCGAATTAATTAAATATTTAATGCATGAAAAAATGCAGGGTGTTACATACTCCCCCCCTTACAAAGGAATTTCGTCCCTGAAATTAGGACATACCTGTGATGAAAAGCTCTGGATATTGCTCCCGCATATCCTCCTCCCGCTCCCAGGTAGACTCGTTAATGTTGTGATGACCCCACTGTACTCTAACTAGTGGAACAACCTTGGATCGTAATTTTCGCTCGCTATGGTCTAGGGTAGCTACCGGCCTCTCCTCATATGAGATGTCTGGTTGTAAATCAATTTCTTCGAGTGGAATGTACCAGAAGGCCCTCTCACTCCTGCGATATTTCATCAGCGATGCTACATGGAACACGTCGTGTATCCGCTGAAGATGCTCCGGTAATCCCAGTCTGTAGGCTACAGGCCCCACCCTCTCGATAATAGGGAAAGGTCCCACGTACCTAGGTGCTAGCTTACCCTTCTTGTCGAACCTCATCACCCCTTTCATGGGGGACACCCTGGCCAATACCTGATCCCCAACCTCTAACTCCACGTGTCTTCGTGAAGCATCAACGTAACTTTTCTGCCTATCCTGAGCTATCCGAATCCTCCCTCGGATCAGCTCTATCTTGGAAGATGTCTCCTAAACAATCTCCGGCCCTAACAGTTTGTTGTCCCCCACCTCTAACCAATAAGCGGGTGAACGACAAGGTCTCCCGTATAATGCCTCGAATGGTGCTATGACGATCGTGAATTGGTAAGAGTTATTATACGCAAACTCTACCAGAGGAAGATATTTCTCCCAACCTCCCCCAAAGTCTAGTATACACATTCTGAGCATATCTTCCAACATCTGATTGACTCTCTCGGTCTGTCCGTCAGTCTGTGGGTGATAGGTTGTACTCAAACGTAACTCCGTGCCTATGGCCTCCTAAAAACTCTACCAAAAATGGGCCACAAAGATCTTGTCCCTATCCGACACAATATTAATCGGTACCCCGTACAGTTTAACAATATCCGCTATGAATAGCTGTGCATAACGCATCGTCTCAAAGTCTGTTCGAACCGGTAGGAAGTGGGCCACTTTGGTAAACCGATCCACAATAACCCATATGGAATCGTGACCCTTCTGTGATGTCGGTAACCCTGTAATGAAGTCCATAGAGATGCTCTCCCATTTCCACACAGGAATTTCAAGTGGTTGTAGCATCCCTGATGGTCTCTGATGGTCAACTTTCACAAGCTGACACATGGCACATTTCGAAACAAACTCTGTTATGTCCCGTTTCATCCCTGCCCACCAATACTGCCTCCTCATATCTTGATACATCTTATCCCCACCGGGATGTACCGCGAATCTCGACCCATGAGACTCCGTCATAACAGCGTGCCTCAATTCTGCATCCTCTGGCACAATCAACCTCCCATTATGGCGTAAGCCTCCCTCCGAGCTGATCGAGTAGCCTTCTGCTCCCTCGGCTAGCAACTAGCTCACCCTATCCCGGCAGGTCTGATCCTCTGCCTGAGCCCTCACAACCCGCATAATGATCTCGGGTGTGATGGATAATGCTGACATGCAAGCCCTGGCTAAATCATCCTCGTATCGAAGTTCTCTCCACTTCGCTTTCCAGACTTCTGATATTTCCCCAGTCGGTCTCCGACTCAATGCATCTTCCACAACATTAGCCTTACCAGGATGATACTGAATATCAAACTGATAGTCTTTCACGAATTCTAGCCATCGCCTCTGTCTCATATTCAAATCCTTCTGAGTGAAGAGATACTGAAGTGATTTGTGATCCGTGAATAGCGTGAACTGCTCCCCCAGGAGATAATGTCTCCATATCCTCAAAGAAAAAACGACTGCTGCTAACTCCAGGTCGTGAGGGGGGTAATTCCTCTCGTGGGGCTTTAGCTTCCTGGACGCATAAGCTATAGCCCTATCCTCCTGTTGAAGCACACCCCCAAGTCCCTGTAAGGATGCGTCAGTGTAAACCCGATACTCTAATCCTCCTTTCGGCAATGCAAGCACGGGTGCAGATGTCAGCTTGTCTTTTAACTCGTCGAAGGCTAATTGACAATGATCATTCCAAGTGAAAGGTACTCCTTTCCGGTTAAGATTCGTCAAAGGGCCCGTAATCTTTGATAATACTTTGATGAACCGTCTGTAATAACCGGCCAACCCCAGACAACTGCGCACTTCTGTCGGTGCCATGGGTTGTCCCCACTCCCTCACTGTCGATACTTTACTTGGATCCACCGCAATACCCCGGTCTGACACCACGTGGCCAAGGAACTGGACCTCCCATAGCCAAAATCCACACTTATCGAATTTGGCATAGAGTTGGTGATCCCGTAATGTCTGTAACACTATATGTAAGTGCTCTGCGTGCTCCTCCTCGGTACGCGAGTAGATCAGGATGTCATCAATGAACACAATAACAAACTAATCAAGAAACTCCCTGAATACTCTGTTCATGAGGTCCATGAACACTGCTAGAGCATTGGTGAGTCCGAATGGCATCACTCTGAACTCGTAAGATCCATACCGCGACAGGAAAGCGGTCTTCGAAATATCTTCCTCTCGGATACGTTGTTGATGATATCCTAACCTTAAGTCGACCTTAGAGAAATAAGACGCCCCTCTCAACTGGTCAAATAGGTCGTCAATCCTAGGCAACGGATACTTATTCCGTATCGTGGCCTTATTCAGCTCTCTATAGTCCACGCATAACCTTAGTGAGCCATCTCGCTTTTTCACAAATAACACCGGTGCACCCCACGGCGATGTACTCCATCGTATGAAACGCTGACCCAGAAGATGTTGAATCTGCTCCCTCAGCTCACGCATCTCTGAAGGGGCCATACGGTATGGGGCCCGAGCAATTGGCCTCGTCCCCGGTGCTAAATCGATCACAAATTCGATTTCCCTGCTAGGTGGCAACCCTGGTATCTCATGAAACACATCCTCAAAGTCTCTCACCACTGGGATTGAATCCAACGGAATAGCCACCTCGTGTGAGGTTTCCTCCTCAATGTAATACAAGTGTGTGCGTGACCCTCCCTCGGGTAGTGGCATTGCTATTAAGAACATCTCCTGCCCTGGAATGGAGAACACGATAGTCCTTTCATAGCAATCCAACGTCGCCCGATAACCTGCCAACCAATCCATACCCAAGATGACATCGTACCCCTCCATATCTAACACTAGTAGGTCCGCTGCTAAACTAAGTCTCCCGATCAAAATGTCCACACCCCGACAAATCGAGTGAATCGTATCCCCACTGCCAACTGGCGACTCTACACACATCCGAAGACCTCCTGCGGTCTCTAGTAGTCCGGCCCGTTTAGAAAAATTTAATTTAATGAATGAATGTGATGCTCCCGTATCAAAGAGAATACTACCCTCATAACCATGAATGAGAAACATACCCTCAACTGCTGGTGGTGCTTGCTGCGCCGGGGGATTAGGAACATCCCGAACGTTATACACACGTCCGTAGTGCATCTGCCCCTGCTGAGGTGGGGCGGGTGGGGCTGGTGCTGCTGGTGGTAATTGCCCCCGTTTCCCCTGTTGGGCCTCCTGCTGTTGACCTCTTCCCCTCTGTGGGAATTCCCTCTTGAAATGTCCTGGCTGGCCACACACAAAATAGCGTCTCTGACCATCCCCCTGTCATTGGCCCTGTTGGCCCTGACGCGGCTGGTCCTGGGCCTGCTGGCCTCCCCCATTGTTCCCTTGGCCCTGACGGCCCTGAGGGACCTGCTGCTGCTGATTCGGGCCCGGCTTCCCCTGCCTGAACCCCTGTCCTCCCTGTCGGAAACCACCAGGCTTAAACTTCTTAGCCTGATTCCCTTGCTGACTACCCGCCTGCTGCAGAGCACCACTTGCGTCACTACCAGTAGCAGCCTTGCCCTGTTGGCTCGGCTCCCCTGTTCGCTTGCTCCCCTTCGCATGGAAGCGATGGTCCTGGAAGTGTACAAGTGCAGAATTAACGACGTTTGTATACGTTACTAACGCCGGATTCCCAATCAAGTGTTGCCTGATTCGCCAGGCTAAACCGTCCATAAACCTCGATTTCTTCCGCTCCTCATCGCTCACCTCATTTGGCACAAAGTTTGCCAAACGGGTGAACTCTTCCTCGTAGTCTGCCACTGATCGATCACCCTGAACTAAATCACTGAATTTCTTCCTCATCTCAGTCTCTACTGCTGGTGGAAAGTATTTGCGGTCAAACCGCACCCAAAACTCTGCTATCGGCATCAAGTCTCGCTCCCCGGTGGTGGTAACTGACTCCCACCACTGTAAGGCTTCCCCTGATAGACGAAAGGTAGCAAGCATCTGCTTCTGTACCTCGGTACACTCTAGCATGCGCAGATGGCGCTGAATGTTCTTCTTCCAGTCACAAGCCTCTATCACATCTGTACTACCTCGGAACTCGGGTGGATGACCCTTCTGAAAGGTCTCCCTAACTCTCTGCCAAGATGGTGGCCCCACTGGAGCCTGAACTGCTGGTGCCACTGGAGGCGGTGCCTGGGGCTATGGAAAGTGAGCTGCCATAGCTCTCATTGCTGTTTCGACCGCCTGGGCCACTATCACTGCCACGTGAGTAGTGGAAATCAACTCGGGTGGGGGTAGTGGTAGCGGTACCTGTGGCTCCTGATGAGCCTCCCTTATTTCATCCCTAGCCTCAGCCCTCTCCGCTCTCAGTCTCCTCGGTGGCATCTGAAATAGATTAAATCGCATAAGTACACAGTTTACACAAAATATTCACAGTAGAAAATAATATATCTCACAAGCGAAAATGAGTCAACAGTCCTAATCATAGGGCTCTACAACGAATGAGTGCTACGCTGAAACGTAGAAAGCCGCACAGATCCTAAGGACACTAGAACCCGATGCTCTGATACCATTTGTGACACCCCGCCTAATTAATCCCGGGTGATCGGTCCTAAATCATGTTAGAAAAGGTTTCTCAGCTGGTCCATTCTTAGCATCACTGTCGTCTTTTTAATTACTAACCACCTAAATGAGAAAAGTAGACTGGTGCCAATTTTTATATCTTTAAATTAATTAAAACTCATGCGGAACATAAAATAATACACAATCACAATTAACTAAAATAACCATCCACAATTAAAATACTTAACCGAATAAACCATCTGTCCAAATAACCAATACAAGTAAAGATAAGAAGAAAAATCTTAACAAGTCTAATACATGAACTGTGAGCGACATGCTCAGATAACTGCTAGAAAATTCCTACACGAACGAAAGAAGGAGGCGTCTATCAAAACCCCGCAACATCCACATGTGCTGCAGCAAAGGATACCTGGAATAGAGTCAAGTTTGGCGCCCTTGTGGTTGGACACCTAAAAGGTTTTTTAATTTTTTTATAGCAAGGGTTAGTACCCAAAAACATTTGAAAACATTTAACAAATGATTAACTTGCAGTAATAAATAAATATGCATGCTCTTCATATTTTAGTTAGTGCCGCACTCTCTTGAGGACTTCCTCACCCCTCCTCTAAGGTGCACTACTAACGCTTCCATTTAATTTACTAGGTCCTGCGCTCTTGGCCCAATACTTATTTTAACCCTTGAAATTTTCCTACACTAAATGAGTATGCCTTAATTCATGATTTTTAAGTTATTATAAACATCAAACTTAATTAAATCGTTACCCGTTTTAATTTCATATAACATTCACACCCGTTATGCACATAATACATTTTTCACTATGTATTAATTATCCCATATATAATTATCTACCTAATTATATATCTAATCATTTTACAGTATTCACAAACATACTAAAATAACATTTAATACAAACTTTTGACCGAGTAAAAATACTCACAAAAATATAAATTTTCCCAAGTGCTATCCCACTAGGTGTATTCACATAACCTAGTTATTCGAGTTAGATTCGCTCACTAACTTAGTTTAACATACGAATTTGGAGGCGGTCATATTCCTTCCCTGAAAGTGAGATGCCCCTCACCCATATAATGGACGCTATGACCTGGGATTGTACTCGCCCTACTCCTCAAGATAGGGGATTCATCCACTACGCGCAACCTCCCCCTATAGTACTAGAGTATATACTAATAATATCCAATCACTGATATTAATGCACACACACTATATATATATATACTGTCACAACCCGTACATATATATAAATATAAAATGTCTCGGCTACACCATGTACACAATCCGTAACATAAGCCTAGTTAATTTATTTAGAGTTTATGGTCCAACTCTAATCATTAATTAATTCACACATTAATTAATTAAGTCACCTTTGGTGTCGCCCCCACCATAAAATTGGACTTACTCTCGTAGTCCTAATCAACCTCACCCGAGTCTAAATCCCCGACTCTCAAATTATTTAGCCTTTACCTAAATAAGGTTTATCTCTCGGTATTCCTCACCCATTATCCTCGTACCTGTTTTCTAACTATGTTTAATCCTTTCGAACTCTTTCCAAAAATTTAACCTTAGTGTATCACCTAATTTCTCCAAAACCCGACGAATTTAAATTATGATGTCACACTAAGTCGTCTCCAAATTCTAATTAATTTTATTCACCATTAATTAGATTTAAAACCCATGTATAAATTTCTCACCAAATTAATTCATGGAAAAAGATTAAATTAAATTTTCTTTATATAAAATAAAACTGGGCGAACTGTCAAAATCTGCCGACCTTCGATCGATCGACCCCAGACCTTCGATCGATCGATCGAGCAGGTCTTCGTTTTCTTCGCGACGACAGATTCTTCCATGGATGAGTTTCATAAAACCCTAACTCCTTCTACCAGCAATCTCAAGCTTTCTTAACCATAATACAAGTTAGGAACCTTATTAGGGACCTCCAGAATGCCCTCCAATGTTATTAATTCGTCCATTAACTACAATTTCTGAATTTGGGGAAATATTCATCTTTAATTCCTTACCCACTTACATCCCAAATCCCTTCACCAAATTCGTTTCTAATTATCCAGATATCATCCTACCAGATATGTATCAATTTATAATATCAGATTTCTACAAGAATCCTCATTCAAATTCGTAAATCAGATTATTATTTTTAAAACCTCATGTTTATGCCATGAACACCCAAAACGAATTTTGATCAAACACTTCACATGAATATGAATTGTAAAACAGATTCAATACTATTGCAAGTTATCCACTTGCCTTAGGTTTCGTAGTGTCTAATTTGGAGATGAATTTCCAAGGTTGAAGACGATCTTTGTTGGCTCTCTAGTGATCCCAAAACTACCTTTAACTGCTATTAGGGTTCCTTAATACACTGAGCCTTTTCTAAAACTCTATCAGCCGTTTTATTATTCCTCCCAATTCCTTAATTTACCTAATCCCGTTTTTTGCCTAATGGGCCAAGCCCAAGTGACCCAAATGCCCCCGTGTGGGCTCGGCTATGTCTAAAAACGCCCCGTGACCCGTTTACTACCCCCGGGTACACTTTTCCGACTATCTCGGCCCATCCGGACTCAACCGTACACTCAGAATTGGCATTCAAATTAATTTATAAAAACATTTATCCCCTCACCCCTTTTTGTCTATACCGACTCCCGGTTGAGATAAGTGCATACCCTGTCATTTTGTAAGGACATTTTTGTCCAACATACTTGTATATGTCATTAGCCGTAACACCGTTGCAAAGATTCAAAGTCCATTCATCATCAACGGAATCCGAAGATCAAAAGAAAGGAAGAATTCAGAAATCCGGTTAGCCGGACCGGTCCGCCTGAAATTAAAACGAACCGATCCGCCTCTGACTAACCCGGACCGGTCCGCCTTTATATAAAAAGAACCGATCCGCTGAGACCCGGACCGGAACGCCCCAGACTGATCCACCGTGCTCTTTGAAGCCAGTGAGCCCCGAACCGAATGCGAACCGAATCAGGTTCAAATTAAAAGAACCGGTCCGCTATCGGACAGATCCGCCTAAGGCCTGGACTGGTCCGCCGAGGATAAACTCTGCCAGATCGTGTAGCAGATTTTTTAGGGTTTTGACTCCTTATTTAAACCACGATCAGTAGTTGGTTTCGATAAGACTTTCCCACGTTTTTCAGAGCATATCAACCCTAAAGTCTTCACCTATTGAGTCCCATGATTCTAGGTTTTTAGATTCACACATCTTCCATATCTATGTGAATCAAGTTTGGTAACCCAAGAACACCATTGCTGTTGTTCAACCCTTGTGAAGTGGACCGTTTCTTCCTCTTCATTGCAGCCATACTGGAAAGGGATAATTCCAGCCGCGACTACAGAATCCGATACCCGAGGGTAATTCTTAGTCAAAAACTTGTATTTCAGTGTAATCCGATTGTAAGCCGTTTCTCTTACAAATTATAGTGATATACAAATGGTTTTGCCCCTGTGGGGGATTTCTCCTTAATTATGTGTGTTTGAATGACTCTTGCATGATTTCATATTGTTTCAATCACACCTAGTTGCATGTTTAGGGTTTGTTTGGGTTAAAAGGTGTTTTATTATATTATTTCTTAATTGGACGCAAGCGCCAACTCTTTCAAATTGGTATCAGAGCAGGTTACGCTAATCTATCGCGTATTCCTTTTTCCGCAAAATTTTTCTAAGATATCAATTTTCTGAAAAAATTGATTTTTGAAAAAGTGCGTGTTCAAATGGAGAAGTCATATTATAAAATGCATGTTTTTGACGGGACAAATTATGCTTATTGGAAAGCCCGTATGAGGTCGGCTTTAAAAGCCATTGATGAACGTGTTTGGATTTTGGTTGAACGAGGGTGGACTCCTCCCACCGTGACTGTTGATAATGTGACCAACTTGAAACCTGACATTACTTGGTCTGATGAAGAAATTAAATGGTCATCTTTTAATTCTAAGGGTCTAAGTGCTATTTCTGGGTCTGTCACACCTGATGAGTTCAAACGCATAATGACGTGTACCACGTCAAAAGAGGCATGGGATGTTTTACAACTCACCCATGAAGGAACTAATGCTGTGAAAGAGTTTAAGTTGCAAAACTTGACAACTCAATTTGAAACAATCACCATGCATGATTCTGAATGCTTTGATGAATTTTATGCTAGACTTTCTGACATTGTGAATACTAGTTTTAATCTTGCTGAACATATTCCGAATGCTAGAGTTGTTAAAAAGATTCTTCGTTCTTTGCCTAAGCATTTTATCCCTAAAGTCACTGTGCTAAATTCTATGGGTAATTTAAATACGCTAAAATTGGAAGAACTTGTAGGAGATTTGCAAACTTATGAAATTGATATGTTCCCTAAAAATGCTAAATCCAAAGATAAGGGAATTGCACTTAAAGCCCAAGAGAGAAGGAGTGAGGGGTCAGCTAGAAAGAGGGTAGAGTCATCTAGAAAGAGAGAGACTGACACATCATATTCTGAGTACGATTTTGACTTAGATGATTTGGCTCTTTTCGCAAAAAATTTCAAGAGGATTCTCAAATTTAAGAAAAATGGCAATTTTAAAGATAAAAAGAAATTTGAGAAAAATAAGTTTGAAAATAAAAATGGACAAGATTCCAAAAATCCTCCTCTGAAAGAAAGTGAGAGATGTTTTGAGTGCGATGGTAGGGGTCATAGAGCTTTTGAGTGTGCCAATCGTCTGAATAGAGAGAAAGGGAAAGCTGTCCTTAATGCTACCCTTAGTGACGACAGTGAGGTCGAGACGGTGGATTCTGGAGATGAGTCACCGCATGGGTGTAACTTCATCGTATTCATGGCTAGTCATGTGAATACTCCTAGTTCTCTTCACGATGATGAGGATGATGCTTCACAGGGACACCTCAACAATGAGAGCGAAGAAAGTGAAGGGGAGGAGGAAGGTAGTGAGGACGAGAGTAACCTTCAATGCGCCTACGCCGAGTTATATAATGAGTCTTTCAAAACTAAAAAACTTAACAAGGCGTTAGTTCTTAGGATCACCGCGTTAGAAGAAGAGTTAGAAGAGACGAGAGAGAGAGAGAGAGTCCTCCACCTGCACCGCCATGAGAGAGAGAGAGTCTGCCTGGGTTAGTAAAGAGAATTTTCTTAGAGAGAGAGAGAGCAGTTTTGAGAAAGAGAAAGCGGACTTGACTAAACAAGTGTCTAGTCTTACTAGTGAGCTTCATTCCTCCATGGAGACTCGGAAGAATCTTGAAGCCCTTGTTGCTCAGCTTACTCATGATCTTGAGAGAGCTAGGAAAGTCAAGGTACAAATCGAGGACAGATCTGGGAAGATGGGAAAGATGCTCCTCGGTCCTGCTTTAGGTTTTGGTGACAGGCAAGGAATCGGTTTTGATGGTGCCTCCATGTCTCAAATTGCACCGGGACCAATTCCTGAGTTTACTACGACTCCTTATGGCCGTCATCAAAAACCAAGAAGGAGAGTTCGACCAAGAAAAGCAAACCAAGGTCCTCCTAATACTGTGCCCTTTTGCTCCCATTGCAAAAGAAATGGACACCTTAGGGAGTTTTGCTATAGATTTGGTCGGACACGACGTACTTTTGCTCCTCCACATCATACTGATGAGTTTGCTAGTCTGAGAGAGAAAGTTGAGTTTCTAGTCGCCACATCACAGAGTTTGATGGAGGAATTCCGACGAATGTCCTCACCGTCAATGAAAGCTTCCCGCAATCCAGCTAAAACCAACAATAACAACGGTAAATAAATGGTTACCTATTCTTGGGTTCCTAAGAAAGAGAAAAAGGCCCTTGTTGTTCATGTTGCTCTCAAAGCACATAATACCTCTCAGTGGTATTTTGACAGTGGATGCTCCAGACACATGACAAGTGATGTCTCCCTTTTTACTCAGCTTGAGGATTATGATGATGGGAGAGTTACTTTTGGAGATGGGAGTAAATCTAGCATTGAAGGACGAGGTACTGTAGAGTTACCAGGACTTCCTAAGCTAGAAAATGTCTTGTACGTCAAAGGTTTAAAAGTAAACCTTCTCAGCATCAGCCAGCTGTGCGACGATGACTTTGCAGTAAAGTTTGACCGGGAAGCTTGTAAGGTCTATAATCAAGTCGATAAACTATTAGTGCAATGGGTGAGGATAGAGGATAACTGTTATGGGACTGAGCCCAAATCCTCACTTGTCTGCAATAACGCCACAATCACTCCTATGGATCTGTGGCACCAACGTCTAGGTCACGTGAATGTGAGAGATTTGTCTCGTCTTGTTAAGAAAGACCTAGTACGTGGCTTACCATCTCTTGGAAAGTCAACTTCGACCGTTTGTGGACCCTGTCAGTTGGGAAAACAAATTCGTAGTCCTCATAGGAAGTTACATTCCATTACCACCTCTCGTGTTCTTGAGTTGATTCACATGGATCTTATGGGTCCCACTCGTACTGAGAGTCTAGGTGGTAAGAGGTACATCCTCGTGATGGTAGATGATTTCTCCAGGTACTCCATTGTAGGTTTTCTGAGAGAGAAATCCGATGCTGTAGAATTTTTAACGACCAAGTGCCGTGTCCTGCAAAATCAACACGGTGTCACTATTAACAGAATACGTAGTGACAACGGCACTGAATTCAAGGAAGCAAAGGTGGATTTGTACTGTGATAGCCTTGGGATCAAACATGAGTTTTCCGCTGTGAGAACTCCTCAGCAAAATGGGATTGTTTAGAGAAAGAATAGAACGATCCAAGAGATGGGTAGATCTATGCTTCTAGGTCGTAAAGTTTCTAGGAGATTTTGGGCAGAGGCAGTGTCTACTGCATGCCACACGGTTAATAGGGTTTATTTGCGTCCACACACACTACAGACACCTTATGAGTTGTGGACCGGCAAGAAGCCCAACCTGGTGTATTTTCGTGTTTTTGGGAGTAAATGCTACATCTTACGGGATAGAGAGCAATTAGGAAAGTTCGACTCCCGGAGCGACGAGGGAATATTTCTAGGTATTCATCGAATAGCAGAGCATACCGGGTTTTTAACCTGAAGAGCTCTAAGATTATGGAATCAATAAACGTTACTGTGCAAGATAACGAACCTTTGACGGTTATTGATCCCAACCTTCAGTGTGAGAATGAGGACTGTTCTGACAGTGATTTTCCTGTTCCTCTCCCACACTCTGTGGACCCTACTCCTGTGTTAGGGGACACACCTGCTTGGGTTCGCAAGAGTCATGACCCTTCTGCCATTGTTGGTGATCCCACTCTAGGGGTCAAGACTCGTGCTCAGCTAGAGAACGTTGTTAGCCATCTTTGCTACACGTCCAAAGTCGAGCCCAAGAACCATAAAGAAGCACTCAAGGATGAACACTGGATATCTGCTATGCAGGATGAGTTGCTTCAGTTCAAAAAGAATAATGTCTGGGAATTAGTCCCCCGACCTAGTGAGACTAATGTGATAGGTACCCGGTGGATTTTCAAGAACAAAATGGATGAATATGGTACCATAATCAGAAACAAGGCTAGGTTGGTCGCTCAAGGATACACACAGATAGAGGGTGTAGACTTTGGGGAGACATTTGCTCCTGTTGCGAGGCTTGAGTTCGTCCGTCTTCTACTCGCCATCGCATGTCATCTGCGCTTCAAGGTTTATCAGATGGATGTCAAGAGTGCCTTTCTGAATGACATTCTACAGGAGGAGGTTTATATGGAACAACCAAAAGGGTTTGAAGACCCTCAGCACCCTGAGCACGTCTACTATCTCAGGAAAGCCTTGTATGGTTTGAAGCAAGCACCCCGTGCTTGGTACGAGAGGCTTACTTCCTATCTCTTAGCTCGTGGCTTCAAGAGAGGGGGAGTAGATATGACGTTGTTCGTCAGGAGAGATGACGGTGCTATTTTGGTTGCCCAGGTCTATGTGGACGACATAGTCTTTGGATCCACATGCTCCCAGCATGCTCACCACTTTGAGGAGGAGATGAAAAGTGAGTTTGAGATGAGCATGGTTGGTGAGCTTACATTCTTACTTGGTCTCCAGGTTCATCAACTAGAGGATGGGATGTTCATCTCCCAATCCAAGTATGCTAGAGACCTAGTGAAGAAATTTGGTTTAGACTCCGCTAAGCATGCTCGTACACCTATGAGTACCACTACCAAGCTTAGTAAGGACACTTCAGGCAAGGACGTAGAGCAAACCTTGTATCGGAGTATGATAGGCAGTCTTCTCTACTTGACTGCTAGTCGTCCCGACATTGCCTTTAGTGTTGGAGTCTGTGCGCGTTATCAGGCATCTCCTAAAGAGTCACACTTACTCGCTCTAAAACGTATTATCAAATACGTGAGTGGGACTCTCTCATACGGTATTTGGTATTCCTTTGATACCGATGACCGTTTGTCCGCCTATTCGGATGCCGATTGGGCCGGGGACGTAGATGGATGTAAGAGCACTTCGGGTGGGTGTTTCTACTTTGGTTCTGCTCTTGTCTCTTGGTTGAGCAAGAAGAAAAACTCCATCTCTTTGTCCACTGCGGAGGCTGAGTACATCGCCGCCGGGAGTTGTTGCACGCAACTCATGTGGATGAAGCAAATGTTGGAGGATTATGGGATTTCACAAGACACCATGTTCATTTCCTGTGATAACACGAGCGCGATACACATATCCCGCAATCCTGTCCAACATTCGCGCACAAAGCACATTTGGTTACGCGAGCACTTTATACGTCAGTTAGTTGAGGAGAAGGTCGTAACCCTGAGTTTTGTTCCCACGGACCGTCAGTTAGCCGATATTTTCACGAAACCTTTAGATGCCCTTAGATTTGAGAGTCTTAGGAAGTCTTTGGGGATTTGTACAGTTGACTAAGGGGTTGGTCCATGTCTAGCATAGGTTGCATTGCCATTTACATATCATCTGATGCCTATTGCTAGATTGTATTATTAGTTTGTTGTATTTTTGCTTTTTGCTTCTTATTTTAAAAAAAATACAAAAAGATTTTCTTTTTAGAAATTTTTTTAGAAAAACTCAAAAAGATTTTATTTTGATAAATTTTTATTGAAAAATTCAAAAAGAGATTTGCCTTTTATGGATGAGCATTTAAGATAGCCAAGTCACAACTTCATTTCATATATCCATGTGACTGTTTGGTAGAGATTTGAGACGCTACATCATTTCATCCATGTGCTTAACATTGATTGGAGTCCTTGAGATGTAATTAGTGATATCTTCCTACATGTTTGACTCCTATATCCTTTAATGCACACATGAACGGCTATATTTGATTATTGCACTTGTCTATCACATATTGGCTTGAGTGTTTATATCTCAATTATGTCTATACAATGTACAATATGCGATAAAACTTGACAAGATTGGATTGCATGTAAAAACCGTTTTGGTGAGACTGTGTGTATTTTTTCATAACGGGGATGGGCTGCGAAAGTTGATTCCTATCCTTTGCGCAAAAGCCACCGTTAAAATGGACCTAAAAATGGAGGAATTTTAATATCCGAGGTCCTAAGAGGTTAAAAGAGCCCGAAAAAATTGATAAGGCAATAAAAAGCAATTCATGCCAAATATGGGCCATTTAGGTTTCACCATCAATTCTCCAAAGTTTGAGAATTTAGTATACCTCTATTCAAAATATAAATCTGAGGGAGTTTGGTTGGAGAATGAAAACGGGTTTGTACTTCCTTGACAGTCCTGAAAAAGCATGAAAAACATTTTGGACGTTATTGGTGTAGAAATCACTTTGAGCTTTGATTTGTAGATTTGATATAGTCAATATCTTATATTTCCACTCTTTTACACCAAAGGAAGCATTTGAGTTCATTCGTTAGGAATATCCAATATTCATCGTGCACATATGTCATGTTTGTATGCTTTGATTTTCCTATCGAATTTTGATCACACCCATTCTTTTACGCTATCACCGATTTGGTTGTTTTATGTTCTTTCATGGTGTGATTGTATGCCTTGTGTCACCCCGGTACTTGATTGCTTGATTTATTTCTCTCATTTGTCTATTTGGGGACATCATAAAAAGGGGGAGAATGAATTATCTGATTATAGGGGAGTTTTGTTTTGAATTCTGAGAATATCATCTTAAATTGATATATATGCTTATGTTTATCTCATTTCAAACTCGATACGTCACTTGGTATTTGCTTTGTCTCATGTGTGTAGGTACATCTTTTGATAATCCCATGTTGCACACCCTGATGAGAAAAGCAGTGAGATTTCTGAAGATTCGAAGAACCAACGATGCAGCCTTAGTCATTTGTACCACTTTCAGTTTTGGGTTCATGGAAGGGTAGATTTTTATAGGCATTGTGATTATAGATAATTCGGATTTTTTATGTTTGTTCCAGCATAGACATAGGGGGAGATTTGTAAGGACATTTTTATCCAACATACTTGTATATGTCATTAGCCGTAACACCGTTGCAAAGATTCAAAGTCCATTCATCATCAACGGAATCCGAAGATCAAAAGAAAGGAAGAATTCAGAATCCAGTTAGCCGGACCGGTCCGCCTGAAATTAAAACGAACCGATCCGCCTCTGACTAACCCGGACCGGTCCGCCTTTATATAAAAAGAACCGATCCGCTAAGACCCGGACCGGACCACCCCGGACTGATCAGCCGTGCTCTTTGAAGCCAGTGAGCCCCGAACCGAATGCGAACCGAATCAGCTTCAAATTAAAAGAACCGGTCCGCAATCGGACCGATCCGCCTAAGGCCCGGACCGGTCCGCCGAGGATAAACTCTGCCAGATCGTGTAGCAGATTTTTTAGGGTTTTGACTCCTTATTTAAACCACGATCAGTAGTTGGTTTCGATAAGACTTTCCCACATTTTTTAGAGCATATCAACCCTAAAGTCTTCACCTATTGAGTCCCATGATTCTAGGTTTTTAGATTCACACATCTTCCATATCTATGTGAATCAAGTTTGGTAACCCAAGAACACCATTGCTGTTGTTCAACCCTTGTGAAGTGGACCGTTTCTTCCTCTTCATTGCAGCCCTACTGGAAAGGGATAATTCCAGCCGTGACTACAGAATTCGATACCTGAGGGTGATTCTTAGTCAAAAACTTGTATTTCAGTGTAATCCGATTGTAAGCCGTTTCTCTTACAAATTATAGTGATATACAAATGGTTTTGCCCCTGTGGGGGATTTTTCCTTAATTATGTGTGTTTGAATGACTCTTGCATGATTTCATATTGTTTCAATCACACCTAGTTGCATGTTTAGGGTTTGTTTGGGTTAAAAGGTGTTTTATTATATTATTTCTTAATTGGACGCAAGCGCCAACTCTTTCACATTTATACTCGAAATGATTTAAATAAATATTTACTATTCACTTAGTAAATAACTTCCCGTAAATATTAACCATTTATTCCTCGATTAATATTTAAATAAAATTTCCCAATTAATTCAATTAAATTACGACTCACAAGTAATTTTCAATTCCCGAATTAATTAAATATTTAATGCATTTAAAAATGCGGGGTGTTACATACTCCCCCCCTTACAAAGGAATTTCGTCCCCGTAAATATTAACCATTTATTCCTCGATTAATATTTAAATAAAATTTCCCTAATTAATTCAATTAAATAACGACTCACAAGTAATTTTCAATTCCCGAATTAATTAAATATTTAATGCATGAAAAAATGTGGGGTGTTACAAAACCTATGAACTAGACATGTTTCCCTCTAAAACTGAAAAGAAAATAGAAAAGGGCGTTGCTTTAAAATCCCGAAAAGAGGTCAAACAAGTAATAGAGAGCGAGAGTGATAGTGACTCGGAAGATATGGCTTTGTTTGCTCGAAAATTTAGAAAATTTATTAAATTTAACAAAGATAAATTCAAAAATGATTTTAAGAAATTTGAAACTTCTAAGTATGACAAAACCGAGAAGATCCCTAAACCTATTAATGAACAATTAAATAGGGACGAGTTAAATAGGTGTTTTGGTTATGAGGGTTATGGCCATAGGGCTTTGGAGTGCCCAACTAAACTAAGGAAAGAGGGTAAACGACCCATTTCATATAATACAACCCTTAGTGATAGTGATAAGGAAGAGGGACCCGATTACCCCACTAAGCCAATTTTTTTGGCTTTTATGGCTAGTCATGTGAGCACCGAAAGTGAATCTTCTCATGAAGATATTCAAACACATGACACTTTCGAGGTCAAAGTTTTTTATTCGCTTGTTTGTGATGATAGTGACAGTGGAGAAGAAAGAGAGAGTGAAAATGAAGAAGACGTTAATGTGATTGAACTTCAAAATGATTTTCAAGAACTTTATAAAGAATCTATTAAGTTGAAAAGAGCTAATTTGAAGTTAGAAGCTAGTTTAAGAGAGCGTGTCAAGGTCGTTGATGATTGTATGTTGGTTGAAGACCTTAGGACACGGAGAAAGCTCTTATAGAGAAGCTTGAATATATAGAAGGCGAGAGAGATAGCCTTAGGGGTTTAATGGAGTCCTTGAAAAAGGAGCTTCTTGCTTTCGAAGAGCGAAATGTTTTATTAGAGTCTAACATTTTAGAATTGCAAAAAAAATTAAAAGCCTCTAGTAATGTCAAATTTGATTTGGAGTGTCGTTCGGAAAAATTAGATAAAATATTAGGAACGGTCCAAATTAAAAATGACACGTGTGGTTTAGCTTTCAATACTTGTAATGAATCTACTTATAAAGCCAAAATCAACATTTTAGGAGAATCTTCTAGGAATGCTTTTAGAAATCACTCCGTGGGTAAATCTTTTCATCATGTTTTTACTTGTACACATTGTGGTCGAAAAGGTCATCTTAGGAAATTTTGTTTTGATCTTAAACGTATTCCTAAAAAATTCCAACGTAAAGATCCCAAGGTATTTAAAATTTCTAAACCCCAAGATAGTCATTCTTCATTAATTTGGGTTAGGAAATCCGACTTGGTTGCCTTGCAAAATAGGGTTTTTGATTCTCATTTACTTTCACATGCTTCCTCCATTGCAAAATCTAAAGGATGAATGTGTTAGTGTTTTCATACTTTAGATATTGTACTTCATGCTATATTCACATGCTAAATGTATGCTTGTTAATCATTTTCTAGTCATTACTTTATTTCATACGACATGCTAGAATAATGATTTTTGCTTATAATTTGGGTTTTTATCTCTTGATAATTTAAACTTAATGAAAATTTCAAATGATTTCTGTTTATCTTTTGAGTATATATTTTTATTTTTGGTTAAAAATGTCAAAAACTCAAAAAGATTTTATTTTGCGTGTATTTTTGTTTGACACACTTTATGTGGCATATACTTGTATTTGAATCCCATCTTTTACGCTTCCATGTGGCTAGAACTTTTGGTTAAGATTATGAATCCTTAAAATGTTCTTTACCATGTTTTTATGGAGTAGTTGGATTTTGTATTGATTAAATGGATTCTATCTTTATATATGCCTCTATTTACACATGCACGAGCTCTTTTGAAATTTAACTTCATATGTATATTTGAGTTTTGTGAGATGTTCTCCTTTCAATCTAGTCATCTACATATTTATGACCTATGAGGACTAGTGCATGTCAAAATCCGTTGCACGTGAGATTTGTGAGAAATAAAAAAATGATATATAAATGTGCATGGGGAAGGGATCCGAAAGGAATAATAATCCTTTGCGATTGTAAGCCACCGTTTGAAATGGACCTAAAAGAAATACGTGGTCCAAAGGCCTAAAAATAGAAAAATGGCACGAAAAGAACAATAATTGCCAAGGCCTATGTTTATTTGATATATTCATTCAATATAAAAAGAATATATACATGCTTCTTGAGGGAGATTGAATGGTATATCAACGGTTTGCACAATGTCCGTTTATCCTAGTGGTCTTTATTATCATGACTCTATTTGGTTTGTAGAATCATCAAAACTCTAGGCTTGTATGCATTGTGTATGTTTGTTCATTGAGTTCAATCTATATTGTCACATGAGGTTATATTCAAATATGATGAAGTTTGAAATCAATTGATAACTCCATGAACATGTTTTAAGTGATTGGGTCTAAATTTAATTGTTACTAGTTCACACCCCAACACTTCCGTTTCCATATGAAATATTTTTTGCCTTACGAGTGTGAAAGACTCCTATTATATTTGTGTGTGTCATTTGTGTATCTATATCTATATATGTGTACTTACGTCTATTAATATCTTATGTATACATATATTTGATATTTTTTTAGTCTTTGCCTTGTCTTCTAGTCCATATATGCTCTAATTCATACTTGGTATCTATCTTGTGGCATTCTTTGTTGATATCACATGCTTAATTCTTTATGTATCTTATTGGTATCATTTTCTTGCATCCTAATTGGTATCAGTTATTATTTGTTGGATTAGTTGTGCTTTTGTTGCTCTTATGCAATCACATGTTTTATTCTTTAAACTTTGTCTATTCCTGAACAAAAAGGGGGAGAAATGATAGGGGGAGAAACGGTAATCTAAATCTAAACTTATTATAATCGTATCTTAGTTTGGGGGAGATTTATCTTAGGGGGAGACGTCTTTCTAATTTGATCACTTTTGATAAAGGGAGAGAATTAATTTAGGGGGAGTACTTGCATTAAATATTTTGATATTCCCTATGCGTGTAATGTGTTTGCTTAAGTGTGCAGGAATCATATTATAAGTGGCAACTTTCACC
Source organism: Sambucus nigra (assembly GCA_949130495.1). Taxonomy (NCBI): domain Eukaryota; kingdom Viridiplantae; phylum Streptophyta; class Magnoliopsida; order Dipsacales; family Adoxaceae; genus Sambucus; species Sambucus nigra. Next base: position 327,395,240 of record OX422216.1, on the reverse strand, counting down.
GGCAAAGATTGTGATCCTTTGGGTTGTTTGAGTCAAGCATTGTATTTTATTTTGGGTGGGACTTTTATTAGTATAGTAGAGCTTGACGGACCTTTAGGATTTTTGTTAGTTTTTGTCTCGGAATAGCCAAAGGGGGAGATTTCTAAGGACGCAAATTTCCAATTGAGTCCTTGTAGTTTTGGCTCAATTCCGGACAAAAACGTTTGAGTCATAGGATAGAGTATATTGATCATCTTTCAATCCTATGACGTGTTTATTGAAGATGTAGCGGCCAAGTCTATAAAGCTTCATCAAAATGCTGAGTTTAAGTGCCTCGTTTCTACGTCATCAATAGTGGTTCCATGCTCCCAAGGTATGAATGCATTACATATATATATAGGAGCTTGGAACATGTTTATATTGGGTGTTAGGTTTTTAAAACTGTATTTTGTTTTTAGATGTTTTCTATTAAATCTTATATATAAAGTATATAATATTTCTGGGCTTAAAAAGATTTTTTTTGAACATTCTGTGAGTTCGTTCGAAGTGTCGTTCGAACGAGATTGTCGTTCGAACCACAAGTCGTTCGAACGAGATTGCCAACGACTTCCCATTATGGCATACTGGAACTTCATTCAAAATGTCGTTCGAACGAGATGTTCGTTCTAACGAGATTTCTAATGAGCTTCTAATGAGTTCATACTGGAACTTCATTAGAAGAGTCGTTCGAACGAGAATGTCATTCGAACGAAATGTCGTTCGAACGAGATTTGGCGAGCACAGGTTTTTTGGCAGTTTTGAGCAGTTTTGCCAACTTTCCCACTTGTTTTAACTCACTATCTTTTTGTTGAATATCTATGTGCGGGAATAAATTTTTCTAACTTAACTTTTCATATCCTACCAACCTCTAGAGAGTGTTTGAGAGAAAAATTGTTTTAGGGAAAAGTTCATTGTTTTAAAGTGTCAATTTTCAAGGAAAAATTATTATACACTTTAGTTTTACACCCATAGTTTTGTTTATCCAAGTTCATATATATATATATATATATATATACATCTTGCTTGGAGTTTGGCATCGGGTTTATCTATACATTAGTTTGAAGAGAAGTTTGGGTTTTCTTCTAAATCCCACAAAGAAGAAGACGTTTTTGTGATTTACCCACTTGGAGAAAGGCTCTTAGTTTGGGTGACGGTGACCACATAAAGTCCGATCGGTGGATTCCGAGACCGTGGTGGAGCTCCGGGGTTATTCGCTAAGTGGATGTGTTTACAAGAAGGAGCGTCGAGGCTTGAGAGGGATCGAGTAGTGTGAAGTAAGTCTTTTGCCTTGTAATTGTAAAATTTCATACTTAGTGGATTTGAGGTTGGGGTCGTCCGAGGTTGTTTTCCGTTGTGGGTTTTTCCTCGTACATTGTGGCGTAGTGTGATTGATTTATTTTATCTTGCATAATGACTTAGAATGCATGCTTAGGATAATTCAAGATAAAATTGGTTTTAATTGTCACACTTAATTTAATTTGGTGCATAATTAAATTTGGGTAAAGTTTATTTAATTCAAGTCTTTTGTTAAAACTAGTTTTGCCTAATTTGGAAATAATGAGAAATATGACGTAGGCAAATTCTAGGACTTGGATTAATTAATTGTGTTTAAGTGAAAATTATTTAATGAATTAATTTAATTTCACTTGGTTTGATTTTAATTTGAAAAAGAAATTAAAATTGGTAATTCGATTTACTGAACCATCACAACGCTTCCGCATAGTAAACAAGGAAATTGATGTTAAAGAATTAGTTTATTTTAAAATCGAGGGCCCTTCGGGCACTTTCATAGCCAACATTATAACCGTGCCAAAATCTGGAGGAAAGGTTCGCATGTGGGTTGACTACCGAGACTTGAACAAGGCCGCTCTGAAGGATGATTACCCGCTACCCAATGTCGACATGATTGTGGATAACACAGCTAGTCATGCTCTTAAATAATTTGTTGATGGTTTTCGGGTATAATCAGATCAAAATACACCCTGATCATCAAGAGAAACCCGCATCATCACACCTTGGAAATTTTTTACTACACCGTTATGCCATTTGGTCTAAAAAATACATGGGCTACCTACTAGAGGGCTACCACAACCATCTTGCATGATCTGATACACAAAGAATTCGAGGTCTACGTGGATAATATGATCATCAAGTCTAAGACTAGGGAATGACATGTCCCTACTCTTCAGAAGTTCTTCGAGAGACTACAACAATACCAGATGCGACATAAACCACAAAAATGTGTTTTTGGAGTTATCAAAGAAAAGATCTTAGGATTCATGGTTAGCAAGAAAGTAATAGAAAGCGGAGAGCCTTACTCAAAATGCCACCACCCCAAATGGATAAGTCCTAGGATTCCTTGGAAAATTACAGTATATCAGTCGGTTCAACAACCAGTTGACTTCAATTTGTGAACCCATCTTCAAACTCCTCCAAAAGGATTCCACTAAGGTTTGGAATTAAGCTTTCCAAGAGGCGTTTAATCGAATCAAGAAATATCAAACCCGACCTCCGGTACTTATGCCACCACAACCTGGTCTTCCCCTACTCCTATACCTGACTGTAACAGGTACTGTAGTTAGGGATTTATTGGACCAATACCTTAAAGAATCCCATAAAGAGAGAGCCATCTACTACGCCAGTCGCAAGTTGGTCGGATACAAATTTAACTACACAGCCTTGGAGAAATTATGTGTCGCCCTTATCTAGGTCACCTAAACATTACGGCACTACATGCTCGCCTTTCCCATCCAACTTGTATCCCAAATGGATCCTATTAAGTACCTGCTCGAGAAACCTACCCTATCTAGTCAAATGGCTCGATTGTTGATGTTGTTAGCCGAGTTTGATATTGTATATGTCACACAGAAAGCCATGAAAGGAAGAGCCATCTCCGACTACCTCACTAACTATCCTATGGAAGAATCCAATGTCTGAATTTCTAAGTTCCCGGATGAAAATATCCTTTGTACCTCCTAAGAAGACCTCCAGTGGAAAATTTTCTTTGACAGATATGCCAACAAGAAAGGGTATGGCATTGGGATACTCCTAATCTCCGCTGATGACTCTCACACTCCCATTCCCATCAAATAGTATTTTCCCTACACCAACAACATGATCAAATACGAGGCAATCACTGTAGGCCTCAAAGTTATTCTCAAGAAATAAATCTGATACCTAGATGTCTATGAGGATTGAACTCTCATCATCGGTCGAGTAATCGAAACATGGAAAGTCAAGGATGAGATACTTTTACCCTACATGCCCACTTAGAAGAGCTGGCCTTCCAATTCCAAGATATCACCTTCCGCTACCTGCCCTGAGCAAAGAAAAACTTAGCCGATACCCTTATTACATTAGCCTCTATGGTTGATATGTGAGAAGAAATAATGAGGGCCCCCTTACTAGTACAAAAGTAAGATAAACCTACCCACTACTAACACAATGAGCTCATCATAGAAGAAGATCTTGATATAATCGATTACTGGTACTACGATATTTAATGCCTCTTAAGCATGGTAAGTATCCCCACGATTCTAACAAGAAAGACAGAGAAACCCTCTGTAAATCGGTTGCCTAGTACATTGACTATGATTAAGTACTGTTCAAGAGAAACTTTGATGGAACCCATTTACAGTGCATTACAGTGGTTGACATTGAAGAGATGATGCAAAAAATACACAATGGGGAGTGTGAACCCTACATGAATGGAAATATGCTTGCCAAGAAAATCATCTGATAGGGTTACTACTGGACTACCATAGTTCAGGATTGCATTGCCTATGTTCGGAGATACCTTAAATGCTAGCAATTTTCTAATCTCGAGAACTTTCCTTCGCGGGATTTATATAACATGACTTCTCCCTCACCATTTTCCACATGGGTAATTGACATCATAGGGATAATTACACCCAATGCTTCCAATGGGCATGAATTCATCTTAGTTTCCATTGATTATTTCACCAAATGGGTCGAAGCCGAGTCATTCTCAATTCTGAATGCCAAAAAGGTGGCCAAGTTCATCCGAGAATATATCATCTACCACTATGGGGTCCTACATGACCTAGTGTAAGAAAATGGGTTACATTTCGAGGCAGAAGTCACAGAACTATTTGACGAGTATGGGATTCAAAGACACAAATCTTCTCCCTATCGACCTCAAACCAGCGGTAGAGTTGAAGCCGCTAATAAAAAACTCAAATCCATCATCAGCAAGATGACTGAGAGTTGTTGAAATTGGGCCGACCGGATCCCTTACGCCCTCTAGGGCTACCGTACTTTAATTCAAACAACTACTGGGATACACCTTACTCTCTGGTATACAACATGGAAATAGTCCTACCTGTAGAGCTAGAAATTCCTTCCTTATGCGTCATGCTAGAAAGCAAAGTCAACGAGGAAGACTGGCATCAAAACCATCTTGACGAGTTGTCACTCTTGGATGAATGGAGACTAAAAGCTCTATATCACATACAAGGGTACCATTGTTGAATAGCACGATCATTCAATAAGAGAGTCAATAACCATGGTGTTTGAGAAGGGGATTTAGCTCTTAAAATCATAAAACGCATCTAAGACCCCTGAGGGAAATTCAAGACCAATTGGAGTGTCCCCTACATTGTAAAGAAAATCCTATCTGGAGGGCTCCACTATGATCACCAACCTCTATGGAGAAGAGATATCACGTCCAATCAACTTAGACCATCTCAAGAAATTCTACCCTTAGTTCGAACTCTTGGCGCTACGCTTCTTCTCACCTCCCTTCTATTCTCTAAAAAATTCTTCATTTCCCTCTACTCAGAACTATGTGGGGCCTGATCCTCTAAAACACTTTTTTGCTTTCAAAAATGAAACTCAGAAATTTTCAAAACCCCTAGAGGTACGTAAGTAGCTCATATGCTTCACATTAGCACGACCCCCTTCTTTTTCACAAAATTCTATTCTTTTCTTTTCCCCGAGAATGACAGTTCATTTTATCATGTATATGAACAAAAGGATTATTTATGCCTTAGAGATTAGTATAGATAATTTAAATGCAAAAACTCATCAAGAGGCACAATAATGTAATTAAAATATTCTTTATTTCATTTATGAAATTTTCCCGTTATAATTACATCGGTATAGGGAGTCAAACAACTTCCCTTGCCAACCTAACCCTATTTTCCTAAAATGAAACAAAAACAAGACAAATTACTCCAAAACATCCTTCCCATATTTATTCCCATACATAACCAAACACCATTACAAAATCTTTACAAATAAATTCCCCCGAGGTTCTACCCGCTACTGCCAGAGGAACCGGCCCCATCACAATCCTCATCATGGGGTCTCCAAATCTCCCTTGCCTTAATAGAATGCCGCAGTCCCTCCATGGAATGGTAAGCCCAGACCAACCTAGGGAAAACAATAACACCTCCCTCCATGGAGCCAGATATGGAGAACCACCTTTGCCCGATCTCCACAGCCAGCATTTTGGCAACTACTCTCCTCCACAACCATTTCATGTAGTCCCCCTGCCAATTGACTGGGAAGGATGGGTCGACGGTCGACGATTCTCCCACAGAGAGCTCAGCTACATATATAGACGCTCTATCAAATCCTCCATAGGAAATAAGTGTAGTGTCCAAGGTGGCATAATCGGCGCCCAGCCAAATTGGCTCAATCCTCCAGGGAATATAAAAAGAGGTCTGTCGAAGGCCGACTAACCGAATATACTGGTATTTCCCCAGTTCAAGAATGGGCAGAAATTCTCCCCATTAAGGCACTGACCAATGCAAACCTTATATGATGTGCTCCATAAACTACTTCTCCCAGGTCTCGATGTCTAGGCCCACACTAATAAAGTAGCGAGAAAAGAAGGTTGGCACAACTCCTAAGAATTGTTTTGGAGGGACCGCCATACGAAATCTCTCTGACAACAACAAGAACAGCATAACAGAGATGCCCTTCAGTAAGTCAGAACGGCCTTCTCGCCAGACATCTAGACCATTCAAAGTCTCCACTAGTATCACTATTGTAGAATTGTGATGGTATGACATGCACGAAGCGATGGCTACAAGTTGTGAGTCCACCAACAGGACCTCGATCACTAATAGTAATTTTAAAGTTAAGACAAGAATAACGGCTCTGGCATAGCCTGAGTCACCAATATCCTACAGACGCACAGAATGTAGCACAGCTGGGAGAGAAATAATTCCTCATATAACCAATGATCGGGCCGCAGAGGGTGAGATATAGAGAAGTCCTGCTAACATCTACCAAGGAGACCAAGAAAATTCAGGCATGGTCACCGCAACACTGGGATTTATCCCTCGGATGGCAGAGAACTCTTCATAAGTCGGAAAAACTTCGTCCAAGACATAGAGAAAGACATGGTCCTCAGGGTACCAGAAGTATACCATCGCCATCAGCATGTTCCACTCAATAGGCCGATTGGCAAATAATGAAACCCAACGCATGTTGAAAGCATTCTAGTATACTTATATGAGCACAAAGCCTATAAGTTTTTGAGGTAAGAAGTAAATTCAACACTTATGGGAAAAGCAATATTGAAAAATGATGAGATAAGAAGCAAGAAGTGAGCAAAAGAAAGGAAATGTGGATGGGTGAAGAAAATAATCCACCATTACCCCTTTTTATACTTGAAAAACATAGCCAAATACAAAAGTCCCGCAAATCTCGGAGGAAACACTTCCCCATCAAGGACCAAGTAATTGAAGAAAGTGAAATCAAAGCCTTGGGTTGATTAGACTGGATTGACCTGCCGATAGGCAGGACAAGGGGTATGCTAATAGGAAACCCTCTATTTTTGGAAAGTTCCCTTTTTCCTTTTTTTTGTCAAAAATTGATGTAAGGACAAAATTTTATAAATGTCTGTCACAATTTGAATATGTCGTATACCACTACAAGTCATCGAAGAATTGGAGAAGTTTTCATCTACAAAAGACGAATCTGAATTACAAGTGGTCTTCAACATTCAAGCCCAATAATATGACATTTGGTAAGATAATGTTTAAAGTTTCATTTACATTTCATATTAAAGTGTTGGGATAATTTTATCAAATATTTTTCTAAAGATTTTGTTCTCGGACACCTTTTCGTAGAAAAATCATAACTAATTAAAAAAATATATAAAAATATGAAACTGGTGGCCACGCGTTCGTATCGAAATTATCTAGAAGCACGCTTGGAATCTCGTTCGAATGACATTCTTATGTCATTCAAACGACATAGCTATCTCGTTCAAATGAGATTGGTTGTCGTTCGAGTGACCTAACTTTTTGACTGACACGCTAACTTCATGTTTATCCTTTAACCGCCTGAAAATTCCCTTATAAATGGAATGTGAGTGCGTGTTTTTTTTTAGCGAGAAGCACTTTGAAACTTTTGAAAGTTTTCTTTGGTTTGTTTATCTGCCCAGATTTTATCTCGATAATACCCTTTGGCAGAAAGGTTTTTCTCCTACAATTTAAGGGTTCAATTATTTGTTTTGGTTTCAATTCACAAAAATCCCAATTAATTTTGTGTGAGTTGTTTTGTGGAACCCAAGAACATATTTTTCCTTTTTTCATTCTTTGTGGGGAGAGATCAACAACCGACAGCTACGTGCTTTTGTGGAGGGAGTCCTTGTGCAGATTTTAGATTGCATGTCTAGGACTGCATGTCCTTGTGATATAGCTGCGCATGAACCACTCATGATTTTTGAGCCGTTGCTTTGGAGGTTTGACGAAGACACCGTGCGTTACTCTTGTGGGCGAAATCAAGATGGTATGTAAGTCAATGGTCTTGTAAACTTTTCAAAGTTCTAGAAATAAAAGGTTTTGCCTTGCGGGGATTTTCCTGAATTTTGTGTCACATGCTTTATTTATTTATGGGTTGACACACGCACACACTTTAGATGCATGTTTAGGGGCTGGATTAATTTGGTTTAAAAATAGACTCTAATTAAATAAGTGTGACAAATTATAAATTTGTGAATTTAATCAATTATCACACACGTCATATTTTTACAAATTGGTATCAGAGCCGGTTGCGCTAATTTATTGCGTATTCCAATTTTCCGCAAACTTTGTGTGATATTGATTTTTTTTAAAATCAGTTTTGTGAAAAATCGCAATTTTTCCAATGGAACGCCCATTTAATGAGGAGCCTATTTTTGAAAAAGTTCACGACCATGCTGAAAAATTAAAAAGTTTGAATTTGAAACTTTGCAAAAGAATTAAAGTTTTGAAAAAAGAAAATTATCTTTTTAAAAGTAAGATTGAATATTTGCAAGCGTTTCTAACTCAAAGTGATATTTGTCGTGAGCACTTTGGTAATTTTTGTATTGATTTTGATTCTTTGAAAATTGCCAAAAAGAAAAGTGATGAGAGAGTCCTTGTTTTAGAGAAGGAATTAGAGGACGTAATAAATTCTAGGGTTCCCGTTTTTGCCATCGAGGATAAAAAATTAATCGATGATTTTACGGCACGTGAAAAGATTCTTAGGGATAAGTTTGTTTTAATTGAGGGGGAGCGTGATAAATTGTTAAGTTTAATTGAAAATTTGAAAAAGAAATCCATGTCTTTGGAAAAGTTTAATTCTTTGCTTGAGTCAAAACTTTTGAAGTTAAAAAATGATTTGACAGACTCGAGTAGGTTTGATAGTGATGGTAATGGCTCATCTTGGTATCATGCTTCTAGTGCTAAATCTAAAAACATTATTTATTTTAGAGGGTCAACCAATCCCATGGACGTTAGAAAAGGTCAACCCATAGGTGTCGTTCCACCCGTTTATACATGTTCATATTGTGGTAGGAAAGGTCTCCTTAGGCAAAATTTTTTTATCTTGGAAAAAGTCCTAAGAAGTTTAAGTCTATTGTTCCCGTGGTTACCAAAGTCCCCATACGACGTTTGACATCTATTTGGGTTAGGAAATCACTTTTAGAGGCACTAGATTTTAGACAAGTTGATTCCCGCCTGCTTGCACATGATTTTTCTCTTGCCATATCATATAGATGATTGTGTTTGCATGTTTGTGATACGCTAGTTATGCTTTTTGATATATTTTTGCTAGTGTTGTGACATGTACTTTTTGTATAGATTTTTGTTTTTGAAAATTTTTGAAAAATACAAAAAGATTTTATTTTGATAAATTTTTTGAAAAATCTAAAAAGAGTTTTGTATTTTATTTGCAGCGTTTATGGATAGACACTTAGGATGACCAAATCACAACATCATTCCATTCTTCATGTGATTATTTTATAGTGTTTTGAGTCAATAAGTCAATTCATCCATGTGCTTTATAATGTTTGGAGTCATTAAGATGTAATTAAGTGTTCCTTCCTACATGTTTGACTCATGATTTCCTTTATTGCACATGTGCACGAATTTTTTTTATTATTGTGCTTGTCTTATCACATGTTGGTTGGGTATTTTCACTTCAATCCTGTCCTTTAAAACGAACCAAGCGCGATAAATTTTGATAAGGAAATTGTGCATATAAGAACCTTTTTGTGAGTTTGTGTGCTTTGTTTAAAAATGGGGAAGGGCTGCGAAAGGATCATTTTTCCTTTGCGAATACTAAGCCACCGTTAAATTGGACCTGAAAAATGGAGGAATTTTAGTATCCGGGGTCCAAAGAGGTTTAAAAGAGCCCAAAAAATTTAAAGGCAATAAAAAGAAATTCATGCCAATTATGGGCCATTTAGGTTTTTGCACTAATTCTCTAAAGTTTGAGAATCTCTAAAAGAAAATATATATGAGGGAGTTTGGTTGGAGATTTTATAACGGGTTTGCACGTCCTTGAAAGTCTTGAAAAAGCGCTATATAGTTTTGGATGTTATTGGGGTTGAAATCACTTTGACTTTGATTTGTTGATTTGTATAAGACGATGTCATCTAAATTTACCAAATTTTTACACATAAGGATACTTTTGATGTTCATTCGTTAGGGGTACACGTATTCATCATGCATATATAATTGATTGCGTTTATTTACCTATCGAATGTGTTCACACCCATTCATTCCATTTTCATGACTTTGTTGTTTTAGTTTAAATCTATGGTGTGATTTTTAGTATCTTATTTTGTATAAAAAATTGAAAAATCCAAAAATAGTTTGTGAAATTTTTTAGATACTCCTTTGCATGCGCGTAGTTTGATACTTGTTTGCTATGCATTTTATCGTGATACTCCTTGTTTTTATTTTTTCTTCTTATCTGTCTATTTGGTGACATTATAAAAGGGGGAGAAAGAATTATCATGTTATGGGGGAGTTTTTGCATTATGGGGGAGATTTGATTTTTTAATGCTTTATTCTTATATCATTTCAAACTCGATGAGTCACGAAGGTATTTTGCTTTATCTCATGTGTGTAGGTACAAAGATTGAAGATCATTATGTTTCACACCCTGATGAGAAAATCTTTGAGAGTTTTGATGTTGAAGAGAAATTTGAGAACTTACAAATTTTACCTTTTCAGTTTGGGGATTCATGGGAGGGTAGATTTGTATAGGCATTTTGGTATTTGATAATTCAGATATTTTTATGTATGTACCAGCATAGACATAGGGGGAGATTTGTAAGGACATAATTTTATAAACGTCCGTCACAATTTGAGTATGCCGTATACCGCTACAAGTCGTCGAAGAATTGAATAAGTTTTCATCTACAAAAGACGAATCCGAATTACAAGTGGTCTTCAACATTTAATCCTAACAATATGACATTTGGTAAGATAATGTTTAAAGTTTCATTTACATTTCATATTAAAGTGTTGGGATATTTTTATCAAATATTTTTCTAAAGATTTTGTTCTCAGACACCTTTTCGTAGAAAAATCATAACTAATTCAAAAAAAAATATCAGAAAAATATGAAACTGGCGGCCACGCGTTCGTATCGAAATTATCTAGAAGCGCACGTGGAATCTCATTCGAACGACATGATTATGTCGTTCAAATGACATAGCTATCTTGTTCAAACTAGATTGGTTGTCGTTCGAGCGACCTGACTTTTTGGCTGACACGCTGACTTCATGTTTATCCTTTAACCGCCTCAAAATTCCCTTGTAAATGGAATGTCAGTGCGTGTGTGTTTTTTGGAGAGAAACACTTTGAAAGTTTTCTTTGGTTTATTTTATCTCGATAACACCTTTTGGCGGAAAGGTTTTTCTCCAACAATTTAAGGGTTCAAATATTTGTTTTGTTTTCAATTCACAAAAATCCCAATTACTTTTGTGTGAGTTGTTTTGTGGAACCCAAGAACATATTTTTCCTTTGTTCATTATTTGTGGGGAGAGCTCTACAACCGACATCTGCGTGCTTTTGTGGAGGGAGTCCTTGTGAAGATTTTAGACTGTGTGTCTAGGACTGCATGTCCTTGTGGTATTGTTGCGCATGAACCACTCAAGATTTCTAGCCGTTGCTTTGGAGGTTTAACTAAGACACTGTGTGTTACTCTTGTGGGAGAAAGCAAGATGGTATGTAAGTCAATGGTCTTGTAAAATTTTAAAAGTTCTAGAAATAAAAGGTTTAACCCTGCGGGGATTTTTCCTGAATTTTGTGTCACATGCTTTATTTATTTATGGGTTGACACACGCACACACTTTAGATGCCTGTTTAGGGGCTGGATTAATTTGGTTTAAAAATAGACTCTAATTAAATAAGTGTGCCAAATTAGAAATTTATGAATTTAATCAATTATCACACACGTCATATTTTTACAATTGAAAACTCAATAAAAATAAATTTTTATTCTAAGGAATTCAAAATTTCATTCTCCCTATATTTTTTTACTCATCCTATTTTAAAATAAAAAAATTCTCAAATCATTTTAAATCCTTTTTACGGTCTCAACAACAAAGTAAAAAATGCATATGCATTATGTCACTAAAGTAAAAATTAATAAGAACTTCGTTTCATTGCATATATATTTCTTTATTATATTTTGCCTTGCAGGATAACACAAAAACAATAGGATTCAGCCCGATCCCCCTATACCCTCTCTAAACATTCTCTCTCTCTCTCTCTCTCTCCTACTTTCTCTCTCTTCTCTTTCTCTCTTTTTCCCTCTCTACATGTTTTCCCCAGTGACAAGAGGACAAGCCTCCACTCTCAAAACCAGACCCCTCCCCAAACGAGGCAGACGTCATGAAGAAAAAAGGAATCGGGGTCGAGTCCCGGATATGAGCTGTCGCGAAAGCCACCCAATCCTGAATGTCCTTCAACCAAGTAGTCGACACCTAGATTTACTGCAAAAAAAATAGAAAACAGCAAATTAGTTAGTCTAAGGCAAAAAAGAAATCAGAAAGACAAAAGTCAAAGAAATAAAATATATACCTTCGGCGAAAGGACATCCTCTATCAGCCCCAACACCTCCGTTTCCATCGTATTAGGATGATGCAGCATACGCACTGATCCTCCATCAGATCATCGGATATTATAGGAAGGTGGATCCAGTTGTAGAAATGGAACCTCGAATGTCGTCGCCACTTCCAATGTCGATGCACCACCCAAACTGTGGGCAGACCCCACTAGACGACTCATGCCCCTACCTAAGATCACATAGGCAAGAGGCATAACTTCATATATGTTGGACGTCATCATCCAGCTCGACTCAAAATCTAGGTAAACATAAGTCGAAATCGTGTTGGTATATGAAGAATAAAGCTCATCGACCATCACCGCCACCATCGCCTCCTCTGACATCTCCCTCTCTTGCCTCATATACATCGGGGGACTCACTGGTGTCACCATCTCCTCATCCTCCACCACATGTCAAACTATTCTCTCCCACAGGTACTAGGACTAGCCGAACTCATGCGCCAGCAGGCGACACAGCTGTGCATTCCCCCCGGTCACCCCCGTGTGCTGGATGGCTATCCCCCAGGGATAAAAGGTCACATGTAAAATATCCAGTGAAAAATCAGTATCAAAAAATATCATTGAGGAAAAATGGTCTCAAGGGGAAAGAAGATTTACCCGCTCATCCGGCCATTTAAGACCTGGCGCACCGCCCCTAAAGAGAAGGACCGCCTAGACTGTCGGTTGGACTTCCTCCACTAGTACATACGGAAGAATCCCCCAGCAGACTCGTCCTCCAAAGCTATCAGTTGGGCATTAAGACCAATCACCTAATAGAACCACGTTTGTAAAGGATAAAGGGTCATCAGTCAAAAGAAGAAAATGCATAAAGGAAAATACGCAAAATAAAGAATACCTCCAAAAGATATATGGCGCCAGTAAAGGTTTGCTGGAAACACCAGCTGAATTCGTCCAAAGAAAAATAAAGGGTCCCCAAAGTCAGTCTCCCGCAGTAAAAAATAGGGATATTCAAAAATACCATTAAAAATGGCAAAAATCACAAGTGGAGGACATCGCCACTCGTCGCCACGAAAAACCCTCCCAACAAATAAACGGGCCATTTGATGCACCTGCAGAGTCTCATTGATCCCTTGACTTAGCAAAACCTCCTTCAAATGAGAAATACGAATGGAGTCTCCAGAGACTATCCTATCCACATCACCTAACAACGCCTCCACCATCGTCGGTGTCACCCGCAAAGTTTGGTCCACCTCTATTTGGGTCCCCCACACAATCTTGCCCTAGCAACTACTCCACATCGATGGGAGTTATTGTCATCTCCCCAAAGCCGAAATGCATGGTGTGGGTGGTGTCCCACCATCTCTCCCCCAAAGCGCAAGGAACAACCGTCGAACGAGGTGTCTCATCCAGTGCAGACACCAATCTCCAAAATCGACTAATGACACCACCCAATCACCACTGGTGGAAGGTTCTCCCAGACATACTTGAGCCCTGTCATCCCTCGAGAACACAGGTTTGACGTAAAGATATCAGTCTGTCAAAGACAAAGGAAAAACCCTTGTCAAAATTCAAAAAAATAAGGAAATGTCACCAAAAGAAGAAAAGATTACTGAAGGTCATTAACAGTTACACAACCACCAGGGTTCACCACCCTAGAAGATCGATGGCACGCTCGATCGCGCAAAAGAATCCGCTCATCCACAACTAGCTCGAACGAGTCAAAAGCATTCTCATTACCCAATGCCAAGGGCACCCTGGCCCGCCACTCCAAGTGCGATAGTCGTCAAAAATCAACCACACCATGTGGAACACACTGCTTGAAAAATTGGACTCTTCTTGGTTTTGGAACACTAGAATAGTTTGCAAAAAGAAAAGGCAGAAGAGAGAAAATCTCAAAACTGTGATAAATGAGTAAAGCTCGCCCCCTTTTATAGGAGGCTAAGGGACATACCGATCGGCAGCTCCCAGCAACATACCGATCGTCACTATCCCTTCACTTGCCCGAGGAAGCCCAAAAGACCGTGTCATTGATATTTGGCACCTCCTACACCCTGCCGGTCAGCACCTCCTTGAGATTTTGTACAAAAATTCCCAAAAAAAATGCCAGAAAATCACGAAAAATCCCCAAAACATTCCTAAAATTAAAAATGAATTTTAGAACCTTTTTCTCTATGAAAAACATTTTTAATACCAAACTTACTTCCCGATTAGAACATTTAATTCCCTAGAGGAAAACTAATTCCCAAAATTAATTGGATATCTCCCCAATAACGTCTCCAAAGGACACCTCAGAAATCGAAAAATTCCCCAACAAGGATACATCCAATCGTCGGATTAATACCTTTTCCCTAGTGGAGTCTCCAAATTTCCTCAAAAAATTACAAATTAAGCCTTCAGAATTGGCTTCGACCCGTGAAATTGGTCACCTCTACTTAAGCCCTTAGAATTGGCTTCAACCCGCAAAATTGGTGATTTTAACTTAAGTCCTCAGAATTGACCTCGACCTACAGAATCAGTTGCTCCTTACCTTAAGCCCTCAGAAGTGGATTCGACCAACATAATTGGTCACCTTTACTTAAGGTCCTCATAATTGACCCCAACCCTCAGAATTGGCTTCGACCTGTAAAATTGGTCGCAACAACTTAAGGTCCTCAAAATTGACCTCTACCCGCAGAATTGGTTAGGGTTGTGAAAAAAAACCAACCGGACCGAAAACTGAACTGAAACCGGTGGATTTTTTTTAGCCCGATTCAATCTACGATTTACAGATATAAAAAATTGACCATGTCAGTTCGGTTGACTGTTTAGACATGGGAAAACCCGATTCAAACCGAACCGACCTGAAACTTATATTTATATTTTTTTTAAACTAAATAACTTATATTTTTATATCCGAAAACCATTAAACACACTCAAAAACTGACCAAAAAAAACCGACCTTAAAAAACTGGCCAAAATAGAAAACCGTCGAAAATCGACCCGAAATCGACCCAAATCGAAATCAATGTGAACCGAAACCGACGATTTTTTCATTATCATTTCGGTTTTGGTCTGACTTTTTCCAAATAGAAATTATTGGTTTAGTTTGAATTACGATCCAAACCTGACCCGAATCGACCCGTGAACACCCCTAGAATTGGTCACCTCTACTTAAGCCCTCAGAATTGACTTTGACCCGTAGAATTAGTCGCTTTAATTTAGTCCCTTAGAATTGACCTCAGCCTACATAATCGGTTGTTCCCTACCTTAGTTCCTCAAAATTAACCTCAGCCTACAAAATTCATCTCTCCCTACCTTACGCCCTCCGAAGTGGCGTCGACCTGTAGAATTGGCCACCTCTACTTAAGGTCCTCAGAATTAACCTCGGCCCGCAAAATTGGTCATCTCTATTTAAGCCCTCAGAATTGGCTTCGACCCTAATGGTTGGTCACCCCTACCTAAGCTCTTAGAATTGGTATCAGAATTGGTCACCCCTACTTAAGGTCCTCAGAATTGACCTCGACCCGCAGAATTGGTCGTCTATACTTAAGACCTTAGAATTGGCTTCAACCCTCAGAATTGGGTTCGACCCACAGAATTGGTCACTCCCCACCTTAGGTCCTCATAATTGACCTCGACCCACAGAATTAGTTACTCCCATCTTAATCCCTCGAAATTGGCTTCGACCCTCAGAATCGGTCACTCCCTACCCTAGGTCCTCAAAATCGACCTCGACCCACAGAATCGACTATCCCCAACATTTCCTTAGGTCCTAAAAATTGGCCCCAACCCTTAGAATTGATCATCCTCATCCCTTTAGGTTCGCAAAATTGACCTCTTTCCTATACATCATATGGTGTCTATTCAATAGATTTCACTTGTTTCAAGCTCACCCATCGAGGGGATCTCTAGAAACCACATTGTAGGCCCCCCTAGGACTCTCCTTAGGTTCCTATAACCTCCCCATTTCACTACGAATGCTAAGTCATACTTCGAGTACCGATCTAGAGGCCATCGGGTGCTTTGGGCCCCATTTAACTCCGATCAACTCTATCATCAGAGCAAAAGCTCAATGAATCCTCGAAGGGCTATGAATATAATTTCCAATGGTTTAGCTATGAACTAATCAGCATAACGGTTTAGATGAACGAACCATTTTACCACCGAAAATCGATCTTGAAGCCACCGGGAGCTCCCAGGCCCCGATTTGACCCCAAACAACTTCATCCTCAGAGCAAAAGATCTTTTAAATATTCGAAGGGAACTAAAACCCCTTTCTAATGGTCTACTTTATGCATGAAATGACATAACCATTTGGAAAAACAATTTTTTTCCCCTTGAAAATTGATTTGGAGCCCACCGGGTGCTCTCGGGCTCCGTTTGACCAAGGTAAGGTCTCCAGCTCCAACGAGACAAAATGAATCTTCGAAGGGAACTAAATAACCTTTCTAAAGATCTTCTCCTTACGCGAATCAGCCTTACGGTACGAATGAATGACCCATTTTACTCTGATATGTCACCGGGCACTTTCGAGCCTCGGTAAAGCAAAGTTAACTTTTTGAACCGAGTGAGTCTCATTGGAATGTTGAAGTAACTCACATAACCTTTCCAACGGTCTGCCCTGTTCACAATTTTGACTGACCGTTTGGATGAATGATCCATTTCCATCCAAAGATCCCCCGTCCAAATGACTCTTAAAGGTCTCTAAATTACCTTTCTAGCGGTATGCCGCATGCACAATTTGGATCAACGGATTGCGTTTTACGATCATTTTTTTGAAAAAATCTGCACGAGACTACTGATTGGCAAGTCCATTTCCCTTCTTATTAGTAGTGTGCCTATGGTTACCTGCCGATTGGCAGGGCTAGGGCTAATTCGATGATCAAGTCCAAGTCACTAGTGAGTCAAATGAGAAGTGACCAACAAGGGGGATTCACGAGCAACCCCAAGTTACTAAATATTTTTGCGAGCAATAAAGAGGCTTTGCAAGCAATCCTAAATCACAGAGCCCTCAAAGAGGTGCAAGTACACGAGTAACACAACCTTCCTAGTAAAGTAAAGTTGCGAGCAATTTCTCAAGAAACACATAAACATGTATTTGCGGAACCTCATTTACTAACACTTAGTCTTGTTATTTTTACATAAGTTTACTTAGCAAGAAGTAATGGTTGAGCATGCAGGGATCGAGCAAATATCTAGTTGGGACCTCTTGAGATTTTTGGTTTGGAGGCTGAGAGGAAAGTTTTATTGAGCAAGCCAGGGCTCAACCATTTTAATATCTTAAGAAAGAGAGAATACTGAAGTGAGTTACCTAATAGGTCATCACACTCACTCATATTACATAGTCGACGCTTAATTGTTAATGAGCAGTCCCGTACTTATTAACGAGCCATCAGTGACGTGCTTGTAAGACATTTTAATAAATCCAATGAAGAGTGACCCTCAAGGTCACTCATAAGTTTCTAAAATTGATCTCCAAGCAATAATTTACAAACAGATAAATAATAATTTTTTTCATTATGGTGGATAACATTAATTTTTGTCCATTATTACACTAGGTGTCACACCACAACAGACAGATCGTGGTAAATAGTGACAAATACTAATAAGGAAAAAAGTCAGTTTTAGATATTTATCACATGGGAATATCCTTTTTGCACGTACATGACACTTCAACCTTAATGTTTTACTATAAATAGAGCACTTGGGGAATAGTCATAAGGATCTTCATCTTCTCACTAGCACCGCTACTCTACACAAATTCCCATATATATTCTCTCCCTGCTCTATCCTAGAAATTTAGGTGCTTACCTCTTCACTTTCAAAGAATCACAGTTCTCAGGTGGTCCATTCCTTTCTTTATAATTGAAAAGTTGTATCCAATCATTGTAGGATCACTATTGTAACCAAAAGCTTCATTATTATATTAAAAAGTTAGTTTTTGGTCTTTGATTTGTTCTGAACATAGTTTCCATTGGAGTGGGTCATGCCTCACCTATTATAGTTATGCATAGATCATAATACCACTATCCTCCTATAGTTGGCAACTCTGATGGGGAGTTATTCTCATTAGCATGGAAAGAGAAGGTTATAATATTTCTAGGAAGTTGTTCTTTAAAGGCACTCTAGAAGGTAATGGAGTTCAAAATGACCAAACCACCAATGAAGATGTCATGGTTACCGGAGCGAGAGTACTTAGCCACTCCATGGTCCAAGGGAGCAACTCAACTGTTCCACAGTTGAATGAGACGAATCTCATAAGGTTGTTTTTTATTTTCTAAGGCAACACAACATAGATACGACAAGTTTAGGCTAAGTTTGTGCTATGCCAATAGTGGTTTCAACTGGAGGAGTGGGGGCATCAGAGATGGCGTCGAAAAGGAAGGCGGTGGCCAAGAAGGACCTATCCCCCATGAGATCACCAACAACTATGAAAACAAAGGTGGAGGAATTACCTTCTAAGGCGATTACTTTTGCCATACCGGGGCCTTCTTTTCCAAAATCTAGCTGGTGCAAGTGGGATTGAGCCCTTTCTCAGGACACTCAACTGTCATCAATGTGGGGGATAATATGTACAAATATAGTCGCTAGCCTATTTTACACAAACACGAGAAAGAAATTTCATTGTCGTGAGGGAACGACATCAAGGGCAATATTGATGCTTGCAAAACCAAATAATTCAAAGGTCCGAGGACTAAGTTATGAAATGGGAAGTCATTAGAAACATATCCTTCCCTTTCGGTCTCTCATGAGCATGTGCTAATATTTTCCTATTAGACTCCGTGAAGTGTGTCCTCATGTGCATAACATATGTGAGGAATGTAATCATTCAACTCGCGTAATGGAAAAGGACGAAGTAAATTCATCCTTAGGAGTGTTTTCGATAATAAGAATTCAAAACATGATATGAGTGGAATCACAAGTCGCTAGGGAAGAGCGAATGTACATATCGAACAAAACACATCTATGTAAGAATATGACATTCATAGAGAATTATATATATATATATATATATATATATGAAGGAAACATATAAACATGCATAAAGGGAGGACTCAAATCTCGAGATTAACCCAAGATGCCTATGTAGCCCATAGGGCATCAAAGTCCACATTATTTTAAGATAACATAGGATGGGGTTTAATCCATAAATCCAAACGTGGGATATTTCTCATGGGTGTAGAGAAAATTGTGTTTTAAGAGTGAGAATGTGTAGTGAGAATACCTCTTTTAGAATATATTGATAGTCCTTTTATTTTTATTTTTTTATGAAAATAGAATATGTGCAAATAATACTAATAAAGGTTTGAGACTAATATATGTGATTTAATGAAACAAGATGCTAAAGTAGAAATAAAGAAAATAATACTAAAATGAGAGAATTCGAGATAAGGATGGAGAATTGGACCTCCTTATGAATACAATGGTATGAAAGTTGTATGGAGCGGTGGGGAGAATATACCAATTAAAGTATGAAAGTGGTGGAACAAAAATGTGGGAAAATGTTTTTTTAGGAAAGGAACAACTCCGAATTCGAGGGAATGTTCTCTGAATTGTTGAGAGAAGTGTTCAAAGGGTTCTGAGGTGTTTTGAGTGTTGACTTCAAGATGAGATTATGACCTTTATTTATAGGGACAAGGGGATGTCGATCGGTAGGGATCTGGTTCTGCCTATCAGCATAACACCTCGGGCACACTGTCGATTGGCAGGGTCCTTAGGGTGCCATTTGGCGGTCCGGAACAAATTTTTCATAAAAATGGTCGTAAAATGCAAACTGTAAGCTCAAATTTCACACGAGGTGGACCGTTGAAAAGTTTATTCTTATCCCTTCAAGAATACATAGAGAGACTCTGGGTTTGTGAGTTAACCTAGGTCAAACGAGGCCCGGAAGAGTCCATTGGTCACTAAATAAGAAGTTTTTAGAGGAAAACGGCTAATTCATCCGAACTGTAAGGCCGATTTGTGCAAGGGATGGACCGTTGCAAAGGTTATTCAATGCCCATTGAGATTTCATTCAGCTTCATTCGGCTCATAGAGTTGACCAAGGTCAAAGGGCCCCCAAAAATAGCCAATTATCCTTTAGAGTAAAATAAGTCGTTCGTCCGTACTATAAGGTTGATTCGCACACGAGGAAAATCAATGGAAAAGGAATTCAGATCCCTTCGAAGATTCATTTAGCTTCGCTCAAGTTGGAGAATCGACTTGAGTGAAATGGGGCCTAGGAGCATTTGGTGGCCTCCAAATCAATTTTCAGAGTAAATCAGATCGTTTGTTCAAACCGTAAGTCCAATTCATTTAAGGGGTGTATCGTTGAAAATGGGATTCAGAGCCTTTTGAAGATTCATTGAGATTACATTCAAGAGAGAGTTTACCAGATTCAAGTAGGCCTCAGTAGTGCTCAGTGTCCTCTATATCGGTACTCGAAGTATGGTGGTGAACAAGTGAGTGTTAAGGACTTAAGGAGGCGCTTGGGGGGGGGGGTCTTCAAATGGGGTGTCTACAAAGAGTCCCTCAATGGGTAATCTTGTAACAAGTGAAGTTCGTCGAATGATAGACACCACATTGATGTTAGGAAAAAGGATTTTAGGTTAATTTTGTGAACATAGAGGATGGGGGTGACCGATTTAGAGGGTCGAGGTCAGTTCTGAGGACCTAAGGAGATGAGGATTACCGATTTAGTGGATAAAAAACGGTCAATTATGAGGACTTGAGGGGGCAAGGATGACCGATTTAGCGGGTCGAGGAGGTGTTAAGTTTTATTCTAAGGGGCTAGGATAACCAATTTAGTGGGTCGAGGTCGATTTTGAGGACCTAATGAGATAAAAATGACCAATTCATCCAGTTAAGGTCAATTTTGAGGACCTAAGGACATGAAAATGACCTATTCAGTGGGTTAAGGTCAATTATGAGGACCTAAAATTGTGTTGGGGATGATTAATTATGCGGGTCAAGGTTATAACAACTAATTCTAAGGACTCAGATTAATTTTAAGGACCTGGGGTTTTGATGACCGATTTTGTGGGTCGAGCTCAACTCTGAGGACCTTGAGTTGGGACGACCAATTTTGAGGACCGAGGTTAATTCTTAGGACCTAAGGTTATGACGACCAATTATGTGGTCCGAGGTCAATTATGAAGACCTAAAGTTATGATGATCGATTCTGCAGGTCTAGGTCAATTATGAGGACCTAAGGTTGTGACAACCAATTTTGTGAGCCTAGGTCCATTTTGAGGACCTTGAGTTGGGACGACCAATTCTGAGGGCCGAGGTTAGTTTTGAGGACCTAAGGTTTTGACAACCAATTCTGCGAACTGAGGTCAATTTTGAGGACCTAAAGTTATGATGACCAATTCTATGGGTCGAGGTTATAACAACTAACTTTGAGGTCTAAGGCCAATTTTGAGGACCTAAGGGGATGATGATTGACGCAACCACAAATGTGTCTAGTGTGCATGCTATTTAGGCTCAAGTGCAAGCCTTTCGCTCAAGTAATAATCCGATAAGTCGGGTATCAATCCTCACGGAAATAGGACGAACGGAGTCATAATGACGTTGGACAGATGAAGGAAATCTAACTTTGACTCTAAAAAGAAGAAAAAGGTGATTTGGATTTGCGAAACAACTACAACTATATGCAATTTTGAAAATGATTAACTAATGAAATTATGAATAAATGAAATGCAAGTATTCTACTGCAGAATTATGAACGAATTGACTGAAACTTTAACTGTGAAGGGAGAAAGATAGGTCGGGTTATAATCCCCCACACCCTAGTAATCCACTTCGTAAGATACTAGATTCAAAATTAAAGCTTTAAATGAATCCAACTTTTTAACACTCCTAAGTATTACATATATGAGGGACCCTAGCCCGCACAATACGTAACCAAAGGTTGAATTAAAATTCGATCTTTATTTCTCCTAAATATTACACATATGAGGGATCGTAGCCCGCACAGTATGTAAGAAAAGGTTGAATTAAAGTAGTATTGCATGAACTATGATACAATTCATCTAATTCATAATTTTGATCTCTTTTATTATCTTTTTTGTGTTTTAGCTATCCACACGGTAACCAATTTAGTAGTTTGGACTCGGCTAGGACTTTTTCGGGTTAAAGGTGTATTGGGTAAAATGGGAATGGTACGGGAAATTTGGAATTAGAAAATTTTCGTATAATGTCCATTAGTGCTTTTCTGGGCTTTAGCTCATTTTTTTTTTATTTTTCTATTTTTTTTTTGTTTTTCACCCTTTTCTTTTTCTTGTTGTTTTTTTTGTTGAGCATTCTTCTATTTTTCTTGCCCCTTTTTGTTGCACTTTTCGAACTTAAATTCGGACTTTATCACTTTTCACAATTCGGGGCCAATTGGGGTTTTTCGGGTTGTGAAACGATAGGAAAAATTATTCGGCTCAATTTGGGGTTAAAAAAGGGATAACTGTTCAGTACTTTAAGTATTTTTTTGGGTGACAAACGAGGGCCTACTTCATTTTCCAAAATACTAATTGCGTTACCATATGCGTCTCGAGATTAGTTTAGTTTAGAGATCTATTTGGCACATTTTTCAAGGCAATATCACACACATTTTCCATAACCGATCAAAGTGAAAGAATTGAAATCCCCGACGACTTATGAGAACGCTGAAAAGAACTTTGAGTTAATAATTAACTCAAATTGATTTTTAAACTCACAAAATGATAAGTTCGAATCTCACCAGGTCCGTTAATCTCCACATTTATTCGTTAAGTCGTCTTCGTTCGCTCAATTTCCATCTTTGGTCAATTTCGGCTTTGTGTATTATATTTTTACAATTAGAGACTTTAAACCAACTTTTAATGGTATTTTTGAAAAATTTGAATTCCAATTTTTATTTATTTTGAAGAAAAATATTTTTGGATTTTTCAAAATTTTATGATTTTTTTTAAAATTTCTGGGCATTTTTGAAAATTTGTGAAGTTTTGGAAAGACGCACTTGTGCCCCCCCCCCCCCCCCCCCTAACTGAGACTTTTACATTGTCCTCAAGCAAAAGGCACTAAAATCTAGCTCAAGGCGAATTAAAAGTGCGAGAAAATAAAACGAACAAATGAGACAGAAATGCAGAATTTTTTATAGATACTTAACACCTGTGTTACAAAGAAGAGGGGAGCACACAACTAACATTTGTAAACAACCACAACAACACACAAACAGCAAACAAAATATAAAGGCTTCACTGGGGAGGTGGATTTGAGGGTCCGAGTGCACTGGGATCATACGGATCATAGAAGAAAGTTGGAGGGGGTCCACCTAAGTTGAGCTCGTATAAATGGGCTTGGAGACGATGAATCATGCTCGTATCCCTTCGGTAGGCCTCTTGATCCCATTGGTAGGCCTCTTGGTCTCGATTGTATTGTGTGATGAAATCATCAAAACGAGTTTCCACCGCCAAAAGGCGCCTATCAAAATCTGCACACGGTGGCTCAAAGTCCTCGTCGTCCTCTTCTTCTTCTGCCCCGCCCATCTCGACATCCTCAGCCTCGAGCTCTTCAACATGGATCTCCTCCTCTACATATACATCAACCACCTCCCGAGCTACTCGAAGGGAAACCCTTTGCTGGGCACTCCTAGTGCGTGACACTTTCCCAATGGGCTTCAAGAGGTGTGGGAAAGTGCGAGGTGGTTAGATACCGACATCGGTAAGGAGGGAGGTTATGAGAGGTGCATATGGGAGGGGAACCGCACCTTTCTGCTTCAAGGATGCGTAAAGAATATCGATGTAAAGCATGTGGGCCAGATTGAGAGTGAAGTTTGGATCGAAAAAGGTGGTAGACGAGGGTATCTTGGCAAGGGCGCTTCGCCGAGTCGTTTGTGGTTTGAAGCAAGTTGGCACACACAATATGGAAGGTAATGCGTGCCTTATCATTTATGCATCCCACGGGGAAGGTGCTACTTTCCAAAATCTCGTTAGGTGCGAGATGGTCGATGCATTGCTGTTTTGGGATGGTGGGGGAATTGGTGGGGTAGTCATAGTTGTCCGGGTGTGGGACTCCTTTGGTAGCAAGTGTGCGGGCTATAATGGCCAAGGAAAATGGGATGGGGCGACCGTCGACAAAAGATTAGCTCTCAAACTCGCCCGTGCAGATGAGTGAGCCATAAAATGATCTGACCTCGTCAGCCCACACGACATTATGTGGTTCGACGAGGTATTGCGTCCACCCCCTCCAGCTGAAAAGAGTGGCGACCGAGTGAGGCAGCTTGTTCTAGTTGACGTCTCGCTCGATCTGCAGTTGGCAAGAGAGGCTGAAATTTTTTTTGCACCACATGCGCTCCATGTGGGAGCGGTATTCCCCATTGCTGTTGGGAAAAGTTTTGGTGGACATGTATTTTGGGGGACGAGCGGAATTGGACATTGAAGTTTCTGGGAATATTTGAAATGTGAGAGAGAGAGGTTTTGATAGGTGAGATGTGATGGAGGTGTGGATGGAAATGTAGGGGAAGGTGTAATTTATAGGTGGTGGAGAGGGCTGGGGGAAAGAATTTGGAGGGAAAAAGGGGGATGAATGTGTGGAGGGAAAAAGGGGAAGAAATGGAGGGAAAGGAGGTTATAGGGGGAAGGGGGGTTCACCTAGGGAAGAAACAAAACTATAGAACCCGAACCGATCCGGTTCAGGGGAGAACCGATCCGATTTTAGATTTTTTATTTTGCGATTTATCAAAACCGAACCGATCTTGTTAGGGGGATTCGGTTCGATTCGCCTTAGGCAGAACCCTCTCACCCAGAATGCTGAAACTAGAATCTCGCACCCTCGAATTTCTGGACACTTTCTCACTTATTCCCTCACGTGGATATCTTAATGTTCTCACGACGTGCGTGTTGGTGCGCGTGATCCTAAACCTAACCTCTCGTAACCTACCTACCAACTCTAACTAATCTACCGATGCATATCTACTATACAAAAGAATTCACCCCATACGTGTCGGGGGTGCGATGACCTCTCACTTCAAGCTCATTCTACCCCGTAAATGGGGTTCGACAACTAGATGGTGTAAATATCTTCTACGCACGCCTCAATATATATCTTTAGGCTTTGTCCATTGACTTTGAACGCATTCCCCCCTTTGGATCTTCCAATTCTATGACTCCGTGGGAGAATACGCTTTTCACAATGAAAGGACCAGTCCATCAGGACCACAATTTACCGGGAAATAGATGAAGCCGGGAGTTATATAGAAGTATCTTTTGTCCCGGTTGAAACTCTTTTCATCAGATAATTTTATCATGTGCTAGTTTTATCCGGGCTTTTGCAATCTTGGCATTCTCATACCCATGATTGCGTATCTCCTCTAACTCATTCAATTGAAGCTTGCGAGCTTCACCGGCTTGGTCCATATCATAATTTAATCTCTTAATGTCCCAATACGCTTTGTGCTCCAAATCAATGGGATGATGGCAAGGTTTGCCATACACAAAGCGGAATGGGTACATTCCTAGTGGGTTCTTATATGCGGTACGGTAGGCCCATAACGAATCGTTCAATCGAAGGGACCAATATTTTCGACCGGGATTGACGGTCTCTCTAGTATGTTCTCGATTTCACGATTTTCCAAGTCGGCCTTTCCATTCATTTGTGGGTGATATGTCGTTCCAATCTTGTGAATGACACCATACTTTTTCATAAGTCTTTCAAACGGCTTGTTGCAAAAATGTGTGCCGTTATCACTAATTATCGCTTTAGGTGCACCGAAGCGAGAAAGTATGTGTTCGTGCAAGAAATTTATCACCAGTTTATTGTCATTAGTCTTGGTAGCTATAGCTTCCACTTATTTAGAAACATAGTTTATCGTGACTAGGATGTATAGGTATCCAAATGGAGGGGGAAAAGGGCCCATGAAGTTAATACCCCAGCAATCGAAGATCTCACTGATAAGAATCGAGGTTAATGGCATCATATCTCTTCGGGTAATTGCACCCACCATTAACACTTGTCGTATGATCTGCAATAATTGTTAACTTCCCGAAACATAGTGGGCCAGTACAAACCATAATAGAGAATTTTAGCGGTTGTCTTTTTTACGAAAAAGTGGCCTCCACATGCTTTCGAATGACAAAATTGGATGACCTTGGGAATTTCGTCATCCGGTACACATCATCGGATGATTTGATCGGCACAATATTTAAAAATAAATGGATCATCATAGAAGAACATGCGCGACCAAGTGATGAACCTCTTCTTATCTTGCAGTGTCCAATCGAGAGGGACGACACCCGTGACAAGATAGTTCACTATATCCACAAACCAAGGTAAAGAAGAGGTGGCAAAGAGCTGCTCATCCGAAAAATACTCATCTATGGGTGTAGGATCACTAAGCACGTTGGACGAAAGCCGTGATAACTGATCAAAAATGACATTTTCTACTCCTTTTTCATCTTTAATAGAGAGATTAAACTCTTGTAGGAGTAGAATCCACCTTATGAGCCGCAGCTTTGTGTCCTTCTTCGCAAGTAGATATTTATAGCCGCATTGTCGACGAAACAAGTGATGGGGGAACCGATAAGATAGGATCGAAATTTCACGAGCGCGAATACTACTGTTAGCAACTCCTTTTCCGTGGTGGAGTAATTGAGTTGCAATCCAGTAAGGGTCCGATTAGCATAGTAGATGACATGAAATTTATTATCTTTTCTTTGGCCCAAAATAACCCCTATTGCATAATCGCTAGCATCACATATAAGCTCGAATGGCAAGGACCAATATGGAGCTTGTATAATGGCAGTGGACACAAGCATGTTTTTTAGTTTTTGAAAAGAACTTTGGCATGCTTCCGTCCATTCAAATGGGGTGCCCTTCATAAGAAGGTTGCTTAAGGGTCTAGAGATGGCGCTAAAGTCCTTAATGAGCCTTCGATAAAACCCCGCGTGGACCAAGAAGGAGCGTACATCTTTCAGCGATTTAGGTGGGGGTAGGTCAGCTATGACATCTGTTTTTGCTCGATCAACCTCGATCCCTTTGGATGACATGATGTGGCCAAGAACTATACCCTTGGTTACCATGAAATGGCATTTTTCCCAACTCAACACTAAGTTCTTTTCCACACATCGGGCGAGGACTTTATCAAGATTGGCTAAACATAGGTTGAAGGAGGTGCCAAAAACACTAAAGTCATCCATAAACACCTATAGCCCTCTCTCAACCATGTCACTAAATAAACTCAAGATGAACCTTTAAAAGGTCACCGGGGCATTACACAAGCCAAATGGCATACGTTTGTAGGCAAACGTTCCCGTAGAGGGGGATTGAAGGTAATTTTGAGATTAAAAGTAATTCCACATTAGCAACAGTGTTTTGGGGATTAATGCATCGTGGCATCCCAGCGTGAGCATAGCAACTCAGCGAGGCAGCTCAACGTGATAACTCATATTTTAGCTTATTGTGTTAGTCATATTATATCTATGTTTATATTGACTGTAAGCTATAACGGTTATAATCATGTAACGAGAATAATAAAGAGTTTTAGTGTGAGGTCAAATGGTACTCACGAGAAACCAGGCTTGGCAGGGCCTGGGAGAGCTTTCATGCTTTATCGAATGACCTCACCGCGGTAACTTTAGAAGGACTTGATTTGGATAATTGAGAAGTGAGGCACCATTTGGGCTTGTCTTGACCATCTTAGATACACCTGGTAAAACACCGAAGGACTCTGATCGTGGAACCTTGGGCAGAGCGGCTTGGAGTTCCATCGGGCGTTAGACTGTGAACCAAACAACCCTCTACTTAATGTCACATCTACTGTAGGTGATGTCACTAGCCCACTAAATAATGTTAGACATGCACTTGAGTGAACCACCGTGGTATTTGGTGCTGTTAGGCAGTTGGTGAGACACCTCTGCGACAATAGCCCCCTGACACACAGTGGTTATGCAAAACGCATGTCTTGGCATTTAATGTTTATGACGTGGAGACAACTATTGCATCAGGCATTTAATGTTGTGACATAAAGTATGAGGGATGTATTTCATAGCCTTGAATGATTAAGTTGCCTCGGGGATGGTGTGGGGGACTATTTAAGGACCCCAACCACCCTTGAGGAGAGGATGATCTTTTTGAGAGTTTAAGAAGTTATTGCTATAGGGAATACACAAGAGAGAGAGAGAGAGATTTATTACAAACCAGAGGTCTTATTCACCCGCCATTATCATTTATCACGAAGCTTTTAATACGTGACAGAGATCCTTGAGAGTCTTAAGTGTGTTTGTTTTCCTAACAAGGTGTATCTTGGGTTCTTACGTCTCTCTCCGTCTAGCTAAGTTACTTCTAATTTATTTACTACTTTTCTAAGTTATACATGAGAGATTTGTGAGTTTAAACTAAATCTTATCTTCATTGAGTTTGTGTTTGGGTGTTCTATCACTAATCCAAGGGTTTGGCTAATTAATTTATCATCACCATACTTCAAAGGGGTTACGCCTCCGTCTATAATCTAATGTAACCTATTACATTTGGCGACTCTGTTGGGGAGGCATTCTTATAAGTAAGGAGTATGGCGCAAGATAATGCTACTCTAAGGCTCAACTTTGATGACATCCAACACAATGAAGAACAAGCTGCGAGAGAACTGGAGGCTCTAAGAGATGGGGTTACTCGAATAGAGTTACCTCCAGTTCAGGAGACGATAGGCGGTCCAGGGGTGACACAAGCCTCTACGAGTGCAGGGTTGGGACCCACTCAGGTGGCACTCCTCATGAGTAAGTTTTACCAGTTTCTGCAAACTTTGGTAGCTTTAGCGGTGTTAGGAGGATTTGAAGCCAATTCCTTCGTAACACCAGGGGCAGTCCCAACGGCCCCACCAAGTGCAGGTGTAATGGGAACAGTCCCAGCGAGTATACCCTCTATTGTGAATCCAGCCGTGGGAACCTCAGGAGTATCAACTGCCCCAACTCTGACGATTGTTCCAGCTGCAATGGGCACTCAGCCCATGGTTTCATTAGTTGGTGCCCCAGTAGCATCACCCATGGAGGAAAAGAGGAAGGAGATGCAGAAAAAGATGCTGAAGTTCATGAAAGCCTCCACGCAATCTGCTGGCGAGGTAGCTTCGATTTACGATGACTTTTGAAAACCTATCCCCAGGAATACAATGATGACCCCTATCCAAAGGACTATATTCCTCCTATTTTTGAAAAATACATAGGGAAAGGTGGGAACCCGAAGGAGCACATTAAGCGCTTTGTTGAACATTTGGGGGAGCAATATAATAATAAGAAGATCAGGTTGAGGGAGTTTTCTAAATCCTTAACCGATAAATCCTATACCTGGTATTCCCATTTGGCTCCCAAGAGTGTTTCTACATGGGAGGAGATGCATATTTTGTTCGTCCAGAAGTACTTTCTGGCGGAAGATGAGTTTACTTTGACCCAACTGGGGTGGGAGAAGCAACGACCCGAGGAAGAAGTGGTGGTATACGTTCGAAGGTTCGGGAAAAGATCCCTCGATGTGATGGAGGAGGCCAAAGAATCCAAGTTATTGCAGATCTGTGTGAAGGGGCTGCTTCCTGAGTACATCTATCATCTCATTAATGAAACGCACGAGGGGACTTTTTAAGTGTTCTTAAAAGCAGCAAGAAATATCTCCTTGGTGGTGCGACCAAATCCGGTGGTGGTTCCCATGATGTTTAGGCAGCCGATACAACTTGTGGGAGGAAGGTCTCAGCCCCCACGGGTAGGGTACACCGAGGGAGAAGATGGGGGCAAGGCGTCGAAGAAGGACAGTTAGAGAAAATAATGAGTTTATGAAAATCTTAACAAGTGTTTTCGCTGTTAAGTCACCGATATAGGTGGAGTTTATGAAAAAATCTTAACAAGTGTTTTCGCTGTTAAGTCACCGATATAGATGGAGTTTATGAAAAAATCTTAACAAGTGTTTTCGTTGTTAAGTCACCAATATAGGTGGAGTTTATGAAAATCTTAACAAATGTTTTCGTTGTTAAGTCACCGATATAGGTGGCGTTTATGAAAATGTTAACAAATGTTTTCGTTGTTAAGTCATCAATATATGTGGAGTTTATAAAAAAAATCTGAACAAGTGTTTTCGTTGTTAAGTCACCGATATAGGTGGAGTTTATGAAAAATCTTAACAAGTGTTTCGTTGTTAAGTCACCGATATAGGTGGAGTTTATGAAAATCTTAACAAGTGTTTTCGTTGTTAAGTCACCGATATAAGTGGAGTTTATGAAAAAAAAACTTAACAAGTGTTTTCGTTGTTAAGTCACCGAT
Source organism: Sambucus nigra (assembly GCA_949130495.1). Lineage (NCBI taxonomy): Eukaryota > Viridiplantae > Streptophyta > Magnoliopsida > Dipsacales > Adoxaceae > Sambucus > Sambucus nigra. Next base: position 327,364,696 of record OX422216.1, on the reverse strand, counting down.
ATAGGTGGAGTTTATGAAAAAACCTTAACAAGTGTTTTTGTTATTATGAAGTGTTTTGACAACTGAAAAGACAGCGCCACATCATTTACGAAGTAACACATGGGGAATAGAAAGGGTTGCCTTCTTCAACAAGTTTGAGTTTTGGCACCAGAATTTTTGACAGACATATCCAATAACTCCCAACGGAAAAGATGTCCCAATGGTTCAAAAAAGCTACGATGTCCCCTCGCCATAAGTCCAAACGTTGTTTAAATGGTGACTCGGCTGCATCGTGGAGAATTTCTACTTTTTCGAACATAGCGAAGCATTACAAGGGAGAATTTCACTTACCAAGAATCAGAACGAGTATTTGAGAAGGTTAGAAGGCCTTTCGAGAGAAGTTCGAATAATGAAGCTATAACAGTTGAAGCGCGGTATAAGGAAAAAGTGGCGATGTCCCATCCTCAAAGCCATAACGAGCCGTAGTGATTCGACTCAGGTACATCGGGGATAATTTTACTTTTTCCTGGAGATTATAACTCTACGGTTCTACCGAAGGAAAGGAGGCCAAAATTCTTACATATAGAGAAGGTTCATCGGATTGAGAAGTTTCATGCAAACATTTTTTGTTCCAAAAAATCTCTCCACGAAGGGGCAAATGTAGAGGGCGATTGAAGGTAATTTTGAGATTAGAAGTAATTCCACATTAGCAAGAGTGTTGTGTGGATTAAGGCACCGTGGTAGCTCAACGTGGCATCTCAATGTAAAATCTCAACGCGGTAGCTAAGGCGAGGCCCCTCAGCGTGATAACTCGTATTTTAGCTTGTTGTATTAGTCATAATGTATCTTTGTTTATATTGACTGTAATCTATAACGGTTGTAATCATGTAACGAGAATAATAAAGGGTTATAGTGTGAGGTCAAATGTTACTCGCGAGAGACCAGGCTTGGCAGGGCCAGGAAGAGCTTTCATGCTCTATCGAATGACCTCACCGCGGGAACTTTAGTGGGACTTGGTTTGGAGGATTGAGAAGTGAGTCACCATTGGGGCTTGTCCTGACCATCTTAGATACACCTGGTAAAATATCGAAGGACCCTGAGCATCGAACCTCGGGCGGAGCGGCTTGGAGTTCCATCGGGTGTTAGGCTGTGAATTAAACAACCCTCTACTAAATGTCACATCTACTTTAGGTGATGTCACTAGCCAGCTAAACAATGTAAGACATGCACTTGAGTAAACCACCATGGTATTTGGGGCTGTCAGGCAGTTGGTGAGCCACCTCTGCGGCAACAGCCCCTGACACACAGTGGTTAAGCAAAAGGCATGTCTTGGCATTTAATGTTTATGACGTGGAGACAACTAGTGCATCAGGCATTTAATGTTGTGACATAAAGTATGAGGGATGTCTTTCGTAGCCTTGAATGACTGAGTTGCCTCGGGGATGGTGTGGGGGCTATTTAAGGACCCCAACCACCCCTGAGGAGAGGATGATCTTTTCGAGAGTTTAAGAAGTTATTGCGAGAGAGAATACACAATAGAGAGATAGAGTTATTACAAACCAGAGGTCTCATCCACCCGACATTATCATTTATCACGAATCTTTTAATACGTGACAGATATCCTTGAGAGTGTTTGGTGTGTTTATTTGCCTACCAAGGTGTATCTAGGGTGCTTACGTCTCTCTCCCTCTGTCTAAGTTACTTATAAGTTCTTTACCACTTTTCTGAGTTATACACGAGAGATTTGTGAGTTTAAACTAAGTATTATCTTCATTGAGTTTGTGTTTGGGTGTTATATCACTAATCCAAGGGTTTGGCTAATTATTTTATCATCACCATACTTCAAAGGGGTTACGCTTCCGTCTATAATCTAAAGTACCCTCTTACAGTTCCAAAAGGGTAAGTGAATGTTTTTTTCTCTTGATCAAGTACATCTACCTCAATTTTTTATATTCGGAATAACCATCTAGGAAGCAATAATAAGGGTGGCCCGCTACTCTTTCAAGCATTTGATCAATAAATGGTAAGGGGAAATGGTCTTTCCTAGTTCCCGCATTGAGTTTTCGGTAATCAATGAAAACGTTCCATCCAATGGTGGTACGTTGGGGAACTATCTCTCCCTTGGCATTTTCAATCACAGTCATGCCCGATGTCTTCGAGATGACTTGAATGGGGATCACCCACTTGCTATTCGAGATTAGGTAGAGAATCTTGACATCCAACATCTTTATAATTTTAGCTCTCACTACATCTTTCATCGTGGGGTTTAGTCATCTTTGCATTTGTCTCGAGGGCTTAACATCCTCTTCGAGGTGAATCTTGTGGGTGAAAATTAAAGGGCTTATCCCCTTCAAAATAGCTATGCACCAACCAAAATCCCTTTGGCGCTTCCTCAAAATCTTTATTAGTTTACCCTCCTGCTCTTCATCTAAGCTAGAGGAGACAATAACAAAAAATGTCTCACTTTTACCTAGGAAAGCCTATTTAACATTGGAGGGTAGTTTTTTCAACTCGAGAGTTGGGAATGTGTCACTAGAGGGCACCATGTGTGCGTCTCTTGGCGGTAACTCTTTGAATTGAGAACCCCAATTAGCATCTCTCGCGTCCTCGTCTGACGCTCTCTCATCGAGTAAGCCTCTCAACTCCTCTATCTCCCTCTCGAACTCGGTGTAGGCTCCCTCACTCTCATAACTAGAATCTAGGCAAGCTTATAAGGCGTCTCCAGAGTAATTATCCTCCAAGTGCTCTTCTACAATCTCCTCAATTAAACTCACCGCATGAAGATCGTCCTCTTCCCTTGCCCGTTGGGATATGTTGAAGATGTTTATTTATAATGTTATTTTCCCAAATGTTATTTGCATCTTCCCATTTCTAGTATTTATGAATGCATTAGATGTGGCTGAAAATGGGCATCCAAGGATGATGGGAACATGATTTTTTGAGGCGAAGGAGGGATTCGTGTCCCAAATGACAAAATCTATTGGGAAGTAGAAAGTGTCCCCTTGGAATATCACGTCCTCAACTATACCCCTTGGTATCTTCACGGTTCGATCCACTAACTGGAGAGTGATCCTTGTGGGATTAAGATCACCTAGATCAAGTTTCCTATAAATCGAATAGGGGAGGATATTGACACTTACCCCTAAATCGAGTAAGGTTTTTTCAAATTTGTTCTCTCCAATGGTGTAAGAAAAGGTGGGGGCAACGGGATCTTTATATTTAAGTGGGAGATCATTAAGAAGGACTGAGCTCACGTTTTTTGCTAAAAACACGTTCTTCTTTACCTTCATCCTCCTCTTGACTATCAATAAGTCTTTTATGACTTTTTCATAGGATGGAATTTTCCTTATTGCGTTAAGGAAAGTTAAGTTCAATTTTACATTGTTAAGTAATTCCAGCACTTCTTCCCTTATGTTTCCTTTATGGGAAGGACCCAACCTTTGAGGAAATGGCACAGCGGATGGTGGTTTTATAACTACCACGGGCTCACTAGTGTTTTCCTTTTCACTCTCATTCAAGGAGATATCTTCAGACTCTTTAGTACCGGGCGAATTCTCCTTGTCTTTTGAAATGTTATGTGAGGGAGGTGATAAATCAACAACTCTCCCACTATGAAGAGTGGTTATCGCCGGGCAGCGATTTTACTATTCGGTAGAAGTGGAGATAACACTAGGTTGACATTAGGGAGGTCTTTGGCCTTGGGCAGGAAACTTACCCTTCTCTTGGGTGCTCAATGCGGCTTGCATCTTTGAGATGTTTGCATTTATTTCGGTGAACAAGCGTTCATATCGAGCATTGTGTGCACCTTGAGAATTTATGAATTTATTCATTATATCCTCGAGGCTACTCCGTTGTGGGGATACATATGGGACTGCAGGTGGTGGCGCTTGTTGGTATTGAAGAGGTGGTGGAGGTGGAACAACCTTTTAATGTGGGTTCATCGCAGCTTGTGGTTGTCCATAGTTGAAACCAAGATGGTTCCTCCATGAAGGGTTGTAAGAATTGCCATGCCGGCATTAAAATTCCCCTTGAATCCTCTTATAGCATCCACCTGCTTGGTGTGCATGGCCTTGTAGGCATAGATCGTCGGACAGGCCTTTGTTGAGCGGCTCTCCTCACAGATAGCACACACTTTTTCTTTCGAACCATGGCTGGATCCGAAGATATTTCTCAACCGACCATGAAACCACTCCTTCGTATCTCTATGAAACTGATCAAATTAATGGTATATTAAGGTATTGCTATCCAAATGGTATAGACCAGAGGTAGTTTGATTGGTAGATGGTTTTTTAGGTCAAGCTTGGTTGGGATCATATGTGTCCCATGCTTGAGTAGTCTCTGCGACATAATTAAGGTGGACCTCAGCATCGCATGTGTCTAAATCCCAAAAGGGTCTTTCACACATCGTTTGAACAAGTTGTTTGGAAGCTATTGTCAACCCATTATGGAAGAAAGATATCACCAGATGTTTGTCAAAACCATGATGGGGGCATGCGCTTACTAACTCTTGGAACCATTCCCAACATTTGTCAAAAGACTCATTATCATGTCGTCGAAAATATTGGATTTGAGTCTTGGCAGAGTTGGTCTTGTGATGCGAATAGAATTTTGAGACAAACTCAGACTGCATATCTCTCCAGGAAGTGACGGAATTCTGGGGTAGAGACCATTGCCAGGTCTTGGCTTTATCCTTTAAGGAGAAAGGAAAAAGCTTTACGAGAATGACATCTTACGTGCAAGTTTGATCACCAAATGTGTCACATGCCTCTTCGAACTCACGAATATGCAGGTACGGTTTCTTAGAATCTATGCCATGAAACGTAGGGAGAATATGTATCATCCCATTTCAAAAGTGGAACTAACCGGTAATATACGGAAGTAAAATGCAACTAGGGGTGATAGTCCGCTCAGGAAAAAGTAAGTCTTTCATGAGACAATAGGGAATATCTTCCTCTCCAGTATCGAAACTTACTAGGTTAGACATCGTAGTCTCTCTCTCTTCAAATGATTCTGTATACTCACTCGGTATCCTAGAGGTGTGATTCGAAGTTCGACTTAGGGTGTAGCTACTGATAGAGTGCTTAGGAGTAGGAATGGGAAATCAAAATTGTGGGACACGAGGTGTGTTGGGGCTTTCAGAGTTATACTCAACTATAGGGTTTTCGTGGATTCTGACTGGAGTATTGTAATGAGTCTGGGTGTGTTCAGAATTTTGCATCAAAGGCCTTGAGAGATGATGAGAATTTTTTTTTCTAATTTTTTTTTTAGCTTTTTGGAAATTTTTGGTCAAAGTTTTAGATTGACTTGATCTAACCTAAGTCTACCTAATTCCCTGGCAACGGTGCCAAAAACTTGACGCAACCACAAATATGTCTAGTGTGCATGCTATTTAGGCTCAAGTGCAAGCCTGTCGCTCAAGTAATAATTCGATAAGTTGGGTATCGATCCTCAGGGAAATAGGACGAACAGAGTCATAACAACGTTGGACAAACGAAGGAAACCAAATTTTGACGTTAAAAAGAAAAAAAATGTGATTTGGATTTGTGAAACAACTACAACTATATGCAATTTTGAAAATGATTAACTAATGAAATTATGAATAAATGAAATGCAAATATTCTACTGCAGAATTACGAACGACTTGACTGAAACTTTAACTATGAAGGGAGAAAGATAGGTTGGGTTACAATCCCCAACACCCTAATAATTCACTTCGTAAGATAATAGATTCAGAATTAAAGCTTTAAATGAATCCAACTTTTTAACACCCCTAAGTATTACATGTATGAGGGATCCTATCCCGCACAGTACATGAGCAAAGGTTGAATTAAAATTCGGTCTTTATTTCTCCTAAGTATTACACATATGAGGGATCGTAGCCCCCATAGTATGTAAGAAAAGGCTGAATTAAAGTAGTATCGCATGAACTACGATACAATTCATCTAAGGTATTAATTTCGATTTCTATTTCCACTATCGTGAATCACATCTGGTGGGGTTCATGCACCCCGACCCTTGAAAACTTAGCCGAACATATTAAAACAAGAAGAAAATACGTTTGGAATGAAAGAAAACATTTTTACTACTGAATGAAGATGAAGAGTGATGAAATTTCTCTTAAAGAAGTAATTATTGCAATAATTGAAGCAAGAATTAGAATGGTATTTCTTGAATTGAAAAACTGGAATGAAAATTAGGGTTTCTTTGTTGTTGTCTTCTCTAAACTAATTACAAATCTTCCCTAACGAATCAGAAGCCTCCTCATGTCTAGGAGAAGTTTATAATTTATAATCTAAGATTTCTAAGAGTTTCAACCATGCAGGATTATAATTTTACAAGTGGATAAGTTCGAATTTCCGATACCCGAATCGATCCTATTAAGGGGGTTCAGTTCGGTTCCATGTTTAATTGCCTTTACAAGAGGTTCTTAAGCGTAGGATCGATTTGTTTTTCTTCCTTTTCGTTTCAGTTCCATCTTTCAGTGCTTTACAGGAAGTTCTTTAAGCATAGGATCGATTCATTTTTTCTTCCTCTTCGGTTCGGTTCCATCTTGTTAGTTCTTCACAAGATGTTTCCCAGGATGGGACCACTTCTTTTTCCAACCCATTAGGTTTGGTTCCATCTTTTCAGGAACTTTTCCTCCTTGCATTTTTAAAGATTTGTAACTTTTGGTCTGGAACTCGAATTAGGATGCCGATCCTTCCTTGTGCACTGAAATCCTATAAAATAGATAGGAAATACACAAAACTCGTCATACTAATTAGAAACTGTCAATAGCGATGATATGAGATAAATCCACTCGAAATACACTCCGCAGAGCGATAAAAGCTTATAATTAAGGGGATAAATGGGAAGAATTTATGCCTAATCAATGATCACAAATTCTAAGCATCGAGGTTAATTTTGAGGACCTAAAGTTATGACGACCAATTCTGTGGGCCATGATCAATTCTGAGGACCTAAGGTCGTGACAACCAATTCTACGGGTCGAGATCAATTCTGAGGACCTAAAGTTGTGACGACCAATTATGTAGATGGAGGATAATTATGAGGACCTTAAGTTGGGTCAACTAATTCTGAGGGCTAAGGTTAATTATGAGATCCTTGGGTTGTAGTTTGGAGGGGTACTACTCCACTGAGGAAGGCATGGAGGACTTTGACATAGGCTCACCTTTGATTCTGTTGGGGATGATGTTGTCTTAAAATTCTACTGGGGAAAGTTTAGTTTAGAGGCTCCGACTAGAGAATTATAGTAGACTTGGATGCGAGTACATCATTAGTTCTGCTGTGGAGTATGCTGGGGATAAGAGTGTAAGATTAATCAAGTTGGGGATTTTGAGAGTTTGTAAGGTGCTTAGTTCTTTCAAAATGATTTTCTTGAGGGACATAATGTTCCATATTTTAGATATTTTTTGGGATTTTTTGGGATTTTCATGGGAAATTTCTAGATTTTTCTGGAATAATTTCCAAAATTTAAAGAGACTTGCTGATAGGCAGGACTGGGAAGGTGCCAATAGGCAGAGGCACATACTCTTGGGCTTCTTGGGAAGATAAAAATGAATTTTCCAATTGGTATTGTTAGGGGGCTTCAAATCTTTTCTTCTGGGTGGATTATTGATTCTTTATTGGGGATGTAGGTCACCTTCTACCCTTGGAGTCTTCCTTCTGGGGATCAGGGGCTACGAGTATGCCGGCGTACATACGGAGGTTGTTGGCCCATGAGGTGGTGCGATGGATGAGGTGACATCCATTTCTAGTTCTTTTATTTTTTTAATTTTCTTGTTGATTTGTCGTTGTGACCGTATGAGCTTGGCATTGACCATGTTGTATGCTTAATGTAATGGATTTGCACCTGAAAAAGAGAGACTCAATAAGGCAAAAATGATGCAGATTTTGTTTGATTATCTTATTTTAGTGGATTACTCCACATGCAGTTTAATTTTCTTACTGAGATTTTATTTTAATAAAAAGTAGGAGAATGCATTCTTGGAATTTTGAATGTGTTTTTTGGAATTTTTGAATAGAGAGGGAAATGGAGGCTTGGTTGAAGAGAATCTCCCTTTGAAGGGACTTATTTTCATAAAAAGTAGGAAAAATATGTTTTTGGAATTTTTGGATAGAGGAAGGCCATAAACCATGGTTGGTATATGAATGAGGATATCGAAAGCTTGATGTAAAGTAAATCTTATCGCCTTCGTTGGGTTGTGCTAAATCCGGTGTATCAGAGGGATCTTTCCAATGTTGGTTTTACTGGAGTTGTAGCCTTGGACCTGACTGTCGGGCCTTTTTTTGGTGATACGGGACTTGGCAGTTGATCCCCAAGTGGCTACAATAGTGATGTGGATGTATTACTACTATATTCCTACGGCGGTGGCGGTGGCGGTGGCAGAGACCTTAAATGGTCTCGATGCTTAGAAAGAGGGTCATTCTGATTTTTTAAGGGGGAACCCAATGATCTTATTCATATGGCTTAAAGCTAGGTTCCTTTTTGCATCCCCCCTCCTGAATATCCCTTGGAGGGTGTGCCTAATTTCTTTGTTTGTCCTTTCTTTAGTTTCATGCCATTAACAAAGAACCGGATCAACTGGTTTGTGGAGCATGGAGCCCCGTGTCTTTTTTGGTCGGTACCATGGTGTGGAGACTTGAAACCTATTTTTTACATAGTAGATTATCAGTATGTACTATTAGTTGGCCTCCATCAGACCTCCTTTTATTTCCCTTGATGTCTTTTGCACCAAACTAGGTGGGAAACAATAGTGCCTCCTCGCATAACGAACTTCTTCTAAGTGGAGAACATGACTGAATCATTGCGGATGATATTGGATTACTTATGGCTACGTTGCCAACCATATGACCATCCATCATAATCTGTAGGAGGGGCCTAGAATGTGTTTAGTGCCTACATAAGGTGGTTGTGAAAGCGGGTAGTGGAGAAGATTATGGAAGAAGAGATTGGAAAAAGGTGGCTTTTTGCCTTTGATGGGTGTTATGGTTTCGTCCAAACTTGCCAAGGCATATCACTCTATGGAGCGCATAAGAAGTGTTAACTAGGAGTGGAAGACTTAGGTACCTTCAAGGGTAGGGAATGATGATGAAGAGGGGTCGTTTGGAAATTAAGGACAATGTTTATGAAGATGGGGTAACATTTTGTTGAGCTAAGATAATTTGTGTTTTGGGGGATTTTGGTGTTTTGTGTGGGGTTAGGGATAATTTTTGTGAAGCTAGTAAGGATTAGGTAGGTTTGTTTAAGATGGTTTTATCAGCGAAAGGGGTGGTGGTATGTTTAGCTCCATTCACTGATACTTTATCTAATAGTTGTATTTATTTATTAGAATTAAAAATGATTTTGATCACTTTTTGTTGTGCCTCTTGATGAGTTTTTCATTTAAATTATATACACCAATCACTAAGTCATATACAATCCTTTTTTTTCATATAAATGATAAGATGGACCTCCATTCTCTGGTGTTAGAAAAGAACAACATTTTTGGAAAAAGAAGGGGACCATGCCTATTATGGCCTGCCTACGTTCCTCTGTGTGTTTTGAAAATTTTCATGAGTTTTATTGAAATAAAAACATTTTTGAGTGGATCAAGTCCTACGTAATTCTGGGTAGGAGGAAATAATGAAATTTTTTTAGAATAGAAGGGGGATAAGAAGCGTCGTAGCCCATCGAGATATCGGACTATGGGTAAAATTTCTTGAGACGGTCCAGATTAACTGGACACATCATCTCTTTTCCGTCGAGGTCTATGAGCATGGAGGCGCTGCCTGACATGATTTTTTTATAATGTAAGGGACGCTAAAATTTGGTTTGAATTTTCCTATGGGGTCCCAGATGGGATCTACGATCTCCTTGAGGGAAAAGTCTCCTTCTTGGACACCGCGGTCCTTGACTTTTTGGTTAAATGACTGCACTATTCAGTGATGATACCCCTATGTATGGTATAGACCCTTAAGTATCTTCTCATCCAAGAGTGATAGTTCGTCAAAGTGACTCTGATGCTAATCTTCTTTACTAATTCTAATTTTGAGCATGACGTGTAGGGAAGGTAATTTCTAGCTCAATAGGTAGGACTGCTTCCACATCATACACCAGAGAATAAGGGGTATCCCTAGTAGGTGTTTTGATTGAAGTGAGGTATCCCTAGAGGGCATACGTGATTCGATCGATCAAATATCTGTAACTCTCGGTCATCTTGATGATGATGTTTTTGAGGCTTTTGTTGGTGGCGTTGACAACACCATTAGTTTGGGGTTAATATGGAGAAGACTTGTGTCTCTGAATCTCATACTCGTCGACCAGTTCTGTGACCTCATCTTTGAAGTGGAGTCCATTATCTGATATTAACTTATAAGGAATCCTATATCAGTAAATACTATTCTTTTTTATGAACTTGGCCTTTTTCTTGTTGTTTAGCACTGCGTATGACTTGGTTTTGACCGATTAGTGAAGTAATTAATGGTGACCAGGACAAATTCCTGACCATTTGAAGCTTTGAGAGTAACCTTTCCTATGATGTTAATGCCCCAGGTGGAGAAGGTTTAGGGAAAGTTCATATTATTTTGTTCTCGAGGAGGTAAGTGTTGGAGATTAAAAAATTGCTTGCATTTAATGCATCTTCAAACATTGGCAGTGCAGTCTTGAACCACCGTGGTCCAATAGTAACCTTAATGGATGATATTCGTGACAAGCATATGGCCATTAATATGGGGACCGCATTACCCACTATGGATCTTCTGCATCATTCTTTTAATATCACCCCCTGCTATGCAATGAAAAAAGGTTCCATCGAAGTTTCTTTCGAAAATCGCTTTATCACATATGATGTGTTGGGTAGGCAGTTTGTAAAGCCTCAACAACATTTCTTGTCTTCATCTTAGGGATACCTACCATGTTCAAGGAGGCATTAGATGTCATAGTACCATAACTCGTACATGTCGGAATCTTCCTCGGTGACGAGCTCAATGTGGTAGCAATGGGTGGGCATAACATGTTTCTGAACCAGAAAAGGGGCTATTGTCATTCTTTTAGGCATGTCGACCATGGAGGTCAGGGTTTCAAGGGCATCAGTTAGACTGTACTTTGTACGATCCAGGTAATAAAAGGTGACATCTCAAAATTAGGAGGCAATCGCTTCTAGGTGGGCATGGAAGGGGAGGAAGTTCTCATCTTGGACTTTTCATTTTCTGAGGATTTGGTCAACAATGAGAGAAGAGTCCTCGTAGACGTTTAGGTGTCGGATACCTTTTTCAAGGGCAATCTTGAGGCCTATAGCACATGCCTCATATTCGATTATATTGTTGGTGCAAGGTAAGTCTAGCTTGATGGAAATGGGGGGGGGGGGGGAGTCATTAGGGGCGATCAGGAGTATTCGAATGCCGTATCATTTCTTATTGGCAGATTAATCAAAGAACATTTTCCATCTAAGGTTTCCTGAGAGGTGCAAATAATATCTTCATTTAGGAATTCAGTGACCCAAACATCGGTTCCTTCTATGGGGTAATAATCAAGGTAGTCGGAGATGTCTCCCCCCTTTTATAGCTTTTTATGTAATGTACACAATATCAACTTCGACTAATAATATCAACCAACGAGCCATTCAGATGGACAATGTGGGTTTTTCTAGTAGGTACTTGATGGGATCCATTCAGGATACTAGTCGGATAGGAAAGGTAAGACTGTAGTGTCGTAACTTCTGTGTGACCCAAACTAAGATGGTGCATGCTTTTATCTAAAAAATTACAGTTGACTTCGTACCTGGCCAATTTTCGACTGGCATAATAGTTGGATCTTTCGTTGAGGGATCATTGAATATATTGGGTTAGCAAATCCCCGATCGAGTTATCTCTGATGGTAAAATATAATAGGAGAGGAAGACCAGGATGTTGAGGCATGAGCATCGTGGGTCGAGTGAGGTATCATTGATTTGGTCATAGGTTTCTTGGCAGGCCTCGTTCCACACTTTAGTTGAATCCTTTCATAAAGTTTGAAAATGGGTTTGCCGATAAAAATCAATTGGCTAATGAATCGACTGATATACTGTAGTTTACCCAGGATCCCTCGACTTCTCCATCTGTGGTGGGGTCATATCAAGTATGGCTTTCATCCTAGTAGGGTTTTCTTCGATTCACTTCTATCTGACCATAAATCCCAATAGTTTTACTTCCGTGACGTCAAAAAAACACTTATGTGGATTTAATCGCATCTGATATTGTCGTAACAGCTAGGGTGAGAATATGACCTTCCCAAGTCTTATACTTAATGATCATGTCATCCATATAGACTTTGACCTCCTTGTGAATGAGGTCGTGTAGGATGGTTGTGGCAGCCTTTTGGTAGGTAGCCCAGACATTCTTGTGTTCGAATGGCATGATAGTGTAGCAGAATCTTCTACATGGGGTGATGAAGATAATTTTATCCTGATGTTCGGGGTGTATCTTTATCTGGTTATATTTAGCCAATCCATCGACAAATGATTTGAGGACGTGGCTAGTCGTGTTATCCACAATCATATCAATGTTTGGCAATAGGTAATCGTCCTTCGAGGATGTTTTCTTCAAATCCCAATAGTCGATGCATATGCAGACTTTTCTTATTGACTTTAACACAGGGATGAGGTTGGCGATCCATGTTAGGTATTCGACCATGCGAGTTAAATCCATGTTCAACAGTTTGACCACTTCCTCTTTGACTTTGAGCAACCATTACATCTTTTTGACTGGCTTGTATTCTGGGAATATTGGGATCTCATGTTGAGCTATTTTTGGGTCAATACCGGGAATTTCATCATAGGACCATGAAAAGACGTCCATAAATTATTTCAGTAGTTCTTCAAATTACGCATGCTCATGCTCATGCTCATTAAGGTTGGGCCTTATCCTAATCTCGCACTGATAGTTACTAGAATCGAGATTAATAATTGCAATCTCATCATCATTGATTTGAATGCGGTTATGTCGTTTGTTATTTTCCTTATTAATATGAGTTAAGAATTGCATATTTACAAAATCTTCATCATCTAGAGTTTGATTAGAATTAAGACAATTAATGTAAGGCACAACAAGATGCACAAAATCCTCATTTATTTCATTTTCAAGAAAATAACATTGAGAGCCTCATCAAAAGATTTCTCGGTTACATTCATATTAGAAAAAGGAAAAATAGGAATAGGTTAAGAGACTTGAACAATGTAAATGATAGGGTTGGGTTGAATTTGAGTAGGTTGGACTGGGACAACATTCCAGTTGAGGAGAGGCATGTCAACAATCTTGATCTTAGCAAATGGGTCCGATGGCGCTGCATCTGAGCAGATCATGCAGAGCATCAACCCTACTGTATGCAAGTCGAAGGACTCTTTGACATCACTTTTCTTAGAGTCCTTAGTAATTTCTATGATTTACTCGGTGAGAGGTTGCACTTCATGTCTGCAGTCTACGGTCCAAGAATTAATGTCTTGAAAGAAAATTTCTAGCCTCGATTTCATCTTCTTATCAATATGGTCATACCATAATTCAGGGAATCCATAGAAGGGGAAGTATTCACCCTCCTTGATAAATATTCCATTCAGATAATCTCTTGAAATAGTATTTTCATTCTCTAGTATTCTCTTCTATCTCATTTGATAGAGTTCTCTGAGTTCATTCAGTGAAGGTTGGTAACCTAGGCCATATGGGGGAAAGGCATGTTTCAGTACTATGGCATCAAGTATTCCGTATTGGCATCACCTTAGCTCCATTCTAGGCATGAAGTGCATGTTCTTAAACATCTGAATCATATTGACATTCCCATGAGGTCTGTGTTCTGGACAGACTCGATCTGTGAAGTTTTCCCTCACTGGGATGGCAAGAGGATAATTTTTGAAATCAGAGAATAATATGTCATTGTTCCCATACTAAATTTCCAATACAGGGTTGCTGGTACTTGCATTGTTTGTACTGTTGTTATCCCCCAAAATAGTGATAACCTGATCTTTGTCAAAGTCCTTCACTTTTTAATTTAGAGAAGAGGATACCCATTGGATGCTGTAGATCTAAGGGTGACCAAGGAGTAGGTTGAAGCAAGTAGGTATGTCCATGACTTGAAATTATATGAGAGGATTTATAGGGCATCCCATAGTGTGAGTTTAATGGAACCCATTACTTCTCACCGAGTGTTGTCATAAATGCGGATATTAACAAATGTTGGAATGATATCACTGACTTTTAGTCCTAAATAGTTGTAGGTTCTGAGCGGACATATATTGAGAGAAAATGCATTTTTGACAAGTGATAGTGGGACTGTCTTTTATAAGACTTCGACGGAGATGTTAAGAGCATAATTGTGATCAGGGACAAACTTTGCTATTTCTTCTTCAGAACAAGAGAGGAGTTTAGAAAAGGTCAAGGATCCAACCATATTTAAAGATTTTTCAGGAATATTAGAGGGAGAAACTGTGGGTCCGGTGATGAGCTTTATCAAGGCATTTCGATGTAGCTGAGAGGACATGAAGAGTCCCCACAGGGTGATATTTTCTTGGGTATTTTTGAGTTGATCGAGGAATTTTCTTTCCTCAATGGTCATTTCTAGAATTAGAAGTTTTTTGGCCATTCCATTTCCTTTATTTATTTCAGTTGCATAGGAAATTAGATCTTTGTAGTACCGCCCTGATCGGGTCATGTGGTTCGCTAAGGCGTGGAAAAACAAGAACCCCATGGTTTCATCTATCTCGGATTGAATGAAGACTTTCTTGATTCCCCCCAATAAATCCATAGAGGAGATCATTCCACATAAGTTGGCAACTGGACTAGCCTTTTCATGATTCGACTCATCGTTTGAACTGTCAAAGTCAACCCCCATCCGACGGCGACTATGTCTTCTTGCTAAGAGTAATTAATACACTCAAAAACCTAAATGACTTCATTATATAAGTTTTCCCACTCCACGGGGATATGAAGGAGTGAAGGGACCAGCCATCCCTGATGTTTCAGAGCAATGAGAAACTCAGATATGCAATACATTTTCTTTGTTTGGAAAAACATATCAGCCATGGTCTGTACCATATCATCTAGACTTTCTTTAATAGGCACTACACATTCTTTTGAATCTCAAGCCTATTATTGGGCTTTTATGAACAAATCGTTGAATTTTTTTATAATCGATGGACATCTCGGTGGAAAATTTTAGCCCAAATTCTAATAGTTAGTTCAACACAACAGGTAGCTCCATGCCTCCTCCTCGGATCAGGTACGAATGATAATGCAGGCCCTTCTGAGGAGTGACATAACTTGATCACTGAAGCATGTGGGGTGTAGGATAAAATATAGGCAAACCTTGAGAAGTTTAAGTGAGACTATGGAGATGATAGGTGCTTTACTAGGCACGATTTGTGTAAAAGGGTCAAAATATGGGTCCCTTTCTAGGAAGATGGCATTTGTACGTGATGGAAGTGGGTTGTGAGTGGTATTAGGTTTAAGGTTAGTTCGTGGAACAAGGATACCTCAATCTCTCAGGACTCTTGGATCACATTTTTTAAATGAAAATAATGATCGATAGTGTGGCCTGCGAGTTGGTGAAAGTCATAATGGGCATCGGGCTTGAAATTTTTATGGAGTGGATTTTGTAATGGTTGGGGTTTCAATGGTTTGATAATATTTTGACTTAACAGGGACTGGTATACTTTGGACAGGGGAGTATGAAGCTCAGTTTACTCTTTCCTGGCGGGATCGGGGTGACTTTCGGGTGCTCAAGAGGTAGTAGGTTTGGAAATGTTGTTGATGGTTGAGACTATATAACTAGAAGGCTTCTCATACTATCGATTGGTGAACTGTTTGGTCACTTTCTTTGGTATAAATTTCACTTTGGTGACACGTTGTTTGATTTGTACACGAGGCTCTTGGAGGGATCTAAAGTGCGAGTAATACTGTCCTCCCATAGATGCTCAGATATATAGCAACAAATTCTTCTTCATGACGCTGATTTGTTCCTCTTCAGAGGACCCTATTGGTCATATTGTCAACTTTCTCTCTGTACCTTATGATGAAGCTACTGACTTATTCCCTAGGGTTCTGCTGGAAAAGCTCTAGATCTCGGCACATAACCTCTAACTGTTCATTGTACTTGTATTGAGACATGAATTCTTGGGCCACATCTTTCCAATTATGGATTCTAGATTCTTCAAGAGATAAGAACCATTGAAGGGAAATTTCTTTCAATATTTTCTTAAACATTTGGGTCATTATATCCTCGAAGTCACCAAGAAGGGTCATGTCTCAATGAAAGCTTCGAAGGTGCACAATTGAGGGCTCGGGACCCCCGAACTTCTCGATATCTGGCATTTTAAACTTTTATGGAGTCTAACTTTAAGATAAGGAGATATAGGTGTAATCCATGTAGTTCTTGGATATATTGACTTGGTTGAACTTCGTTGACAACAATTTGAGGTCTTTCTTAATCTTGTTCAGTTTCGCTCCTTGGGGCCCATGGCTACTGGAAGATTAGATCCTGGATAGGCGACGTTTGGAATCGGGAGTTCAGCTGGTGGCGACCCATTGGCATGCGAGGCACGCATAACATAATGGTACTCTTCTTGGAGTTATACAATCTCGGGAGAGTGTGTAACAATAGCATGAGGAAAGTGGACCTCGGGTTCCTAGGGGTTGTGGTCTAGTGTCATCGCATTTCTTGGATCACAGTTTGAAAGTTATCGATCTTAGTGCTGAGTTAGGCTATGATGGCCATCAGATCATGCTGCACATTTGGTGCTTGTTCTGTGTTATAAATTGAATAGGTCATGGAGGTAGATCCAAAATTTGGTCGAAGTGGTAGAAGAAACGGCGGAGCTTCGAGGCTATTTGACAAAAGACCGAAGCCAATATGAAACCAAGCCAAAGTTAGGTATGAGATCGACCTAAGAGGGAAAATGGTTCGATTGCTTTTTTAAAAAAGGAGAATTTTTTAGTATTTTGGAAGGAAAATATTTTTTTGGTATTTTTGTTTTTTGGAAAAAGAGGGAAAAAGGAGAGGAATCTCTGCATTATTATTATTATTATTATTATTATTATTATTATTATTATTATTATTATTATTATTATTATTATTATTGTTGTTATTATTATTATTATTATTGTTATTATTATTATTATTATTATTATTATTATTATTATTATTATTATTATTATTATTATTATTATTATTATTATTATTATTAGGTTTTCACTTGAATTAGGTTTGCTTAAATGCAAAAAAATGTCAGACAAGGCTCGAGCCTGGGAAAATAGGGTCTATAAGTATAAGACACGGTTTGACTTGTTTTCAAGCTCATGGATAGGGTCCTATTTTAAAAAAGGTAAAATAGTGCAAAAATTCGGCCGGTATGCTGACCCAAAATTTTGACAGAGTTTTGCATGTTAATCGACAAACTAAATATGAGTACCCTATGGTTTACGCGTATATAAGGTTTATGCACCAGTTGGGTTAATGGAAGGGTTCCCCCCTTTGGCATGACTTCATTGATGCACCTCTTGCTTATAAAGGAAATCATTCATCGGTACATGTGGATGAGCCATTTGATATACCTGAGTGTATGTGAATTGCCTAACGACATAATTCGTGGGGACAGTGCGTGTGAGAGCGGATTTGATATACTCAATGTATATGAATGAGTTCCCTGCTATATACCTCCCGTTGTGAGTTCGGTCAAGCAGTACGATGCGAGGGGAATCGTTCGATATACGCTGAAGGTATAAGAACAATGGAAGGTGAGAGTCATATCGCTCAGGTTAACTTTGCCCCACAGGTTTAGCACCCATCACAAAGTGACTCCGTAGTACAGGATAAATTTTTGGTTAATATTGCCATGTTCTTGATGATGTAGTGTGCAGAAATGCATGAGTTTTAATTAGTGTATTATGGAGAGAGAAAATCTTTTATTTGCATTATGAGTAAAGGGAGTATTATGCTAATGAGAGAAAATATACAAGTATCATGAAACGAAAATATGTCATGAAGCATAGAGACTATACTACGCATAGTGATGGAGATATATACATGTGCGAGAGTGACAGGTGAATATTTACAAGTGAATGTTTATGGTAATGAGCCTATAGATGGATCAACTACAAGTGGTGTGTAGATATATACAAGTGTGAGAAGTGTGGGTTTGTGCTGGTGAAGCCTGAGCATGGATAATCTAAGTGGTGTGTGGAACATGTGAGTAGAAGAAAAGCTAAGTGTAAGTGTGTGAAGGGAACACGGAGAGTATATACAAGTGTGTGAAGTGTATAAGTGTGACACCCCGCCTAATTAAATACCGGGCGATCACTCCATTATTAAATTAACATCAAGGTGAACAGTTGGTTCATTCTTAGCATCACTGTCGTAAAAATAACTTTTCCAAATTTAACACCCTATTTAATTAAGCTAAGCGTCAAAACCATTTTTTAACATTACTTTCCAAATTTTATTTTGAAAATAAAGATTTAATTATCTACAACAATTCAATATTTACAGAATCACACCAAAATAATCCTGGAACATATAATCCAATTAATTTAAACATTCAACAACTAAACCCCAGCATTTGAAACTTAAAGTAAAACATACATGCTGAATAAATCCCAAAGTAACAGTACTAGAAATAACTGAAATACAAATGTCCCAATAAAACAGATAAATAGTGGAAAGGGCGACACATGCCCAATAAGGAGAATGACAGAAGTGGAATCAAGTAAATGAAATCGTCTAAGCAAGTGGCCTGCAACTCCCACCTAAGCTGCAGCACGTTCCTTCCAAGGGATCCTAAACAAGACGCCCCTGTGGCTGGGCACCTGTAATATATACATATATATACAAGGGAGAAAGAGGAATAGAAACGGGTCAGAGCCTGATAGTGTATATGATTTAAAAATTCGTTTAGCAAGTATTTAAATTGATACAGGCCAATGCAACAACATATTAGTGCGACACTCTCTTGAGAAATTCTCGCCTATCTTCTAATGTGCACTCCTATCGCACTAACCTTCCCAATGGTTTATCTCATCATATATTACACTATCCTTCCCCAAGGATTTAACTTATCTTAGGTGACTCTCAAAATTTAAGATTTAACAACATCATGGTTTAAAAAGGATAATTTCATTTAGTACAAAACGCTCATTTTAACTTTATTGATTCATAAAGTTTTTCAATATCATATTATACTTTTCAAAACAAGTATTTCCAATTTGAGTCGTTATACATGTCTTACTTACCATAACACAGTAGGCAGTTTCCCATATTTCAGAAGTTCATATATATATTAAATACTCGTATAATATATATATTCTAACAGCACCCCACATAAAATTTTATGGTGCGGGCATACTCTTCTATCCAATCCCCGTATCAATCGTACTAAAGGGAATACAAGTTCGGAATCACTCTCGAACTGTATAAATACATACACAAACAATATTGAGGCGAAGCATAGTTTCCAAGTCTAAGAGGTCAGTACATACCCTCACGTCTCTTAGGACCGTGACTACCGATTCGATAGCCTGTACCTAGGATTTCTATCTTCTAGGGTACGAGTCAATATCCCCCATAAGGCACACGAGATAAGATCATCACAGCGCGGAAACCTCGGGGATAGCAAGTAGCGCGGGCATGATTTTTACAAGTATATAATATATGCATACACAATCATATAAATATACCACTTTTATTATATCAATTTAGGTTTATCCAATAACCCACATTCACAACATTTATCCTTATTTTCCCATTATTATTTATCAAGTATAATGGTTCATTTCTAACTTTAATTCGAAGGGTTTTTCCAACTTACTACGCAACCCTCATGGACTTTATTCTTCCAAATGTACAATTCAGTAGATATCCATTTATGTTCCAACGTAACTCTCTCTTACGTGTCTCTCCCCTTTAATATATACTTACATTATCCCTTATGTTAAATATCCCAAAAATATAGATTTTGCCTTACATTAAAGGATTTTGAATTTTATTTTCAAAGATGAGAATTTCAAACGGTTTCGAAATCGGAATTAAAATGGAGTTTTAATTGAATTTTTATTATCTCTAAGAGTCCTCAAAACATAAAACTGTCTAGCAAAAAAAAATATTAAAAAATATTGAACGGTCCGATCGAGCTGAATTTTTTTCTATAGCTTCCTCTCGTCTTCAGCTAATTCTCTATAAAATTTCATCCAATTTCAACGGTCCGATCGCCCGGAATAATTTTTTTTTAGTGTTTGTACCTGATTAGAACTCTTTTCTTAATCAAACTCTTAATCCTTTACATGACAAAGGGTTTCCAGAATATCATATAAATCATCACTACATGAAAATTTCCCATCTCAAATTGGGTTTTTCTTCCATAAATCTCATCCTAATAACTCCTAAACTAATATGGATGATGCATCAATGAAATAAGCAAGATAAACACTTGCCTGGGATTTTCAGAAATCTTGTTTGGTGTTGAATTTGGTGTGGTTGCGTTCCCCGTCTCGCGATCTACGCGTTGGCGGTGGCGATGGTGCAAACGGTTGAGTTTTGAGCCTTGGAATGCCTTGAGAGCTCTCTCCTCTCCTCTCCAATGGCCGTTCTAGTGTTTTGAGTTATCTAGCCCTAGGAGATAACCTAAACATCTGATATAACCCCTTTAATTTTCGTGGGTTTAATTACCCAAAAATACAAAATGACTAAAATGCCCTCCCGGGGTACTAATTAGGCCTAAAAACGCCCCGAGACCCAAATCAAACTCCCGGGTATACTTTTTTGTACTATCTCGACCCTTCCGGATGCGTTAGCGCACTCAAAACGACCATACGAACAACTTATAAAATATTTACTTTTATTTATCAATATTTTGTCCCAACGCGACACGGGCGCGTCCCGACTCAAATTTCTAAAATTATCATTTTATTCACTCGTGACATTTAATATGGCCACTATTATATATTACTTTGCTCATTAGTAATATTCAACAAATTTTCCCATAATTACTAACTCTCATCACGTTAATAATTATAACATAAGTAATTTCCGGATTTTTATTAAATAATTAATTCACATTAAATTTAATAAATCCCCAAATTAATATAGCATAAAAAATACGGGGTATTACAATAAGTGAGTGAAAAGTGATATATACTTGAGGAAGGAGCATGAGGTAGATATAAAAAAACAAAATGGATGAATAAAAGGAACATATAGGTTGGAGCGTATGCACATATGTTGAAAAGATTAACATCCATGTAGAAATAAAGTGTAGTCCTCTTGAAGAACGTCCCCAACGAAGTCGCCACTATGGCTATCTCGGGGCCTCCCTTTCCAAATTTCTTCCTATGCTCGTGCAAGATTGTGCCATTCCTTGGGGCGCTCGGTCGTCATCAATATGGGGGATAATGTCACCGACTCGAGCGAATGGCATCAAGTAAAATACTGATGCTTGCGTAACCAAATAGTTCAAACATCCAAGGATTAAGTTACATAATGGGAACGTGTTAGGCACCCATCCCGCCCTTTCGTTCTCCCATGGACATGTGTTAATCTTCTCCTGTTAGACTCTATGAAGTCTGTCCTCATGTGAATAATATAGGTGAAGAATTGAATCATTCAACCCGCATCACGAAAAAGGAGGGAGTGAATTCATCCTTAAGAGTGTTCTCGAAAATAATAATTCAAATTATAATATGAGTGTTTACCGAATCACAAGTCACTATGGAAAAGATAATGTATATATTGGACAAAAAACGTGCATGTAAGAATATGGGATCCATAAAGAATTTATATATATATATATATATATATATACAGTCCTTCTCTTGTGCGGACTAGTCCACATTTTAAGAGTGCGGACCGGACATGTGTCACCTGGCGGTGAGACCAGAAAAGAGAGAGAGTGTGCCTATAATTTAGGCAATAATGTCTAGGCGCATCGTTAGGTGACACATGTCCGGTTCGCACTCTTAAAATGTGGACTAGTCCGCACAAGAGCATTATTTTATATATATATATAATAAGGAGTAGAATAGTTTTACTATTCCATAAAGAGATAAGACAATTAGAGGTCTAGATTTTGCCCCCTCACTCTAAAATGAATGTCTGGGATTGATTTTCTCCTTCATTAATTTGGTTTCCCCCTCTTTTATTATATTTGATATTAGAAAAATATTATAATTTATTTGAGAGGTCTGAAGTTTTATCAGTCCCATATCTTGAGACTGATTAGAGTCGATTTTGATTCCCTTTTTTAAGCTCACCCATACCCTCTTCACTTTCTTAAATGACCCTTCACTCATTGTAATGACCACTGTCTCTCATATCTATTTCTCTCCCTTTACACACGAATCTCCTCATAAAAAACAAACCAAGTTGTCGGTCCCTCCTTCCTTCATCGAGTCTCACCTGTTTCATCTCCCTCAAGTCCCCAATCCATGGTACTTTTCTTTGTATCTCTTCTACGTTGACAACATATTTGTGTTACAAGAAATGGTTTTCAATTTTGAGAGTTTTTAGGTTCCAAGAAATGGGTTTCATTTTTGGTTTGTTGTATGTTGTCATTTTTATCTGCATCTTTTTGTGTTTACTTCGTTTTGGGCTCTCCGAGGGTTTCAATCACGTTCTTTTTTGGTTTGTTGTAAAGGAGAGGGAGTAGAAATTTTCAATTTCATGTATATCATTTTTGTGTCTTCTTTTTTTTCCTAGGGTTTAAACCCAATATTTTTTCTTTGTATCTTTTTTTTACAAACAGGAGAGGGGGCAGAAACAAAAATAAAGAAGAGGAAGAAAAGAGCTCAAAAGGTTCATAAAATGGGTCTATTGCTCTGCCTTTTGTTAATACTCTGTTATTTAATTTTTTTTAGAAGGGGTGAGTTCACTTTTTAGGGGTGAAGAAGAAATTGTTTTCAGTGTGGGTTTACTGTTGGAATCCTAGTAATGCTTATAATTATACCTACTTAAAAGTTAAGAATACGTTTCTAACACGGTTAATGATGTTAAAGTATAAATTTTTAGAATTTATATGCTTATACAGTTAATGATGTTTGATTTTGCAGACAAAGACTCATATATGGTGTTCAACTTTTGGGTTCCCATCCTCAACTAAAAGACTTAGTTTTTGTTGATATAGCTGTTCTTATTTGTTTTCTACTAGATTTAGTTTTTTGGGGGTACTTTGTTGAATACTTTTAATTTTTTATTATCTTTTTTTTCTTTGTTTTTAGATAATACTTGAATCTTTACTTTTCTTCATTATATAGTTTCCAGGCATTCGTATCAATAGAATATTTAAGAAGATGACTGGAAGCTATAGACCACAATTGTACCTGAACTGTGGTGGTTTAGGATTTGAGTTTCACATATAAGAAGATGACGGAATTTTTATTCTCCTTTTTTCGTCTATCTACTTATTAGTCATATTCTCTAGGTTTAGATTTACAATTTTTTTCTTATTACCAATCCAATAAATCCATGCATTCATACACATACATTAAGTTAAGTTAAATTTTTGTTTGCCTTTTTTGTACAATTCATGTTTATTTTTTTTATTTTTTTGTACTGATTACTTTGATAAGTATGAGTTTGAATTTTAAATTTTAGTAAAGAGTTAACTCTAAGAACTGGACCCATGTAAACCTATTAAAGAGATGGTTATATGGATAATCGTCACTGTGGCATGTGGCTTTAGTTGAGTTATTTTCTTTATATCTTGTAATATATAATATATATTCTACTGTACACATATAATATTTATTATTATACAAGTTGCAACATGTTAATGAAGACTTTCGTGGTCCAAGGCTGACAAAGGCGTAGCTAATCTACCCAAGGAAGATATTACGAAATAGGTTTAAAACAAATATATTTCAGGGACCAATGACCATCTTTTATAGAATATCTTGCGTTTTGCGCCCATTTCTATTTTTTTAGAGTCTTTAACTCATATTTATAATGCTAACAAATTTATTTGTCTACTATTTATAGTACAGCTTATATTAAATTGGAAGAGTTTTGGAAAAAACTGGGCTATGAGGTGATATTGTCATTCGCACGTATTTGGTTTTAGAAACCACAATTGGATGATTTTTATGTACACTAAAAGTCAATGATTCAATTTTCAGTTCTTATTATCTTTGCATCAAGGAAACAGATGCCTTCATTCAATTGTT
Organism: Sambucus nigra; assembly: GCA_949130495.1. NCBI lineage: Eukaryota > Viridiplantae > Streptophyta > Magnoliopsida > Dipsacales > Adoxaceae > Sambucus > Sambucus nigra. Next base: position 327,340,567 of record OX422216.1, on the reverse strand, counting down.
CATTTAATTGAGATATTTATTTGAACATCTTTGTATTTCTAATTTTCATATTTTCATTATATCGGTTGTTTGGGATAATGAAGACCCTTAATTGTATAATTCATTTTTACAATGTAGCTTGAAATGGATGAAACTTGTAATCCTATTTAAAAAGTCCATTGTGTTAGGAAATTATTTCTTGCATTTTTTCTGTATCTTAAATATCCCCATATTCAGTTATGGGGATATCATGCATTTTGGGATGAAATGGAACATGACCACTACAAAGAAACTTCGTGTGGAAGACATCTCGAGACAGGTAAAAAAAAGGTATCTATGGAGGGTAATCAATATGATATAAATACTTGTAATTTCATGGTAAATGTATTTTGGCATCCTTTATCAATTTTTAAATCCTACGTAAAATTATATATGTATCGTTATTTTATATTAGTTTGGTTTCTCTTAACCAAACATGTTACCTTATATCTACATTGACTTGGTGAAATTATGTTTTCGTGGAACTATTTACAATGTTAGGTCTTTTGTTTTTACACAGGAAGACATTTTTTTAAACTTGGAAAAAAGTTCCCTGGGTCCACACGACACAGCATAGATTAAGTCACAAACACAAAATTGTTCTCTTTTTATCTAACATGACAAGGAACAAATTTAATAATATATATACTTAGTTAAGCATAGTAATATATGAAACTATGAGAAAAAAATATGAATAACACATTAAGACACAATGTTACATAACATAATTGTCTAAAAAGAACCTAAAATAAGCATGACAAAATGTGTAGTGTTGTGTTTAAAATTTTTGAAGTACTTAATACCCATTTTTAAGGAATAGATCCATGAGCATGGAACAACTATTAGAACTAGGGATGTGTTTTTTTTCCGAACATTCCGATTTTTCCGATATCCAATCCGATATTTTCCGATTTTGGAACGTATATAAGGTTTTCGATATCCGATTTTTCGATTTCCGATTTTTTCGAAAACAATCGGATAAAAAATTGGAAATAATTCTGAATTACCGAATTTCCGATTTTTTCGATCCGATTTTTCTGAAACTATGCCGATCCGATTTTTTCGAATTATTTCCGATTTTTTCTGAAATATTTTTCAATTTCTAATTTTTCTAATTTTTTCAAACATTTTCGTGTGTCCCACATCGGCTAGGAGAGGAAGAGAGGCCCAAAAAAGTCTTCTATAAAAGGAGAATATCCCTCTATCCTCTACACAAATGAAAAAAATGATTAAATCCTTACATATTTACATGTTGGGTTAAATCTTTTTTTCGATTTCTTCAAAATGAGAGTTTCGAGTAATCAAAAATCCTATATTAATTTTTTTGAAATTTTGGAATTTCCAAAATTTCTGAATTTTTAGTATATGTTTTGAATTTCCGATTTTTTCCGATTTTTCGATTTTTCCGAATTCAGAAACTTTTTTGATTTTTCAAAAAAATTGGATACAAATATTTTATTTTCGAAAAAATTGGAATTTTTTCCGAAAGGTCATTTTTCGATCCGATCCGGCCGAAACACAACCCTAATTAGAACATAGCGACCATGGGGTTATGTGATAACCTATGGTGTCATTTTCTCTCAAACACAGTGAATATGTGTTCTTATCGAAAACTATAATTTGGCAAAATTCTATTTGAGTCTATACGACTCGATCGATTTATGGGTTCAAAAATCGCAAAATGGAAAAAATTATATTTGCGGCTATACAAATCAACCATTTTGTAGTTACATACTTAATTTTTTTTTATATTTTGCGATTTTGGAAATTTTTTATGTTTGTTGGTAAACATTTCAATCTAGATATGCCCTTTTGTGATTCACACGAAGTTCTCCATTCCCCCAATTGCACTCCTTATATGCTTATCGAGATAAAATGAAGATACAACGTGTATTTATCAAGATAACTATTATTTGTGTATGGTTGCGAAAGGAAATATAGGATTATTGTTTTGAGTGTGGTTTTAAACATGATTCCATATGGCATATGGTGTTGTGTACATTGGATTATGATAGAGTTGATATAGAATTAGGAAATCAATTTTTTAGGAGTAATTATATTACTTAGTTTGGTTTAATTTTCCATTTTCACTGAAGTTGTATTAATTAATATCATGCCTTGAGAACTATATATATCTTTATTTGATTTTCTATTGATAATTATAGACTAATTAAGGATGATTTGGTGATTGGTTATTATTAATTGCGAAGGAAATGATATTTACTCGATGAGCTTTAGCTAACTCACTTCTTGGTTTTATGGTTCTTTTACCATCAAATTTTGAACTCCAATTTGATATTATTAAGTGCAGTTGCATGCTGAATCTATATAGAATGTGAATTTTTATGTTTTAATTATTTTTAGATCTGTAATATACCTATTGTTTTCTTTATATTCTTGTAAATGTCTTTGAGATATTAATACACCTTTATATTTTATTTATTTATAACACCTTGATGTCATGAAAGTATGTTCCATGTCTATTTCTTATCCCCCCCCCCCCCCCCCCCCACCCCACCCCACCACACACACACCTCTTTTTTTTTTATCTCATCTGGAATTATTTTCACCTGTAACTAACTACATTTTGTCATGTTCTGTTATTTTAAGTTCATTTTGTGTACTTGACTTTCATCTCTTATTTCTTACACATTATAATGAATTGTTGTTAGTTTAAGTGATCACGTTTAGGCCTAAACATTTAGCACTGAGTATTGTTTAGTAATAAGTAGCACCATAGGAAAAGTATTATAATAATAAAATCTATTAGTAAATTTAAAATTTGTATTCACATAATGATTAGCACTAAACCAATAAATTTTTTTTTGGTAGTGTATTGAGACATTAATTTTTTGGGGGATTCAGCTTTATATGCAGTAAGCATATATTTTATTTTCAAAACATTATGTCGTGATGTAAAGGACCTTTTGACTTGATTATAAAATTTGGGGGGAGGGGGAAGGGGGTTATTCTGGTCAATTTTTTTTAAAATTACAGTTTGTTTTCTGGGGGCCAACAAAGTTTTTTCCGCTTTGCAATTATGTACTTTGAAAATTTTTGCCGTTTTACGATTATCTATTTTGAAAATTTTCGTCGTTCTTTCAGGCACGGGCATTCCGCTAGTGTGTGTGTGTATATATATGAAGGAAACATATAAACATGCATAAAGGGAGGACTCGAATCTAGGGATTAACCCAAGACTCCTATATAGCCCATGGGGAATTAAAGTCCATGTAGTTCGAAGATAACATAGAGTGGGGTTTAATCCATAAATCCAAATGTTTTTTTCTTATGTGTGTCTGTAAAGAAAAATGTGTTTTAACAGTGGCAATGTGTAGTGAGAATCCCTTTTTTGAAATTTATATATAAACCCTCTTTTTCTTATTTTTGGTATTTTTATGAAAATAGAATATGTGCAAATAATACTAATAAGGTTTGAGATTAATATATGTGATGTAATGAAACAAGATGATAAAGTAGAAATAACGTAAATAATACTAAAATTAGAGAATTAGAGATAAGGATGGAGGATTGGACCTCCTTATAAACGCTTACGTTGATCTTGGATGTAGATATGTTGATCTTGCAATGGTATGAAAGTGGTATGGAGAGGTGGGGGGAATTTACCAATTGAGGTATGAAAGTGATGGAAGGGAAATGTGGGGAAATGGTTTTTTATGAAAGGAACAACTTTGAATTCGAGAGAATATTCTCTGAATTGATGAGAGACATGTTCAAGGTGTTCTGGCGTGTTCCGAGTGTTGCCTTTAAGCTGAGATCATGGCCTCTATTTATAAGGCCAAGGTGGGTGCTGATCATCTGGGGTCTGGACCTGTCTATCGGCAAAACGCCTTAGGCACACTACTAATGGGCAACGTCCCTTGGTGCCATTGGCAGTTTGGAACCGGTTTTTTGGAAAAATGATCGTAAAATGAAAATTGTAAGCTAGAATCATGCATGGGGTGGACTGTTGGAAAGGGTATTAAAAGACCTTAAAGAATCCATTGAGACACTCTCGGGTCCGGGAGTTGACCGAGGTCAAACGGGGCTCGAAAGCACCCGTTGGTCACTGGATAGGAAGTTCTTAGAGGAAAATTGATTATTAGTCTGAACCGTAAGGCCTATTCGTGGACGGGATGAACCTTTGGAAATTTTATTAAGTTTCCTTCGAGATTTCATTTAGCTTCATCTGTTTGGAGTGTTGACCAAGGTCAAATGGTGCTCGAAAGCACCTGGTGACCCTTCGAAGTAAAATGGGTATTTTATTCGTAACATAAAGCTTATTCGCACATGGGGTGGACTGTTGAAAAGAGGATTCAGATATATTCAAAGATTGATTGAGCTTAGCTCAAGCTGGAGAGTTAATCGGAGTCAAACGAGTCTTGGGAACACCCGATGGCCTCTACATAAATTTTCAGAGTAAAATGTACTATTTTTCCGAATCGTAAGTCCAATTCACACACAGGACGGGCCATTGAGAGAGTGAGTGCTAGGCAACTAAGGAGGTGCTTATAGGAGGTCCTAGTATTAGGTGTCTATAGTTATAATTAAGGAGGTGAAGAGGATACTCTCACTCCATCACGAACCTCCTCTCATATATGAGGAGTTGAAAAACCCTTATCCAGATAGCGTTAATGAGAAGCTGTACCCTAAGAGTTATGTTCTGCCAAAATTCACGAAGTTCATTAGAAAGGGTGAAAATGCTAGACAACATATCAAGAAGTTCATAGAATACCTAGTTGTGTACTGCAATAATAAAGATTTGAAGTTAATAGAGTTCTCAAAGACTCTCACTAGAAAAGCTTAGTAGTGTTACTACCAAATAGTATTCCCACTTGGGAAGAGACGCACAAATAATTTATACAAAAACTTTTTTGGCTAAAGATGAGTTTATTTTAAGGAATTTGGCACAGGATATGCAAAAACTCGGCGAGGATCTAATGCAATACATCAAGCGCTTTAGTAAAAAATCATTGGATATCCATGAGGAGACCACAAAGACTAGGATGCTCCAGATATGCGTAGAAGGCTTGCTTTTGGATTATAAAGCCCACTTGATCAATGAAACTCACGAGATAACCTTCGGGGAGTTAACTCGAGTGGCAAATAATATATCCTTGATTATCATGATTAAACTCTAGGGTTGGAGAACTCAATTGGCCCTTCCTCTAGGAAGATTCAAAGTCTCTTAGCGATAGACGATTAATTTTGTGGATGGTAGCTCCAGAGGAAAAAAAGGAGGTCAAGGAAATTAGAATAATGTTAGAGGAAAAGGAAAGTTTGGAAGTGATGCCCCACAGCCTCTACCATGTTGGGTTACAGAGTTTATGTATTGTTACCAGGCATTAGTGCGTGAGTGGGTGGCAAGCCCTCCTCACTCGAGCGATAAAATTATGATAGCTGTAGAGAAAGGAGATGAAAATTTTTGTTAGATGCACTAGAGAGTCTAACCGTACAAAATATTGTTATTATCAGCGTAGGATAAAAAGTGAGAAAGTTTCATATGGCACTCTTCAGATTCCTCCCATGAGTGTTAATGAGAACTTATTTCCATCCCATCGATATGGATCTATGATTATGGTTATAGAGCATGACTAGGATAAGATAATGGAGTCTAAAAATGATAAGGTATGTGATGAGTGGATTCTTAGTTTGGAAAACATGGTATTCATGAAAGAATGGGGTGAAGAGTTAGAAATTTAAGAAGGCAATGTCAGTGTGGGCCTTGTTTTTAATGAAGGAGGAACTTCTAGGGCCGAATATGTCTGTAACGCTCAGACTTATGAGGTAGAAATCGATTTAGAATGCGCAACAATCATGAAGATCCCGAAGTTTAAGTGGTTCCTTGATCAAATTGGAGTTAAATATGAAACTAGATTGGCAATCACTATGAAGATTCTATAGGCAGTGAAAGACCGAGGGGATCCATCCATTAATTGACATGGCCCCATTAGAAGACCCATAAAATTATACCTTGTAGGTGGTGTTTTTAGAGGAAGATAGATAGGTATCCTTCTTCCAAAATAGACTTATGTATGTTACTGCTCTAGTAAATGGGATTAGTTTCCTAAGGTCACTATTGGATGGTGGGGCATCGATCAACATCATTCCCATAAGCACTCGCTATGAGATGAGAATCTCGTAAGAGAAAATTATGCCAGTGCCTCCATTAGGTATGAAAGCACGGAGATGCAGTCATTCAGATATGTGAACGTTGCATTCAAGTTGGAAAATTTTACTTCCCATATCAAATTCCATGTCATTAATGACAATACAAGTTATCATCTACTGATACGCCACGAGTGGATGCATACTCATGGAATTGTGCTTTTTATGTTCCACTAGTGTGTAAAATCCAACATTCGCAGGACATAAATAATGATCAAGGCCACAGAAAGATCATTCTCAGTGGAAGAGGCCCATTTAGTTGATGATGTTTTCTATACAGAGATAGATGAAAAAAGGAAGATGTTTTTGATAAGCGAAGTCGATGAACTCCGAGGAGTTCAAGAATGAGGTAAAGACAAAAAGTCCATGCAACAAAATTTAGGGTCCGCGAGGGGTACCGCTAGAAAAAAGGGGAAGAGAAAAAAATCTAGAAGAAGATGCAAGATTTGCTCAAACTTACACGAAACTTGTTCTGCCCAATGGCAAAGTCATCTAGTGTTTATAATGTTTACGCAGACGGCGTTTTGGGATGAGAGCATTGACCCAACGCTTGGGTTCTTTGATTGATGATTCCCACATAGTGGAGAATATCTAAGAACTAGAGGAGGCACTCGAGTGCACGTAATATTATCCCCGAGAGAAGATGTAAGATCTTGAAGAATTGAACTTATGAGAATAAGGTAGAGATGAGAGGTCCACATTCATCTCTAATAGTTTATATTCAAGGTATAGGGAATAAATGTCTAGCCTACTCAAAGAATTCATAGATGTAATTTCATAGAAGTACACTAATATGTTGGGCATAAATCCTAAGGTGATCTCTCATAAGTTGAATATTTTGCATAATTCGTTACCAGTGAGACAAGCCATACGCACTTACAAGGTTGAGTTATATCTAAGTATCATGGTAGAAGTGGTGAAGTTTCTTGCTATCGGGTTCATCAAAACAATCCAACATCCCATATGGGTATCAAGAATTGTTCCCATTTCTAAGAAAGACAATAAGCAAATATGACTCTATGCGGATTTTATAGATTTAAAATGGGCTTATCTAAAGGATGAATCTTATCAAGCATTGATAGTTTGGTGGACTCCACAAACATTCATGAAATGTATAGTTTCATGGATGGATATATTAGCTATAATCAGATTAAATAAAATTTGACAAACAAGGAGAAGACGACCTTTTGGATAACTCTAGGAAATGTTCAATATATAGTCATGTCGTTTAGTTTAAAGAATGCTGGAGTAGCATACCAGCAAACCATAATGGCAAAATTTCATGATTTATTTCATGATATATTGGAACTTTACGTTGACGACTTGGTGGTGAAATCTAATAAGGATAGAAGACGTATTCAAGATCTTATAAGAGTCTTTGAACGTTGTGGGAAGTATAAGATGAGGATGATCCCCTCTAAGTGTGCCTTTAGGGTTACTGTTTGTAAATTCCTTGAATTTGTTGTCAATAGGAAAGGCGTGCAAGTTGATGTTGAAAAGAAAAAGGCCTTTTTTGATGATTTCGCCACCAAAAAGTCAGAGGCAACTCAAAATTATTTTCGGCAAAGTTTTGTATCTGAGAAGGTTTATACTAGCATTAGCAAAAGTCATTCACCCTTTTTCACCGCTCATAAAGGATAAGGTGAAATGGTTACAGGGGGATGAGAAGAAGAAATAATTTGATTAAATTAAATATATCTTAACCTCTCCTTTAATTATGATTCCTCCAGAATTAGGTAAACCTTTGCTTTTATACTTAACTTCCACCACGCTGTCTATTGGGGCTTTATTCTCCCAAGAAAAATAAGGGATGGAGCGACCAATGTATGACTTGTCACTTGTGATATCTGGGATAAATTCTAGATATACCAATATAGAAAGGCATTTTTTGGCCTTGGTCTTCGTGGCCCAGAAGTTAAGACACTGCCTTATCACATTTATCGTGCATGTGATCATCATATGTGATCTATCAAGTACCTGCTTGTGAGAACCATTTTAATAGGGCAAATGTATAGATGGTTCCTAACAATTTTAGAATATTATTTGAAGTTCCTTTCTCTAAAGGCCATCAATAGTCAAGCGATACCAAACCTCCGAGTCAACTTCCCAAGCTAGAATTTTGAGCCTCCGAGCGAGGAGTTGCCGGGGGATCACTTTCATGATTTTTTGGATGAGGAGATGGAAGAACGGAAGATGGAATTTGATGTCTCGTGTGCACAAAGTACAGGGGTAGAAAGAGTCATACTCTCTCTAAAAAAAGAAAAACTCAACCTTTCCTACCAAATCGACTTCAAGTGCTCAAACAACGAAGCAGAATATGAAGCACTCATACTAAGACTGTTAGAAGCTTTGAGAAGAGGGATTATATTACTTTATATACAAGGAGATTCCAACCTCGTGGTAAAGAAAGTTAATGGATATTTCGCACTCAAGTATGCTAACCTTTCTCCCTATACAGAAATTATCCAAAGGTTATTTAATATATTATTAGCTATCAAGATACAGAGGCACCCAAGAACGATGAATAGACACCCGATGCTCTAGCCATGATTGTTCAGAAGTTAAAGATGGACGAGATAGAGGCTACGATCACCATTCGATGGAGGACAATACCAACAGTGGTGAAATTTTATTTCCATGTGAGGATCCTAAATATTATAGATTATCAATAGAAAAAAATTAGAAACGCTTGAAGTAGAAATAAAGCTAATTGAAATAGAAAATTTCCATATACTTCAAGGCACTCTTTACTTCAAAATTTCAGGTGGTTACTTAGAACGGTGAGTAGGGGAAGAAAAGGCTCAAAAAAATTGAAGGCAATGTACACAAGGCACTGCGGGGATATAAACATTTCACTCTATATGCATTCTTAGTGAGTGTCTACTACTGGCCCAGTATGAGTACAGAGACTGCTCATCACGAAGAAAGTTGTTTGAAATGCCAGACTCAATTTGATCTGTCAATGGAAGATTACTTCATGGAAATATTAGAGGACTGAAGAAAGTCATATATTGCCTATCTCAAAGATTGAAAGATACTCGTTGAGCTAACTGATGAAATTTACTTAAAGAAGAGGGTTTATCGATTCTTCTTAGTGAAAAGGGAACTCTATAAAAAGGGATATAAAGAGAGAGCTCTGAAATGTGTCATGAAAAGTGGAGAAAGCATAAAAGGAAGCTCGTAAAATCTCACATATGGGTGGAGCAAAACTGTATGACCAACTGATGACCTTGGGGTACTACTAACCAACGATTGAAGTTAATTCTATAGATTTTGTGAAGAAATGTTGATCATGTAAAGTGGATGACAACATGGTTTATGCCCCCTCGATTAACTGACAAAGTTTGGTTGATACTTAACCATTCCACACTTGGGAGTTTGATTTAGTAGGAAATATTTGCCCAGTCTTCCGTAGAAAATCTTTCATTCTGATTACTACAGAGTTGCATACTAAGTGGATAGAGGCAATCCCATTGATAAGGATTACCGCTTAGGTAATAACTAAATTTATTTGATAGTATATAATCTAAAGATTTGGAATTACAAAATTTATACTCATAATAGTAGCAAGAAGGTCATATGCAAGGAAATGGGTTTGCTAACGGATAAGTACAATATCATTCAAAACATTTCAACCATTTCCTACGCCAAAGGAAATGGAAAGGCAGAATGAAGCAACAAAACCTTGTTCAACATTAAATGAAGATTATAAAGGATCACCCTATAATATGGGATGACAAGTTTACAATGGTTTTGTGGGCCTAAAAAGCCTCTAAAAGGAATCTAACAGGCTTCACTTCTTTCTCTTTAGTTTATGGAACAGAATATATCTTACTAGTGGAATTGGCAGTGCCATCAGTGCTGGAGGATCTATGCCACAACTTGATGTCTGATATAAGATATGTGTAGTTGAAACTTTAGATGAGGATTATGACAAAGCAAAGGAGAATTTCAAACTCTATACCCAATAATTGTCAAGGGCTTATGAGAATCCAATCAAACTACGAGAATTCAAAGTGGGAGACTTAGTTCCATGAGCATCTACTCATCATCTAAGGAGCATGTCTCCCTCCAAGTTTAAGTCTAATTAGGAAGGAAAATTTAAAGTGTGAGGAGTATGAAAATTAGGATACTTCCAAATTTCATAGACTAAGAGTGATTGTATTCAGTCTATCAACTACAAGTGGCTCAAAAATTATTATTGTAGAGAGGCACCCACTCAACTGCCCATAAATAGGCCCAATAGGGTGAGGGGGTGCCAAATGAGAGGGTGCACATCCAGGCGAGGGGGTTGCCACACGAGAAGGCCCTAAATGAGCTTTTAATTAAATAATCCCAACTTAGTTAGGAGTTACCACGTGAGTAGGCCAAAATACAGAACAAGCCAAAAGGTCCACTTAACGAGAGGAGCCACAATGAGTGGGGTCCAAAATAGGACTTTACTCAATCCTCAAATATTTAGCGAAAGGGTCCACATAGAATGAGTCCAATATAAAATAAAGTCAAGATAGGATGTTTGGAGAAGGGGTGCCACAATGAGTGTTCCGAAGAAAGAATAAGGCCAAGACAGAGTATTTGGCGAGGGTGTGCTAAAACGAGTGGATCTAAGATGAAAAGCGAGACAACTGGTCAAATAAGTCTCAAGGTTCGTGGGGGTGCTCAACGAGCAACCCCAAGACAAGAGAGAAAATATGCGAGCAAGCCCAAAAGATTGATGGGATGCTCTATGAACAGTCAAGTAATTATAAATTATATTAGATGTTGAATAATCAGTAACATTTTTATTTTCTTGCACAAGCAGTCTTAATCGAGCAAGCAGGGCTCGAGCAAGCCAGTTGTGATCTCTAGGGAGTTTTGGTTTGGTGGCTAAAAGGAAAGTTTTGCTAGGCCAGTTAAGGCCCATCCACTTCGATACCTTAGGAACGAGAGAATAATAATATAAGAGACCCAATAGGTAACTCAAGCATTCACACAATCCATAATTAGTCAATAAGTGAGTAGCCAAGGTGCTGCTCACAAAGTGTTTTAAACTAGACATTGGCGAGTGCTCCCAAGTCAACTCGCAAGTTTTCAAAGTTTGTTTACCAAGTTACCATTTGAAAACATATATACCAAATCACACTTTTTAGCACTATGCCCAACATATTTTCTTTTGACTTTGGTATGCACCAGGTATCATCTGTCAGAGGGGACAAGTGACAAATAGTTAACATAGAAAAATATGCAATTAAGATGTTGTCTTAAGGAGTATATCATTTTAGCGTGCACATGCCACATCAAGATTAGTTTTTATCTATAAATAGGACCCTTCATTAAGGTAAGGAAAAAGAACACAAATTAACACTGTTACTCTGCCAATATCTCACTAGAAAATTATTATCTCCTTTCTCTCTCCTTGGTATCTGAAGCACTTGTCTAATTACTCCCAACAACTATCACTTATAAGTGATCCCTTTTCTCAGATATTATTGTTGTTGTAAGAGTTGTTGTTAATCATTATTTTCTCATATGGAAACTATGGAAACTCCATTGTTACCAAAAATAGAAAAAAAAATCTCCTGTTGCTCTTGAGTCCTTGAACACCTAAAGATAACTTCCATTAGAACGGGTTGTGCCTCACCAAATCGAGTTATTCATAGACCCCAGTATAACTACCCTCTTACATTTGGCAACTCGGTTGGTGAGGTATTCACCTTGCCATGGATAAAGAAGCGTACAATGTTTAAAGAAGCTAGTGTTTGAAGACATTCCATCCAGGTATGGGTTAAGAGAAATCAAATAACCAGTGAGGAGGTCGTGGTGACCGGAGTAAGAACACCAGCTCCTCGAGGAGGATAGACCAGTGCAGCAGTGGCCATGCCACTAAGTGGGATGAATTTGATGAGCATGTTCTTTGAATTTTTGAAGCAATACAATGTCGAGATGGCTAGTTCGAGCTAGACTTGTGTGACTCTTATGATGGCGCCTGAAGGAAGAACGATATCAGTAGCATCAGCAATAACGATGGTGGATGTGGCTCTGCCATGAAAGATTGTGATGGAGTAGGAGGAGACGCCGACAAGCTTGCTAGAAGTGAATAAAGTTAGTATGTAAGACTTACCCTATAAGGTTATTACTATGAAAAAAGTGAAGAAATTATTTTTGTCTCAAAAGGAATCCCATCAAATGTATGAGGAGCTGCAGAACCCTTACCCAGAGAGTATCAACAAAAAATCTTGCCCAGAAGGGTATGTTCCTCCTAAGTTCATAAAATTTAATGGAAAGTGTGAAAACCCTAGAGAGCACATGAAAAGGATTGTGTAATACCTAGGTGTGCATGAGAGTGACAAACAGTTGAAGCTACAAGAGTTTTTTAAATACCGAAAAGGCATACACGTGGTACTCCCATTTAGCGCCAAATAACATTCCCACCTAGGAAGAAATGCATAGGTAGTTTTTGCAAAAGTTCTTTTTGGCTGAGGAAAAATTCACTCTAAGGCAATTGCACAAAATATGAAAAAGTCTAGTGAGGAGTTGATGTACTACAACAAACAATTTAGAAAAAGAGTGTTGGATGTTGACGAAGATGTAGTAGAGGCTAAATTGCTGCAAATTTGTGTTGAGGGGTTGTTAGAGGTATACAAGGTCAATTGGTCAACGAAACCTAGGATGGAACATTTATAGAGTTTACTCGAGCATCCAGTAACATCTCCATGATTATCAAACCCAAGACCCAAGGTTGGAGAGAAAAAGTTCTTTTAATGGCAGGAAGATTTCAAGTTTCTATACGACAGGTTGTTAACTGTGTTGATGGGAACTCTAAGTAAAAGAAAGAAGGCCATGGATTCAAGAACGAGAGTGCTAATTGAAAGATAAAGTTTGGAGATGATGTCCCACCACCGCTACCTTACTGTGTAGCGGAGGCTATGGATTGTTATCCCAAGGAATGCTAAATCTTCTATGCTCTAGCTATTTACCACATACGATGCCTCATATTATAGAGGAGCAATAAAAATGTAGTTAGAAATAAGAGATAATTCAATTAAGCTCACCGAACTAGCACAATTCTTCCTTATTCAAGGAAACATATATTACAAAAATCATGATGGTTGGTTAGCCACATGCCTTGTCCCCCCCCCCCCCCCCCCCCCAAAAAAAAAAAAAAGACGTTTAAGGTAACTCTTGAGAAACATTGTGAGACCACTGAGATTTATTTCTATAGAAAGATCCAAAGAGAGTGGTATTATTGATCAACGATGAAACAAGATGCATCCAACGTGCGACGAGATTATGTTAAGTGTCAAATATTCTTTCAACCAGCTGAGTGCAATTTCCTTGAAGATCAAATGGAAAGCAGACACCATAGCACTTAGAACAAGATCCCTAAGGTTCTACTTTATATAAGAGAAGCTCTATCAGTGAGGATATTTCAATAGGACCTTACGATGAATCACCATACAGGAAGCATAATAGGTTCTCAAACAAGGTAACGGTCCAACACACATTGAAGGAGCCAAATTATATGATCAACTTATACAAATTTCCTATTATTGACCAATAATAAATAAGGATTCAAGTGAGTTTATTCGAAATTGCAAAGACTGCCAACTACATGGAAATCTAATCCATGTTCCATCAATTAATATGCACTCATTGGTAACACTTTATCCTTTCCATACCTCGGTATTTGATCTCTTAGGGATAATTAAACCTACATCAAGGGAAAAATATGGATTCTCATGGAAACTGAGTAATTTACAAAGTGGGCATAAGCATTACCTTAGAAGAGGGCAACAGTAGGAGTGGTGGCATAATTTATTAGAGAATACATTATTTTGCATTTTGGCATTCCCAAGGTCATTCTTTCAGATAATGGCACTTTATTTATCAACAAAGAAGTGATAATATTAACTATAAAATATTCAATTATTCACCACACTTCAATGAGGGCTTATCCCAAATTCGGTGGTCAAGTAGAAGCTACAAACAAAACTTTGGTCAACATTTTAGCGAAAGTGATGGTGGATTTTCTTGGCGCATGGAATGACGAGCTGCATATGGTTCTTTAGGCATATAGAACAACTAAAATGAAGCTAATAGGTTACACACCTTTCTCATTGGTGTATGGAGCTGAAGAAATTCTTCTAGTGGATTTAGAAGTACCACCTTCCAGATATACCTTGTGAAGCAACATGCTTCGTGAAAGTAGGCATGTTAAAATGGAGGCACTAGATGAGAACAAAGATAATGCTGAAGCACCTTATACTCTTGACTCACTTGTGTCTACATTGTATAAGTGCTCATCTAGTTTGGAAATAGTGACAAAATTATGTCCCTCCCCTAGATACCAAAGAGCCTCAGACTCTACTATACAATTAATTTCCCTTGTTTGATTGATCAAAGGTATATTCACAAACACTCACACACATTAGGACTGCATACATGGGTCATATCTTGCATAAATTGATTATGTGTGTATTGTGTATGTTAATTTCCCTTAAAACTTTTTTTTAATATTTTTTGGGATTTTTTAATGTTTTTTTAAAATGATTTTTTCTTAATTAAAATTGGGATTAAAAAGTTTTGGGGTCAATATGTAAATGTTGATTGTTGGTTTTATTCCTATAAAGTTCTCTTGGGTAGAAATCGAAAGCGCTTGAGACATTAAGGGTGTCTGTGTACTTTGTTTGAGACGCATGTGTGAGGTTCGATATTAGCCCTACACTTGTCGCCCTTCTACTGGTTGGATTTGTGTTTCTTTTAAGAGACAAAACCGTGATTCATTATCAGCCCTTGGATTGATCTTATCAACTCTCTGCATGCGTCCAATCCCAATCCCTGTGAAACTCTCTTAGCCAATCAAAAAGCGTTTAACTCACCGTTTCTCTTAAACTGTTGGATGGAAGTCAAAAGGCCAAGACTAAATCTCAGCCTTTAGATTCATCTCAGCCTTCTCGATCCTTCTCAGCCCACTATAAAAGGAGGCTAACCCTCAGCCTTTGAGAGACTTTTGCCACTTCGTTTAATTCGAGTGAGAAGAGAGAGAAACTAAAGATAGAATAGAAACCCTAATTCGTTCCAACAACTTTTCAAACCCTAAACCTTTTTCCAAAAATCAGTTTACACCAAACACCATCCCTGAGTGTTTGAGAGTTTTTGAGTGTTGGTTTGAAAGATATTTCGGGGTTTAACCTCTTCGTTTTAAGATATTGTGTCCAACTTAAACATTAACTTAAATATGTATTTCTATTTCATAGAAATCATAGATCTGGTCATTTTATGTTATATTACACTTAGATCTGCATTGTTAGTTTCTCGCCTCGTGAAATCTTTTGTTGATTATTTTCTATAAATGTTTTCATCTTCAAAATCAATAAAATCATTTTTTATTTCTAGTTCTTTGGAAACAATACCTTTGACCTAGTTGGAATCACACTTGGTGGTTTTCAATTTCAAAAATAGTTTCAAAACCCTTAAATTGATTAAGATCTTGAATCGTCTTCCAAGCAAGATAGCCGTGGATTCCGGGATCATTTTAAAGGTCAATTAAGGTTTTATTTTCCTAAGAAGAGAGAAATTGAAAATCACAGCATATAGATTTGATTTGTAATTTGCTAGGACTGTTTCTATAAATAAGCGTGAGTGTGAGTGCATGCATGTATTAGATCACCATCACAAACACTCACAACCTATAACACTGAAAGTGTTGGTAATAAGATCTTGAAACAAGAGTCGACGTAAAGACTAGAACAAAGTGGAAGTTAGAAAACTGGGAGAACCACATCACCAATCATAACAGTAGAGAAGTTAGAAGGAAACCAGTGGGTACATTCCTAAACTTATATAAGACTGATTTGTGTGCATGTGTGTTATATAGTTTGTAACTGATATATTTTGTTTTAGTGTATTTTTGGTTTGTTACTTAGAAGTCATTGTGGATGTTTTCTCAGTTAGGTGAGTTTTTACCATGTTAAAAATCTCTTGTCATTAATCTTTCTACATCTCCTCATATCATTCTTGCTGATGTACTGATTTAATCTTTTCAAGATTTTTTTTTCAAAACTAGTTAACAAATCTCAAACTGATCTCGTGCATGTTTTATTAAACACATCTTGTGATTAAGCTGATTTGATTTAAAGAAAAGAGTTTCCTCAAAAAATAGTTCGAAGTTACTTAAATAGTTTAATCTTGTATTAAACAGCTTTAGTAACAGTTTTTCAATTGGTATTAGAGCTTTGGAAATCTTTTTAAAAGATCTTGTGTTTCTGAAATTATTTTCTTGAAATCAAAACAATGGATGAGAAAAACGAACGATTTGGCAACTTGACCAGACCTTCACTCTTTGATGGAAACAACTTTGCTTACTGGAAGGTAAGAATGGTTGCTTTCATACAAGGAACCTTGGGAGATGATGTATGGGATATTGTTGAAAATGGATACACTTATCCTACTAAACCAGCCACCGAAGAAAGTTATGAGAGGATTAAGAAAGCATTAAGTGAATTCACAAAAGAAGAGAAACAAACTTCTCAAAACAACAACAAAGGCAAGAATGCCATATTTATGTCGATAACTGAACATGGGTTCAAAAGAATCTCATCTTGTGCCACTTCTAAGGAAGCTTGGGATACACTGATCACTGCACATGAAGGTGACACTAGAGTTAATGCTGCTAAAACTCAAATGCTTGTCCAGCAGTATAACTCTCTAATTATGTCAGATTCTGAATCCTTTGATGACTTTTACATGAAATTTACTGACATTATGACCAAACTGCATGCTAATGGGATAACATATAACAGACATGAAATTGTATCTAAAATTCTAAGATCTCTACCAAAGATATTTGACAACAAAAGATATGCTATTGAGGAAATGTGTGATCAAAATCTCACTCCTGAATTACTCAGTAGTAAACTAAGAACTGTGGAAATGGAGTTAGAATTTAATAAACAAATAACCCAGTCCCATAGGAAGCAGACTAGTTCCAACTGAAGTTTTTCCTCTAAGATGATGAAACCTGAGTTTACTATTCCCGCTGATGACTCTGATAAGGAATGTGACATAAATAGTTTGGATAATCAAATTTCCTTGATGTCAAAACAATTTAAGAAAATTATGAAATTTAGAAATAAATTAGCAAACAGACATGGCAAGCCAAATTATCCAAATAAGTCTAACTACAAACCTCATAAGAAAGGTCAAGACAAACATCAAAAGTACATGAGACCCAATAAAGACTTCAAGAACATTGAATGTTTTAGACGTGGAAAGCTAGGACACATAGCACGAGACTGTAGAGTGAAACTGAACACTACCAATAAACATACTAGGGCCAACATTTGCAAAATATGGGATGATTCAAGTGATTCTAAAAATGAGGAAACTGAATCATCTGATGTTTTTTATCCTTGCATGTTTTTCTTTGCTAATACAATCTACAATTATGATATGCCTATGTATGAGAATGATGATAATACCTCTACTTCTGTTGTTATGAATCATGTTGCTACTGGTTTAGATGCTTTAATTTCTAAAAATATTGTTAGTTCTACCACGGGGTGTGTGAGTCAAAGGGGAAGCGATAATGACGATGTCAATGGGTGCGTGAGTTTAAGAATTGAATCCTTAGGGTTCACTTCACACACCACACTTAGTGATTCGGACAATGAAGACCTCCCTGACATTCACACACTTTATGCAAAAACTCTCAAGAAAAACACTAGACTCTAGAAGATAGTGAAGGATCTCACTAAGAAACTAGAAGACCTAAGTCTGATGGTTAAACTTAACGCTGAAGAGTATACTACCCAATGTCTAACTCATGAAAATAAAGTCAAAATTTTTTATCAAAAATTGAAGAATTTGATTGAAGAAATTGAAACTCTGGAGAAAAAATATAAAGGGGCATTATTCGAATTGGAACAATCCAAAGAAAAGACAGCAACTGTTTTCAAAAAAATTACAAAATTTAAAAATAATTCAAACTGTTTTCATGGTTTTGTTGCTAATTCAAAAACCAATTCTGATGATTGAACTGGAATCGGGTTTTGCCCAAATTTGAAGACACAAACTAAAAACTTTAAACCAATCAATTTTGTATCAGGAGGCAAAAGACCTATAGAAACTTGTCCAGATTTTCATTCTCTGAAAAATGAGTTTGATAAAAAAAACATTAGAAGTTTGATATTGGGGAATCAAGTTTCTCTAAGTGTGAAAGTCCACCTAAGGCTAAGTATGTCTGCCCCCCGATTAGGAAGAGTGATTATACCATTCAAACTGTACTCCCTAGGAATAAGGTTCAACTCCAAAATACCATGAAGCCTATGTTTAGAGACTTTCTTAAGGAGATACCATCGTTGAGCAATTTATATTCTTCTTACTGTGACTTATATGGTCATTCCTTTGAAAATTTCTACTCTAGACATTTACTCAACCTTGTCTATAAACTCCTATGTACCAAAACTTTAACTATTCTAGGAGAAGTTGTAACAATTATATTCTCCCTGGAGAACCAGACAAAAACTCTAACTATAGAAAGATAAAGACCAAACCTAAAAGATCATTTCCAATAAGTATTCCTAGACACTATCCTAAACCAAATGCTCATGTTGTTCATAAAATTAAACCTTATGCACAAAACATTTTTCAACAGAAATATAATGCTCGCAAATTTTATCAAATGAGAGAAAATAAGCGCAAAATGAAAACAAGAGCTGTTTGGGTTAGAAAAGATGAACTATTACCCCAGATGAAGTGTAACATTAGGATTACTTCTTTAAAAGCTGAACACACTCCCCCTGGTTGGTATTTAGACTCTGGATGTTCAAAGCACATGACTGGGGATGATACCAAAATTTTAACAAAATCAGCTTTGCTGGAGAAAAAGTTATGTTTGGTGATAGTGTATCATCTCAAATCATTGGTAAAGGACAACTCCAAGAAGAAGGATTACCTTTACTTGAAAATGTTCTTCTAATAAAAGGTCTTAAGGCTAATTTACTTAGTATCTCGCAATTTTGTGACTCAAATCATACTATCACCTTTTCAAAAAATAATTGCAAAATTTTAAATGAAAAAGGTGAGTGCATAATTACAGGACTCAGGACTCCTGGCAATTGTCCAGAACATTACTAAGGTCTGTAATATTGCCAGAATGAATGACAATAAAATATGTCATAATCGAATGGGTCACATAAATTATGAAAATCTTAGTAGATTATCTTCACAAGAAATAGTTAGAGGTATTCCTAAGATCAAACATATTTCTAATATTATCTGTCGATCGTGTCAGGAAGGAAAAAATATTAAGTCCCCTCATAAGAAAGTTAGATATATCCTTACCTCTAAACCCTTGGAGCTCATCCATATGGACCTAATGGGTCTTTCTTGAATTGTTAGTCTCTGTGGACACAGTTACATTCTTGTTATGGTTGATGACTACACAAGATTTACTTGGGTAGCTTTCTTAAAACAAAAGTCTGACACTTTCCAAACCTTTTTGAAAATCTTACTTCGGATTGAAAATGAGAAAGACACTCAAGTAAATAGAACTCGTAGTGATAGAGGTGGAGAATTCATAGATACTGGTGTTATAGAGTATTGTGACTATAATGGTTACAAACATGAATTTAGTGCTCCTAAGACTCCTCAACAAAATGGTATTGCTGAGAGAAAGAATCGTACCCTTCAAGAGATGGCACATGTTATGATTCATGCCAAAACTTTACCGAAGTATTTTTGGGTAGAATTTATTCGTACTGTGTGCCACATTATCAATTGGGTCTATCTTAGAAAGAATTCTAAACAAACTCCTTACAAACTATGGTATGGTAAGAAGCCCAAGCTTAAGTACCTTAGAACCTTTGGTAGTACGTGTTATGTCTGCAAAGACAGAGAACACTTATCCAAATTTGAGACTCGTGGAGATAAAGCTATCTTTCTAGGATATTCTCCCAACAGTAGAGCATACCGTGCCTATAACCTTCGCACTAAGACCTTAATGGAATCCATAAATGTTATTGTAAGTGATACTACTATAGAGAGTAATACTAGGGAACCAACTATTATGGAAGAGTCTGAAAATGTTTTAGAAAATGACTCTCCAGAAATAGATGATTCTTTACCAATTGAGACACCTGAAGTACCTAACTGGGTTTCTAAAGACCATCCCATAAATAACGTTGTTGGTAACCCTAGTGAACCTGTACGTACAAGATCTCAATTAAGAAACTATGCTCATTATGCATGTTTTGTTTCCCTTGTGGAACCAAAGAATGTAAATAATGCATTGAATGATCCTCATTGGATTTCTGCAATGCAGGAAGAACTTCTTCAATTTGTCATTCATGATGTTTGGTATATTTTACCTAGGCCTGATCACAAAGAGGTTATTGGCACACGTTGGATATTTAAAAATAAATCTGATGAAAGTGGGATAATCATTAGAAATAAAGCCAAATTAGTTGCTCAAGGATACTCTCAAATTGAAGGAATAGATTTTAACGAGACTTTTTCTCCCGTTACTCGCTTAGAATATGTTCGTCTTCTCTTTGCCATAACTTGCTACTTACATTTTACGCTTTACCAAATGGATGTCAAATCTGCCTTCCTTAATGGAATATTGACTGAGGAGACCTATGTAGAACAACCAAAAGGGTTCATTGACCCTAAATATCCAAATCATGTCTTTCGTGTCAAAAAGGCTTTATATGGCCTAAAAGAAGCGCCAAGAGCCTGATATGAGCACCTTTCCAATTTTCTCTTAGATAAAGGTTTTACGAGAGGTGGAAATGATCAAACCCTTTTTGTCAAATATTTTGACAAACATATTATTTTAGATCAAGTTTATGTTGACGATATCATTTTTGGATCAACTTCCCCTTCAGAAGTTAAATCATTTTTTGAAATTATGCATAAAGAATTTCAAATGTCTCTTATGGGGTGGTTACAATCTTTCTTGGGTCTTCAAATCAAATAAAATTCGGAAGGTTTATTTGTTTTGCAATCAAAATATGCTTTAGAGATTGTTAAAAAATTCGGCCTTGAGAGTTCAAAAGATGCTAAAACTCCCATGAGTACTACGGTCAAACTGTCTAAGGATGAAACTAGTAAATCCATAGATTCTAAATTATATCGTAGTATGATAGGAACCTTGCTATACCTTACCGCCTCGCGTCCTGATATTATGTACGCTGTTTGCATGTGTGCTCATTATCAAAACAATCCTTAAGAGAGCCTTTAATTTGTGTTAAAAGAATTATAAAATACATGAAAGGCACTCTAAATTTAGGACTTTGGTACACTAATGATAGTCCTAGCACTATAATAGGATACAATGATGCCGGTTGGGCAGGGTGTACTGATGATAGTAAGAGCACATCAGGAGCATATTACTATATTGGTCATAATTTGGTAGGTTGGAGTAGTAAGAAGCAAAACTGCACATCTTTATCAACAGCTGAATATGAATACATAGCCGCTGGAAGCTGCTATGCTCAATTACTTTGGCTTAAACAAATGCTTAATGATTATGGTATTAACGAGGAACAATTTCATCTCTATTGTGATAATCAAAGCGCGATCAATATATCTAAAAATCCTGTTCAATGCCCGCGAACAAAACACATAAAAATTAGACATCATTTTATACGCGAATTAGTTGAGACTAAGGAATTAGAAATAAATTATCTTCCTATTGATTTGCAACTCGCAGATATGTTTACCAAACCCTAAAATAAATTATCACACTTGACGATTTTTAATTTCAAAAATAGGTTCAAAACCCTAAAATTGATTAAGATCTTGAATCGTCTACCAAGCAAAATAGTCGTGGATTCCGGGATCATTTTAAAGGTTAAGGTTTTATTTTCCTAAGAAGAGACAAATTAAAAATCACAGCATATAGATCTGATTTGTAATTTACTAGGATTGTTTGTATAAATAAGCGTTAGTGTGAGTGCATACATGTGTTAAAGCACCATCACAAACACTCACACACTACAACACTGAAAGTGTTGGTAATAAGTTCTTGAAACAAGAGTCGACGTAAAGACTAGAACAAAGTGGAAGTTAGCAAACTGGGAGAACCAAATCAACAATCATAACTGCAGAGAAGTTAGAAGGAAACCAATGGGTACATTCCTAAACTTGTATAGGACTGATTTGTGTGGATGTGTGTTATATAGTTTGTAACTGATATATTTTGTTTTAGTGGATTTTTGGTTTGTGACTTAGAACTCACCGTGAATGTTTCATCAGTTGGGTGAGGTTTTACCACGTTAAAAATCTCTTGTCATTAATCTTTCCACATCTCCTCATCTCATTCTTTCTGGTGTGATGATTTAATCTTTTCAAGTTTTGTTTTTCAAAACTAGTTAACAAATCTTAAACTGATCTCGTGCATGTTTTATTAAACACATTTTGTGATTAAGCTGATTTGATTTAAAGAAAAGAGTTTCCTTAAAAAACAGTTCGGAGTTACTTAAATAGTTTAATCTTGTATTAAACGGCTTTAGTAATAGTTTTTCAAATTCTAAGAAGCAATTTCAAGTTTACACGAAGAAGCTCTCCAAAGCTTATAAAAAACTCATGAAATCAAGGAAGTTTGTGAAAGACAATTTGGTGTTGAAGGTCGTTGCTAATCATATTATAGGACTTCCTTTTCCCAAGTTTATAACAAATTGAGAAGGACCATATGTGGTTAGAGAGGCACATGATTCATGTTATTCTATGATCTCGTAAATTAAAGATGATAGGCCTTTCAAAGTTAACAACAAGTGGTTAAACATTTATCATGATTGAGAAATAAACTTGTAATTTTAATTTGTTACCTAATACTTGAAGAAATACAAAGAAGCACTTCAGTTTGTAACACATGTGAACTAACTGTTAAAGCAATAAATGAAGTGTACACATGAAATTGAAGAACCAATAATTTATTTTCATTCCAATTTGAGATACTTACAATTAAAAAAATAAGACCACTGCCCAAAGATACAAAGTAGTCCATTCATCCCAAAAAAATCCTAAGTTGGAAGTAGTGACAAAATCCTCCCTAACCGAGGTGGCTATATCTTGAGCAACCCTCCGTTGATTCTCAGACATACCAGGAATATTTACTTCAGCTCCTGCCTTTCAATTAAATGCAATTTCATTCTCTCTTTAGGCATCAGTCAAAGCCTCCTCTACTGTAGCCACCTTTTGATCACACTTCTTAAACTGAGGGATGAGTTATCTTAATTTTCCTTTTTTTTATTTTAAGATCCTCCATAACTTTGAGGTAGCTATAATGGTAGGATGCTAGCTGAGGTTCTTTCAAATTCCTCAACTTATTGATCGGCTAAGAAAAACCATATCCATCATTCCCCAAAGCTTTAAGGTAGCCTACGAAGTGAATTATTAAATATATATCTAAGGCAAATAGTAAAATATTCTCAATCTCAGTTACAACAATAACAGTCCCTTGGAGATGATAAGCTATTATCAAGTTGTGAAGTATCACACCGTTAGCTGTAAAAGTCTCAGGATGAGAAGGCAGAAGTTAATCAAGCACATAATAGAATGGTTATTAAATGATAGTGTTATTCTTAAGCACTTATCGACATTACTGTGCTAGTGACACACTTTGCAAAGGATGCTCGAAACGAGACTCACTCTCCACAGTTTGCGCATTGGCTATAGAACCGTAGTTTGCATGGGAAGATGAGTGAGAGCGAGTTGGAGTAGCCATATACACCTCAACAGAAGGCACAATAATAGAAGGTTCCTTGAGGGGGTTGCTCTCTATAACATGCTGCAAGAATAGTTAAAGCATAAGGTTTAGCTAAAATCTTAGCACAATTATTAAGTTGACTTATAAAATGAAAATTATTTTAGAGAAACCTTAGTAGTGAGCTATTATGTTGACTTACAAAGTGTAAATTATTTTAAAAAACCATAGTTGTAAGCTACTAAGTTGACTTACAAAGTCTAAATTGTTTTATAGAAACCTTAGTAGTAAGCTAATAAGTTGCCTTAGGAAGTATAAATTGTTTTAGAGAAATCTTAGTAGTGAGCTACTAAGTTGACTTACAAAGTGCAAATTTCGAAGAAAAAAATGTAGTGGTAAGCTATTAAGTTGACTTACAAAGTGTAAAACCTTAGCAGTAAGTTACTAAGTTGATTTACAAAGTGTAAATTTTGAGAGAAAACTTAGTACTAATTTATCTACGTCATAAAAGGGTTTATTAAAAGTTACTTCATCAATAAAAGGAGGAAGAACCATGTCACCTGAAGCTTGAACCGGTACATCACTAGAAGAAGCTTGAGGTTCCATTACTTCACCAAAGGGAACTAAAGATGGATTAACCTTGGCTGAGCGAGTTAGATGCTCTCTCTTCAATCATGGAAGGCTGAAACGCCACATACTGAGGGAGCTCATAAAAATATTTGCTTAAAAAACATGCATAGAATAACATTGTTCTAAAAAGGCAACTACCTCAGAAATGGTCTCACAGATAAGACGAAGCTTATCTAGAGGAAGCACGATTGAGGCTACCACACTCACCTATAATTACAATATTAAGATAAATAATGATAATGCATTATACTTAGATGATATAATAACTACAACAAAGAATATCTTTTCTAGACCCACCTCAACTGAATCAATGGAAGGGACAAGAGTCAAAGGTAACTTCACAATATTTAAAGGAGTTGAACAAAATGGAATTCTTAGCATCAATAGTTGGACTTACCGTTGGATCTTTGGTCATTGGTAGTTTTTGAGCTGCAGCAGTAGCATGCTCGTAAGGAGACCTCCCAGAGTACATAAGACTAGTTATTAGATAACGACACATTGGAAGTAAAATGAAAGAGTCTTCATTGACTTGACTTAATTTTGCATTGAAGGGTGGACTATCATCAATATATATGCAGACACCCAATTTTAACACCCCCTAACCTCTCCGTAGGTCCTTAGCACCTCCCCTCATCGCTACAAACCTAAGTCATACCCAGGATATTGACCTAGAGGCCATCGGTCACTCCCAGGCTCTATTTGACCAAAAGTCAAACTCTTCAATTCGACCGAGACTGAATGAATCTTCAAAGTTCACTGAAACCCCTTTCTAACGGTCCATCCCGTGCATGATTCTGACTTACGGTGCGGATGAACGACCCATTTTTTCCCAAAACATGATTAAGAGGTCATCGGATGCTCCCAAGCTCCGTTTGACAAATGTAAACTCTTCAGATTGATCGAGACTGAATGAACCTTCGAAGGGTATTAAAACCCTTTTCCAACGGTCCACCCCGTGTGCGATTCAAACTTAAGGTACGGACGAACGATCCGTTTTACTCCGAAAGGTCACCGAATGCTTTCAGTCCCCGGTTGACCTAAGTCAACTCCCCAACCTGAGTCAATCTCTTTGGAATGTCAAAGTACATCTCCTAAAATTTCCAACGGTCTACCCCGTGCGCGATTCTGACTTACCATACGGACGAATGATCCATTTGCGTTCGACCATTCCCCGTCTAAAGGATCGACGGCGCTTTTGAGCCCCATTTGACCTAAAGTCAACTTCCAGACTCGGGAGTAGTCCAAAAGACTTTAGAAGTTCTCTGAATTACCTTTCCGATGGTTCACCTCGTGCATAATTCAGATCAATGATTTGCGCTCTACGACTAATTTTTTGAAGGAACCTGAAAGAGACTTCCAAACGACAGGTTCCAAACCCTGCCTGTCGACAGTGTGCCTAAACACACCTACCGATTGGCAGGACCAGAGCTATGATGATCGGTAATGCCCTAGGCCTATAAAAAGGAGGTCCTGACCTCATTTCAAGGAGAAGAAGATATTAAACCCATCACTCTTAGTGAGCTCAGAAAACACCTCTCGAAGTCAGCGTGATTTCCATATCCAAATCCTTTTCCAGCCTTCACTTTTCATCATCCTTTTCATGAAACTTGGTGAACTAATTACCCTCCATCATCACCCAAGTGCAAGGGCTTCTCTCCAACATCCAAGATCAGGCTCAAGATCTTCAAAAAGGTCCAACTTTCTCAACTCTCTCTTTAAATTCTTCTAAATTCGCATTAATTTATTTTATTACTTGGCACTTTTATTCTCTCATCTCACATATCCTAATGTAATTTTTATCAAGTATTATTGCGCATATCTTATTTCCATATAAATAAAACCCAAAAAAAATAAGAAAAAGAGGGTTTGCTCATAAATTCCAAACAGGAATTCTCACACTTTTCTCATAACTAAAACACTTTTTCACACACACACACACACACACACACAAGAGAAGTCCCCAATTGGATTTATGGGATAAACCCCACCCTTCGTTTTGCATACGAACTACGTGGACTTTGATGGCTCTATAGGCTACGTAGGCATCTTGGGGTAAAACCCGAGACTCGAGTCATTTTCCTACTTTTTTCCTATTTTTTTCTATATTCTTTAAACTTAACTCTCTTAGACTCTCTATATACATATATTTGTTCTTAGTGGCGTATTATCCCGCATACGTTATCGTTCCCTTATAATGATCAACGCTAGGATAATCGCATAAATCCTATTTTCTAATATTACTTTTAGGAACATTCCTACAGATGACTCGCTTTATCTCTTCCATGATACAAGTCGATGATTCCTATCTCCACTACATATACACATGCACACATATCACGGGGAAATAAAGGAAATTAACAATAACCCATGAGAGACCGTAAGGGCAGAATGGGTGCCTAACACCTTCCCATTTTGTAACTTAGCCTTCGGACCCTTTTCGAATCATTTTGGTTTCGTATGTATCAATATGTCTTGGGATGTTGTCCTTCGGGATGGTTCCCTTTTCTTTTGTCTTTTTTGAGTAAAATAGACTGGGTAATCCATCTCTCTACATTTTTCACCTCATCATCGACGCCGACCGAAGCACTCTCGAGAGGGATGCGCAGGACCAAGATCCTTTCGAGATGAAGAGACACACCCTCTTCTTTGTCCCTCCCACTGCGAGGATTGGGGGATGGCCACAGTGACGACTCCGCTGGGGATTCTTATTTTGACGTCTAGACTCTATTTACATGGGTGTTATATTTGCTTATATTTTCCCCTATTTTCATGCCCCTTTTACTATTCATGCATAGCTCATGATTATGTTTCTATTCACACACTTGTAGAAGATTATCCATGTACACTTCACACCACGTGCACCTAGGGTCACATATGTCCACATGTTGCACACATCACCCATCCATACTTGGTATACGATTGTTACTTGTACTTTTCTCCCTGTTGGGCATGATCAAGAAAGATACTCTCATCATAAGATACTAATAAGCAAATCATGCATGATTCACACGACATCACCAAAGAGGAGTGTGATTGACCAAATTTTACCCAATAACTGGAGGGTCACGTCATGATGGGCACTGGTCTGGCAGAGCGCAGTTAGCCTAAGCGATATGACTCTCACCTTCCATTGGCCAAGAACCTTCGACGTATATCGAACGGTTCCACCGCATCGTACCATTTGACCGAAGTCATAATGTGAGGTATATC
This sequence comes from Sambucus nigra, assembly GCA_949130495.1. Lineage (NCBI taxonomy): Eukaryota > Viridiplantae > Streptophyta > Magnoliopsida > Dipsacales > Adoxaceae > Sambucus > Sambucus nigra. The sequence goes on along the minus strand of OX422216.1, from coordinate 327,312,852 downwards.
GCAGGGAACTCGTTCAAATACGCCAAGTATATTGAATCCCCTCACACACATACCGTCCCCACGAGGTATATAGTGAGGTAATTCACCTACACCCAGGTATATCAAATGGCTTGTCCACACGTACCAATTGCCCTCAAAAGCAAGACGTATATCGTGGAAGCCACGCCAAAGGGGGGAACCCTTTCCGATTCACCAAACCAACTACATACCCGCATATAGGTGTCAAGCCTAGTACACACATTTTAGATTGCCAGTTTTGACCCGAAACTCTGCCGAAATTTCGGGTCGGCCTACTCCTAATTTTTTGCGCATTTTTAAAACGGGACCCTGCCCGTTAGCCTAGTTACAAGTCTATCCATAGCTTTGCATATGTTACAAACCCAACTTTTCCAGGCTCGGGTCCCGTCCGACATTTCATTTTGCATTTAGGAGAATTTAATACAAGTGAGAACATAATAATAATAAACATACTGAGACCTAGCTCCAAAAATATTTCTCCTTCCTTTATTAAAAATCCAAAAACATTTCTCCTTTCTTTATAAAAAAATCCAAAAACATTTCTCCTTTCTTTATAAAAAATTCAAAAATATTTTTCCCTTCTTTATCAAAAATCCAAAAATACGTCTCCCTTATTTATCCAAAATCCAAAAATATTTTGTCTTTCAATCTCAAAAAGAAAAAAATGTTAAAAATATTTTCCTTCTTTCTTTTAAAAAATAAATCCTATTTTACGCCTTCTCAGGTTGATCGTACGCCCTTGGCCTGGCTCCGTATTGGCTTCGGTCTTTAGTCAAATCACCCTGGAGTTCTGTCCGTTCCCCTATTACTTCTTCTGAGTCCCGTATCCATCCAGTTTCTATGGAGAATACAGATCAAGTACCAGTTACACAGCCAGATCTGATGGTAGTTTTAGCTCAGCTCGTGTCCAAGATTGACAACCTTCAAACTGAGGTTTGAGAGATGAAACGAAACCAGGTTCCTGTTCCTCAAGAGCCCGAGGCCCTATTACCTCATGTTATGGGTCCACCCGAGCCTATCTGGGTTCCTAAAGAGTATCAGCACGCTCCGCGTGCCCCTCCTGTTAATGGGCCGCCGCCTGCCTAGCTTCCTATGCCAAACCTTGCCCAGCCTGGGGCTAACTTGCCTTTGATCATTGATCCAAAAGAGGAAGAGTTTAACAAGGTCAAAAAAGATCTCAAGATGCTAACTATGAAGTTTAACCAAGTCATAATCTCTGGGAATTACATGGACTACACACACATGTCGCCTTATCCTAAGGCAAGGTTACCCGAGAAGTTCAAGATGCCAAATATCGAGAAATTCGGAGGAAGTGGACACCTGATTGTTCATCTTCGCAGTTATCACCATTACATGACCCTCCTTGGGGCTTCTGAAGAAGTGATGGCCCAATTATTTTAGCAAACTTTGAAGGATAGCGCCCTCCGATCATTTTTATCTCTCGAGGAGTCTAGAATCCGTAGCTGGGAGGATGTAACCCGAGAATTCATGTCGCTGTATAAATACAACAAACAGCTTGAGGTCACCCGCCGTGATTTAGAGTTGCTCAAACATAACTATGGGGAATCTGTCAGTAACTTCATAGACCAATAGAGGGAAAAATCAGCCACTATGACCAATCAGCCATTCGAGGAAGAACAAGTCAGCATAGTGAAGAAGAACTTCTTGCCCCATGTCCGAGCAACTATGGGAGGACAATACTATCCCCACTTTCGAGCTCTCAGAGAAGCAGGAGTATAAATTGAGGAAGGTCTTGCTAAAATAGAGGTTGAACCAAAGAAAGTGTCTGGACAGTTCACCCCCAGAAAATATGACAAACCTGCCAGTGCTGCAGTCTCAACCATCAACAACATCTCTCAACCAACCACTTCGTGGGCACCAGAAAGCACCCATGTCCCAGTCCAAAAGGAATACACCAAGCTCCAAGCTCCATGCTCCCCTCTCCAAAGTTTATCAAGCCCTGTTAAGCCAAAACCTTATCAAACCCTTGAACCCCCATCCATTGCCAAATCCACTTCCAAGAAACTTCAAGGCAGATGCCCATTACGCCTTTTACCAAACTGCTGGCCATACCACCGACCAATTCTCTCACATCCAAAACATTATCCAAGGTCTAATTGATCGGGGTACCATTTCCCCACCAGCCAATCCTAAGCCAAACACTACTCACAACCCAGTCCCAAATCATTCCAATGCCATCTTCTTAGAAGAGAGCCCAGAGTTTGATCCCTCAACTCAAATCACACCCATATACTCTCCCAAACCTCTCCAAACCTACTCATATTTCCTCCTATACCATGTTAGCCTCGCTGATCAGGCACTGTCACTCCTCACTTGAGCATGCATCGTTGTCCGTACCTGTTCTGAAAATGGAAATATCGAATTATCAGAAGTATTAAACCAACTCCTAGAGTTCGGGCTGAAATTTCCCTCAAAGATGATCATTGATTGCCAGAAGTTTAGTACACTATTCTTGGAGGCACAGAAATGGGCCCGAGAGTCAGACAGTTGGGTGGTACCAACCGATGAAGTCAGCCTAGATGACGTTGTCCAGATCATGGCAGAATCATTCAAACAAACCAACGATATTTGCAGTATGACCAAGTTGCTTGATACTCTGAAGCTATAAGGGCACCTAGTCCCTTTACCCTTATATCTCCTCGTAGAATGGGAGGACCTGTACGAGGAAGCCATCACAGTAGTGGAATGCATTGACTTTACATGAAAAGTTAAAATTGTTGTCACCGGATGGGGGGAAGAATTCGAAGATTAAAATGGAGAGCAAGATTCAGAGAAAAATGGCCCGGTAGCTGACATGTGTGGGATGATATCATTTGAAGAACTCCATGGAGAAATAAACAAGGTGGCAAAACAATTCGAGATCGACGAAGAAATAGGGTTCATGTTCTTCCCTTCTTCAGTAAATCACATGACCAGGTCAGGGAGGCATTAAGAGATCACAAGATCACTACCAACCAATGACAAAGGGAATGGCATTGAAAACTTTCCTATGCCAAAAATAACCCTCAAGGAAAGCAAGATCCTCGATCAACTAAAGAAAACTCAAGCTAACATCACTCTATGGGGGCTCTTCATGTCTTCCCAACTGCACATAAATTCTTTGATCAAGTTACTCACTTGACCCACAGTTCCTCCTTCTACCACACCAGAAGAAGTAATAAATTTAGTCAGATCCATGACCTCTAACCGAATACTATCCCTTTTCGTAGAATAAATTCTCAGAATTGGGCCAAACCACAATCATTCACTCAATATCTCCGTCTAAGTTATGGGGAATATCGTACCACTCTCTCTTATCGATAATGGATCCGTCTTGAATGTCTGCCCATTAAAAACCTTCAAATGCTTAGGACTGAAGGAAAGTGACCTCGCTCCAATCTCCGCTGCTGTACGTGCCTACGATAATACTCGTCAAGAAGTGATGGGATCCATAAAACTTGTAATAGGGGCTAGAACTATAAACCCTGTCATTAAATTCTAAGTTATTGACATCCCAGCTTGTTTCAACCTGTTGCTCGGAAGACCTTGGCTCCACAGTATCAAGGGTATGTCTTCCTCACTCCATCAAAAATTAAAATTCTTTGCCGACGGACGAGTCATCACCATTTTGGACGACGGCAACAATATCGAGGGTGCAAGCACTAACAATATAATCCTTGAGATACAACATGGGTCAAATGATATGCTCCTATCAAGATTTCGAGTTGAACCACTTCTACTCTCGATAGGGAACGATTTCAAAGAAAGGGTTTGTCCATAATAAGACCCTCATGGCAATGTCAATGTGATTCAGATGTTCAAAAACATGCACTTCATGCCCGGACGGGGGCTAGGACAAAGACATCAAGGGATAATTGAACCCATTAAATTGAAAAAAGCTTTACCTCCTAGTGGTTTGGGGTATCAACCATCAGAATAAGAGCTCAGAATAATCCTCAAGTATCGATTAAAGAGAAGACTAGACTGTATCCAGACTATCCTAGGTGACTCCTTGAATGGACGATTCATTAAAGAGGGTGAGTATTTCCTCTTTTGCAGCTTTTTGGAACATTGGTATGACCATACAGACAAAAACATAAAGCCTGGAATGGAGATCTTTTTCCAAGATAGCTACCCATGGGTCGAAAGTTCCCAACACCTTCTACAACCACTCATCAGAGATACAAAAGATTCTGAGGGAAGTGACTCTGAATATTCCTTCAAATTATAGACACTAGGGTTGACACTCTGCATGGTTCATTCAAGCACTACATCATTGGATCCATCCCACCTAATTAAAGTTATTGATACACCTCTCCTCAACTGGCATGCTGCGCCAGTTCTACTTATTGAAATCCCACCTAACCCCAATGTTTACCCTATCTCTTCTTCTGTTTCTATCCTTGCTCTAATGTAATCGAGACCTCCTTTGATGAGGTTCTCAATGTTGTTTTTATTATCAATGAAGTAAATGAAGATTTTGAGTATCTTATTGTGCCTTACATTAACTGTTTGGATTCTAATCAAACTTTTGATGATGATGATTTTGCAAATGAACAATTCTTAACTAATCTAAATAAGGTTAATAACAAACAACATAATCGCGTTCAAGTTAATGAAGAAGAAACTATTATTGTTAACCTCGGTTCTAGTAGCCAACTGTGAGAGATTAGGATAGGGTCTACCCTCGATGAGCATGAGCGCGCACAACTCGAAGAATTATTAAAGGAATTTGTGGATGTCTTTACATGGTCCTACGACGATATGCCCGACATTGATCCTGAAATATCTCAGCATGAGATCCCCACTCTTCCAGATTACAAGCCGGTTAAACAAAAGTTGAGAAATCTCCACACCGAATGGTTGTTCAAAGTCAAAGAAGAAGTGATCAAACAGCTGAACGCGAGCTTCATTCGCGTGATCGAATATCCCACATGGCTAGCCAATATAGTGCCTGTACGGAAATCAGAAGGGAACGTTCGGGTGTATGTAGACTACCGGGACTTGAATAGCCTCTCCAAATGATGACTACCCGCTACCCAATATCGACATGATCGTGGAAAACACAGCCAGTCGTGATCTCAAGTCATTCATCGACGGGTTTGTCGGGTACAACCAAATTAAAATTCACCCAGATCATCAAGAAAAGACCGCATTCATCACCTCATGGAAAAACTTTTGCAACACTGTTATGCCATTTGGTCTCAAGAATGCTGGGGCTACCTACCAAAGGGCTGCCATAACCATCCTGCACCATCTGATTCACAGAGAAGTCAAGGTCTATATGGATGATATTATTATCAAATCCAAAACTAGAGAAAGTCATATCCCATCTCTCCGAAAGTTCTTCGAACGATTGTGATGATATCAGATGAGACTCAATCCACAGAAATGTGTCTTCGGCATTACAAAGGGAAAAATCTTAGGATTCATGGTCAGTGAGAAAGGGATAGAAGCAGATTATGCCAAACTGAAAGCCAAACTTGAGACGCGACCTCCTCGAACAGAGAAAGAAGTCTGTGGTTTCCTTGGGAAATTATAATACATCAGCCGGTTCGTCAGTTAGCTAACCTCCATCTGAGAACCTATCTTCAAACTCCTTCGAAAGAATTCAACCAAAGTTTGGAACGAGGCCTGTCAAGAAGATTTTGACCGAATCAAATAATATCTTACCCAACCTCCAATACTCATGCCACCACAGCCTAGTCTCCCCTTGCTCCTATACCTAACCATAATCGACACTACAACTCGGGATTTTCTAGCCCAATACCTTAAATATTCTCGTAAAAAAAGATCCATCTATTATGCCAGTCGCAAATTGGATGGGTACGAAATCAACTACACTACTTTAGAAAGAATGTGTCGCTCTTGTTTAGGTCATCTAAAAGTTACGACACTACATGCTTGCCTTCCCTATTAAGCTTGTATCTCAAATGGACCCCATCAAGTACCTGCCTGAGAAACCCACCTTACCTAGTCGAATAGCCCGGAGATTGATGCTCCTAGCTGAGTTTGATATCGTGTACATCACGCAGAAAGACATGAAAGGAAGAGCCATCTCTGACTACCCCATAGAAGAATCTGATGACTTGATCTCTGAATTCCCAGATGAAAACATCATCTACGCTGCTCAAGACAATCTTCGATGGCAAATGTTCTTTGACGGTGCATCCAATAAAAATGGATATGCCATTGGGATACTTTTGATCGCCTCAGATGACTCCCATACTCCCATGGCCATCAAATTGGATTTACCCTACACCAACAACATGATTGAATATGAGGCATGTACGGTAGGCCTCAAAGTTGATCTTAAGAAATGTATTCAATGCCTAGATGTCTACGAGGATTCTGCCCTCATCATTGGTCAAGTGCTCAGAAAATGGAAAGTCAAGGATGAGAAACTCCAACCCTTCCATGCCCACTTAGAAGAACTAGCCTCTCAATTCTAAGGCATCACCTTCCACTACCTACCTCAAGCAAAGAATAACCTGGACGATGCCCTCGCTACCTTGGCCTCTATGGTCGATATGCCCAAGGGAATAACAATGACCCCCTTTCTAGTCCAAAAGCAAGACAAACCAACCCACTGCTACCACATTGAGCTCATCTCCAAAGAAGATCCCGAGCTAGCCAATTACTGGTATTATGATATCTGGCACCTTCTCAAGCATGGTAGGTATCCCGAGGGTTCCAAAAATAAAGACCGATCAACCCTCTGAAGACTGGCCACCCGGTACATCATCTATCATAAAGCACTATTTAAGAGAAACTTTGATGGAACCCATCTACACTGTATCACGAGGGCTGATATTAAAGAGGTAATGCAGAGAATCCACAACGGGGAATGCGGGACCCACATGAATGGCCACATGCTTTCCAAGAAGATCGTACGATAAGACTACTACTAGACCACCATGATCTAGGATTGCACTGCCTATGTTCGGAAATGCCTCAAATGCCAACAGTTTTCCAACCTTCAACACCTGCCTCCACGAGAATTATACAATATAACTTTTCCCTGGCTGTTCTCCACCTGGGGCATCAATATTATAGGGAAAGTTACACCCTAGGCCTCCAAGGATCATGACTTCATCCTAGTTTCCATTGATTACTTCACCAAATGGGTCGAAGCTGAGTCATACGCAGTCCTGAATGCTAAGAAAGTGGCCAAATTCATTAAGAAAAATCATCCGTCGATATCGGGTCCCGCACGAGCTAGTGTCAGATAACGGGTTGCATTTCGAGGCAGAAGTCATAGAAATGGTTAACGAGTATGGGATTCAGAGACACAAATCTTTTCCATACCATCCTTAGACTAATGGTGCAGTCGAAGACACCAATACAAATCTCAAATCCATCATCAGTAAGATGACCGAAAGCTATCGAGATTGGGCCAATCGAATCCCATACTCCCTCTGGGGATACCGAACCTCAATCTGAACATCTACTGGGGCCACCCCTTAATCTCTAGTCTACGACATGGAAGCAGTCCTACCTATGGAGCAGGAAATACCCTCGTTATGTGTCATGCTTGAAAGCAAGGTCAGTGAGGAGTACTAGCATCAAAGCCGTCTCGACGAGCTGTCACTCTAGGATGAAAGGAGACTAAAAGCGATGTATCACATATAAGGGTACCATCACCGAATAAAACTTTCATTTAATAAGAGAGTCAAGGACCGTGGTGTCCGAGAAGGGTCTTTTGCCCTAAAAGAAATAGTAGATCCCATCTGGGACCCAGAGGGAAATTCAATCCAAACTGGAGCGGCCCATACATTGTAAAGAAAATCTTGTTTGGCAGTGCCCCCATGCTTACCTACCTAGAAGAAATAGTTCATCCAGTCAACTTGGACCGTCTCAAGAAATTTTACCCCTAGTTCGAAATCTCGGTACGCTACGACTCTTCTCATCTCCCTTCTATTCTAAAAAATAAATAAAAAAATCTCTTCATTTCCCTCTACCCAGAACTACATGGGTCTGATCCTCTATAAGAACCATTTAAAAAAAACCTTTAAAAAAACCCAGAGGTACGTAGGCAGCTCATACATCTTACGTGGGCACGACCCCTTTCTTTTTCACAAAAAAACTATTCTTTTCATATCTCCGAGAACGACAGTTCATTCTAAAATATATTTGAACAAAAGGATTATGCATGCCTTAGAGATCGGTATAGATAATTCAAAAATATAAAATTCATCAAAAGGCACAGCTGGATGATCAAAAACTTGTTTATTTCAGTAATTAGAGCTTAAAGTGCTATTACAGGAACGGATGACTCCCCCTACCTTCCTAAAAATCCAAACAAAATTCCCAAATTTATTCTCCATTACAAAACAAACTCTCCAAGATCCCACGCACAACTACCAGAGGATCCCACTCCATCATCATCATCATCTATATCCTGGGGTCCCCAAGCTTCCCCTGCATGAATAGAGTGTCGCAGATGCTCCATGGACCGATAAGCTCGAACCAACCTCAGAAAAACTACAACACCTCCCTCCATGGTATCAGATAAGATAAGATAAGACATCTTTGTCCAGTCTCCACTGCCAACATCTTGCTGACCACTCTTCTCCAGAACCACGTCATATAATCCCCAGGGATGTGCCAAACTCTCTCAACAAACTGAGAAGGATGGGTCGATGGACGCCGACTCTCCCATAAAGAGCCAAGACGTATGCGCAAATACTCTGTCAAATATTCTATCGGAAAGAACTACAGTGTTCGAGGTGGCACAATATGCTCCCATCCAAATTGGCGTAGAAGTCGCCAAGGCAAATAGAAAGAGGTCTGTCTGAAACCAACCAGACGGACATTCGAGTATTCTCCTAGCTCCAGAATAGGCAGCAATTGTCCCCACCAAGGCACTGACTAGTACATCCCTATGCTCCACAAACCAGTTCTCCCAGCTCTCAATATCCATACCAACACTGATGAAATGGCGCGAAAAAAAGTTGGGTACAACCGAAAAAGGGTATTTTGGAGGAGTCACTAGGTGGAATCTTTCAGACAACCACATGAGCAACATCATAGGCTACCCCTCAAAAAGTTAGAACAACCTTTACTCCAGGCATCCAGGCCATTTTGAGTCTCCGCTCGTATCACCATTGCAGGATTGTAATGGTAGGACATTCATAACGTAATAGCTGCAAGTTGTGGGTCCAGCAGCAGCTCCACAGTCACCAACAGTAATTTTGAAACCAAGCCTAGAATGACGGCTTCGACATATCCAACATAACCAACCTCCTGGAAATACATGGATCGCAGCACCACCAAAAGATAAATCATTCCTCCAGTGACCAAGGATTTACCCGCCGAGGGTGAGACACGAAGAAGTCCAACCAACAGATCCCCAGGAGATCGGGAAAATTCAGGCATAGCAGCCGCCAAACTAGGATTTACTCCCGACATGGTAGAAAATTCTTCATAAGTCGGACAGACTTCTTCCAAGACAAAGCAAAATACATGGTCTTAAGGGTACCAAAATTGTACCACCGCCATCAGCATGTTCCATTCTATGGGTCGATTATGCCATAAAGAGGCTCGACGCATGTTGAAAGCATCGTAGTCGACATTGTAGGAGCACATAGCCTCCAAAGTCTCGAGGTAGCTGGCAAACTCAACACTACCAGGGAGAGCCATCTCACAGAATAAGAATGTTAATATGTGAAGGTGTGATGAAAACACTCCACCCTTACCCCTCTTTTATACTTGAAAATCCTCACAAAAGACATAACCCCTGCAGAAATTGGAGGAAATCCTGCCCCATAAGGTACCAAAGGCTGAAGAGGGTACCAATCAAAGCTTTGAATTGATGGGGCTGGATTGACCTACCGATAGGCAGGACAAGGTGCTTGTCGATCGACAACCCCATACTTTTGGAAATTTCCCTTTTTCCTCTTTTGTCAAATTCAGAAAACTCAATAATAATAAATCGATATTCTCAATAGAATTTCAAATATCCCCTTTCCATCTTTATATGAATTCTCATTTTAAATAAAACTTTCCTTCAAATCCCAAAAATATTTCTTTTTACGGTCTCAGGAGCAAAGTAAAAAGCACATATGCATGCATTCATTAACTCATCATTAACCAAAGATAATCAAAAAACTTCGTTACATTACATAGATATATTTCTGTATTACATCAATCTTGCAAGAAATAAAGAAAATAAAAAACAACAAGACTCAGCCCGAACCCACATTCTCTCTCTCTCACTTACCCTTCCCCCTCTCTCCTAAGAGCTTATGTCACTGCGATGTGCTCTCTTTCCCCTACGACGAGATGACGCACCACCGCTACCTGAACCAGACTCCACCTCGGATGAGGCAGACAGGACCAATCAAGAAGGAATAGGAATCGTGTCCCGAATATGGGCAGTCATCGAAGATATCCACTCCCTAATATCCCTCAGCCAAGTGGTGGACACCCGGACTTGCTGCAATAAACGGAAAAATCAGTATCAAGCAGAAAAGATCAAAAGAAACAAAAAAGAAGAAAAGGAAAAGAGCAGAAAGATATACCAAAGGATAAAGAACCTCCTGTGTCAAGCCCAACTCCTCATGGTTCATCACATGAGGACGACGAAACATAGGCACCATCCCTCCATCATCCCTCCGGATGTTGTATGAAGGGGTATGCAACCGCACAAAGGGAACCTCTGAAGTCATCGTTGCCGCAGATGTCGATGGACCGCCAACGCTGTGGGAGGACCCCATTGGCCGACTCGAACCAGCAGGAGGGAAGGGCAGTGCATCATATATGATGGGCGCCATCATCCAACTCGTCACGAAGTCCATATAATCATACGGCACAGTTGTATCGGTGTACAAAAGATAGGGCTCTCCAATCATCGCTATGATCCTCGCATCCTCTGGCAATAGCCCCTCCCACCTCATAGACATAGGGGCCTCGCAGGTCGCACCACCACCTCCTCCTTAATAATATGTCGAACCACCCTCTCCCCGAGATACCAAGAGTGGCCAAACTCATGTGCCAATAAATGCCTCATCTGCGCATTCACTCCAGTCAACCTCATGTCCTGAATAGTCATCCTCCAAGAGTAAAAAGTCACCTAAAAAATCCCCAGCAGATATGAGTCAAATACAGAGTCAGAGAACACAAAGACCAGGACTGAATAAGAGAAAAGTCTTACCCTATCACTAGTCAGGCCATTCAAGACCTGACACACCGCCTTCACTGGGAGAGACCTCCTCGACTGCTGATTGGCCTTCCGCCACTGATACAACCGACAAAAGTCCCCAACAGTCTCATCCTTCAGAGCGATCAGCTGGGTATTACACCTAATCACCTCATAGAACCACGTCTGCCAAAGAAAAGAAATCCACAATCAAAAGAGACGCATAGGGGAAATTCGAATGCATGAAAAGAAAATGCGCAAATTAAATAATACCTCAAGAAGATACATGGCTCCAGTGAAAGACTTCCAGTAGCACCGGCTGAATGCATCCAGGGAAAAATGAAGGGTCTCCAAAGCTAGGCTCCCCTAATTATATAAAGGGATGTTAGAAAACATCCTCAAGTATGGAAAAAACCATAAGTGGATGATGGCACCGCTCGACGCCACCAGAAATCCCCCCAGCACTAGCAAAATGAACAACCGGGCCATCTGCCTCACCTGAAGCCCGTCCTCCACATCACCCACCCTACTCAGTAAAACATCCTTCTAAAAAATATGTTACTAAGTCCGTTTATAAAAATAAACTATTTAAGTAACTCCGATCTGTTTTTTTAGGAAACTCTTTTCTTAAAAACCAAACTATTTGAACACAAGATGTGTTTAACAAATCAGTATGTACGAGATCTATTCAAGATTTGAATAACAGATTTATAAAGTAGTTTAAAAAACTTAAACTCAGCACAACCAATAATGAGATGAGGAGATGTAGAAAGATTATGTTCACGATGTTTTTTACGTGGTAAAACCTCACCAATTGAGGAAACATCCACGACTCCCTCTACGGAGTAAAATGAAAAATCCACTAAAACAAATATATGAGTTACAAACTACATAACTAACATGAAAACAACTCAGACCTATATAAGTTTAGGAATGTACCCTCTGGTGTCCTTATAACTTCTCTGCAGTTCTAATTGTAGATGTAGTTCTCCCAGTTTGTTAACTTCTGATTTGTTCCAGAACTTTACGTCGACTCTTTGTTCATAAGATCTTATTACCAACACTTTTCGTGTTGTAGGGTGAAACTGTTTGTGGAGGTGCTCTCTAACACATGCATGCACACACACACACTTATTAAGTACAAACAGTCCTAACAAATTACAGTAACACTATATGCTATGATCTTTTCTTTTTCTTTCTTCTTACAAAACTTAGAACCTTATTTGACCTTTAAATCAATCCCAGAATCCACGGATACCTTGCTAGGAAGACAGACAAGGTCTTAATCAATCTCAGAATTTAGAAAAGATTTTCGAGATTGAAAACCTCCAAGTGTGATTCCAACTAGGTCAAAGGTTTAGTTTTACAAGAACTAAAAACATAAAGCATTTATTGTTGATTTCAAAGTAAGCAAACGTTTTATAGAAAATAATCAACAATATATTTCTCAAGATGAGAAATAAAGAATGAAACTAAGTGTAATGTAACATGAATAACTCAGTTATGAAATTTCTATGAAATCAGAAAGTAGATCTAAGTAAAAGTTTAAGTTGAAAATAAGATCTAACGAACAAGAGGTTACAGCAGCAATTACAAACTCAACTCAAACTCTCAATCACTCAAGAACACTCAGGGTAGTGTTTTGGATATGAAGGATTTTTGAAGAAGTGTTTGAGTTTGGATGTTAGAGGCTTTGACGAACAGTGTTAGGGTTTCTAACTCTCTCTCTTCTCTCTCTATTTCTTTGAAAAATGAAAATGGAAAAAGTCTTCGAACTCTGAGAATAGGGTTCCTTTTATAGGGTGAAGAGAAGGTTCGAGAGACTGGATCAAAACCAAGGGCCAAGATTAAGTCAAGTTAAATTGACTTAGATCGAAGGGTTCTAAGAACGCGGTGCTTAAACGATACCTGATTGGTTTAAAAAGTTGTACTGGGATTCACTAAGACAACATGCAGATCGTCGATAACCAATGATCCAAGGGTTAAAAACATACGCGTTTATAACTCAGTAAAGAAACACAGTCTCAGCCAATCAGATGAACGCAGGTGTTGGACAATAACAGGATATGAAACGCACGTCCTAAAGAAATTAAAACCACACCCTAAGGTTTACTCCGCTTTCAGATTCTACCCAAGGTAACATTAGGCCTATATACCCAACAAATTATATTTACAAATTGACCACAGAAACTTTTAAATCAAGTTTTAATTAAGAAAACCTTATTAAAAAATGTTTATAAAATCCCAAAAAATTATTAAAATTCAAACTTAGGGATTTAAACACACTCAACATATATACACACATTATTATGCAGTATGACATGCAATAAATAAATTCTACTGTGTGTGAGTGTTGGCAATTTGTTCTTGATCACTACAAGATAGAGAGATGAAGTAGCAAACCAACTTCTGAGGTACTTTGGTTTCTAGGGAGGACATAATTTTGTCACAATTTCCAAACTAGATGAGCACTTATACAATATAGACTCAAGTGAGTCAAAAGCATAAGGGCTTCAATCTCCCCCTTTGGAAATATGAGGCAAAATCTCCTTTGAGTAATCTAGGACTCGTAGGGCAACAAAAAATAAGAAAAAGCTATTCGTATCAAAATTCTATCTACCCAATGCCTAGAAATTAAAAAGTACATAACTCAACTAAGTACATTTAATACCCTATTACAACTGTTGAGAGTAACAGTACAATAAGAACCTGCAATAAATCACTAAGATCAAGCTGTTTAGCATATGTAAGAATTGAATAGACTCAAATTTCTCCCCCATTTTGTCTCAAATGGACAAAGGAAAAAACTTGGATAAACAGCAAAGTTATTAGTCAGCATAAACCATACCAATAGATTTACGTAATGAAATGAATCTATTATAATCTAGAGGTTTGGTAAACATATCTGCGAGTTGTAGATCAGTAGGAAGATAATTGATTTCTAATTCCTTAGATTCAACCAATTCGCGTATAAAATGATGTCTTATTTTAATATGCTTTGTTCGCTAGTGTTGAACAGGGTTTTTAGAAATATTAATCGCACTTTGATTATCACAATAGAGATGCAATTGGTTTTCTTGAATACCACAATCACTTAGCATTTGTTTAAGCCACATTAATTGAGCACAACAGCTGCCAGCGGCTATGTATTCAGATTCAGCTGTCGAGAATGATGTGCAGTTTTGTTTTTTACTACTCCATCCTACCAAGTTATTACCTATATAATAACATGCTCCTGATGTGCTTTTACTATCATCAGTACACCCAGCCCAGTCAGCATCAGTGTACCCAATTATAGTGCTTGGTGTGTCATTAGTGTACCAAAGTCCTAAATTTAGAGTGCCTTTTACATATTTAATAATACGTTTAACAGCATTCAAGTGGCTCTCTTTAGGGTTACTTTGATATCGAGCACATACACACACAGCATACATAATATCAGGACGCGAGGCAGTAAGATATAGTAAGGTTCCTATCATACTACGATATAGAGTAGGATCTACAGATTTTCCATTTTCATCTTTAAAAAGTTTTAGCGTAGTACTCATGGGCGTTTTAGCATCTTTAGCACTCTCGAGGCCAAATTTCTTTACTATCTCTAAAGCGTACTTGGATTGCGATACAAATAATCCTTCTGAATTTTGTTTGACTTGGAGGCCTAAGAAGAATTGTAGCTCCCCCATAAGGGACATTTGAAATTCCTTATGCATAGTTTCAGAGAAGGATTTGACTTCTGAGGGAGAAGTTGATCCAAATATAATATCGTCAACATAAACTTGAGCAATAGTGATATGTTTGTCAAAATGTTTGACAAAAAGAGTTTGGCCATTTCTGCCTCTTTTGAAACCTTTATCTAAAAGAAAACTGGAAAGACGCTCATACCAAGCTCTAGGATCTTGTTTAAGGCCATACAAAGCCTTTTTCAGACGAAATACATGATTTGGATATTTAGGGTCAATGAACCCTTTAGGTTGTTCTACATAGGTTTTTTCAACCAGTATTCCATTAAGGAACGCAGATTTGACATCCATTTGGTACAGTGTAAAATGCATGTGGCAAGCTATAGCAAAAAGCAGACAAACAGATTCTAAACGAGTAACAGGAGCAAAGGTCTCGTTAAAATTAATTCCTTTTATTTGAGAGTATCCTTGAACAACTAATCTAGCTTTATTTCTAATTATTATCCCATTTTCATCAGTCTTATTTTTGAAAATCCAACGTGTGGCCAACAACCTTTTTGTGATTAGGACGTGGAACAAGATACCAAACATCATGAATGACAAATTGTAAAAGTTCTTCCTGCATAGCAGAAATCCAGTGAGAGTCATTCAATGCCTCATTTACATTCTTTGGTTCCACAAGGGAAACAAAACATGCATATTGTGCATAGTTTCTTAGTTGGGATCTTGTACGCACTGGCTCACTAGGGTTACCAACTACATTATTTATGGGATGATCTTTAGAAACCAAGTTAGGTACTTCAGGTGTCTCAATAGGTAATGAATTATCCATTTCAGAGGAGTCATTTTCTAAAATATTTGTAGACTCTTCCTCAATAGTAAATTCACCAGTCTTGATTTCTACAGTAGTGTCACTAACAATTACATTTATGGATTCCATCAAGGTTTTAGTGTGAAGATTATACACTCGATAAGCTCTACTGTTAGGCGAATATCCTAGAAATATGGCTTTATCTCCCCGGCTCTCAAATTTGGATAAGTGTTCCCTATCTTTGCATACATAGCAAGTACTGCCAAAGGTTCTAAGATATTTGAGATTAGGCTTTTTATTGTACCAAAGTTCGTAAGGGGTTTGTTTGGAATTATTTCTAAGATAGACCCTATTTATAATGTGACACGCAGTACGAATAGATTCTACCCAAAAATATTTAGGTAAATTCTTGGCATGTAACATAACACGTGCCATCTCTTAAAGGGTACGATTCTTTCTCTCCGCAATACCATTCTGTTGAGGGGTCTTAGGAGCACTGAACTCGTGTTTATAACCATTATAGTCACAGTATTCTATAATACCAGTGTCTTTGAATTCACCACCTCTATCACTACGAATTCTATTCACTTGAGTATCATTTTTCATTTTCAATCCTAAGAAGAATTTTTAGGAAGGTTTGAAATGTTTCATACTTTTGTTTTAAGAAGGCTACCCAGGTAAATCTAGTGAAGTCATCAACCATAACAAGAATGTAACTGTGTCCACAGAGACTAGCAGTTTGGGAGGGACCCATTAGGTCCATATGGATGAGTTCTAATGGATTAGAGGTAAGAATATCATTGACTTTCTTATGAGGTGCCTTAACAATTTTACCTTCCTGACAGGAACCACAGATAAGATTGGGTATAAGTTTGATTTTAGGAACTCCTCTAACTATTTCGTGAGAAGTCAGTCTACTAAGGTTATCGTAATTTATATGACCCATTCTGTTATTCCATATCTCATTGTCATCCATTCTGGAAACATTACAGATTTCAGAATTGTTCATGACAGTGTAGCAATTGTCAGGAGTTCTGAATCCAGTAATTATGCATTCACCTTTTCATTTAAAATTTTACAATTGTTCTTTGAAAAGGTAACAGTATGATTTGAGTCACAAAATTGCGATATGCTAAGTAGATTTGCCTTTAGACCTTTGACTATAAGAACATCTTGAAGAATAGGAAGCCCATCTTCTTGGAGAGTTCTTTTGCCTATGATTTGAGATGAAACTCCATCACCAAAAATGACTTTACCACCAGCAAAGCTGGTTTTGTTTAAAAGTTTAGTTTCATCACCATTCATATGCTTAGAACATCTAGAGTCTAAATACCAACCAGATGATGTGTGTTCAGCTTTTAAAGCAGTAACAATAACATTACACTTCATCTGAGGTAATAGATCATCTTTTCTAACCCAAATTGCCTTAGTTTTCATCTTGCGCTTATTAGCTCTCAATTGATAAAATTTGCGAGCCTTGGATTTTTGCTGAAAAATGTTTTGCGCATGATTTTGAATTTTGTGAAAGACTTGAGCATTTGGTTTAGGAAAGTGCTTAGGATTCCTTCTAGGAAATGTTCTTTTAGGTTTAGTCTTTCTCTTTCTATAATTAGAGTTTCTATCTGGCTGTCTAGGAAGTATATAATTGTTGTGGTTCCTCCTAGAATAGTTAAAGTTTTGATAGATATGAGGATTATAGACAGATTTAACTAGTCTACTATCATAGCAACTATCAAAAGAGTGACCATATATGTCGCAGTAGGAGCAATAAAGATTGCTCAGAATTAGGGTTTCCTTAGGAAAGTCTCTAAACAAAGGTTTTGAAGAGTTTTGAGGCTGAACTCTATTCTTAGGTGTGACAGTCTTGTATGCAAACTCACTCTTCCTAATAGAAGGGCAGACGTATTTAGCCTTAGGTGAACTTTCATGTTTAGAGCAACTTGATTCCCCAATGTTAAAATTTTGATGTTTTGAGTCAAACTCAGTTTTTAGAGAATGAAAGTCTGGGCATGTTTCAATAGGTCTTTTGCCTCCTGACACAAACTTGATAGGTTCAAAAGATTTTATTTGTGTTTTCAAATTGGGGCAAAACCCTATTCCAGTTCGATCATCAGAATTGGTTTTTGATTCAGCAACAAATTCATCAAAACATTTTGAATTATTTTCAAATTTTGTAAATTTTTTTGAAAACAGTTGCTGTCTTTTCTTTAGTTTGCTCCAATTCTAACAATGTCCCTTTGTATTTTTTCTCCAGAGTTTCATTTGTTTCTTTTAAATTTCTGAGTTTTTCATCAAACATTTTGATTTCGCTTTTGTGAGTCAAACATTGGGTAATATATTCTTCAGCATTTAGTTTGACCATTAGGCTTAGATCTTCCAACTTTTTGGTAAGTTCTTTCACAATTTTTTCTAGTCTAGCGCTTTTCTTGAGAGTTTTAGCATAAAGTGTGTGAATGTCAGGGAGGTCTTCATTGTTCGAGTCACTAAGTGTGGTGTGTGGAGTGACCCCTAAAGATTCATTTTTTAAACTCACACACCCATTGACATCGTCATTATCGCTATCCCTTTGACTCACACACCCCGAAGTAGAACATGCAACATTCTCAGTAATCAAAGCATCTAAACCAGTATAAAAATGATTCTCAATAGCAGGATTAGAGTTACTAGAAACATTTTCATACACAAGCATAGGCACATCATCATTATATATGATCTTGGCAAAGAAAGACATGCAAGGATCAAAAACATCAGATGACTCAGGTTCCTCCTTTTCAGAGTCACTTGAATCATCCCATGTTTTGCAAATGTTAGCTCTAGTGTGTTTGTTTTGAGTGTTCAAGTTAACTCTACAGTCTTGTGCAATGTGCCCCAGTTTACCACATCTATAGCATTCAGTCTTCTTAAGGTCTCTATTAGGTCTAAAATGAGAGTCCTAGTGATTTTTGTCATGGTTTTTCTCATGAGGTCTGTGATTAGAGGAAGTTGGATAATTTGAATTGCCTTGTTTATTTGCCACTTTGTTTCTAAACTTAATGATTTTCTTAAACTGTTTTGTAATTAAAGCAATCTGATTATCCAAACTCTCTATATTGCATTCCTCATCAGAATCATAAGTGGGGAATATAAGCTCAGGCTTAGTTAACTTAGAAGAGAAGCTCAGATTGGAACTAGTCTGTTTCCTATGGGTTTGTGTCAATTGTTTCTTAAATTCTAGTTCCATTTCCACAGTTCTTAGTTTACTACTGAGTAATTCAGGAGTGAGATTTTGATCACACATTTCCTCAATAGCATATCTTTTGTTATCGAATTTCTGTGGTAATGATCTTAGAATTTTAGATACAATTTCATGTCTGTAGTAAGTCACCCCATTAGCATGAAGTTTGGTCACAATATCAGTCAGGTTCATATAGAAGTCATCAAATGACTCAGTCTCAGACATAATTAAGGAGTTATACTGCTGAATAAGCATTTGAGTTTTAGCAGCCTTAACTCTAGTGTCTCCTTCATGAGCAGTAACCAGGGTGTCCCAAGCTTCCTTAGAAGTGATACAGGATGAGATTCTTTTGAACTCATGTTCATTTATGGACATAAATATGGCATTCTTTCCTTGGTTATTATTTCTAGAAACTTGTTTCTCTTCTTGAGTGAACTCACTTAATGCTTTCTTAACCCTCTCATTACTTCCTTCGGTGGCTGGTTTAGTAGGAAAAGTGTAACCATTTTCAACATTGTCCTAGACATCATCTCCCAGAGTTCCTAGAATGAAAGCAATCATCCTTACTTTCCAGTAGGCAAAATTGGTTCCATCAAAGATTGGAGGTCTGATCAAGTTACCAAATCTTTCATTTTTCTCGTCCATATTTGATTTTCAGAAAACAATTTCAGAAACATTGGATCTCTTTTGAAAGAAGTTTACCAAGCTCTGATACCAACTGAAAAATATGTTACTAAGGCCGTTTATAAAAATAAACGATTTAAGTAACTCCGATCTGTTTTTTTAGGAAACTCTTTTCTTAAAAACCAAACTATTTGAACACAAGATGTGTTTAACAAATCAGTATGTACGAGATCTATTCAAGATTTGAATAACAGATTTATAAAGTAGTTTAAAAAACTTAAACTCAGCACAACCAAGAATGAGATGAGGAGATGTAGAAAGATTATGTTCACGATGTTTTTTACGTGTTAAAACCTCACCAATTGAGGAAACATCCACAACTCCCTCTACGGACTAAATTGAAAAATCCACTAAAACAAATATATGAGTTACAAACTATATAACTAACATGCAAACAACTCAGACCTATATAAGTTTAGGAATGTACCCTCTGATGTCCTTATAACTTCTCTGCAGTTCTAATTGTAGATGTAGTTCTCCCAGTTTGTTAACTTCTGATTTGTTCCATCACTTTACATCGACTCTTTGTTCACAAGATCTTATTACCAACACTTTTCGTGCTGTAGGGTGAAAGTGTTTGTGGAGGTGCTCTCTAACACATGCATGCACACACACACACTTATTAAGTACAAACCGTCCTAACAAATTACAGTAACACTATATGCTGTGGTCTTTTCTTTTTCTTTCTTCTTACAAAACTTAGAACCTTATTTGACCTTTAAATCAATCCCAGAATCCACGGATACCTTGCTAGGAAGACAGACAAGGTCTTAATCAATCTCAGAATTTAGAAAAGCTTTTTGATATTGAAAACCTCCAAGTGTGATTCCAACTAGGTCAAAGGTTTAGTTTTACAAGAACTAGAAACATAAAGCATTTATTATTGATTTTAAAGTAAGCAAACATTTTATAGAAAATAATCAACAATATATTTCTCAAGATGAGAAATAAAGAATGAAACTAAGTGTAATGTAACATGAATAACTCAGATCTGAAATTTCTATGAAATTAGAAAGTAGATCTAAGAAAAAGTTTAAGTTGAAAACAAGATCTAACGAACAAGAGGTTACAGCAGCAATTACAAACTCAACTCAAACTCTCAATCACTCAAGAACACTCAGGGTAGTGTTTTGGATATAAAGGAGTTTTTAAGAAGTGTTTGAGTTTGGATGTTAGAGGCTTTGACGAACAGGGTTAAGGTTTCTAATTCTCCCTCTTCTCTCTGTTTTCTCTCTTCTCTCTCTTCTCTCTCTATTTCTCAGAAAAATGAAAATGGCAAAAGTCTTCGAAGTCTGAGAATAGGGTTCCTTTTATAGGGTGAAGAGAAGGTTCGAGAGACTGGATCAAAACCAAGGGCCAGGATTAAGTCAAGTTAAATTGACTTAGATCGAAGGGTTCTAAGAATGCGATGCTTAAACGATACCTGATTGGTTTAAAAAGTTTTACTGGGATTCACCAAGACAACATGCAGATCGTCGATAACCAATGATCCAAGGGTTAAAAACATACGCGTTTATAACTCAGTAAAGAAACACAGTCTCAGCCAATCAGATGAACACAGGTGTTGGACAATAACAGGATATGAAACGCGCGTCCTAAAGAAATTAAAACCACACCCTAAGGTTTACTCCGCTTTCGGATTCTACCCAAGGTAACATTAGGCCAATATACCCAACAAATTATATTTACAAATTGACCACATAAACTTTTAAATCAAGTTTTAATTAAGAAAACCTTATTAAAAAAATGTTTATAAAATCCCAAAAAATTATTAAAATTCAAACTTAGGGATTTAAACACACTCAACATATATACACACATTATTATGCAGTATGACATGCAATAAATAAATTCTATTGTGTGTGAGTGTTGGCAATTTGTTCTTGATCACTACAAGATAGAGAGATGAAGTAGCAACCCAACTTCTGAGGTTCTTTGGTTTCTAGGGAGGACATAATTTTGTCACAATTTCCAAACTAGATGAGCACTTATACAATATAGACTCAAGTGAGTCAAAAGCATAAGGGCTTCACCTTCTGCAGCGAAAAACGGATGGAGTCCCCAGATACTATCCTCCCCACATCACCATGCGCCACCCACGCCGCCTCCGGTCTCACCCGCAAAGAGCGATCCACTTTTATATTCTCTCCATAGCAATCCAGCCCGAGTAGTTGTTGCACATCGATGGGATTCACAGTCATTTCCCTAAAACCAAAATGGATCGTATGGGTAGTGTCCCACCACCTCTCCCCCAGTGCGCATAAGACCGCCGTCGAACAAGGAATCTCATCCAGCACATACGCCAACCTCCCAAAGCCTTCTGATGATACCACCCAACGTACCCTAGGTGGAAGGTTCTCCTAGACTTCCTTAAGACCCGTCGTCCCGCGGGCACACATAGTCAATAAAGAAACATCACACCGTCAAAAGAAAAATATTGTCAGAATCCAAGAAAAAAAAGGAAAACCACCCAAAAAAGAATGCCAAAAGTTATTTTACTTACATAACCGCCAGGTTTCACCACCCTCGAAGAGCGATGACGAGACGGCTCCCATAGCAAAGTTCGCTCATCCGTAACTGGCTCGAAAGCATCAAAAGAGTTCTCACTCCCCAAAGCAAGAGGCGCCCTAGCCCTCCACTCCACATTTGTCCAGTCGTCAACAGCCAACCACTCCCTGTATACCATAGTGCTCACAAAAGTGGACATTTTTTAGAGATCGGAATGCTTGAACGATTCACAAAAGAAAATCATAGAAAGAGATAAGGCAAGAAGCTGTGAAAAATGACGGGGAACCCCTCCCTTTTTATAGGATGCCAAGGGTCATGCCGATCGGCACTGACCCCAAACCTACTGATCGGCACTACCCCGTTACCTTCTTGAGGCAACCCAAAAGTTTGTTCCACTACCAAATGGCACCCTATACACCATGCCGACCAACACCCCCCTTAAATTTTCGTACAAACACTCCCAAAAAAAACCCAAAAAACCCTGAAAATCCTTAGAAAATTCCTAAAAATCCCGGAAAGGATTTAGAACATTTTCACCAAGAAAATTATGCACTTCCTCAAGAGGAACCCCTATTTCCCCAGTGGAACTCTCAAAAGCCAAGTGAATCTTCTCCCAGCAATGTCCCCAAAGGTTTCAAGTTTCCCCGAGAAATACCTTCAAACCCTAGACCACCTAATCACTTCCCCAGTGGAATTTACAGCATCAAATTGGCATTTTACCCTGCAAAGTCTCCAAAAGATACGAGTATTTCCCCAGCAATCATCTCCCCAGCTCAAATCAAAATCACGAGGTAATTTTCCCGATAGAGTTCCCAAACAACATCTCAATTTAAACCCTCAGAATTGGCTTCGAGCCGCAGAATTGGTCATCTCAATTTAAGCTGTAAGAATTGGCTTCGACCCATAAAATTGGTCATCTCAAATTAAGCCCTCAGAATTGGCTTCAACCCGCAGAATTGGTCATCTCAACTTAAGCCCTCAGAATTGGCTTCGACCTGCAGAATTGGTCATCTCAACTTAAGCCCTCAGAATTATCTTCGACCCGTAGAATTGGTCATTACAACTTAAGCCCTCAGAATTGGCTTTGACCCACAGAATTGGTCATCTCAACCTAAGCCCTCA
Source organism: Sambucus nigra (assembly GCA_949130495.1). Lineage (NCBI taxonomy): Eukaryota > Viridiplantae > Streptophyta > Magnoliopsida > Dipsacales > Adoxaceae > Sambucus > Sambucus nigra. Next base: position 327,289,675 of record OX422216.1, on the reverse strand, counting down.
AAATTGGCTTCAACCCGCAGAAGTGGTCATCTCAACTTAAGCCCTCATAATTGGCTTCGACCTGCAGAATTGATCACCCTCATCTTCAAGCCCTAAGAATTGGCTTCGACCCATAGAATTGGTCATCAAACTTAAGCCCTCAGAATTGGCTTCAACCCACATAATTTCTCATCTCAATTTAAGCCCTCAGAATTGGCTTCGACCCGTAAAATTGGTCATCCCAACTTAAGACCTTAGAATTAGCTTCGACCAGTAGAACTGGTCATCACAACTTAAGCCCTCAGAATTGGCTTCGACCCGTAGAATTGGTCATCTCAACTTAAGCCCCCAAAATTGGCTTTGACCCGCTGAATTGGTCATCTCAATTTAAGCCCTCAGAATTGGCTTCGACCCATAGAATTGGTCATCTCAACTTAAGCCCTCAGAATTGGCTTCGACCCGCATAATTGGTCATCATAACTTAAGCCCTCAGAATTGGCTTCAACCCGCAGAATTGGTCATCTTAATTTAAGCCCTCAGAATTGGATTCGACCCACATAATTGGTAATCTCAACTTAAGCCCTCAGAATTGGCTTCGACCCGTAGAATTGGTCATCACAACTCAAGCCCTCAGAATTTGCTTCGACCCACAGAATCGGTTACCCTCATCTTCAAGCCCTCAAAATAGGCATAATTGACTTTGACCCATAGAATTGGTCACCCTCATCTCAATTCCTCAGAATTGGCTTCGACCCGCATAATCGATCACCCTCATCTTCAATCCCTCATAATCATCCTCGACCCTTTGAATCAATCATCCTCATCCTTAGGTCCTCAGAATCGACCTCGACCCTATGATCATCCTCTTTCAAAGGCATCATACATTATCTATTCGATGGCTATCTTTTGTTCCAAACTCACCCGCCGAGGGGCTCTGTAGACACCCTATTTTAACACCCCTTAACCTCTCAATAGGTCCCTAACACCTCCCTTTTTCGCTATAAACCTAAGTCATACCCCGGATACTGACTTAAAGGCCATCGGGCACTCCCAGGATCCATTTGACTAAAATTTAAACTCTTCAGTTCGACCAAAACTGAATGAATCTTCAAAGGGCACTGAAATCCCTTTCCAACGATCCATCCCATGCGCGATTCTGACTTACAGTGCGAATGAACAACCCATTTTCCCCCAAAACTTGATCAGGAGGTCACCGGACGCTCCTAGGCTCTGTTTGACCAAAGTCAACTCTTTATCTCGATCGAGACTGAATGAATCTTTGAAGGTCACTGAAACCCCTTTCCAATGGTCCACCTCGTGCGCGATTCTGACTTACGATATGGACAAATGATCCGTTTTACCCCGAAAGGTCACCGAACGTTTCTAGGCCCCGACTGACCAAGTTAACTCCCCAAATAGAGTCAAGATCTTTGGAATGTTGAAGAATATCTCCTAACCTTTCCAACGGTCTACCCCATTCGCGATTCTAACTTACCATGCGAATGAATGATCCGCTTGCGTCTGATAATTCCCCATCTAAAGGATCAATGAACGCTTCCGAGCCACATTTGACCTAAAGTAAACTCCCGAATTTGGGAGCAGTCCAAAGACTTTCAAAGGTCTCTAAATTACTTTTCCAACAGTTTGCCCCGTGCGTGATTCGGATCAATGATTTGCGCTCTACAACTAATTTTTTGAAGGAACTTAAAAGAGACTGCCAAACGGCAGGTTCCCAACCCTGCCTATCGGCAGTGTGACTAAACACACCTTTCGATTGGCAGGACTAGTGTAAGAGGTTACTTTATATTATAGACGGAGGCATAACCCCTTTGAAGTATGGTGATGATAAGTTAATTATCCAAACCCTTAGATTAGTGATAGAACACCAAAACAAAAACTCAATGAACATAAGACTTAGTTTAAACTCACAAATATCTCCTGTATAACTCAAAAAAGTAGTAAAGAACTTAGAAGTAACTTAGCTAGAGGGAGAGAGACGTAAGCACCCTACATACACCTTGGTAGGCAGACAAACACACCAAACACTCAAGGATATCTATAACGTATTAAAAGCTTTGTGATAAAATGATCATGGTGGGTGAATAAGACCTCTGGTTTTTAATAACTCTCTCTCTCTCTCTCTGTCGTGTATTCTCTCTAGCAATAACTTAGACTCTCAAAAAGATCCCCCTCTCCTCAGGGGTAGTTGGGGTCCTTAAATAGCCCCCACACCATCCCCGAGGTAACTCATTCATTAAAGACTGTGAAAGACATCCCTCATACTTTATGTCGCAACATTAAATGCCTGATGCACTAGTTGTCTCCATGTCATAAACATTAAATGCCAAGACATGCCTTTTGCCAACCACTGTGTGTCAGAGGGCTGTTGTCATAGAGGTGGCTTACCAACTGCCTGAAAGCCCCAAATACCACTGTGGTTTACTCAAGTGCATGTCTGAAATTGTTTAGCTAGCTAGTAACATCACCTACAGTAGATGTGACATTAAGTAGAGGGCTGTTTGGTTCACAGCCTAACGCCCGATGGAACTTTAAGATACTCCGCCCGAGGTTCCACGGTCAGGGTCCTTAGGTGTTTTACCAGGTGTATCTATGATGGTCAGGATAAGCCCCAATGGTGTCTCACTTCTCAATCCTCCAAACCAAGTCCCTCTAAAGTTCCCACAGCGAGGTCATTCGATAGAGCATGAAAGCTCTCCCAGGCCCTGCCAAGCCTGGTCTCTCGCGAGTATCATTTAACCTCACACTAAAACTCACTATTATTCTCGTTACATCATTACAACCGTTATATCTTACAGTCAACATAAACAAAAATACAATATGATTAACACAACACGCTAAAGTATGAGTTCCCATGCTAAGCTGACTCACTGAGTTGCCACACTAAGCTACCTCGGCTTATTAATTCCGAACACTGTTGCTAATGGGGGAATTATCCATAATCTCACGATTACCTTCAAGCCCCCTCTACATTTACCCCTTCGTGGAGAGATTTATTGTTGGAACAAGAAATTTCGGCACGAAAACTTCTCAATTCGATGAACCTTCTCTATGTGTAAAAATTCTGGCCTCCTTTCCTTTGTTAGAACCGCAGCGTTATAATCTCCAAAAAAAAGTAAAATTCTCCCTGATGTTCCTGAGCCGAAGCGCCATGACTTATTGGGGCTTTGACGAAGGGAGATCACCACTTTTTCCTTCTACTGAGCTTCAACCGTTCTAGCTTTTTATTATTTGAAATTCTCCCAAAAGGCCCGCTAACATTATCAAATACTCGTTTTGATTATTAGTAAGTGAAATTCTCCCTTGTAATGATTCGCTATGTTTAAAAAAGCAAAAATTCTCCCCGATGCAGCCGAGTCACCATTTAAACAACGTTTGGACTTGTGGCGAGGGGACATCGTAGCTTTTTTGAACCGTTGGGACATATTTTCCATTGGGAGTTATTGGATATGTCTGTCAAAAATTCTGGCGCCAAAACTCAAAATTGATGAAGAAGGCAACCCTTTCTATTCCCCATGCGTTACTTCGTAAATGACATGGCGTTGTCTTTTCAACTGTCAAAACACTTCGTAACAACAAAAACACTTGTTAAGGTTTTTCATAAACTCCACCTATATCGGTGACTTAACAACGAAAACACTTGTTAAAATTTTTACCATAAACTCCACCTATATCGGTGACTTAACAATGAAAACATTTGTTAAGATTTTCATAAACTGCACCTATATCGGTGACTTAACAATGAAAACACTTGTTAAGGATTTTTTCATAAACTCCACTTATATTGGTGGCTTAACAATGAAAACATTTGTTAAGATTTTCATAAACTCCACCTATATCGGTGACTTAACAACGAAAACACTTGTTAAGGATTTTTTCATAAACTCCACCTATATCGGTGACTTAACAATGAAAAAAATTGTTAAGATTTTTTCCATAAACTCCACCTATATCGGTGACTTAACAACGAAAACATTTGTTAAGATTTTCATAAACTCCACCTATATCGATGACTTAGCAACGAAAACACTTGTTAATATTTTCATAAACTCAACCTATATCGGTGACTTGATAACAAAAACACTTGTTAATATTTTTCATAAACTCACATATATCGGTGACTTAACAACGAAAAAACTTGTTAAGATTTTTTTCATAAACTCGACCTATATCGATGACTTAACAACGAAAACACTTGATAAGATTTTCTTAAACTCATTATTTCCTCTAACTGTCCTTCTTCGGAGCCTTGCCCCCATCTGCTCCCTCGGTGTACCCTACCCGTGGGGGCTGAGACCTTCCTCCCACAGGTTGTATCGGCTGCCTAAACATCATGGGCACCACCACCGGATTTGGTCGCCCCACCAAGGACATATTTCTTGCTGCTTTTAAGAACGCCGAAAAAGTCCCCTCGCGCATTTCATTAATGAGATGACATATGTACTCAAGAAGCATCCCCTCCACACAGATCTGTAATAATTCGGATTCTTTAGCCTCCTCCCTCACATCTAGGGATCTTTCCTGAACCTTCAAACGTACGCCGCCACTTCTTCCTCGGTTCGTTGCTTCTCCCTCCCCAGTTGGGTCAAAGTAAACTCATCTTCCGCCAGAAAGAACTTATAGACGAAAAAAACATGCATCTACTCCCATGTAGAAATGCTATCGGGAGCCAAATGGGAATAGCAGGTATATGCTTTATCGGTTAAGGATTTAGAAAACTCCCTCAACCTGAGCTTCTTATTATTAAAATGCGCCCCCAAATGTTCAACAAAGCACTTAATGTGCTCCTTCGAGTTCCCACCTTTCCCTGTGTATCTTTCAAAAATAGGAGAAATATAGTCCTTTAGATGGGGCTCATCGTTGTATTACTGAGGATAGGGTGTTCAAAAGTCATCGTAAACCGAAGCTACCTTCCCAGAAGATTGCGAGGAGGCTTGCATGAACTTCAGCATCTCTTTCTGCATCTCCTTCCCCATGTCCTCCATGAGTGATGCTACTGGGGTACCAACCAACGAAACTATGGGTTGAGTGCTCGTTGCAGCTAGAATAATCGTCACAGTTGGGGCCGTTAATACTCCTGAGGTTCCCATGACTGGATTCACAACAGAGGGTATACTTTCTGGGACTGTTCCCGTTACACCTGCACTCGGTGGGGCCGTTAGGGCTACCCCTGGTGTTATGAAGGCATTGGCTTCCAATCCTCCCAGCATTGTTGAAGTTGTCGGAGTTTGCAAAAACTCATCAAACTTACTCATGAGGAGCGCCACCTGAGTGGGTCCCAGCCCCGCACTCATGGAAACTTGTGTCACCCTTGGAATGCCTGTCGTCGCCTGAACCGGACGTACCTCTATTTGAGGAACCCCATCCCTTAGAGCCTCCACTTCTCTCGCAGCCTGCTCTTCATTATGCTGGATGTCATCAAAGTTGAGCCTTCAAGTAGCATTATCTTGCGCCATACTCCTTACTTAGAAGAATGCCTCCCCAGCGGAGTCGCCAAATGTAAGAGGGTACTTTAGATTATAGACTAAGGCGTAACCCCTTTGAAGTATGGTGATGATAAGTTAATTAGCCAAACCCTTGGATTAGTGATAGAACACCCAAACACAAACTCAATGAAGATAAAACTTAGTTTAAACTCAAAATCTCTCATGTATAACTCATAAAAGTAGTAAAGAACTTAGAAGTAACTTAGCTAGAGGGAGAGAGACGTAAACACCCTAGATACACCTTGGTAGGAAGACACCTCAAACACTCAAGGATATATGTCATGTATTAAAAGCTTCGTGATAAAATGATCATGGTGGGTGAATAAGACCTCTGGTTTGTAATAACTCTCTCTCTTTGTTGTGTATTCTCTCTAGTAATGACTTCTTAGACTTTAAAAAATATCCCCCTCTTCTCAGGGGTGGTTGGGGTCTTTAAATAGCCCCCCACACCTTCCCCGAGGCAACTCAGTCATTAAATACTGTGAAAGACATCCCTCATACTTTATATCACAACATTAAATGCCTGATGCACTAGTTGTCTCCACATCATAAACATTAAATGCCAAGACATGCCTTTTTCCTAACCACTGTGTATCAGGGGGCTATTGCCGCAGAGGTGGCTCACTAACTGCTTGACAACCCCAAATACCACGGTGGTTTACTCAAGTGCGTGTCTAACATTTTTTGTGGGCTAGTGACATCACCTATAGTAGATGTGACATTAAGTAGAGGGTTGTTTGGTTCACAGCCTAACTCCCGATGGAACTCCAAGCTGCTCCTCCCAAGGTTCCACGGTCAGGGTCCTTCGATGTTTTACCAGGTGTATCTAAGATTGTCAGGACAAGACCCAATGGTGCCTCACTTCTCAATCCTCCAAACTAAGTCCCTATAAAGTTCCCACAACAAGTTCATTCGATAGAGCATTAAATCTCTCCCAGGCCCTGCCAAGCCTGGTCTCTCGCGAGTACCGTTTGACCTCAAACTAAAACTCATTATTATTCTCGTTACATCATTACAACCGTTATAGCTTACAGTCAACATAAATAGAAATACAATATGATTAACACAACAATCTAAAGTATGATTTGCCATTCTAAGCTGACTCGCTGAGTTGCCACACTAAGCTACCTCGGCTTCTTAATTCCGAACATTGTTGCTAATAGGGAAATTATCCATAATCTCAGGATTACCTTCAAGCCCCCTCTACAACCAGGACTATGCCGATTAGCAATGCCTTGGGCCTATAAAAAGGAGGGCTTGGCCTCATTGCAAGGAGAAGAATATCTAAAACCCATCACTCTCAGCGAGCTCAGAAAACCCCTCTCAAAGTTAGTGTGATTTCCACATCCAAATCCTTTTCTAACCATCAATTTTCATCATACTTTTCATCAAACTTGGTGAATTAACTACCCTCCATCATCACCCAAGTGCAAGGGCTGCTCTCCAACATCCAAGATCAAGCTCAAGATCTTCAAAAAGGTCCAACTTTCTCAACTCTCTCTTTAAATTCTCCTAAATTCGCATTAATTTCTTTTATTACTTGGAACTTTTATTCTCTCATCTCACATATCCTAATATACTTTTTATCTAGTATTATTGCACATCTCTTATTTTCATATAAATAAAACCCAAAAAAAAAGAAAAATAGGGTTTGCTCATAAATTCCAAACGAGAATTTTCACACTTTTCTCACAACTAAAACACTTTTTTACACACACACACACATGTAAGAGAAGTCCCAGTTGGATTTATGGGATAAACCCTACCCCTCATTTTGCATACGAACTACGTGGACTTTGATGCCTCTATAAGCTACGTAGGCGTCTCGGGGTAAATCTCGAGACTCGAGTCCTTTTCCTACTTTTTTCCTATTTTTTTCTATATTATTTAAACTTAACTCTCTTAGACTCTCTATATACATATATTTGTTCTTAGTTTCATATTATCCTGCATGCGTTATCGTTCCCTTATAATCATCAAAACTTGGATAATCGCGTAAATCCTATTTTCTAATATTACTTTTAGGAACATTCCTACAAATGACTCGCTTTATCTCTTCCATGATACAGTCGATGATTCCTATCTCCACTACATATACACATGCACACATATCACAGGGAAATAAAGGAAAATATCAACAACCCATGAGAGACCGTAAGGGCGGAATGGGTGCCTAACACCTTCCCATTTCATAACTTAGCCTTCGGACTCTTTTCGAACCATTTTGGTTTTGTATGTATCAGTATGTCTTTGGATGCTATCCTTCGAGATGGCTCCCTTTTCTTTTTGTCTATTTTGAGTAAAATAGACTAGAGACTCCACCTCTCTTCATTTTTCACCTCATCATCGACGCCGGCTGAAGCGCTGCCGAGAGGGATGCGCGGGACCAAGATCCTCTCGAGATAAAGAGACATCCCCTCTTATTCATCCCTCCCTCCACGAGGATCAGGGGATGGACACAGTCTACAATGATTTAAAGATAAAGGAGCATCCTACAAAATGTTATAAACGATACATTTGCTTTAAAGAAAACCAGTCCAACACTTAAACGATTTACCGATGGGGATGGCAAAAAGGGTTCACGAATGACATCATGTGTGGAAACAAATTCCATATTATCATATAGTTTATGATCTAAAAGTTTCTCATAGGAACCCCGGGGAGAAGGATTTAAAGTTATTATTGCTCATGTATGACTTAGTTTCTTCCTCAAATGTTTCTATCACCGATGAGGCACATTAATCGAGAGACCTTCCTCTATTGGAACTTTTGGTGCAACTTGGTTTGGATAAACTTGAGAAATAGTGAAATCATCATCAAGGTGACATATTTTTAAAATAGCTAAACATCATATGTGCTAACAGGAATGGAATCCATCTTAGATAGAAGATTAGCTACCATTTGTCATGCTTCCTCAATAAGAGATGAATTTGTGGGTTTAATGGATTTTGATTTTATGGGACCTGCAACTATTTGATCTTTCCTTTTTGCACTAATGACCCCTTTATGGGATTTTCCCTCCTTTTCCACTTTAATAATCTCACTAACTAGGGGAAAATAGGGGAAAGTCAACAGGTACCTCAAGGTTGGTGGTGCTCAGTTCAAATACCAAGTCATCAATTCATTTATTCTTGAGACCAAGCCTATTAGACCTAAAACATTCCACAATAGGATAAATTAGTTAAATCCTTACAAATTCTTTGAATTGTCTGAGCTAGAAAGGCCAAATGTGGCAAATCCGGTTCATCAAAACATCATTTACCTTTATCTAACAAGAACAACCATCTTTCCATTAACTCTACACACAGAGAAAATACATTTCAATGTCTGAAGTCAAGGAAAGAGGTAAAAAAGTAATCATCAACTCTTCTTGGCAATGGAAAGAGGAACTCCTTGGTTAAAGCCAAATTTCCTTCCATAATATTGGGGTTGTAATATTTAATCTCTCTTTACCACTCAGTGAGTGAAGGGAGGCGACTAGGTGTAAGTAAACGAACCATATCCAATGAAGGATCATCACTTATAACTGCTTCGGAGGTGATTGGTCAAATTTTATAAGCTTTGTTCTTAAAAGAAGGACCATATTTTAGATTGAGTCACCTCAACGTAAGGTATATCGATAAAATCACTATGGACATCTATCATAGGAGGAAAATCCTTCTTGCTTTGTTTGTGATTCTAACGTAATAATCTAGGGCGTCTGATTGAGAATTTATTCATTGGAAGTTCCACTCGATCAATATTGGTGAACCCACTATAAAGGAACCCCATCAGAATATTTATGTTGGCAAAATTGGAAACATCATGTGTTTCAACATAACGATCCATGACAAAATGGGTTATGTCCAAACAAGTGTATAAATAGACCAATATTATAGCAGCTAGATGAATGCTAACTCCATCATCCAATCTTACAATAAAATTGATGAAATGTCTCTATGGTTGATCGTTGGGATTAACATGAAGGAATAATCGAGAGAGCATGCATACAATATAGGTTACTAACTCAGAGGTGTGATCTTTTCTAGTGCACAAGTACCATGCCCTTTGCCTTCTTCTCCTCTATTAACTTTAATTGAACCATATAAAATCATTTGATCAATCGAGTGAAAGTTTCCTTGGAGTAATCACCTACGTACTCACGTAAAAGTTTGTCTAGCTCCGTTTGATATTTACCTTGCTCATTATCTAGAGGTTGATCGTTATATGGAAGGGCACAACATGTTCTATCCACATCATCTCATATACATCTTCTAAAGTGACTGTGAACTCACCCCAATCGTCCACAAATGTGTGAGATAAATAGTTCCATCGAGAGATCAATGAGTGGAGATCAAAGTTGTTTTTGGAAAGGGTGAAATTGCCAAACCAATAAGATGCATTTAAGAGGCCTACTTTGAGAAGAACGTCCTCATAATTCTTGTAATTATAACTTGTCCAAGTAGCAAAACCTTCAGGTGAACCACCTGGTGCTTCAAACTCAATATTGGAGTAGGAAAAATCTAGCCTGTCCAAATAAAACCTCAAAATACCATTAGGGGATAGGTTCCCTCCCTCAGACTGATTCTCTAGTTCATCAGCTATAAGCAAAGGGTCATCTAATAGCTTCAAATTTATAAAGAAATCCCTACCTTCTCCCCAAATTTGTCTCCTTTTGTAAAAAAAATGGAGAGCGAAGATGGCAGTTAAAAATAGCTTCCCTCTTTGACAGCTCAGACGAAGGGTAATGCTTGAAACTTCATCAAAAAAATCTACAACTTTACTTAGTGAGGCCATTATTGTGAAAAGAAGATTATAAGAAGAGAAAATGATGTGAAAATGTTAGAGAAAGAGATCAAAACAAGTTATAATTTCTAAAGAGTGAATAAACATATGAAGTTTTGTTACTGAAAAGGAAGTTTGCGAAGTGTTAATGATGGAAAGGATTTAGACGGTTTTAAAGAGAGGAAAGATAAAGGCTTTTATAGGGTTTCTAAAAATTCTATCTGTTCACTTGCTTTTTATGTTTCGTAAAAATAGGTGACCATTTGAATTTTGGGGGTAAAACAATGGTTACACAAATAGATGTCTCTAAGATCATGATGAGGCTGCACGTGGAAATAGGTGATGGTAAAGAAAGAACTAATGATCTTGTAATTTAATGTGAAGATATATCAACGACCAGTGTTGCATTTTTTAAATACAAGCAGGCTTACATGGACACCTGCACAAATAAGGTTCTTTAGTTTAAGGTTATTTGGCAGACGATTTTTCAGTTTGATTTTCATGTCAAAATAGAGAAGTTGTGAATAATTAAAAGTTAAGATTGAAGGTGATTCGATTTACCTGGATAAAATATTTCAAAATTTCATGTTAATTGAACGAGGTGTTTCGTACAAAAACTTCTTGTTTACACACCAATTTTATCTACGAGGGGGAAAATGTAGGAGGGGATTATTTGTAAAACTCCGTAATCAGAGATAAGTTACTTCAATAAGGTAAAAAAAAGGACGTTGATGTTACAAAGATGAGGTTAATCAGAACACTTGAAAGATCAAGCCTTCCATTTTGAATAATCTTAAGGAATAACCAAAGTAGCTCAAATTTAAGGTTACCGAAGAAATTTCCACCGAAGACACAAAGGCCGAAACAACTCCACATGGTCAAGCACTCTACGAAATAACTCACCCAAGCGATCACGTTGTGATCAACCATAGCGTGCATGACTAACGACGCTCATGGTGTAATGACCCCACTTTTATGTGCTCATATGTATATAGTTTGTTTTTACACTCATGTGTTACTTACTATCTTATAAATGTTGTATTATTAGATATGTGATGTTATTGGCTATCAATATAACAAACTCCATTTTTAAATATGAAGAATCAATCGTAAAAAGGATGAAATCGAAGTCTTATGACATATCTTAAGGTATATAATAAGTTTTGTGGTAGAAAATATAATTTTACGAAACTTTAGGGACTAAAATAAAAATACAAAAAGGGCCATTTTATAAATAAAATATTTTCAAGGACCTCTAAGAAATATTGAAAATATATAGTGTGAAATTACCAAAATACCCTTCATGTGTGAAATGACCCTTATACCCTTATCACCTTTCCACCACGTGCTGGTCACCTCCACCTTACACATGTCATCTTCAGAGAGAAAGCTAAAACACTTGTCATCATTTGGTGATGTTAGACTGCAAGACCACCCCGGAATGCAACACCCAAACGATGACTTGCCACCGTAATGCGTGATCACCTAGACACATGTCAACACCGTAAGACTTTTGGAAACCTATAAATAGGGCCTTAGGGTTCATTTGAAACTCACACCAATTCCTTGAGAATTATAGTAAGAAAGAGTGATAGAAAGCTTGGGAAATATCTTAAGAAGGAGTTCTATAATTTCGAAGAAAGAATTCATTTCGTAGGTATGATTTTATTTAAATGTTATAATTCATTTTTGTAGTTTTAATTTCGTATTTTATAGCTTTACTTAGTAGTTATACTGGTAAAATACACTAAATACTTTACTAATCAAAACTTAAAATTTGGAAACAATCTAAATTGATTTTATTTTCAAAATATGTCAACTTGTTTGAAAAATATATATATACTCTTTTTAAAATGATTTTTGTAAGCAATTGCTCATATTATGGAATCTCATTTAAGTAATTCCAAAGTCAGTCCCAGTGAAATTCTGTCAAGTTGAGATGGTATTTAAGTGGTGCCCCTGTGACCCTCCATCTCTACTGGGAATAAATCCGAAAATGTTCTGTCTAAATGAGATGGTATTTAAGTGGTGCCCCTGTGACCCTCCATCTCTACTGGGAACCGACTGATTAGGAAGAACTATGAATTGAAATTCTTTAAATGCGATGAATGAATATTAAAAATTGAGAAAATGGTTTTAGTAACCTTTTTCAGCAAGATATTTTAGGATTAAAACACAATATTTAGAATTGGCCTTTATTTAGAATACATAATTAAATCTTTATTGTATTTATTAGATTAACGTGTGATCCAAGACTCAATATCTATATTTTCGAGCCTCTATTTTAGGTGAGTACTCTGGCATTCCTTGTGTATTTTGATTATATGATATTATGCAAACTATATATATTTTATGAACTTCTTTTATTCTCAAAATTCATGTGATACCGATGATTGATTCAATTGTGATATGTTTATATTTGTCCATATAAACATACTGATTAAAATGATTATTGAAAAGGATATTGAATATTGAAAATATGATTCGGCCTAAGGGACCTCTTTACTGACTGACCTTCCCAGCTGGGTTATCGCTAGTGTGCCCTAAATAAGGCGTTGTGACGAACTAGTTCGATTGACCCTCAACTACCGGGGTATAATACGGTAGAAGAATACGGTATTAGAGTGTACTTGGCCATTAAAATGATATGATTGAAAATAAAAGATATCACATTTGAATTATTGCATTCTTCTTATTCTGAGCTATCCAATTGTGATATATATACTATCATTTCAAAATATATATCTATATACTGCAAGTTCCTATCCATATATGTATATGCCTTCTCTTTTGACTTGAATAGGTATCTATATTCTGAAAACCTTGGAATGTCGGGAGATTAAATCTTATTAAGCTTTTAGCTGACGTTGTATAAATAACGATTTTTCAGGAAATAATTAGACGGGAGGATGGAGTGTAGAAGGACTATGTTGAAGATCTAGCTTGAGGAGCTCTTTTGTTATAATTTTAAATATAACGTTTGTTTTTAGGAGATAGAGCATGTTTGGCTCTTTAGTAGTAAGTTATTAATTTTGGCATAAGTTGTAATCCGTTCATACTTTAATATATACGAAGTTCCCTTTTAGAAAGCTTTGATGACGTAATTCCATTTTTTCAATAGTTCACGATTCATGACCATGTGAATGTATTTCCGTTGCATTTATTTTAAGAAATATTTTAAGTCCATAACATTGAATGCCTTGGTGGCATGTCGAGACACTCATTCCCTACTACTATTGGGTTGGGGTCGTGACAGAGGTGGTATCAGGGCATAGGTTATGAACCCGTAGACTACTGAACATAGGTTTCGAACGTTATAGATTTCGTGTTTCAATCCTTAGGAGATAGTATTAAATATTTGATTTATGTGATAACCTTCCCTATGTGTTATATTATTTATAACTGGTATTTTAGTTTTCAATCTTGATATAGTATAGTAGATCTTACGTTTTGCCATGACTGTAGAAAATGACCAAGAGAAGATCATCTATGGGAACTAGTGATTCGAGTATTGAAGGACTGGAAGGTGCATACAAGGCGATCGAAAGTCTAGCAAAGATTGTGGAGCATCAAGTAAATAATGGAGTACCAAGAAATCCTGAACTAAGTAAATGTACTATTGAACAGTTCAAGAAGTTGATTCCTCCATCTTTTAAAGGTACTCCTAACCCCACTGAAGCAGAAAGTTGGGTGATGCAAATAGAAAAGATACTCGATGTTCTTAAGTGTACTGATGAACAAAGAGTATCATTTGGAACATTTATGTTAGAAGGTGAAGCTGAACATTGGTGGAGAATGACTAAGAGAATATACGAGGAAAGGAATAATCCCATAGGTTGGAATGATTTCCTAGTGATATTCTACGAGAAATACTTTCCTGAAACGGTACAAGACCAAAAAGCAGCCGACTTCATGAGTTTAGTTCAAGGAAATATGACGGTTAGTCAATATGAGGTGAAGTTTATCGAGTTATCCCATTTTGCACCTCATGTTGTGATAGCCGATACTTTAAAGGCCAAGAATTTTGAACGTGGGTTAAGGTTGAACATTTGTAGTCGAATTTCCATCCTGAAGTTGACATCATATACTGACGTGGTGACTAGAGCAACGATAGCTGAGAAGGACAGTGAAGAATATAATCAGATTAGAGAAGGGAAGAGGAATTTTGGGGAACAAAGAGGAAGGAACCCCAATAATAAACCCTTTAGGACTATACCCAATACAGGGCGACCTTTTGTGAATAAACCCTTTAATGTTGATAGATGCCAACCATGTGGTAATATTCATAGAGGGCAACCATGTTACCTGGAAACAGGAAATTGCTTTGGGTGTTGCCAAAAGGGACATAAATGAGAGATTGCCCTAACAGAGGGAAGGCACCAACGAAGACTTTTAATGACAATAAAGATCATGGCAGACAAGGTAGAATTTATAATCTTTCTGATGCAAGGGCTTCTAATGCAGTAGTGTCAGGTATACTTTCTATATATGCACAGCCTTTTCAAGTTTTAATAGATCCTGGTTCTACCCATTCATTTGTGTCTTTACGTTTCGTTAATCGCTTTCCTAATATCCCCGAACCCTTGAATCATAACATACACTTTTCTACTCATTCTGGTGATTTATTGACGGGTACATTAGTATATAAATCTTGCCCTATAGATGTTAGTAGTCATAAACTATATGTCAATTTGATAGTTTTAGACATAAAAGATTTTGAAGTCATTTTGGGGATGGATTGGTTAGCATCATATCATGCTAATGTAGATTGTTTTGAGAAGAGAGTTACTTTCCAAATTCCTAACCAACCAAAATTCAGTTTTGAAGGAACTGGCGTCCTATCTCCCATGTGTATTGTCTCTACAATGCAAGCCTATAGTTTTCTTAAGAAAGGATGTCAAGGATTTCTTGCAAGTGTTATTGATTTGAAATTGAAGGATCCTAGTTTAGAAAAGATCCCTATAGCAAAACATTTTCCAGATGTTTTTCCGGATGATTTACCTAGTCTACCTCCTAGTAGAGAAATAGAGTTTACGATTGACCTTCTTCCTGGAGCCATACCAATCTCAAAATCACCTTATCGCATGGCACCTTTAGAATTAAGGGAATTAAAAGTTCAATTACAAGATCTATTAGACAATGGTTTTATTAGACCAAGTATATCCCCTTGGGGTGCTCCGGTGTTATTTGTTAAAAAGAAGGATAGGACGATGAGGTTATGTATAGATTATCGTGAACTAAATAAGGTAACCATTAAGAATAAATACCCCTTACCTCGTATAGATGATTTCTTTGACCAACTACAAGGTGCGCAAGTATTTTCTAAGATTGACCTTAGGTCAGGATATCACCAATTGAAGATTAAGGAAGATGATATTTCGAAATCAGCTTTTCGTACTAGATATGGTCACTATGAATTTCTTGTGATGCCATTTGGACTTACTAATGCACCATCCGTTTTTATGGATATGATGAATAGAGTGTTTAGGAAATATTTGGATCAATGTGTGGTTGTTTTCATTGATGACATCCTTATTTATTCCAAGAGTATTGAAGAACACGAGAAGCATTTAGAGATAGTATTACAAATCCTTAGGAAGGAGAAATTATATGCAAAATTAAAGAAGTGTGAGTTTTGGTTGCCAAGCATTTATTTTCTAGGACATGTCATTTCCAAAGAGGGACTGTCGGTTGACCCTCAAAAGATCGAGGTTATACTAGATTGGCCTAGACCAACTAATGTAACAGAGATTCGTAGTTTCCTTGGATTAGCAGGTTATTATCGAAGATTTGTTGAAGGATTTTCTAGCATTGCCAAACCTCTATCCAGGTTAACACAAAAGAAGGTAAAATATGAATGGTCTGAGGAAGTTCAGAATAGTTTCCAAGAACTTAAGAATCGATTAGTAACTGCCCCAATTTTGACTATTCCTTCAAGGACAGGAGGATTGGTAATTTACAGTGATGCTTCAAAAAATGGTTTGGGATGTGTGCTAATACAAAATGAGAAAGTAGTAGCTTATGCCTCGAGACAATTAAAACCACATGAACAGAATTATCCAACCCATGACTTAGAATTAGCTGCTATAATTTTTGCTCTTAATATTTCGAGACACTATTTATATGGTGAGACTTGTGAGATTTATACCGATCATAAGAGTTTGAAATATATATTTACTCAGAAAGAATTGAACATGAGACAAAGGAGGTGGTTAGAATTGATGAAGGATTATGATTTAAATATTCATTATCACCCAGGGAAAGCAAATGTAGTAGCTGATGCTTTAAGTAGGAAGTCTACAACAAATTTAGCATGTCTCATTACAAATCAGGAACCTTTGTTAGTGGATTTGAGAAGTATGGAAATAGATGAACGTATTTATAGCAAAGGAGGAATAATCTCAACCTTACACGTACAACCCACGTTGATGGGAAGGATCAAAATTTCACAAGTAAATGACCCACGCCTGAAGAAGATCAGAGAAGAAGTTATTGAAGGGAAGAGATTTGAATTTGCGATACGGGATGATATATTGAGGTTTGGAAATAGAGTGTGTGTTCCACGTGATGCCCAACTAAAGAGACAAATTTTGGAGAAAACTCATTGCTCGAGATTTACATTTCATCCTGGAAATACCAAGATGTATAGAGATCTTCGAGAAGTGTTTTGGTGGAATAATATGAAAAGGGAGATAGCAAAATTTGTATCTCACTATTTGGTTTGTCAACAAGTAAAAGCTGAACATCAGAAACCATCAGGATTATTACAACCTCTACCTATCCCTGAATGGAAATGGGAACATATTACCATGGATTTTGTGACAGGTTTACCAAGGAGTTCAAATGGTAATGATTCTATTTGGGTAATTATTGATAGGTTAACTAAATCTGCTCATTTTCTTGCCATTAAAATTACCCATTCATTAGAAAAGTTAGCCAAGTTATATGTGCGGGAAATTATTAGGCTTCATGGAACCCCAATTTCAATTATTTCTGATCGTGACCCTAGATTCGTTTCTCGCTTTTGGAAAAGCCTACAAGCAACCATGGGAACAAAATTGAATTTCGGCACCGCTTTTCATCCTCAAACAGATGGACAATCTGAGAGAACCATTCAAACCTTAGAGGATATGCTTAGGGCCTGTGTACTTGATTTGAAGGGGAATTGGGATGATAATTTACCATTAGTGGAGTTTGCCTATAATAATAGTCATCAAGCAACTATTCAAATGGCTCCATATGAAGAACTATACGGTAGAAGGTGTCGTTCTCCTTCATGTTGGGTAGAAGTTGGAGAAAGAAAACTGTTGGGACCAGAATTGATTCAGATCACAACAGAGAAAGTGAAATTAATACAAGACCGACTTCGAATTGCTCAAAGCCGTCAAAAGAGTTATTTTGACAATCGACACCGATAGTTAGAATTTCAAAAAGGAGATTATGTGTTCTTACGAGTATCGCCTTCAAAGGGAGTAATACGATTCAGGAAGAAAGGGAAGTTGAGCCCAAGATACATATGACCTTTTGAAATCCTTGAAAAGATAGGAGCTGTTGCGTATAGAATAGCCATACCACCTGAACTCTCTAGTGTACATAATGTGTTTCACGTATCAATGGTAAAGAAATATGTCCCGGATACAACACATATCTTAAGTCACAAACCTCTTCAAGTTAGAGAAGACTTGTCATATATTGAGCATCCGGTAGAAATTTTGGACCATAAAGATCAAATATTACGGACCAAGATAATTCCACTGGTCAAAGCATTATGGCGAAATCATTCAGTTGAAGAAGAAACGTGGGAGCGTGAAGATGAAATAAAGGAGAGATATCCATACTTGTTTGTAAATTAATATGAGTCAAGTTTGGGGATCAAACTTTTCATAAGGAGGATAGGATGTAATGACCCCACTTTTATGTGCTCATATGTATATAGTTTGTTTTTACACTCATGTGTTACTTACTATCTTATAAATGTTGTATTATTAGATATTTGATGTTATTGGCTATCAATATAACAAACTCCATTTTTAAATATGAAGAATCAATCGTAAAAAGGATGAAATCGAAGTCTTATGACATATCTTAAGGTATATAATAAGTTTTGTGGTAGAAAATATAATTTCATGAAACTTTAGGGACTAAAATAAAAATACAAAAAGGGCCATTTTGTAAATAAAATATTTTCAAGGACCTCTAAGAAATATTGAAAATATATAGTGTGAAATTACCAAAATACCCTTCATGTGTGAAATGACCCTTATACCCTTATCACCTTTCCACCACGTGCTGGTCACCTCCACCTTACACATGTCATCTTCAGAGAGAAAGCTAAAACACTTGTCATCATTTGGTGATGTTAGACTGCAAGACCACCCCGGAATGCGATACCCAAACGATGACTTGCCACCGTAATGCTTGATCACCTAGACACATGTCAACACCGTAAGACTTTTGGAAACCTATAAATAGGGCCTTAGGGTTCATTTGAAACTTAAACCAATTCCTTGAGAATTATAGTAAGAAAGAGTGATAGAAAGCTTGGGAAATATCTTAAGAAGGAGTTCTATAATTTTGAAGAAAGAATTCATTTCGTAGGTATGATTTTATTTAAATGTTATAATTCATTTTTGTAGTTTTAATTTGTATTTTATAGATTTACTTAGTAGTTATGCTGGTAAAATACACAAAAGACTTTACTAATCAAAACTTAAAATTTGGAAACAATCTAAATTGATTTTATTTTCAAAATATGTCAACTTGTTTGAAAAATATATATATACTCTTTTTAAAATGATTTTTGTAGGCAATTGCTCATATTATGGAATCTCATTTAAGTAATTCCAAAGTCAGTCCCAGTGAAATTCTGTCTAGTTGAGATGGTATTTAAGTGGTGCCCCTGTGACCCTCCATCTCTACTGGGAATAAATCCAAAAATGTTCTGTCTAGATGAGATGGTATTTAAGTGGTGCCCTTGTGACCCTCCATCTCTACTGGGAACCGACTGATTAGGAAGAACTATGAATTGAAATTCTTTAAATGCGATGAATGAATATTAAAAATTGAGAAAATGGTTTTAGTAACCTTTTTCATCAAGATATTTTAGGATTAAAACACAATATTTAGAATTGGGCTTTACTTAGAATACATAATTAAATCTTTATTGTATTTATTAGATTAACGTGTGATCCAAGACTCAATATCTATATTTTCGAGCCTCTATTTTAGGTGAGTACTCTGGCATTCCTTGTGTATTTTGATTATATGATATTATGCAAACTATATATATTTTATGAACTTCTTTTATTCTCAAAATTCATGTGATACCGATGATTGATTCAATTGTGATATGTTTATATTTGTCCATATAAACATACTGATTAAAATGATTATTGAAAAGGATATTGAATATTGAAAATATGATTCGGCCTAAGGGACCTCTTTACTGACTGACCTTCCCAGTTGGGTTATCGCTGGTGTGCCCTAAATAAGGCGTTGTGACGAACTAGTTCGATTGACCCTCAACTACCGGGGTATAATACGATAGAAGAATACGGTATTAGAATGTACTTGGCCATTAAAATGATATGATTGAAAGAAAAAGATATCACATTTGAATTATTGCATTCTTCTTATTCTGAGCTATCCAATTGTGATATATATACTATCATTTCAAAATATATATCTATATACTGCAAGTTCCTATCCATATATGTATATGCCTTCTCTTTTGACTTGAATAGGTATCTATATTCTGAAAACCTTGGAATGTCGAGAGATTAAATCTTATTCAGTTTTTAGCTGACGTTGTATAAATAACGATTTTTCAGGAAATAATTAGACGGGAGGATGGAGTGTAGAAGGACTATGTTGAAGATCTAGCTTGAGGAGCTCTTTTGTTATAATTTTAAATATAACGTTTGTTTTTAGGATATAGAGCATGTTTGGCTCTTTAGTAATAAGTAATTAATTTTGGCATAAGTTGTAATCCGTTCATACTTTAATATATACGAAGTTCCCTTTTAGAAAGATTTGATGACGTAATTCCATTTTTTCAATAGTTTACGATTCATGACCATGTGAATGTATTTCCGTTGCATTTATTTTAAGAAATATTTTAAGTCCATAACATTGAATGCCTTGGTGGCATGTCGAGACACTCATTCCCTACTACTATTGGGTTGGGGTCGTGACACATGGCCTGTAAAATTCCACTAGCACAGAAAGCATTTTCTAATATAATGAAATATTCCTTTTGCAAATGATCCAATGCTGACAAAATTTATATAATGTATTGGGTAGTGCGATCAACATGATTTAGTACTTGTCTCCGTGTTTTCAGATAACTTTAGTCCACATTTATTTATTTGTTCCCCATTACACGGTTGGTGGTGGTTTACCAGCGAAAGAATCCATAAGGAGGAAAAAGGGTCGAAGGTCCCACAAAATGGATATACTTCTTTCCATTGAAAACATGATAATTAGGAAGTCAGACGATAAGGACGATGGTACCTAGAGATAATCCATATACATAGAGAAGAGATATTTCATATTCGACTTCAAAAAACTTGAAGAAATTCTAAGAGAGTTTTAAAACACTATAAACATTTAGAAAGGTGAGGTTTGATTGAGATTTGAGCATTTGTAAACATTGATCTTCATCCTAAGTGAAATAAATTTTTACCTCCCATTGACATAGCCCAAGTTGGATGAACCATGTTATTTATTGTGTTCCTTACAGTCGATTCCCTCGACCCCTTTTGAGCATATTTTCACTTATCTTTTTATCATCACTCTTTTCATATTATCATCCATAAGGGTTACCCCTCATTTTTACTACAAACACCAAGGCAACAAGAAAAATTATCGCTCCCCTTATTACTAAAAAAGAAGTGCTCTCTTACACATATAATGAGTTATTTCAATTGGAAGTAGATAAAGACAGTATATCAACTTCAAGTAATCTAGCGCACCACAATATAACCAAGCAAAAGCATAAATGATAAATGTACAAGTCAAGCGCACCACAAGTAGATATAGTGAGTCATATGTGCAAGTAGTAAATATTATGGAGTGATAGGCAATAATATGATATGATGAACAAGTGACCTGAATAATCCGTAATCTATCAAATAAAACATATAGTATAATGAGTTAAAATAAAACAACCAAATAAGAAAGTGATCCAAATACAACCCATATAATGAAATGATATAAAATGTTATAAATATGTCCAAATAAACTACGATAGCTTCCATAAAAATCTGTACTCCAACCTTCTTAGTACAAACACAAATAACCATAGTATCCAAAGTGACAAATTAGTGTCACTAAATCCAAGGAGAAAATATCCAATCCACATACATAAAAATAAAACAATCATGTTTAAACAACCATCATAGACAAAATATGGTCATAAATAAAAGGAAAATATAATCACCACCACTACTTACTCTTCATCATCATCACCATCATCATAGGAGCGAAGTAGACAAACCTCGGTGCGCAGATCCACCACACCCCTGTGCATGGCATTCATTCTGAGACTGATAAATCGAGGAAAACTGTTGGGATATGTAGAGATCAATGGAAGAAATGTTTGGATATAAGATATCCCCAACCCGATCTACAATCTTAGTGACTTTCTTATCGGGTGTACGATAGCCACTGAAATGCTAAGGCAATTCAATCTTTTGTCGGGGATGAGAAAGTTCAATATGAATACCAAGAAAAAGAACTTCTTCCACTTCATCTATATATTGAGGTGGGGTGGGTAACTTTGCCATCTTCTTTCCTATCATGAAGGGTTTGGTAGATAATATTTTTTCCTAGACTAAGTGCCTTTATCTCATTAGAAAAAAATATGAACATTTTTTTCTATTAGTAATCGATTGATGAAACATACATAAAGAGATAAGGTTGATTACTCTTACCTTTGTTGTTTACGCATTCCATTATCAATTTTTATATCAACTAACCCAATTCAAGAGTTACACTAATAAAAATAATATATGAAAAATCACAACAATAGGTCGAAATGGAGTAGTGATGAGAATTATGGGTGATGTTTTATGAGAAGATCATGTGAAGAATATAATAAAAATATGTGAGTTCCAAGTCCCTTTGAGGTGCTTTAGTGACTTATCCACTAAAAATTTTAATAACCATTTCATTCTTATTTAGGTCGGTGTTGACATTGCAAAAATAGATAGGATGTGGATGGTGGGTAAACCAAATATTTCTCTAAGAAATGAGGGAGTGAGGGTGATAGAATTACCTTGAAAACCAATGTGAAATAAGTCTCTGTTGTCAATAATGTTTTTGTAATATAAAAGTCATGAACAAGGTCGAGATAGACATGTTAATTATCCACGCCCTGATTACCAATCACCATCCAATGTCTTTCCTCAAAGAACCTCAAAGTTGCGACATGATTAATTCATAGAAACTCCTAATTAATACTATGTTCATAGAGAATATCAAGATATCTAAAGTTCTCAAACTGATTATAGTCCTCTTTGTTTATAAACCGCAAAGGAGAAGGAGGCATAAGAGAAAGTGAACCACACTAGAGTGACATTTCTTCGAAAATCTTGAAATTTTGTGCATTTTAACTAAAAAATAAATTACACAAAAGATAGGTTTAGGAAATAAACCCAAATGATAGAGTCCAAAAATGGGATTGAGTTTCAATTCTTGGTGTAACACGCTAAGAATGTCACAAACTCAAAAGAAATTCCTAAAAACTTATAGTAAAACATATGATATTAATAAAATCCATGGAATCTAACTAATATAACATGAAATCCTACAAGACAAAGATATAATATATCAATGGAGATAAAGTACAACTATAAAAATAGTCAAATATAAACACATTCCTTAAATCCATAAAGAAATGCCAAAATGATTCAAATATTAAAATCGAGAACAGAAAGATGAAGAGAATCTTATTAGGATGTTTATTGAAGAAAAACCTTTGAGGAATAAGCCAATGAGGCTTTAAAAAACTCTAAAATGGTTATAGGGTTGCAAGTTCTTTGAAAGTAGAGAGGGGACTTGGGAAATGATAAAATCTAAAGCGATTGGGCACATTTTAAAACCTAGCTTCACTATAGCGGCATGCTTCATTGGTCTTGACTAATGTTTTCGCAACAAAAAAGGATCACGGAAGCAACAAAGGCTTCGTTGGTCATGTGGTTGACCTGAGAACTTCCAAAATCCTAAAATGAGTGTTCGAAATAAGGAACATCTTAAAATGACACAAGGTGATCAATCTCACATGATCCACAATCTAAAATGACTATGACAAATGAAATTTGAAATTTTTGCAATTTGAATGATCATAGTCAAGGTTAATGGTTATTCAAAGTACTCTAAACGAAGAATAAACCAGTTAATAAAAGATTTATTGAAAGTTTCAAGTTAATCTAAAAGATCACATAGGAGATAACTCGTGTGGCAGAAATAAATGTATGAGTATGAGCAATTGTCCTATGAAATCAAAAAAAATATCAAAAGAGGGGTTTTAAAATGAAATCTCAATATTTAAATATTTTTTATTGAAAAGGTCTCAATTTACTTTGAAAAAATAAATCTTCACTAACAATCTTTTCTTACTCAATAAGCGATATTGGTTAAAACCTTAAAAATCTCATATTCAGGATGTTACTAAATTTTTGGATAGATATATTCCATAAGACATCACTTCAAAATAAATCTTGTATGTGGTGGGTTTCACACATTCTTTACTAAAGGTGGGATACTATTTCCAAACAAAGGTAGTTCTCACAATCTGATAGTTACAGCCATTAGTGATGATCCAAGAATTAATCTCCTCTTGATTATGAGCATTTCGTGAGCCTCAACCAAAAAGTTCCAGCCTCATACCCTCAACCTCATGCCGATAGGGGTCAGCCTTATACCCTCACCATCATAGGGTCAGAAAAATCACACCAGAAGGCTAAGAATGCAAAGGGTATTTTAGTCACATCAGATAACAACAAGTGGATGTACATATTTGCATTGGACGTGAAAATAATGTTCACACATTCTACACAACTTCTAGAATGACTATTGTCGACAATCAAAAGGATAACATCATTGAATATTCTCCATGTGACTTGGAGTGCACATTACTCCCCAATCCACCTATAATTACATTGTACCTAGTTAAGTGTTCCATAAGTAGGATCATTATAAAAACATATGGTTAGCTTGTAAAAATACTCTCTAGTGAGAGAAATTACACCTGTAACCTATAAAACATTGTTCATCTAGTGAGAACCAAGTTAAAAATATAGTGGAAATATGCTAATTGGCTGAGTCATTTATATATATATATATATATATATATATATATATATATATGTGTGTGTGTGTGTGTGTGTGTGTGTGTGTGTGTGTGTGTGTGCTGATCTCTCTCTTACCTCATTTACTGCATTCATTACTGTTCATTATCATACCCAGATTATGTTTATTTTCATTATTTACTGAGTTTATTCTTATTATCTAGATTATTTGATTCTCGTGCCACATTAGATTAGCATAGTTTGTGAGAATGAACGTTAACCCGGTTGTTTTTCACAAGTGAACTCTCTCATAACCTAGTTATAGGCACATATCTGAGTTATAGGGGTGTAAACGAATTTTAAATTTTTTATATTCATTCGATATCCGAGTCCGAATTTTGAAAATATTTATCCGAACAACGGATTTGGATACGGATATGGATAGTGTGGTAAAGTATCCAAAAAAATGGATACGAATATGGATACAAATAGTATGTGTATCCTACACGGATAATCCGTATCTGAGGCAGAGTATCCATATATGCGGAAATCCGTATTCATACTGTGTTTAATAATAATTTATTATTAATATTAGTTATATTTAATTTTTATTTATAATATTTATTATATGTAATGTTGAAAGCGCGAGCTTTTCTGAGTCAAAGCTCTGATACCAATTTGAAAAATCTGGAACCCCGGATTTAAAATTTTCTCAATTAAAATATAATTTCCTTTTATGTAAACTCGAGATGCGAAAGCGTTGAATGATGGTTCAACTTTAAAACAACAAATTTTAATTTCTTAAACAAATTAAAATTACACCAAGTGAAGTAAAATTAATCAATTAATATATTCACTTAAACCAATTAATTCAATCCAAGTCCTAGAATTTGCCTAAGTCATATTTATCAATATTAGCAAATTAGGCGAAACCAAATTTTAGCAAATGACTTGAATTAAATAGATTTTACCCAATATATAATTTAGTCCCAATTAAAGTGAGTGTGATAATTTAAACCAAAATTTTATCTTGAATTATCCTAAGCATGCGTTCTAAATTATTTAAGCAAGATAAAATAAATCAATCACACTACGCCGCGATGTACAAGGAAAAACCCAAGACGGGAAACAACCTCGGACAGCCCTAGCCACAAATCCACTAGATACGGAATTACAAGTACAAGACAAAAGACTTAAAACACACGACTCGATCCCTCTCAAGCCCCGACGCTTCTTTTTGTAGACACCTCTTCCTACCGGATAACCTTGGAACACCACCGCGGTCTCGGAATCCACCGATAGGACTTTATATGGTCACCGTTACCCAAGCAAGGAGCCTTTCTCCAAGTGGGTAGAATCTCAACAAAACGTCTTCTTCTTTGATGGATGTAGAAGCAAACCAAAACTTCTCTTTCAATTCGGTGTAGAGAAAACCGGTGCCAAACTCCAAGCAATTGATACGTTTATAAGAACTTGGAATAAACTCATTTGGGTGTAAAACTAGAGTGGTAAGTAAATTTCTCTTTGAAAAATTAACACTCAAAACATGAACATTTTCCTTAAAAGAATTTGCTCTCAAACTCTCTCTAAGAGATGAAAATAAGTTGGAAAAGTTAGATTGGAAAATGTTATTCCCGCACATAATAAAGTTTGAAAAAGTTGGTTAAAAACCAAGTGGGGAAGTGGGTGCAAAACTGCCAAAAAACTGCCAAAAACTGTTCCCGCCTGGCATCTCGTTCGAACGACTTTTCGTTCGAACGAAATCTCGTTCGAACGAGACTTCTAACGACGTTCCAGATTGAACTCGTTAGAATCTCGTTGGAAATCTCGTTAGAACGACAATCTCGTTCGAACGACATTTTTAACGACGTTCTAGTGGCCTAATATGGGAACTCGTTGGCAGGTTCGTTCGAACGACATTTTCGTTCGAACGATAATCTCGTTCGAACGACTCTATCGAACGAAAAACCAGAAAGTTTGAAAATTCTTGTTTAAGCCCAGAAAACTTTATAACCTTTTATTTAAAGTTTTAATTAATTCCTTCTTAAAACAAAACGCAGTTTTTATAAAACCTAACACCCAATAAACTTGTTCCAAGCTCTTATATATATAATATTGCATTCATACCTTGGGAGCATGGAACTATGGTTGATGACGTAGAAATGAGGCACGCAAACCGGCATATTTGATGAGGCTTTATACTCTTTGCCGCTACGTCTTCGATAAACACTTCATAGGCTTGAGAGTATTACGATTACATACTATCCTATGAATAAATGTTTTTGTCCGGAATTGAGCCAAAACTATATATGGTCTCAATTGGAAATTTATGTCCTTACAAATCTCCCCCTTTGGCTATTCCGGGACAAAAACCAAACAAAAATCCTAAAGGGCCGTCAAGCTCACTAGACTCAAAACATAACCCACCCAAACTTGACTCAACCCAAGGATCAAACGCTTTGCCATTTAAACAATGCCGCTTTAGAAGAAATCCTGCACACTTAAGCAAACTCATCAAATGCATATGGAATATCAAAGTATTAAATGCAATTTTAATTAATTACTCCCCCTAAATTAATTCTCCCCTTTATCAAACACATGACCTACTTAGAAAGACGTCTCCCCCTAAGATAAATCTCCCCCAAACTAAGATACAATAATAATAGGATTAGATACCATTTCTCCCCCTATCATCATTCTCCCCCTTTTTGTTCAGGAATAGGCAAAGGATAAAGAACTAATAAACAGAAAAGCATGTTGAAGCTTAAAGTGAAAGACATGAAGGCATATGGGCAACAAAAGCAAGGCAAAGGCAAAACAAAATATCATATATATATGTACTATAAATATATCAAAAATGCACACGCACAAATATATAGATATAAACACGCACATGACACAAAAATATAATAAGTTTGCACACTCGTATGGCAAAAATGCGTCATATGGAAACGGAAGTGTTGGGGTGTGAACTAGTAACGATTAAATTTAGACCCAATCACTTAAAAAAAACATTCACGGAGTTCTCATTTGATTGCAAACTTTATCACATTTAAATATAATCTCATGTGACAATATGAAGATTACACTCAATGAACAAACATACACAATGCATACAAGCCTAGCATGATGATGATTCTACAAACCAAATAGAGTCATGACATTAAAGACCACTAGGATAAACGGACATTATGCAAACCGCTGATATACCATCCAATTCTCCCTCAATAACCATATATATTCTTTTGCTTTTGAATGAATATATCAAACAAACATAGGCCTTGGCAATTGTTTTCTTTTTAATGCCAAATATTTTGTTTTTAGGCCTTTGGATCATGTATTTCTTTTAGATCCAATAAACGGTGGCTTACTATCGCAAAGGATCACTTAGTCCTTTCGGAGCCCTTCCCCGTGCACATTTATTTTTATCATGTTTTTCATTTTTCACACAATTCTCACATGAAACGGATTTTGACACGCACTAGTCCTCCTAGGTCATAGATATGTAGATGACTAGATTGGTAGGAGAACACCTCAAAAAGATCAAATATAACATGTGACATTAAGATTTCAAAAGAGCTCGTGCATGTGTGAATAGAGGCATATAGAAATAGAATCCATTTAAACAATACAAAATCCAACTACTCCATATAAAACATGGTAAAGAACATTTTAAGGATTGAAAATCTAAACCAAAAGTTCTAGCCACGTGGGAGCGTAAACGATGGACTTCAAACACAAATATATGCCACTTAAAGTGTGTCAAACTAAAATACACACAAAAAAAATCTTTTTGAGTTTTTAACATTTTTCACCAAAAATAAATATATATACTCAAAAGAATAAACAAAAATCATTTGTATTTTTCATTAAGCTTAAATGTAATAAATAAAACACAAATGATAAACAAAAATCTTTTTATATTTTTCAATTAATTCAAACACAAGAAATATAATACAAAAAGATAAACAAGTCATAATTTCTAGCATATGATATGGATTGAGGCAATGACTAGAAAATGACTAAACATGCATACATCTAGCAATGATATATAATATGAAGCACAAAAAGCTAGAGTATGCATAAAACACTAACACATTCAACCTTTAAATTTAGAAAGGGAGGTTTCATGTGATAGTAAATGAGAATCAACAAATCTTGTATCTAGCGCGTTTAAAAGAGATTTCTTAACCCATATAGATTTATATTTAAAATGATGAGGATTGGAAAATAATGAAATGCTAGATAAAGATTTCCTTGGACTTCTTTTAAGATCAAAACAATATGACCTAAGGTGACCTTTCCTACTACAATGCAAGCATGTGTAAACATGAGGAATGTTACCTAAGGTGTGACCCTTTTTAAATTCCTTGGACAAAGTTGACCCTCTTAAACAAACAATGGTTTTAGCTTTAGCAATGGAAGAATTTGAGCATGATATGCTAGAACCATTAGAACTACTACTAGAGTCTTGAAAATCATTTTTCATTTTTAAAATTTCGGACTCAAGTAATAAATTAGACTCCTCAAAATTATGGGACTCCTTCTTTAAATTTTCAATAATTCCTAGAAGGTTAACACGCTATCCCTCAATATGAGCAAACTTGTCCCTAAGAGTCTTTTCACGATTTTCACTCTCTTTCTTGGACTTTTCTAAAATATCAAAATTTGAATGTAAGTCCATGAGCTTTTCACGAAAAATATCTTTTTGAGATAAGGAGATTTGCAAAGACTCAATGTGAGCTTTAAAACAAGAATTTTCATTTTCAAGAAATTTAATTTTTTTTACAAATCTGAAATTTAGATCCTTTAAATTTTCGTTATATTTGTTAAGCCTATTTAATTCCTCTCGAAAATTAAAAATTTTATTTTCATTAAAATTTGACAAATTTTCATTAAGACGTCCCATTGAGAAGAAAAAAAATATGAGAGTGAAAAAAAAATTGAACCACCTAAAAAGGTAAGGAAATACAAAAAGCCGAAAAACGGATCTTTAACGCGATAACTTAGCGCTCCGGCTCTGGTACCAATTTGAAAGCGCGAGCTTTTCTGAGTCAAAGCTCTGATACCAATTTGAAAAATCTGGAACCCCGGATTTAAAATTTTCTCAATTAAAATATAATTTCCTTTTATGTAAACTCGAGATGCGAAAGCGTTGAATGATGGTTCAACTTTAAAACAACAAATTTTAATTTCTTAAACAAATTAAAATTACACCAAGTGAAGTAAAATTAATCAATTAATATATTCACTTAAACCAATTAATTCAATCCAAGTCCTAGAATTTGCCTAAGTCATATTTATCAATATTAGCAAATTAGGCGAACCCAAATTTTAGCAAATGACTTGAATTAAATAGATTTTACCCAATATATAATTTTGTCCCAATTAAAGTGAGTGTGATAATTTAAACCAAATTTTATCTTGAATTATCTTAAGCATGCGTTCTAAATTATTTAAGCAAGATAAAATAAATCAATCACACTACGCCGCGATGTACGAGGAAAAACCCTAGACGGGAAACAACCTCGGACAGCCCTAGCCACAAATTCACTAGATACGGAATTACAAGTACACAAATCCACAAGTCCACAACCTCGGACAGCCCTAGCCACAAATCCACAAATCCACTATCGAACGAAAAACCAGAAAGTTTGAAAATTCTTGTTTAAGCCCAGAAAACTTTATAACCTTTTATTTAAAGTTTTAATTAATTCTTTCTTAAAACAAAACACAGTTTTTATAAAACCTAACACCCAATAAACTTGTTCCAAGCTCCTATATATATAATATTGCATTCATACCTTGGGAGCATGGAACTATGGTTGATGACGTAGAAACGAGGCACGCAAACCGGCATATTTGATGAGGCTTTATACTCTTTGCCGCTACGTCTTCAATACACATTTCATAGGCTTGAGAGTATTACAATTACATACTATCCTATGAATAAATGTTTTTGTCCGGAATTGAGCCAAAACTATATATGGACACAATTGGAAATTTGTGTCCTTACAAATGTAAAATATAAATATATAATACAAAGATGTTAATTATCACTTTTCACTCATTTAAAAAAATAATGAAATGGTAAGTTTTAAAAAATAAAACACGATGAATGGCTTGAAAAGAAAAAAAAGGAAAACAATAGAAATGAAAAAAAAAGCGGACAAAACAATCTCGAACAAAACATTTTACCTAAAACGTGTCTCTTTCATTTTACCCGTTTTCTCCTTCTCCCTTATTTTTGGCACGCGCCATCTTCTCCAAAACCTTCTACTGGTAACTTTGTAAGATCCTCCCCCCCCCCCCCCCTCTCACCCCTTACCACATACGCACCTACAACAACACAAACACACACATATGTGCACACCAAAATACACACATAACAAACACAAACGTACACAACAACACACACAAACACAAATGCGCATAACGACACACAAACAAATGCACACAGTAATACACATCCACACAGACAGACAAAACAACTGTTAGGGAAAAATTATTTATTTTAATTTCTACGTTATTGATTATGAAAGAGTAGATCAATTTATCAAATATAAATTGTTGATTCTAAAAGTTAAGGTTTGATATTATTTTTTATAGTAGTATTGATATTACATGTTTAAAAAGGTAAGTCAATTGCAATCGATAAGCAATGTAAATGAATACATATATTATCCGAATCCGGGAAAACCATGAGGATATGGATATAGATAGTTGTTTTTACTATCTGGACGGATATGGATACGGATATGAATAATGCATACAAATACCGGATATGGATAGCATGGTATTCGCTCCATATCCATCCATTTACCACCCCTACTGAGTTATCTCAGATTTGGATGTATAATTTGAGGATTTGGGTCAAGGGTTTGCCCTTCTCTCATCTTCCACTCATTTTCTGGGTATTATATGAACTTGATCTTAGTTTGAGTAAGATTCTAGGTGAAATCACTATTCACCATCATATTTCTGGAAGTTTGATCTTAAAATCACCACCAGCTCCTCCCTAATTTTGCTTATTCTATAGATCTGGAAATTCTGGGTATAAATATTAACCTAAAAGTTTAGATTTTGTGTTTGTTGTCCACCCTCTTATTCAGTGTTTTCTGGATTTTCTAGGTTGAATTCTTTCTTATAAACACAATTTTATTGATAAAAAAATGTCATTAGACTTACTACCACTAACAAGTCTAGGCAGACTGCAAACTTCAAGCATTGCATGACCTTTAAATATGGCAGAGCTAATTGGAGCTTTAAAAATTATGATAGTTAACCAAAAAAAATGTGTAATATATGATGTATCTTACCCAAATATTCGCATGAAGACTGCTAGAGGGTGTTGCGAACCCTCATACTCCATCCGTCAAAGGTAGACAAAAACCCCCAAAAGAGTTACTCTATACTTTCAAGAAAGTGGGGCCATCGAGGATAATATGTAAAAATATTGAAGGGTCCCGTTAACCTAAATTGGGATATGGAGAAAAGAATTTGAGCAATGAAATCCCAGAGGAGGATAATGTGGAAGTTGAATAATAGTTAATGAGCCGAGACCAATCCTATCAACTAGGGAAAACCTTTTATATCCTAAGAACAATGTCAACAGCATGGGAAAATCGTCCATTACAACAGAGGGATAGTGCCTTGACTAGGCTCGCAAATCCATTAACCTTTGAAAGGCCAGGACCCAGACATCCTATCTATAGAGGGAGGTTCAAGATCAAAGATGATTAGCAAACTGACATTTCACAAAGGGAAGATCAAATATGGTAATTCGTACAAGACAAAGGTTGCTTGAAGGATCTCCCATACAGATCAAGCTCAAAAGAGAAATATGGAAAACACACTTTGTAATAGGGATAATGATGTACTTGTATTAAGTTTTCCTTGTAAATAATTAAGTTTATTTTATAATATATTTTTGGTTGATTGGTACGCTCCAGGGACCATGCCTAGTAGGGCATGGGAGAGATCACATGCCCTACCGAGAAACCTTATATTGGGTACCTCGTAGTGATTTGGTTTGGAGGATTTGGAGAAAGGCAATGTTTGGAAAATACCAACCATTTTTGAGTACTTAGGTAAAACCTTATTTTGTAGAGACATAGATAAATAGATGCTCGAGTTACCATCTACTAGGGAACCTCCTCGAGGGACCTCAGTTCTAATAGTTATCTAAAAGTTAGCCTTTGATCATCACATACAATTCATAAGTTGCTCGAGCAATGATCAATCGAGCAACCTTCACTCGATTAACCATATTTATAAGTGATGTGACAACACATACTTTATAGACTACTATTTACTAACCCTATGATGTCATAGAATCACATATTTAGGAACTCAAGTAAATAGCACTCAAGTGAGTTTATTACTAGGATGGTAAGTTAATAGCTGTCACATCCCATCCCATTTAGTGATGCCATACCTATGATAGGCTAAATAGTGTTCCCGCCAAAATATCGTATCTCGTGCATTTAATGTACTATCTTTGGCATTCATTAATGTGCATTGTTAGCATTAAATGCGCTAAGATGCATTTAATGAAACTAAGGTCACTCGAGTGACCTTGCCCCCATATAAATACTCCTAAGTTGTCTCTATAGGGATTACAATTCGAACCTAGAATTGCTGCTAAAATCCTCCGAAATAAGAGAGTTATATGTGATGCCATTTATTATACAGCCACCCTCTTTACTCCATTAATACCATTGTTGAGCATTTATTGCGTTTAAGGTTATTGCCTTATCTTTATTACGCTAAAGATGATTGTTCATTCTCCCTCCAATCAAGTTACCTGTGAGCTCCATTTTATTTATTGTATTCCCCGAGCATTTATGTTGTAAAGACTCATTTAATACTGGATATTGGATTTGGAAGATTATTGGTCTTTGACTTGCATTTATTGTCACTTATAATTATTCTCTGGAACTAATCATCATCTCGACAAGGGATTTTGCCTCACTTGATACTAATTGTATTTCAAGAACCCACATCTTACATTTGGCGACTCTGGTGGGGAGGTATTCTATTTTGAGAGATGGCAAATGATAACGTGGTGAATAACATTGATTTCAATGCTCTTCCACGTGAGGAAGAAGGTGACCTCACTATTTTGCCACACAGAGAGAGAACAACACACGTGGAGGCTAGCTTGTAGGCTATTAATGTGGCTGCCAATATAGGTCCGCGAAAATTGCAAGGCATATGAGCTTTTTTGCAGATTTTATTAAGACTCCGGGTGCTCAAGCGGTGTTAGGGGTTGTAGGAGTTCCTAGTTCCTTCATAACACCATCGGCGCCACTATAAGTTCCCTTTATCTCGAGGGAGTTGCTCAAATGATGACTAACATTATTGTTCCACCAACACCACCACTACATGCTCCAACTTTTGTTTTGGGATGAGTTACTCACAATGATACTAATGCACCGACCATGGATTTTGTTACGTGTCCAGTTAGTGGCACGCTAATCATGCCACCCATTGCGATACTAACGGTGGTGGCTCCTACGCAGTGCAGCCCTCCTCCCCTAGTATGGAATAAATGAAGAAGGATATTTTAAGGATTATGGTATATTTTAAAGATGGGGGAGAAGGTTCTTTGATATATGACAATATTTGCACTCCGTACCTAGAGGAGTACAATAACGAAACCTAACTAGTGGGGTATATCCCACATAACTTCGAAAAGTATACAGGAAAAGTCCAAAACCCAAATGAGCATGTTAAAATCTTTGTTGAAAACCTTGGGGCTCACTGTAATAATAAGAAGCTGAGGTTGAGAGAGTTCTCAAAATATCTAACTGAGAAGGCTTATATGTGGTATTCCAATCTAGCGCCAGGTAGCGTGGACCCTTGGGAAGATCTCCATGTCCAGTTGGCATAAAAATTCTTTTTAGTAAAGGATGAATTTACACTTGCACAATTAGCGTGAGAAAAAAAAAGGAAGACCGAGGAGGATGTTGTGGCATACATCTCGAGGTTTCATGATCACTCTTTAGATGTGATAGAGGAAACAAAATAGAATAACCTCTTGTAAGTTTACGCGAAGGATTTGTTACCCGAATATATATTCCACTTGATAAATGAAACTCGATAAGGCAAATTTGTTACGTTTTTAATGTCTGCGAGGAACATTTACTTGGTCGCAAAGCCACTGCCAACACCATCAGCCTTGTCGAGTTTGTTGATGAAACCATCAGGTAGCTAGGGGAGGGGGATATCACCTCGTGCAAACTACACTGACAACGTAGATGGAAGGTAGGGAAAAATAAATTGTTACCAAAGAGGAAGAGATAGAGGTAACAAGAGGGAGTTCGATAGCGAAGATGATCCCCCAGAACTACCTTGAATAATTGTGCAGGCTGTTGAGACCTATGATCTCACAATTTGTAATAAAACGTGTTAGCCTATTAAGGCCAGCACGATACCTACCACGCGAGAAGACAGGGAAAGCCCAAAGTTCTGCGTGATCCATAACACGTTGGGACACCCAACTGGCAAGTGTTTTACATTACAGAGACTGATTGACAATCACGTCAATAGAGGAGACATCTAGTTGGTGAAGATATATATAAATAACAACCCTTTGTCAGTACATGGGGAGAACATGGTCAGCGCCTTTGATGAGGGGTCATAATGTCCTAGAGAGAAGAATTATCTTCGTGAGGAAGATTTTGAAGAGTCCATGGAAGAATGTTTGTTCTAAATGTCTCAGTTGATGTTGGAAGATGAAACAGAAAGTGAATGGAGGCCGATTGATGATCTAAGTAAGAAGATAGAAGCTTGCTCCCTAAAGACAGTGAACGTTATGATAGCATATGATGAGTCCTTATACATAGATATGGAAGAGGTTTATAAGTTGGAGGAATAATAAGTGGATCCATGGGTGGAATATGTCATGGTTGCACTATCACAAAATTTTAGTTGGTTTTTTGGCCAAGTAGGGTTGCCAGCGAGTTCTCGGTTAGATGTCGTGCGAGCAATCTTAGAAATCGCTAAGAAAAACGTGGCTACAAACCTACGATAGAGGGGGCAATGGATAAGCTAGTGAGAAAATTCCTCTTAGAGGTTACATTCTCAAAGGTTGACAGATCAGTTAAATATCCCTACAACCGGACACTCTATGTGACAGCAAGAATCAATGGGTATAGTTTCAATCATGTCCTGATGGATAGGGGACTCCATAAATATCATGCCCATGGGGTAATTTTATTCCCATAACATATCTGAGATAAGGATTATGCAAAATCCTTTGTCAATCTTTGGGTATGATAATCAGTCCTCCAAGTCAATTGGTTATGTTAACATGGGAATCACTATAGGAAATATCACTTCCCATATTAAATTCCATCTTATGGATTCTGATCATCCTACCAGTTGCTCGTAGGAAGGTTATGGATGCATAACCATGTCCTGGTTCCTTCTACATATCACCAATGTGCCAAGGAAAATATCAAAGGGAAAGAAGTAGTCACTCGAGCTTCTAGGAAGCCTTTTGCATGAGAGGAAACACACTTAGTGGATGCTACATTTTATACAGAGTTGGATGAGAAAGCTACTGTACTCACTCGATATACTGGGGGAATTAAAATTCCTAGCACCATGGAAAGGGTGACTTCAATCCTGTCCTTAAAACGAACCAAGCGCGATAATTTTTTATAAGGAAATTGTGCATATAAAAACCGTTTTGTGAGTTTGTGTGCTTTCTTTAAAAACGGGGAAGGGCTGCGAAAGGTTCATTTTACCTTTGCGAATACTAAGCCACCGTTAAAATGGACCTAAAAAATTGAGGAATTTTATTATCCGAGGTCCAAAGAGGTTAAAAGAGCCCGAAAAAAATTGAAAGGCAATAAAAAGAAATTCATGCCAAATTATGGGCCATTTAGGTTTTTGCACCAATTCTCCAAAGTTTGAGAATTTAGATTACCTCTAAAAGAAAATATATATGAGGGAGTTTAGTTGGAGAATTTAAAACGGGTTTGCACGTCCTTGAAATGCTTGATAATGCGCTAAATAATTTTGGACGTTATTGGTGTGGAAATCACTTTGACTTCGATTTGTTGATTTGCATAAAACGATGTCATTTAAATTCAACAAATTTTTACACCTAAGGATACTTTTGATGATCATTCGTTAGGGGTACACATATGCATCGTGCACATATGATTGATTGAGTTGATTTATCTATCGAATGTGTTCACACCCATTCATTCCATTTCCATGACTTGGTTGTTTTAGTCTAAATCCATGGTGTGATTTTTGTATCATGTTTTACATTTTTTTTTAAAATGGTATCTATTTTTTGTATAAAAAATTGAAAAAAATCAAAAATAGTTTGTGTATTTTTTGTATACCGTGACACCCCGATTTTGCTTGTTTGATTCATTCTTCTTATTTGTCTATTTGGCGACATCATAAAAAGGGGGAGAAAGAATTATCATTTTATGGGGGAGTTTGAATTTTGGGGCAGTTTTGAGATTTGACTTATGCTTATCATATATTGGTATCTATGTTTATCTCATTTCAAACTCGATACGTCACTTGGTATTTTTTTTCTTTATCTCATGTGTGTAGGTACTACATTGATGATCTCTGAATTTCACATCCTGATGAGAAAAGATTTGAGATACCTAAAGATTTGAAGAACAAACGATGAAGACTATTCATTTATACCTTTTCCAGTTTTGGGTTCATGGGAGGGTATATTTGTATAGGCAATTCCGTATTTGATAATTCGGACTTTTTATGTATGTACCGGCATAGACATAGGGGGAGATTTGTAAGGACATTTTTCTCATGTCCAACATGTTTCATTTGTGTATGTCGTACGCCGCTACATTTGGCACGTCACCTCAAGATGTCACTCGACGGCCTCAATCCGAATTCTGGGAATCAAGCATCCAACATCTCCATTAATATGTCCCACATCTGCCTCAACGACTTCATGGTCCAAGATTTTAGGGACTTAATGCAAGTGGTACGCAAGGGAAGTCAAAACAGTGAAAAAAAGGCACGATAGGAGAGTTCAAGGGCATTTTCGTAATTTCACATCCATAGTTTGGAGGTCTGGTCAACTAGAAAGTTTAAGAGCTTGCCGCAACGAAGATACTGGAAAAAACGCCACCTCAATTCGAGCTACGGTGAAAGAGTTATGACCTTTTGAAGATAGAGAAAATTCCTTAAAGAATGCTGTTTTTTTTGTACGCTGGATAGAATTTTAGAGTTTTAAGAACATGGGACTCTTCATATTTTTTCCTATAAATACCAACTTCGGGGGAGTTGTTTTGCAAGACTTTAGAATACGTTTTTTAGAGTCCAAATACCTCTAGTCTTCATATTTTTTGAGTCCCAAGACTCATGTTTTGATTCACACAATTGCCAAACCTTTGTGAATCTTTTTGGTAACCCAAGAACACAACTTTTTAGTTTGTTCAAACCTTTGTGGAGAGATCTTTGCAACCGAGGGCTGCGTGTCATTACTGAGGGAGTCTCTACAAAGTTTTATGGCTGCGTGTCATTGAGGAGTGCTGCGGTTCTTCCTTTGTTGATTGGACTGAGGTTCATATGGGTTCGCTGCGTGTGGATTCATTGCTGACGACACCGACCGACGCCTGCGGGTATTCGTGTGTCACTGTATTTCATTGTAATCCGTGTAAGTTGCGATTTACCTATTATAGTGAAATAAAAGGTTTTGCCCTGCGGGGATTTTTCCTTAAACTTGTTTCGCATACTTTATTTGTTTATGGGTTGACACACGCACCGTAAATGGATGTTTAGGGGCTGAATTTATTTGATTTAATAGTAGACTCTAATTAAATAAGGGTTACTTGAAATTTTGCGAATTTAATTTTATTTAAATCGATATCACACAGTCATACGACTTCTCAAATTGGTATCAGAGCGGGTTACGCTAATTTATCGCGTATTCCTATTTTCCGCAAAATCGTGTGATATTGATTTTTTTTGAAAAATCGCAATTTTTCAATGGAACGCCTGTTTAATGAGAAGCCTATTTTTGAAAAAGTTTATGACCATGCTGAAAATTTAAAAAGTTTGAATTTGAAACTTTGCAAAAGAATTAAAGTTTTGGAAAAAAAAAATTCTCGTTTTAAATCTGCGATGGATCTTTTGCAAACGGTTCAAAATCAAAGAGATTTTTATCATGAAAAAATTGTTTCTTTGGACCATGAATTTAATGCTTTAAAATTGTTCAAAAAGGAGAGTGATGATAGAGTCCTAGTTTTAGAGAAGGAATTGGAGGACTTAAAAAATTCTAGGGTTCCCGTTTGTGCCGTCGAGGATAAAAAAGCTTTATGTTTATTGAATAATTCTAGGATTGTACTTTATGTTTATTGAATAATAAAAAGCATAGAATAGGAACAGTACATCATATAACATTGAGAATCTCAGCCTAAGGAATGAGGAAAGTTTGACAAAAAGGTCAAGCGATCGAATAAGTATAATCGGTGATCCTCAATGAGGACCCTAAAAAATCGTGAAGATTTCCTCATCCTTAAAACCCAATATCAAGGTTAAGTTGGCCAAGGTCTTGAAAGTGATATATTTTTTAGGTTACATAAGGATATGTCGGGGATAAACCCCGAAACCATATGCCATAACCTAGATCTACACCCTTTGGCTAAAGAAGTCAAGAAGAAGAGGAGAGAATTTTCCTTAAATCGATACCCAATCATTCAAGAATAATGGAATAAACTTGTAGATTCATGGTTCATATATAAATTAAAGTTTCCCTCTTGATTTTCCAATATTTTTCTCATACCACAGCATAATAGCAAATGGAAAATATGTATAAATTTCACAAATCTGAATAAGGCAAGCCCAAAGGATTACTTAACTTTGCCTTGGATAGATTAAAATATGGATTCCATAACAAGACATAAACTTATGAGCTTCATTGATGTATACAACGGGTATAACCAAAGATACATGAATGAGTAAAATGCATAGAAAACCTCATTCATAATTGACAAAGGCACGTCTTGCTATAAGTTGATGCCTTTCGACTTAAAGAATAATGGAGCCACATACTAGAGGTTGGAGAAAAAAATTTACAAAAATCAAATTGGTTAAACAATGGAAATTTTATAGACAACATGTTAACTAAGAGCCTTAAAATTCAACACCATGTGAAAGATTTGGTAAACACTTTTTATATGATGGAAAAACACCAAATGAAACTAAACGCAACCAAATGTGTCTTCAGACTGGGATTAGGAGAGTTCCTTCATTTTATAATGAACTAGAGAGGAATTGAAGCCAATCCAGGAAAAATAAGTCTTTGATTGATATGAGGTCACCATAAAGTCGAATGGAAGATCAGCGACTCATAGGGTGAATCATAGCCTTAAATAGGTTCATTTCTAGATCCAAAGATAAATGTTTACCATTCTTCAAAGCGATAAGGAAAGAATTTTGAGAAAAATTTCAAGAACTAAGGTTTACTTAGGTTATGATCCTTTATTGTCATAACCCTTGTATAGTGAAGAGCTATACTTATATTTGGCTATCTCAGGATCGACAATAAGTGCAACAATCGTTGAGTTGGATCAAGTGATCCAGAAGATAATTTATTATACAAGAAAATATTTTTATGGTGCATATAGTTGATACTTCAGGATGGAGAAATTAGCATTTGTACTTATCCACATAGCAAGGGAGATTCAACCATACTTTTAGGCTTTTGTAATTTTATTACTAATACATCAGCCTCTTAGGTAAGTCATGCATAAGCCAAAAAGTCTAGTTAGCTAATGGCATGATCAATTGAACTAGGATCCTATGGCATAGATTTCTAGAATTGTACTGCGATCAAGGACCAAGATAGAAGATTTTATTGCAGAATTCACTTAGGAAGATACAATTTTGATTAAGGATGGTTCATCCTCTGATCGAGACCCTTCAGTTATAGCCTCGACTCCAATAATTAAGTCCAAGCCTCGACTTCAGCCAACACATTATTTTATCCAAGAAAAGGAAAATAAATTATTGAAGAAAAATATACAAAGATAAGCTCAAATGACCATCAGAATGAGGACTATGAACCATTTTATTCAAATATACCTATTTGAAAATTGTATGTGGAGGGATACTCATGTGTAGGAGGAAGTGGCATGGGGGTCATATTCTCAGCCTTAGATGAAATAGATATCGGTACATCCCTTTTTTTTTAACAGAACCCCAAATTTATAAGATTAATTAGTATAATAGCCCTACCAAGGTGGCCTTACAAGAGCTAGAGAACAGATAGTAAAAGGCCAAAAAAATAAAATTTAGAAAGTAAACGTAAGGCAGGACTCTAATGTTTGATATGTTCATAAGATCCATTCTATAATATCCTTTAGTAGGATAAGGGAGATCTTGAAACTTGTTAAAACAATTGAAGGCTTGAGAGTACACTCCATAAGAGGCTAGGTTTACAGCTGTTGAATTAGATTCTCTGCTAATATGGGAATAGGAACAAGAAATTTGAGATTATATGGCTTTGATAAGTTTGATATCATCCAAAATGATCTAGGGAGGAACTTTATTAATGCCATTAAGTACATCAATGATTAGCTTGGAGTCAGATTCAATCGACACGGATAGGACTTTAAGATTCAAGCAAAATTGGAGACCTTTTATAATAGTAAGGCATTCAGCTTTATATTTTGAAAAAGTCTCCTCATATAATGAAAAAGCTTGGATGAAAAGGACTTTATGATTTCTCAATATACCACGTAATCCATAGGGACAAAACTAGTAGTATTAAGCTTAACTACTCCTTAAGAAGGTTTGATCCACTTGGAAATATCAATTAAACCTGGATTTGGTTTTTTAGTTTTCAACTTGAATATCTTGAAAATATTCTCAAGGTGGAGAGGTAATGAATTGAAACATGAGTTATAATAGCATTTGCTCACAATCTCAATAACCTGCTTCTTGATTAGTTGATGGTCCATTTGAACACCATCATATCTGAGTTTGTTTCTTCTCTTCAATAGTTCCCATAAGATTGTCCATGGAATAATTATAGCATATGTTGAAGGAAATATTGTTTAGGTTGCCTAAGCCACTAAGACATCAACACAAGGTTAAGAGAAGAGAATGACAACTTGAGTCCAAACATATTTGAGAAGTGCATCCAAATATGTTGAGCTAAAGGGACTGAAATGAAGAGATGGTTAAATAACTCAATATTATAGATGCAACATGGGCAGATAGAAGCCAACAGGATGACTATTTCTTGAATAAAATCATATAAAGGAATAATTATGTGATATCATTGCCACAAAAAGTTGAAATCTTCAGAGGATATGCCGATCTATAAGAAAGTTTCAAATAAGAGATGAAGGTCTGGACTATCTGATTAGTTGCCAAGCAAATTTTAAGAAGAACTGACCATCAGAGTTAGGAGTCCAAT
This sequence comes from Sambucus nigra, assembly GCA_949130495.1. Lineage (NCBI taxonomy): Eukaryota > Viridiplantae > Streptophyta > Magnoliopsida > Dipsacales > Adoxaceae > Sambucus > Sambucus nigra. The sequence continues at coordinate 327,247,706 of OX422216.1, read as the reverse complement.
ATTTGGAACCATCAATATCAATATTATCATCCTTTGCATAAGATTCAATCAATTTAAGCCTCTTATATATAGGAGATCCTCCAACCTAGGGCCGGTTTTTATATTTGATCCAAAACAACTTAGACCAAAGATTATCCATAGTGGATAAATATCACCAGATCTTTAAACTAAAATCCTTAAATAGGTCCTGAAAATTTTTAAAGCCCAACCTCCTTTTTCAAATGGAAAACACATATTAGGCCATTTCAACTAGTGGTGGTTATGCTCGTAATCCTTAAAAGTACCCCATAGAAAGTTACTGGATATTTGATGAAGAAGGTTAATGGTTTTAGAGGGAGGGTTCAAAACTGCTAGGGTATGAATAGAGATAGAATATATGACAGAGTTGATCAAGGTTCTTCTATCAGGAAAAGAAAGAAATTTGGTTTGCCAACTTGAAATTTTTAATCTAATCTTTTAGATGAGGGCTTAAAAGTAGGAATGTTTACTTCTACCATAGAATAAATGGCATCCAAGGTAAGTGATGGGAATTTTTTTATGAGATAAAGTAGTGGATTTAGAATTGGCTTTGATCCTATTAGGATTGACTGGGTGGTTCATAAAGAAGCTGCTTTTTGAGAAGTTAATCAACTTCCCAGATGCTTTTTCAAATCTTTTGAGAAAGGTTATTAAGTTTTTTAGGCTACTTAGAGATCCACTATAAAAAAATAGCATCATCTTCAAAGCTAAGATTGGAAATGAGAGGGAAATTTATAGGATGAGTGTATTGCTTGACTAGACCATTTAACACCAAATTATGAATGCCCTTGTTGAGGGTTTTAGCTGCAAGGACAAATAAGCCTAGGGATAGGGGATCACCTTACTTTAAACATCTATAAGATTTTAATAAGCCTATGCTTTGACCATTAATGAGGGTAGAAAACCAATTTTTAGAAACACACCTTCAAATTCTTTCAATCCAAACATCAAAACATCCAAATTTTCAAAGAATTTTAATGAGGAATACCATGACACTCGGTTATATGCTTTAGACATGTCTAGCTTAATAATAACATTGCAACCATGGGATTTCTTACCAATTCTTTGAATGAGTTCTTGGGCCAAGAGGATATTATCTGAGATCGTCCTTCCCTAGATGAATCCTTCTTGAGAGCTATCAATAATTTGGGGAAGCACCATTGCTAGTCTGGATGCTAGAATCTTAGAGATGATCTTGAAGCAGAAGTTACAAAGGATGATTGGTCTATAGTCCTAATAATGATTAGGATGTCTTGATTTGGGAATAAGCATGATATTGGTGCTATTCCAACTCTTTGGGAGTTCACCACATGCAAAAAAGAAATGAATTTCATTTATAATTTAAGTTTTTATAGTTCGCCAATTTTTTTATAAAACACTCCATGGAAACCATTTGGTCCTTCACTACTATCTTCATTAAGGTTTTGAATAGCCTCCTATATTTCATCTTCTTCTAGGAATAAATCTAGATTCTTAGACTGCTCAGAAGAAATTTGTTTATCAATGACTTTGATAATATCATCTTCACCTTTAATAACATTTTCTTGAAAAAACTTTTATAGTAGCCTTCAAATTCAGCCTTGATATCTCCTATCTGATCAAGCTAATTTCCTTCTTTATTTTTAACTTTGTGGATCATTTGATGCAGTCTTCTAGCCTTGACTGATGCATGAAAAAGTTTGGTATTAGAGTCTCCCTTTATTGGCCATTTACCCTTCATTTTTTATCCCCGTAATATTTCTTCATTCTTTAACGCTTCAAACAACTTGGCTTTCGATTTGTTCATGATCTCTCTATTTTCTGAAAAGGGATCTACTTCATATATATGTTCCTTAACTAAGACTTCATCTTCCAAGACCCCTATTTCATCAAAAATGTTTTTGAAAGTAGTTTTATTCCAGTAACTAAGGGCTACTTTCAGTCTTTGTAATTTTTTGGAGAAACACCTCATAGGACTTCCTTGAGTTTGGAGATTCCAAGAATTTTCAATAACACTTTTAATATCTTTATGATGATAACACATATTTTGAAACCTAAAAGGTTTGGGAGAAGAATCTAGCTGGATTTTAATGGAGAATATATGGGGGCAATAGTCTGAATAAGTTTTATTGAGGTGAGAAAGTTGGAAATTAGGATAGGTATTAACCCATTCTATAAAAGCTAATACCCAATCTAGTTTAGCCCATATTTTCCCATAGTCTCTAAAATTGTGCCAAGTGAATTTAGATCCAATTTAATGAACCTCCATCAATGAGACATTGATGATGAAGTTATTGAAATCTTCTAGAGAGATGAAATCAACCACATTCCCACCTCTTTTTTCATAACTTTTTGACACTACATTAAAATCCCCTATCACCGGTCATGGTTTAGAGTCTGCAAATATTTTATGTTGATTGAGACTATCCAAAAGAGGAAATATTTCATACCTAGAACATTTAGCATAAGCAATAGAGAGATAAACCTCAGAAGCCAAATGAGGATGGGCTATTTTTAGAAGCATAGATTGATCTTCAGAACTGATTATTATACAAGTGACTTCATATCTCCATAAGAACCAGATCTTGTTACTTGAATTGGCAGTGCAACCTTCAAATTTAATAACTCTTCCTAGTTCTTCAATTTTCTCATGCTTAGATTTAGGTTCTAGTAGGGCAATAAATGGAAGGTTATGCATGAAATAATGTTTTTTTATTCTTTTTCAGGGCTTATTAACCAACCCTTTTATATTCCATAAGATGAAATTGATCATTGATGGGGGTTTTTGAAGGAATATTTTGAGGATTTAAGAGCATCTATGGTAATTCCCTTGAACAAAGGGTCTGTGATTTTGTTTGAGGCTACTTTGGGAAAGAAGATAGGTTTATTCTTTGGAGCCTTTTTTGTTTTTAGTTGGGCAACTATAGGAGCTATGGAAATATCCTTCAATAAAGGGATATTACTGCTTTCAGTAGAACTCAATTTTTTTGTAATATTTTCAGAGAATATAATTAATTCCTCAATAAGAGGAGTTAATTCTACACTAGTTTCTTCTAAATCAGAGATTGATAAAGGATTATTCAAATCATGTTTGATTTTGTTTGGCTTCTCAGTGCCTTTTAGGGATAGCATAAGGATATCCATCACTTCCATATCTTAATTTTTTAACTCCTCATCTTGGATCTTTTCGATGAACTTTTGGATCTGGAATGTCATTTTGGAAGGTTCTTGATTTGGGATTTTGGGATCAGGGGTTAAGTTAAGATCAGTGATAGGATCATGGTCTATTGGTTGTGATGTATTTTCTTGGTTCAAACTGGAATGGTCTTGAATAATTGCCAAATCTGATGTAGAAAAATCTTGAGGTTTATTTTAAGGATGGTTTTGATTGAGGGTTTGAGGAAACTAAGTATTTGATGTTTCTCCTATCTTAGTTTAAGGATTGATAGACAATGGATTAGTTAATTTTATTTTATAGATAAGTATTATTTAGGTTTTAGAGATTTGGTTTCGTTAGGGTTCTTGGGTTTGATAACTTCTTTGGAAGTGGTTGATTTAGAAAGAATATACTTTGTTTTGTCATGTCTAACATTATAGTAATCGGTACAGTAGCTTGGGTAATCTTCCTACAAAATGGTTTGCCAAAAACCTTCCTCTCCACATGCAATCCAAACTCTATCAATTATAGGTTTAAAAAGATCGAACTCTACACAGACCCTAGCTATACTAAGTCTATTAAGAGATACAGTGGAGCTGTCCAAATTGAGGGGTTTCCCAATAACTTGAGAAAAAGATAATAGAGAGGATTTGGAAAAATAAGTGAATGGTAAGATATGGGAGAGAGATCCAAATTGGGACTATAGATCTTTCTCTTTCAGGTTTCAACTCTGGAGACTACTTGAATGTCCTCATAGGAAATCTACCTATGAACTATTAGTTACGCATCCATAGTCTTGAAAAATATTCTTCATTAAAAAGCCTAATGATGATGTGATTTTGATCCAATAAAACAATAGAGAATGAAGATTTTATATTCATAGTGTGAATATTATTTCTGATTATATCAAGGGAAGGGCGACCGTAGGGGAATTTTCCCACTGTGGAGAATTTATAGGATTTATCCATTTTAAATATGTCTTCATTGGAGAATCGAATAGCAGACTCACCTTCAAAGGAAGAAATAGATTTGAAATGGATTTTATCAGGTTCTTGAGATGATTTCAGAACATCAACAAAGGATTTTGTCCATAAAGACGTGGGATTAGGAGGTTTAGGTTCACCATGATTAAGGTTAGAGGAGGTGACTTCCATGCAACCCATCTTAGGGTTACGCGCGTGCGCGTGAGAGAGAGAGGGAGATGAGGTGATTGTTTTAAAGAACTTATCAGTACACCCTCGATTTATATTCTCAGACTCTAATAATGAGGTAGAGTATGAAGCTCTGATAGAAAGTTTTAATCTTACTTCGTCAATTAAAGTTAAGAAGAATCAAACCCATAGTGATTCACAATTGATGGTATGGCATATACCGGGCTAAAGATGAGAAAATAACTAAGAACTTAGGAAAAGTGAAGCCATTAATATCCCGATTTGTGAAAGTAAAAGCATAAAGTGCCAAGAGTAAAAAATGCCAGAGTAAACGGCCTAGCATGGTTCGTTTTGGCCATAAGAACAGAGTTCGGGAGGGTGGAATTGATAGAGATATTAGTCGAACCGAGTATTAAAAGGGAAGACCTAGAGATCTAAATATTCAATCTAAACCTTGACACTTCGTGGATGATCGTATCATAGACTACCTAAGAGATGGAAAACTCCCAAAGGCAGAGAGGGTGGCAAGGAAAGTTAGATTCAGAGAGAATTTTTTTTTTTATCTTTGGAGATAAGTTTTGTAATAGGGATTTCCTTCTTCCTCTCTTAAGATGTGTTAATCTCCCATAGGTAGAGTACATTTTGATAGACGTGCATAAGATATCTTGCGACAATCATGTAGAAGGACGCTCGTTAACCAAAAGGATTTTTGTGCAAGGTTAATAATGACCGACCCTAGCCAAGGATTCTCATGCTCATACAAAAAAGTGCGACTTATGTTAGAGACATGTAAATATAATTCATCAGCCTCATGAACTCTTTACACCCATCATTGTTTCATGGTTATTTTCCCAATGGGTGATGGATATTATTGGCCCTTTCCCCCAGCACTAAGACTGTTCAGATACCTCATAATAGCAATAGATTATTTTACAAAGTCGGTATAGGCTGAGACTTTAGACGAGATCGATAATAAGAAGTTTTTTCAGTTTATGTGGAGAAATATTATGTGTAAATATAGATATACACAAGCCTTCATCACTTATCATGTAGCAAAATTCGATAATGACTCGCTAGAGGCCTACTGTGAAAAGTAAGGAATAAAGCATTTCTACTCAACCTTGATCATCTGCAAACCAAAGGTCAAACCGAGGTTACGAACTGAACCCTGCGATCAAGATTTAATGTCATACTTGAAGAGAATAAGGTCAAGTGGATGGAATTCTACAACATTTTATGGTCACATATGACTACACCTAGGACTCTAAATGGGGGAAACTCCATTTATGCTATCATTTCAGCTTGAGGCAGTTGTGACGACTAATATTAACTTACCAACCCATAAAGTTCAACATTTGATTGAGAAAAATAATAATAATGAGTGAAAAATAAATTTAGACTTGCTAGAAGAGATTAAGGAATATTCTCAAGTACGATAGGCAGCGTATCAGCACAGAGCTACTAGGTACCAATATAAAAAGGTGAGGATCTGCCTATTGAAAGTGGAGGATCATGAACTCAAGAAGGTAATTCTGAAGAAGAATTAACTTCGTCCTAACTGGAATGTCCCTTACAAGATCACTGAAGAAGTAGTTCCAAAGAATTACAGGCTTTAAAATCTTGAGGAAAAAACTTTTGTCAATCCATGGAACGCAGAGCATTTGAATAAAAATTAACATTAGAGATAGAAAGAGGGGCTTATGTAAGTAAAATTTGTCAAACGGTGTAAATGTTCCTTATATATGAATGAAAAGAACTTTCTCTCTTACCTTACTTGATGATTTAGTGCATATTTCTTGTAATGTTCAACCTCATCTATACAATAAAAAGGGAAATAGTTAGGGATCTTAACATATAGGCATTTTTCAGAGTGTGATATAAAAGATAGTTCGGCTTCTGAAATACAATGAACCCAACGGAAGTTCGGCTCATCCTTAGGACAAAACTACGAGGGAAAACAAGAGTAATCATAAAATATTAAGGATAAGACCCTAAAAATTACAAATTACTAAATAGGTATTAGCCGAACATACTGATGGTGAAAAACCTTTACACAAAAAATATTAGCACATGTGACCCTATTAAAAGTTAGAAATCATAATTAAAAAGATCTAGTTGTTCAGACAATTTAATAAAAACTATCTAACAGTCAAGTGTAGGTTATTATTTATTGCTTATTCGGTTTCTTTAAAAAATATTAATTTGAGAACAAGATAATTAATGCATTAATAACGATGTCATTCTCGTCCAATCAAGGTTCGACCGCATATCTATGGTAAGCTTGAGGAATAAGGTCAAACATATGGGGGATATAAATATATAAATAGCTAAATTGATTTTCATATGTCATCATTGGTCTACTAAGTGCCGATATCATCACTAATATCATGGAAGTCACGATTAGTTCTCACATTCATCTCTTCATATCCTCGGCCTATAAAATACATACCAAGGTTTTGAAAGTAGATAGATTTATGATATTAAAAGATTGTGTTCCATTATCATCTTCTTCTCAATATTAGACTCGAAATTCTTAAGGGAAATCCTAGCCTCCTCTCTCTCCTAGGTTAGAGTATTGTTCTCAGTAATTTTCTCCTTCTTATAGTTTTCTATCTTTGTGTTTCTCTTCCCTATGAGGAATTCATACTTTCCTTTATAGTTTTCCAGGGCCTCTTATTTTTGTGGACGTTCACCAAAGAATCATTTTCTTTTTTGGTAAAGTAATGAAGGTCGACCATCATCATCAGACCATGCATAAAGAAAGGATACGAGGACATCAATAACCGATCTAAACTTAGAGAAAAGTGAACAGTTAGTAAAACTACGAACTTCAAAACTTTTGTATTTGAAAGATCAACCTCATTACCCCTCTCCATGTTTGTAAAGTAAAATTTCTTGCAATCTAGTAAGTTCTTCAACAAGAAGTCACGATCCTTTAATGAATTCGCATACAAAGTTTTGGGTTCGGCTTGAAGATCCTGGCATATCTCCCTAGGCAAGAAGAGATTATGTTTCATCACAGGCCTAGTTGGAATCAGATTTACCTCATCCTTTTTCAAAGGATGATACTCCTTCCTCTGCTTTTTTGAAGGCTCACTACCGTAAGGCTCTTTTCCTTTCCTCTTTGTCTTTTCAGTTGGCTCGCCTAGCCTTCCCTCAGCCTTGATCACCGTGTCATGTATAAGCTTTTTACTCAACATGTCCCACTCTTGGAAACTTAAATCAATTGAATTATCTGCATTAAGCAATAAAATTATAATCAGATTAATTTGATACAAGGATAATACTTGAAAAGGTATGAGGCAAGAAACTTATGAATCTCTTTTAAAGGATGAACATTAATAATGATTCCGAGCTCTTCAAGCTTGGCCAAAGGGGATAGTTCCTCATATGCCTTGATTTTATAATTAATAACATCGTTTATTAGCTGAAAATTGGTGGCACTCAGACCTTAAATAACTCTATCTACGAAACACATAAAAATAAACAAATTGTAAGTATCGGTAGTAAACCATGAGTATCGATAGTAAACCATGTAAATGCTACGGTAGTAAGAATGAATCAAAGGGAGGAATATATACTACTCATGGGAGGCTTGTCCCAATCATAAGGGACCCTCAAGGCTCCTACATTTGCTTTTCCCTTTAGAAACTCCCAATATCCACTAAAAGAAATCAAATTTCTAATTATGGTTAGAGTTTTTGGAAACTTTCACCAACTTACATTTCGAGTTACGAGGGCTTAGGTAGAAACATTCGGGGAAATTCTTTATGGATATGGAAATATACATTCTATAAAATATCTCTCCAGTTATATCCTAGACATGACGGACCTCTAGGCTATGATGGAGCGAAGTATGGTCCTCTAAGAATTTGGGGCAAACTGGGTAGGTGAAAGTGCAACTACGTACTAGGAATTATATGGAAAGGAAAAATGCACACACCACTATTTTTTAAATTAAATTAAATTTAATCAAATTAACCCAATTGAAACAAATCACTGGTTAAAACGATTGTTGTTTTAAATAATTAACCACTTTTATCTTACCCTAAAACATGAATCAATATTATAATAGGATAAAATAAAATAATCAATCACAGCGCCCGATGTATGAGAAAATAAAAATGGAAAAAACATCAGACGATCCAGCCAATGAAAATTCACTTTATTAGGAATTACACAAGGACATGACAAAAAGGCTTACACAATCGACTCGACTCCTTCAAGCCTTGACGCGTCTTTTCTCCTTCTACACAGTGACACGTGGGAGTCTACATATGCACTACCATAACTTGTGAGTCCATACATGCCTCGATATCCACCAATCTAGGCTCAATAACCATCAACACCACACATGAGGAGTCCACCGTATGTAAACAAGAAAACGAGTATGTGGTCCACCGTACAAAACACTTCTCAATCAAGATGATGATAAATAAAAACTTGGTGCACAAAATTGCGAGATCAAAACATAAACAGATTGAATCTTGGATCTCAAACTAGTTGGGTAAAAACTAGGGTTTAGAGGCTCTTGGATATGTATTTAGAAACAATTTTGAAAGCCTCAAGGAAAGAAAATTGATGCCAACACTCCTATTTATAGAAAATACATTTTTGAGGCAACATATTTTTTAAGGAAACTCGCTCGAACAAAAACCATATAGTCATTCGAACGATGATACTAATATCGTTCGAACAGGAGATCGAACAAAATTGTTCTGTAAAAGTAGGAAAATGTCCTTTCAAGCTTGTTGAATCTCATTTGAATGAGAACATATAACTCATTTGAACGAACTAGACAAACTTGTTTAAACAGGGTCGTTAGAATGACTTTTCGCAAAAAATAATTTTTCTATAAAAACCCTTTTATGAAAAATAACCTAAAACATTATTTTAGAAACAAGCCCCAATGAAATACCAAGGATAGAACTATCCGCATTCATACCTTATGTGATCCTTAATTATTGAAGATGAAACATTGCACGATGGTATAGATGCTCTAACTTGGCTGCTACGGTCTTCAATCAAACACACCACAGGCTTTGAAGGATTCACACTTTCAAGACCTAACCTATGACTCAAACAGTTTTGTCCAAATATAATTAAGCCAATACATACAAATTGAATCGATTCGGAATCTTGCCCTTACAAATATCCCCCTTTGGATATTCTGGGACAAAACCCCAAAACAAAAAAGCTATGGGCCATCAAGATCATGTAATGAACCAACCCCTATGTAATGCCCCGACTCAGGTTTAGGTCACCGTTGGGTCAACTCGCACCGAATCAAGGAGTTAAAGGGGTTGGGGGAAGGTCCAGTTTTATTATTTAAGAAAAAAACCTTCAATTGCACCATTTGTTAAGGGATAAATTACTGATTTTAATTTGAGAAAAATAAGTGACAAAGTTAATTAACAAGGTTTATTTACGAAAGTACATTTAATCCAACAATACTAAATAAATAAGGAGTAAATAATAACTATCTCTGTATTATTACATCACATGGCCAAAGTCCTGAATAAAATGGTTTAAATGTTCCAACTCCGATGTTTCAAAAGGCAGTTTAAACAAATAACAAAGCCTCTAACAACGATGGTTGCCCTCACGGGACTTACCGGCGTCTTTTTCAATGTCTTTACTCGATGTACCTGGAGTGGGGGTGGGGGGTTTAATATAAAAAAATTAGGGGTGAGCGAATGCTTAGCAGAGTGGGTAATACTAAACTATATGTTTTCTATAAAAATGTTATATATATAACATGTATTTTAAAAAATTCGAAAACATGTAACAATTTAGCTAGTATTAATGCAACTACCATGCAATGCACCCGAGCGATGTGCTCATACTCACACTTAGACAATTCATACCACCCTTGACCAGGTCTAGAGACTAATTAATCATATTTTATTCCTTATTCTCCTTTTATCCCTTTGCATTAGGTTGTCTCGTTTACATTCTTTAAGTACAACCATATTCATTTCATTTCCATTATCTTTTTTCGAAATCTTCCAAATATTCACATACTTTAACGGGTTTTACACTGCTGACTATGCTACAATATGCTCTGGCCAGCGACTTTGGATATTTCACCCCAAGACTTCAGGCTCTTCTTAATTATTCCCAGTTTCATCCGAGTCCTTATTAATGTGTTTTAATTTTTTTACGAATGTCCACATTATTTCGTCATTTCATCATTCTTAATCATTTCTATGATTTGTTTCGCCATTTAGTATCGTCTACATGCCATTTTATTTACTTCATCCATTTTTTTTTCACAAAAATTGAGCGATAGGGTCTAACGAGGAAGTCCGACCACATGGACCCTCAAATTTATCAATATTATTATTTTACCCTAGTATTCTTATAACCTTGTGAAAAACATATGTAATTCATTGTGGCAATAGAAATCCTCATTTTTCCATAAAAACCATTTTTGTGATTTTATCTTCAAAATCATGTTCCATCACTTTATGCTCAAACTACATAAAATACATTTAATATTATGAATGCCATTTTAGCCAAAGGTCCACTACTTTTCCCTATTTTCTTATGTAATCTCAAATATTGTCTTTCTTCATTCTGAATAATATTCATAACACATTTAAGTGCTCATTTTTCCAAACCTTTTTACTTTCCCATAAAACCCATTTTAACCATAATTTATCAAGTTTAGATGTAATCTACCAACATACAACATATTTCTACCCATGTTTTGGAGGATTTCAACCCTAAGAATCCTTAAAGATGAATCTAAACAAGATATTAACATGAGTTTACATTTTATGTACTTACTCTTCATATTCAAGATCAAAAATACTATTTGTTCTTCGAAAACCCATGTGGGTCGTGTTTTCTTAAAACTCCATTTTTGCAAGAATTAAACATACCAAAAATATTTTCATTTATAATATTAAATCATGTTCTAGCATGCATCCTATATATATTCATAGATTTTAAACCTTGAAAACTTCAAGAGTGAAATCCTACCTTAAGGTTTAAAGAGGAGAACAAGGCAGAAGATGAAGAGAAGCTCTAGACTCCAAGACTACTTCAAAAGCTCTTCAAAACTAGATTGAATGCGCTTACTTACTCCACTCAACCCAACTTCTACCTTCAACAAGGCTTGTAGTGGAAGAAAAAAATCTTGGAAATGGGTAAAAATGGTGAAATAAGGTATAACTAGGAGGAATATGACTTGGGGAGGAAGAAGAACTCTTGAGACTAGAGAGAGAGAGATCAATGAACACCAACTCATATCTCTCTTAAATAACCCATAAAACCCCTAAAAAGCCTTTACTCAATGGATACCCACTTGCCCAACCTGTTTTAATGAACTTCCACATCCAGAGCTTGATAGCTCAAAAATCCAAGGAACCATATGTTGACAACACAAAAGAAAAGGCCTAAATCAAATTTTTTTGAACGGGTCATTTAAATGAAACTGCATCTCATTTGAATGAAAATACGAGATTGACGGTCAAATGGCTATCTAACAAGGTGGGAAATCTGGCTAAAGCAAGGGTCGTTTGATGCTCATTGGATGTATGTTCAAACGAGAAAAAAGATTCATTCGAACTAGAGAATCTCGTGAGAAATGCGTTACTAAAGCCGTTTATTGAAAATAAACTATTTAAGTAACTCCGAGTTGTTTTTTGAAGAAACTCTTTTCTTAAATAAAAAAGGATTAATCACAAGAAGTGTTTAATAAAAGTATGTACGAGATCTATTCAAGATTTGAGCAACAAGTTTAAAAGATGGGTTAAACAAGTTTTAAACACAGCACAACCAAGAGTGAGATGAGGAGATGTAGAAAGATTCTGTTCACAATTTTTTACGTGGTAAAACCTCACCAATTGAGGAAACATCCACGACTCCCTCTACGGAGTAAAATGAAAAATCCACTAAAACAAATTTATGAGTTACAAACTATATAACTAACATGCATACAACTCAGACCTATATAAGTTTAGGAATGTACCCTCTGGTGTCCTTATAACTTCTCTGCAGTTCTGATTGTAGATGTAGTTCTCTCAGTTTGTCAACTTCTGATTTGTTCCAGCACTTTACATCGACTTATGTTCTCAAGATCTTATTACCAACACTTTTCGTGTTGTAGGTTGAAAGTGTTTGTGGAAGTGCTTTCTAACACATGCATGCACACACACACACACACTCATTAAGTACAAACAGTCCTAACAAATTACAATAACACTATATGATGTGATCTTTTCTTTTTTTTCTTCTTACAAAACTTTTCACCTTATTTGACCTTTCAATCAATCCCAGAATCCACGGATACCTTACTAGGAAGACAGACATGGTCTTAATCAATCTCAGTTTAGAAAAGATTTTCGAGATTGAAAACCTCCAAGTGAGATTCCAAACTAGGTCAAAGGTTTAGTTTTACAAGAACTAGAAACAGAAAGCATTTATTGTTGATTTCAAAGTAAGAAAACGTTTTAGAGAAAATAATCAACAATATATTTCTTAAGATGAGAAATAAAGAATGAAACTAAGTGTAATGTAACATGAATAACTCAGATCTGAGATTTCTATGAAATCAGAAACTAGATCTAAGTAAAAGTCTAAGTTGGAAACAAGATCTCACGAACACAAGGTTACAGTAACAAAAATAACTCAACTCAAACTCTCAAACACTCAAGAACATAAAGGATGGTGTTTTTGGATATGGAGTTTTAAAGAGGTGTTCGGGTTTGGTTTGAAGAGGATTTGGACGAACGAAGTTAGGGTTTCTAACTTTCTTTCTCTCTCTGGTTTCTCTCTTCTCTCTTCTCTCTTCTCTCTCTACTCTCTCTTCTCTCAGAAAAATGAAATGGCAAAAGTCTAAGAATAGAGTCCCTTTTATAGTGAGAGGAGAAGGTTCGAGAGACTTGATCAAAACCAAGGGCTAAGATCGAGTCAATTTGAATTGACTTGAATCCAAGGGCTCACACAAGGCGGTGGTTAAATGAAATGTGATTGGTTTAAAAGGTTACACAGGGATTCATCAAGGCAACATGCAGACCGTTGATAACAAATGATCCAAGGGTTGATAACACACGCGTTGTTATCTCAGTAAAGAAACACAATCCCAACCAATCAGAATCAGACAGGTGTAGGGCAAATACAGGATCTGAAACGCGCGTCTAAAATAATTAAAACCATACCCTCATGTTTATGCCGCTTTCGAATTCTACCCAAAGAAACATTAGGCCATAATACACAACAAAGTATATTTAATGTTTGACCCCAAAAACTTATAAATCAAGTTTTAATTAATAAAATATGGTTTAAAAATTGTTTAAAAAATCCCAAAAAATTATTAAAAATCCAATTTAGGGATTTAAACACACTCAACATATGTACACACATTATTATGCAGTATGACATGTATGAATTGAATTCTACTGTGTGTGAAAGTTGGCAATAGTCTCTTGATCACTACAAGTAAGAGAGATGAGTAGGCAATCCAACTTCTGAGGCTCTTTGGTTTCTAGGATGGACATAATTTTGTCACAATTTCCAAACTAGATGAGCACTTATACAATATAGACTCAAGTGAGTCAAAGGTATAAGGGCTTCAATCTCCCCCTTTGGAAATATGAGACAAAATCTCCTTTGAGTCAACTAGGACTCGTAGGGCAACAAAAAAAAGAAAAACTTAGTCCTATAAAAATTCTATCTACCCAAATCCTAGAAATTAAAAAGTACATAACTCAACTATGTACATTTGAATACCTTATTACAACTGTTGAGAGTGATTGTACAAAAAGGAATACCTGCAATGAATCAATAATATCAAGTTGTTTAGTATATGTAAGAGATTAGTAGACTCAAATTTCTCCCCCATTTTGTCTCAAATGGACAAAGGGAAAAACTTGGACAAGCAGCAAAGGTATTACTCAGCACAAACCATACCAATAGATTTACGTAATGAAATGAATCTATTATAATCTAGAGGTTTTGTAAACATATCTGCGAGTTGTAGATCAGTAGGAAGATAATTGATTTCTAATTCCTTAGATTCAACTAATTCGCGTATAAAATGATGTCTTATTTTTATATGCTTTGTTCGCGAGTGTTGAACAGGGTTTTTAGAAATATTAATCGCATTTTGATTATCACAATAGAGATGCAATTGGTTTTCTTGAATACCATAATCACTTAGCAATTGTTTAAGCCACAATAATTGAGCACAACAGCTACCAGCGGCTATGTATTCAGATTCAGCAGTCGAGAGTGATGTGCAGTTTTGTTTTTTACTACTCCATCCTACCAAGTTATTACCAATATAATAACATGCTCCTGAAGTGCTTTTACTATCATCAGTACACCCAGCCCAATCAGCATCAGTGTACCCAATAATAGTGCTTGGCGTGTCATTAGTGTACCAAAGTCCTAGATTCAGAGTGCCTTTTACATTTTTAATTATACGTTTAACAGAGTTCAAATGGCTCTCTTTAGGGTTGTTTTGATAACGAGCACATACACACACAGCATACATGTTATCAGAACATGAGGCAGTAAGATAGAGTAGTGTGCCAATCATACTACGATATAGAGTAGGATCTATAGATTTTCCATTTTCATCTTTTGAGAATTTTACCGTAGTACTCATAGGTGTTTTAGCATCTTTAGCACTCTCGAGGCCGAATTTCTTAACGATCTCTAAAGCGTACTTAGATTGCGAAACAAATAGTCCTTATGTATTTTGTTTGACTTGGAGACCTAGGAAGAACTGTAACTCCCCCATAAGGGACATCTGAAATTCCTTGCTCATAATTTCAGAAAAGGATTTTACTTCTGAGGGAGAAGTTGATCCAAATATAATATCATCAACATAAACTTGAGCAATAGTGATGTGTTTGTCAAAATGATTGACAAAGAGAGTTTGGTCATTTCCACCTCTTTTAAAACCTTTATCTAAAAGAAAACTGGAAAGACGCTCATACCAAGCTCTAGGAGCTTGTTTAAGGCCATACAAAGCCTTTTTCAGATGAAATACCTCAGCCAGTATTCCATTAAGGAACGCAAATTTGACATCCATTTGATATAATGTAAAGTGCATGTGACAAGCTATAGCAAAAAGCAGACGAAATGATTCTAAACGAGTAACTGGAGCAAAGGTCTCGTTAAAATCTATTCCTTCTATTTGAGAGTATCCTTGAGCAACTAATCTAGCTTTATTTCTAATTAATATCCCATTTTCATCAGTTTTATTTTTTAAAATCCAACGAGTACCAACAACCTTTTTGTGATCAGGACGTGGAACAAGATACCATACATCATGAATGACAAATTGTAAAAGTTCTTCCTGCATAGCAGAAATCCAGTGAGAGTCATTCAATGCCTCATTTACATTCTTTGGTTCCACAAGGGAAACAAAACATGCATAATGTGCATAATTTCTAAGTTGGGATCTTGTACGTACTGGCTCACTAGGGTTGCCAACTACGTTATTTATGGGATGATCTTTAGAAACCCAGTTAGGTACTTCAGGTGTCTCAATAGGCAATGAATTATCTATTTCAGAAGAGTCATTTTCTAAAATATTTGAAGACTCTTCTTCAATAGGTAATTCACCAGTCTTGCTTTCTACAGTAGTGTCACTAACAATTACATTTATGGATTCCATCATGGTTTTAGTGCGAAGATTATACACTCGATAAGCTCTACTGTTAGGTGAGTATCCTAGAAATATGGCTTTATCTCCCTGGATCTCAAATTTAGATAAGTGTTCCCTATCTTTGCATATATAACAGGTACTGCCAAAGGTTCTAAGATATTTGAGATTAGGCTTTTTATTGTACCAAAGTTCATAAGGGGTTTGTTTGGAATTCTTTCTAAGATAGACCCTATTAATGATGTGACACGCAGTACGAATAGATTTTACCCAAAAATATTTAGGTAAATTCTTGGCATGTAACATAACACGCGCCATCTCTTGTAAGGTATGATTCTTTCTCTCGGCGATTCCATTTTGTTGAGGAGTCTTAGAAACACTGAACTCGTGTTTGTAACCATTATAGTCACAGTATTCTATAATACCAGTGTCTTTGAATTCACCACCTCTATCACTACGGATTCTATTTACTTGAGTGTCCTTTTCATTTTCAATCCTAAGAAGAATTTTTAGGAAGGTTTGAAAAGTGTCAGACTTTTGTTTTAAAAAGGCTACCCAAGTAAATCTGGTGAAGTCATCAACCATAACTAAGATATAACTGTGTCCACAAAGGCTAACAGTTTGGGAAGGACCCATTAAGTCCATATGGATGAGTTCTAAGGGATTAGAGGTGAGAATATCTTTGACTTTCTTATGAGGGGCCTTAACAATTTTACCTTCTTGACAAGAACCACAAACAATATTATGAATGGGTTTAATTTTTGGAATTCCTTTTACTATGTCGTGAGTAGACAATTTACTAAGATTATCGTAATTTATGTGACCCATTCTGTTATGCCATATCTCGTTGTCATCCATTCTGGCAACATTACAAATTTCAGAATTGTTCTTGACAGTGTAGCAGTTGTCAGGAGTTTTGAATCCAGTAATTATGCATTCACCTTTTGCATTTAAAATTTTGCAATTTTTCTTTGAAAAGGTAACAGTATGATCCGAGTCACAAAATTGCGATATGCTAAGTAAGTTGGCATTTAGACCTTTAACTAGAAGAACATCTTTACGAATAGGAAGCCCATCTTCTTAGAGAGTTCCTTTGCCTATGATTTGAGATGAAACTCCATCACCAAAAATGACTTTACCACCAACAAATCTGGTTTTGTTAAAAAGTTTAGATTCATCTTCAGTCATGTGCTTAGAACATCCAGAGTCTAAATACCAACCAGATGATGTGTGTTCAGATTTTAAAGCAGTAACAACAATATTACACTTCATCTGAGGTAATAGATCATCTTTTCTAACCTAAATTGCTCTAGTTTTCATCTTGCGCTTATTAGCTCTCAACTGATAAAATTTGCGAGCATTAGATTTTTGCTGAAAAATATTTTGCGCATGATTTTGAATTTTGTGAAAGACTTGAGCATTTGGTTTAGGAAAGTGCTTAGGATTCCTTCAAGGAAATGTTCTTTTAGGTTTGGTCTTTCTCTTTCTATAGTTAGAGTTTTTATCTGGTTGTCTAGGAAGTATATAATTGTTTCGACTCCTCCTAGAATAGTTAAAGTTCTGGTAGATATGAGGATTATAGACAGGTTTAACTAGTCTCCTCGCATAGCAAACATCGAAAGAGTGACCATATATGTCGCAGTAGGAGCAATAAAGATTGCTCAGGATGGGGGTCTCCTTAGGAAAGTCTCTAAACAAAGGTTTTGAAAGGTTTTGAGGCTGAACTTTATTCCTAGGTAGTACAGGTTTGAAATTAGGTTCACTCTTTCTGATAAAAGGGCAGACGTATTTAGCCTTAGGTGAACTATCATGCTTAGAGCAACTTGATTCCCCAATGTTGAAGTTTTGATGTTTCAAATCAAACTCAGTTTTTAATGAATGAAAATCTGGTCATATTTCAATAGGTCTTTTACCTCCTGACAAAAATTTGATAGGTTCAAAAGGTTTTGTTTGTGTCTTCAAATTGGGACAAAATCCTATACCAGTTCGATCATCAGAATTGGTTTTAGATTCGGCAACAAATTCATCAAAATAGTTAGAATTATTTTCAAATTTTGTAAATTTTTTTAAAACAGTTGCTGTCTTTTCTTTGGTTTGTTCCAATTCTAACAATGTCCCTTTGTACTTTTTCTCCAGAATTTCATTTGTTTCAGTCAAATTTTTTAGTTTTTCATCAAAAACTTTAATTTCACTTTCTTGAGTTAAACATTGGGTAGTGTACTCTTCAGCATTCAGTTTAACCATCAGGCTTAGATCTTCCAATTTCTTGGTAAGATCTTTATCAGTCTTTTCTAGTCTAGCGCTTTTCTTGAGAGTCATAGTGTAAAGTGTTTGAATGTCTGGGAGGTCTTCATTGTCCGAGTCACTAAGTGTGGTGTGTGAAGTGACCCCTAAGACTTCATTCTTAGAACTCACACACCCATTGACATCGTCATTATCGCTTTCCCTTTGACTCACACACCCCGAGGTAGAACATGCAACATTCTCAGTAATCAAATCATCTAAACCAGTAATAACCATATTCGAAGTATCAGTAATAGAATTATTTGGTTCATCCTCATTAACAAACATAGGCATGTCATCATTATAAATAATCTTGGCAAAGAAAGACATGCAAGGATCAAAAGCATCTGATGACTCAGGTTCCTCATTTTCAGAGTCACTTGAATCATCCCATGTTTTGCAGATGTTAGCTCTAGAGTGTTTGTTTTGAGTGTTCAAATTAACTCTACAGTCTTGTGCAATGTGCCCCAATTTACCACATCTATAGCATTCAGTCTTCTTAAGGTCTCTATTAGATCTAAAATGGGAGTCCTTGTGATTTTTGTCATGGTTTTTCTCATGAGGTCTGTGACTAGAAGGAGTTGGATAATTTGACTTGCCTTGTTTATTTGCCACTTTGTTTCTAAACTTAATGATTTTCTTGAACTGTTTTGTCATTAAGGCAATCTGATTGTCCAAACTCTCTATATCGCGGTACTCATCAGATTCATCATTGGAAGTATTAAACTCGGGCTTAATTAATTTAGAAGAGAAGCTTAGATTGGAACTAGTCTGTTTCCTATGGGATTGGGTTAATTGTTTCTTAAATTCCAGTTCCATTTCCACAGTTCTTAATTTACTACAGAGTAATTCAGGAGTGAGATTTATATCACACATTTCCTCAATAGCATATCTTTTGTTATCAAACTTCTGTGGTAATGATCTCAGAATTTTAGATACAATTTCTTGTCTATCATAGGTTATCCCATTAGCATGCATTTTGGTCACAATATCAGTCGAGTTCATATAGAAGTCATCAAATGACTCAGTCTCAGACATAATTAAGGAGTTATATTGCTGAATAAGCATTTGGGTTTTAGCAGCCTTAACTCTAGTGTCTCCTTCATGAGCAGTGACTAAGGTGTCCCAAGCTTCCTTAGAAGTGGTACATGACGAGATTGTTTGGAACTCATGTTCATTTATGGACATAAATATGGCATTCTTTCCTTTATTATTATTTCGAGAAAATTGTTTCTCTTCTTGAGTGAACTCACTTAAAGCTTTCTTAACTCTCTCATTACTTCCTTCGTTGGCTGGTTTAGTAGGAAAAGTATAACCATTTTCAACAATGTCCCAAACATCATCTCCTAGAGTTCCTTGAATGAAAGCAATCATCCTTACTTTCCAGTAAGCAAAATTGGTTCCATCAAAGATTGGAGGTCTGGTCAAGTTACCAAATCTTTTATTTTTCTCGTCCATATTTGATTTTCATAAAACAATTTTAGAAACACAGGATCTCTTTAAAAGAAGTTTTACCAAGCTCTAATACCAATTAAGAAATGCGTTACTAAAGCCGTTTATTGAAAATAAACTATTTAAGTAACTCCGAGTTGTTTTTTGAAGAAACTCTTTTCTTAAATAAAAAAGGATTAATCACAAGAAGTGTTTAATAAAAGTATGTACGAGATCTATTCAAGATTTGAGCAACAAGTTTAAAAGATGGGTTAAACAAGTTTTAAACACAGCACAACCAAGAGTGAGATGAGGAGATGTAGAAAGATTCTGTTCACAATTTTTTACGTGGTAAAACCTCACCAATTGAGGAAACATCCACGACTCCCTCTACGGAGTAAAATGAAAAATCCACTAAAACAAATTTATGAGTTACAAACTATATAACTAACATGCATACAACTCAGACCTATATAAGTGTAGGAATGTACCCTCTGGTGTCCTTATAACTTCTCTGCAGTTATGATTGTAGATGTAGTTCTCTCAGTTTGTCAACTTCTGATTTGTTCCAGCACTTTACGTTGACTTATGTTCTCAAGATCTTATTACCAACACATTTCGTGTTGTAGGGTGAAAGTTTTTGTGGAAGTGCTTTCTAACACATGCATGCACACACACACACTCATTAAGTACAAACAGTCCTAACAAATTATAATAACACTATATGCTGTGATCTTTTCTTTTCTTTCTTCTTACAAAACTTTTCACCTTATTTGACCTTTCAATCAATCCCAGAATCCACGGATACCTTACTAGGAAGACAGACAAGGTCTTAATCAATCTCAGTTTAGAAAAGATTTTCGAATTTGAAAACCTCCAAGTGAGATTCCAAACTAGGTCAAAGGTTTAGTTTTACAAGAACCGAAAACAGAAAGCATTTATTGTTGACTTCAAAGTAAGAAAACGTTTTAGAGAAAATAATCAACAATATATTTCTCAATATGAGAAATAAAGAATGAAACTAAGTGTAATGTAACATGAATAACTCAGATCTGAGATTTCTATGAAATCAGAAACTAGATCTAAGTAAAAGTCTAAGTTGGAAACAAGATCTCACGAACACAAGGTTACAGTAACAAAAATAACTCAACTCAAACTCTCAAACACTCAAGAACACAAAGGATGGTGTTTTTGGATATGGAGTTTTAAAGAGGTGTTTGGGTTTGGTTTGAAAAGGATTTGGACGAACGAAGCTAGGGTTTCTAACTTTCTTTCTCTCTCTGGTTTCTCTCTTCTCTCTTCTCTCTTCTCTCTTCTCTCTTCTCTCTCTACTCTCTCTTCTCTCAAAAACAATGAAATGGCAAAAGTCTTCGAAGTCTGAGAATAGAGTCCCTTTTATAGTGAGAGGAGAAGGTTCGAGAGACTTGATCAAAACCAAGGGCTAAGATCGAGTCAATTTGAATTGACTTGAATCCAAGGGCTCACACAAGGCGGTAGTTAAATGAAACGTGATTGATTTAAAAGGTTACACAGGGATTCATCAAGGCAACATGCAGACCGTTGATAACAAATGATCCAATGGTTGATATCACACGCGTTGTTATCTCAGTAAAGAAACACAATCCCAACCAATCAGAATCAGACAGGTGTAGGGCAAATACAGGATCTGAAACGCGCGTCTAAAATAATTAAAACCATACCCTCATGTTTATGCCGCTTTCGGATTCTACCCAAAGAAACATTAGGCCATAATACACAACAAAGTATATTTAGTGTTTGGCCCCAAAAACTTATAAATCAAGTTTTAATTAATAAAATATGGTTTAAGAATTGTTTAAAAAATCTCAAAAAATTATTAAAAATCCAATTTAGGGATTTAAACACACTCAACAAATGTACACACATTATTATGCAGTATGCCATATATGAATTGAATTCTACTGTGTGTGAGAGTTGGCAATAGTCTCTTGATCACTACAAGTAAGAGAGATGAGTAGGCAATCCAACTTCTGAGGCTCTTTGGTTTCTATGATGGACATAATTTTGTCACAATTTCCAAACTAGATGAGCACTTATATAATATAAACTCAAGTGATTCAAAGGTATAAGGGCTTCATCTCATTCAAACGAGATAAGGATCTCGTTCAAACGACTCTTATTCTCATTGGAACGACTGAATTAAATTTCTATTTTAAATTTTATCCATTCAATTCCCAATTAGTTCCATAAAGGCCACAATAACATTCAAATATAGACAATAACCCATTTATTAATAGTTCAAGGCCCATAGGGTTCTCCTTGATTGGAAATTATGCGACAAGGGATAAAATCTCGGGCACGGCTATTACACCCCAAATGAAAAAAGTAGAGACTTAATAAACACAAACTCCAAGAGGCTTTCCTCTTGTGTAAAATTCACTACATTGTTGAAAACCTACTCAATTAAACACACCTTTAAATGCAACTTGAATATATCACGGTATAAACACAATTGAAAAACCATCCCCTTTATCTAACAATCTCTACCTAAGATAGGACATCTCCCCCTAAGGTAAAAAATTTATCACTCCGAGTTAAAGAGTTAGATACCATTTCTCCCTCTTTTTATTCAATAATAGACAAATAATAAGGTGCATAATATAAACAAACACTCCCTAAATGTAACATGCGAAAACATAAAGGAAAGAAAGTAATATCATCCAATGATGTGAAGTTAAACAAGCAAAGATAAACAATTTGAAAACACAAGCACAAACAATCCAAACAATGAACAAGAGATATCATTTTTGATGCATTTTGAGATAGAAAGCAAAAACTATACCAATGTGATCATAAATATGTCACTATGAATCAAAGATTAAGCATATGACATATATGGATTAAAGTCAAACTCAAACACTCAAAAATAAACATACCATATATATATATATAAACACCACAAAAGACACATAACACATAAGTTTTACACACTAACATAGTATTGACGTGTCAAACCAAAAGCGGTACGAAGTGAAGGGGAGTGAATTAGAAACAAAAGAAACATGTACCAATCACTCAAAATATGTTCAAGGAGTTTTATTTGGCTGAATTAACTTACCAACTTCGGTTTAGCCTCATGTGACGGATAATGAACTCATAAAGAACAAACAAACACTATAATCTTATGATTTCCCGTCTAGAATCTAGGAATTTCTGAGTTGTCCTAGATCATAGTTGATATTTCATATACCACTACATTTGGCACGTCTTCATATGATCATTCATGATGGCCACTATTATAATCCTTAGCATCAAACATCATCTTCACGCACCCATCATCTTCAATGTGCGTTGTGAATCTTCAACCGGTCTTTACTAACTCCACTACGTTAAAGGTATAATGTTATTTGGAGTTATTAATGTTCACGTAAATACTTGTGAGATTTTTTTAAATCATTTTTATAATTGTTTGCATTTTATCAAAATAAGGCTAGCATTAAAAATTAAATTTTTTTCACTTAAGGCTTGTCAAACGACTTAGACATATCGTCTGAATGTCGCGAGATGCGTCGTTTCTTCTGTGAATCAAATGAGAGCGTACTGGAATGATTTTTTATAGTTCGTTCAAACAACATAGCAATTCCCTTTAAGAGACATTAGGAATTCATTCAAACGACCTGCGTCGCCTTGATTTTTTATTTCGCCTATAAATACCTACTCTCATGAGGTATTTTGCAAGTCTTTTTAACTCCACCTTCTGTAGATCTGATGCAATTTAATACTTCATTTTTTAAGGCTAAAACCTATTTTAATTCACTCAAACATCCTAAATCATGTATGTGAATAATTGAGAAACCCATTTACTCATATTACCCATTCTTGGACTGGTACTTGTGCAGAAGAGGAGCTATCTCCACTACTGAATCTTGGAGCTCTTGCGGGAGCTCTTATTAAAGACAATGAATCGAGTCCTGTAGGTATTCATTGTCAAAAATGTTGTATTTCTCATTATACATGTAAGTCATGGTTTAAATTATATAGTGAAATAAATAGTTTTCCCCCTTTGGGGGATTTTTCCTGAAATTTGTCTTTGTGATTGTTGAATTTTATGATAGATAGATTTGTTACTTTCAATCACTTAGATGCTTGCTTAGGGTTTAACTGGTGATTAAATTAGAATTTAATTAAATAAGTTTATACATTGAACTAAAGCGCACTCTCAAATTGGTATCAGAGCCTCCCTGCGTTTACAAATTGGTATCAGAGCCAATTATACCGTGTATTTTTTACCGCAAAATTTTTTTGGATATCAATTTTTTTTTTAAATCGATTTTTGAATAAGCTTAAGTTCAATGGCTAACTTATATAATCGAATGCCAATTTTTGATGGTATAAACTATGCTTATTGGTAAAGCCCGCATGAAATCTACTTTAAAGACTATTGATGAATGTGTCTGGTTAATTTGTGAAAGACGGTGGACTCCTCCCAGTGTCATTGTAGATAATGTGGCCAATCCTAAACATATGTCTAACTGGACTGAGGATGAATTTAAATGGAGAACTTATAATTCACATGGCCTTAGTGCAATTTTCGGAGCCGTCACACCCGACGAGTTTTGACGTATCATGATGTGTACCATGTCAAAAGAAGAATGGGATATTATTCAACTTACCCATGAGGGCACAAATGCCATAAAGCTTATAAATTGAAAATTTTAACTACTTAATTTGAAACAATTACCATGCTTGAATCTGAGAGCTTTGATGAATTTTATGCTCGTCTGTTAGATATAGTTAATACTAGCTTTAATCTTGGTGAAAAAAATACCCGATACAAGAGTAGTTAAAAATATATTAAAATCATTGCCCGTACATTTACACCTAATGTTATTGTTCTGAATTCATTAAGAATGTTAGACTCTCTTAGGTTAACAGACCTTATAGGAGACCTCCAGACATATGAAATTGATGTGTTTCCTAAAACGGTTAAACCTAAAGAAAAAGGTATAGCACTTAAAGCCCAGGATAGAAAAGGTGAGGAGTCACTTAGAAAGAGAGAAGTGTCGTGTAAAAGAAAAGAGGAAGAAACGTTAGATTCTGATTATGATTTTGATTTAAAGGATTTGGCACTGTTTGAGAAAAATAAATTTGGAAAGAAATTTGATAAAGATAAAAAGGACACCCCTAAGAGAGAGGAATATAGGTGTTATGAGTATGGTGGGAGAGGTCATAAAGACTTCGAGTGTGAAACTAGATTAAAACATCAAGGCAAAGGCAAAGCTTCTTTACCAGCCTTAGTGACGATAGCGAGGTCAAGTCGATGGATTCAGGATAAGAATCACCGCATAAATGTAACTTCACCATATTCATGGCTTGTCATGTGAGTAATTCTAGTTCAGCTCAAAATGGTGAGGAAGCTATATCATAAGGACACCTCGACAGTGAAAGCGATGTGAGTGAGGGTGAGGGTGAGGATGTTGCAAGTGAGAGTGGGAGTGACCTACAACGTGTGTACATCAAAATATATGTTGAGTCCGTTAAAACTAAAAAGCAAAATAAAGGGTTTACTCTTAGGATCATCGAGTTAGATAAAGATTTCAGAGAGACGAGGGAGAGAGTTATCAATTGGCATGTCCTTGAGAAATAGAGAGAGAGAGAGAGAGAGAGAGAGAGAGAGAGAGAGTTTATGTCGAGAAAGAGAGTTTTTGTATAAAAAGAGAGTAGTTTCCAGAAAGATAAAGGGGACTTAACCAGAAAAGTGGATAGTCTTACGAGTGAGCTCCTTGCATCTGTAGAGACTTGGAATAAACTTGAAGCCCTTGTATCCTAACTCATTCATGATCTTGTGGGAGCTCGAGAGGTCAAGGTAAATATTGGGCACAAATCTGGAAAGCTGGGAAAGATGGTCCTAAGCCCCGTGTTAGGTTTTAGTGAAAGTAAGGGAATAGGTTTTGATGGTGCTTTTACATATCATATTGCATCGGAACTAGTTCCTGAATTTACAGTGAATCCTTATGTCCATCAACTAAAACCCCAATGAAGAGTTCGTCCAAGAAGAGAAAACTAAGGTCGGCCTAAGATTGTTTACTTTTGTACTTATTGTAAGATAAAAGGCCACCTTAAGGTGTTTTGCTATAGTTTAGGTCGGACTCGACGTACACATACTTTGTTGCACCACGTTAGCGATTTTGCTAGTCTTAAAGAGCAAGTTGAGTGTCTTGTCTCCATTTCTCACAGTTTGATGGAAGTGTTCCAATGGATGTCTTTACCATCATTGAATACTTCTAATATCCCGAATAAGCCCAACCACGACAATGACAAGCAAAAAGTCACCACTACTTGGATGCCTAAGCATGAAGAGAAATCCCTTGTTGTCCATGTATCTCCTAAGGCTCATAATACCTCCCAATGGTATTTTGACAGTGCTTTCTCTAGACATATGACTAGTGGTGTCTTATTTTTTACCATATTTGAGGATATGAAGGATGGTAAAGTCACTTTTGGGGATAGGAGTAAATCTAGCATTATAGGACGGGGTACAATAGAGATACTCGATTTTTCTAAGCTAGATAACATTTTGTACATAAAATTTTTGAAAGAAAACCTTCTCATCATTATCTAGCTGCGTGACGCTGACTTTGGATAAAGTTTGACCAGAATGAGTGTAATATTTTTGATCAAATCGTAAACTTTTATTGCAAGGGATGAGGACTAAAGATAATTTTTATGCAATTATTCCCAAGTCCTCATTTGTGTTCAATAGCGCCATGACCTTTTCTATTGATTTGTGGCATTAATGCCTAGGTCACATTAATTCTAGAGAGCTGGAGCGGTTAGTGAATAAAGACCTAATATGTGGCTTATCGTCACTTGGAAAGCCAACTTCCACAGTTTGTGGACCCTGTCAGCTGGCTAAACAAGTCTGTAGTCCCCATAGAAAGTTAAAGTCCATTACCACTACAAGTGTGCTCGAGTTGATTCACATGGATCTTATGGATCCTACTAGCACCGAGAGTTTGGGTGATAAGAGGTATATCCTAGGGATAGTA
The DNA here is from genome assembly GCA_949130495.1 of Sambucus nigra. Lineage (NCBI taxonomy): Eukaryota > Viridiplantae > Streptophyta > Magnoliopsida > Dipsacales > Adoxaceae > Sambucus > Sambucus nigra. The sequence continues at coordinate 327,221,036 of OX422216.1, read as the reverse complement.
GGTGATTACTCTCGTTATTCCATCGTAGGTTTCCTAAGAGAGAAATTCGATGCTGTAGAGTTTCTTACAACCAAGTGTTGTGTCCTGTAAAATCAACATGGTGTCATTATCAACAGTATGCGTAGTGACAACGACACAAAATTTAAAGAGGGAAAGGTGGATCTTTACTATTATAGCCTCCGAATTAAACATGAATTTTCGGTCATGAATACTCCTCATTAAAATGGGATTATTGAGAGGAAGAATCGAATGATTCAGGAGATGGCTAGATTTATACTTCTAGGTCGTAGAGTTTCTAGGGGATTTTGGGCAAAGGCGTTGTCTACCACGTGTAACGTGGTGAATAGAGTATATCTTAGTCCACACATACTTCAGACGCCATATGTATTGTGGACAGGGAAAAGCCTTACTTTTCGTATTTGTATGTATTGAGAAGTAAATGCTACATCCTTAGGGATAGATAGCAATTAGGAAAGTTTGAATCTTGGATCGATGAGTGAATTTAGTTAGGATATTCATCGACAAGTAAAGCATACCAGGTCTTTAACCTGAGCAGCTCGAAAGGTTATGGATTCAATAAATGTTATTGTAAAAGATGATGAACCACCGGTATTTATTGTCCCTAAACATTTTTGTGAGGATGACGTACTTCCATGTGATGATCCCATTATACCTCACACACCCAGGGTGGACCCTAATCTTGACTTGGAGAACACACTTTCTTGGGTTCGCAGGAGTCATGACCCTTCCGCTATTTTAAGTGATCCTTCCTTAGGTATAAGACTCGCACTCAGCTTGAGAATGTTATTAGCTATGTTTGCTACACATCATCTAAAGTCGATCCCAAGAACAATAAAGAATAAGTCAGATATGAACACTGAATATCCGCTATACATGAAGAGTTTCTTCAGTTTAAAAAGAATGATGTCTAAAAACTTGTCCCCCGACCTAGTGAAAAGAATATGATTGGTACTAAGTGGGTCTTCAAGAATAAGATGGATGAGAATGGTACTATTATACGTAATAAGGTTAGGTTGGTCACTCAGGGCTACACACAGATTAAGGATGTAAACTTTAAGGAGACATTTGCTCATGTTATGAGGCTTGAGTCTGTTCGCTTACTACTTGTCATTTCATGTCATCTGCGCTTTAAGTTATATTAGATGGATGTTAAGAGTGAATTTCTTAATGGTATTTTAGAGTAGGAGATTTACATGGAACAACTATAAAAGGGTTTGAAGATCCTAAGCACCGTAGACACGTCTATTATTTGAGAAAATCCCTGTATCGTTTGAAGCAAGCACCCCTTGCTTGGGATGATAGGCTTACTTCCTATCTCTTAGCCCGTGGCTTCAATAGAGTGGGTGTAGATAAGACGTTATTTATTAACAGAGGAGAAGGTGCTATTTTCATTGCCCGGGTCTATCTGGATGACATAGTCTTTAGATCCACGTGCTTTCGCCATGTTCGGGACTTTTAGGAAGACATGAAGAGTAAGTTTAAGATGAGCATGGTTGGTGAGATTACATTCTTCCTTGTAATACCCCGTATTTTTATAGCTTTTATTATGGGGATTTTATTAAATTAAATTGGGATGAAATTTATTTAATATTAATCCGAATTTTAAAATAAATATTTACTAGCGTGATGAGAGTTAGTAATTATTTGGTGGAAATTACTTAATGAGTAAAGAAATACATATAATTGGATTTATTAAAATTGTCACGAGTGAATAACACGAAAATTATAGAATTTAAGTCGGGACGCACTTGTGTCATGTCGGGACTAAATTAATGGAATATAAAGTAATTTTATTATAATTAGAATGTATGGTCATTTCGAGTGCGCCAATGTGTCCGAAAGAGTCGAGTTAATCAGAAAAATGTATCCATAGGTTTAGTTTGGGTCTCGGGACGTTTTTAGGCCTAACCGGTAACCCGGGAGGGCATTTTAGTAATTTCCCTTTTTTAAGGCGTAATTATGGACGAAAATTGAAAGGGTATATCTAATGGGAGTTAGAGTCCTCGAGGATTAGAAATGGTAGAGTTGCAGAGAGGCTAAGGAATGGAGAAAAGAGAAGACTCCAAAGGAGATAACCACCCTACCTACACCAGCTTTGCTGAATTTCACCGCCAATTCATAGATCGGGAAATGAGAGATGAAACCATACCCATCAACATCTGAGAATCAGACATTCATATCTGAGTCAAGTATCTATCTTATTAGAATCTTGGTTGATATTACACCCATGCTAGAGTAGGAATTTATTTATCTTATGTCTCATGAAAATATATTGTTATTGGGAGATTGATATGACTATTTGGAGTAGATATTATGTAGTATGAATGTTTGGTTATATGTTGTATATAAATCAAAAAATTTGATGACAGTAGAGATAAGAATCTAGAAATCAAAGGAACTTTTGAGAAAAATTAGATAAACTAGGGTTTGAGGATAATTTCTTGAATTAACCTATTCAATGATGACTCTTGATGAATTAATGTAAACTTTACGTTAGAAATTATTCATAATCGTTTATATAATGATCTTTATGTTAGGTTGGGAGTTTGGGACTCAATAATGGCGATTTTGTGAAGTTTTATGGAGGAAACCCGTAGGTTGGAATTGCAGAATATGGGCAAGAACTGCTCGATCGATCGATCGACTCAAGAATGTCGATCGATCGATTGACCCCTCCTGAAAATTGAATATTTTTCCCTTTTTGGTTAATTCGATTTAAAATGCGTAGGAACCCTTGGATATTAATTAAGGATCATAACGGGTCATGGGGAGGACTAGTAGGGTCTAAGTAGGTTCAGATAAATGAAATTTTATATGAGATGTAACCATGGGATAATGGGGGCATATAATTTATTAAAAATCGTGCGTACGTTAAGTGAGGTATTGGGAGACTCAAGAAAGACTTAGACCAGTATGTTAGTGAGGGTAAACCTACTAAATTTACCTTTAGTAAAAGAAAACACTTCGAGGGATAAAAAGTACTCATGAAATGGCGACAATTGAGAATAAAAATAAATGGGTTAATTATACGTAGGACTTGGGTGATTGGTGCCACGTATAGTTAAAATATTATTATAGGTCATGGGTGAACCTAATTGAGATATGTGAATATATATATACCGAGTGCTTGTGTATAATGTATATATCTGTGTATAATCATACCTACGCTACTTGTTATCACGGAGGTTGCCGCAATGGGACAGTCTTATCTCGATGGGACCTTTATGGGGGATATTGACTTGTACCCTAGAACATAGGATTCCTTGGTACAGGCTATCTGAGAATGATAGTCAGACGGTTCTAAGGGACGAGAGGGTATGTGCTGACCTCTTAGTGACTTGGAACTATGCTTCGCCTCCATTATGTGTGTATTGTGTTAATACAATTCGAGAGTGATTCTAAACTAGTATTTCCCTTTTGTACGAGAGATACAGGGACTTGATAGCAGAGTATGCCAGCACCATAGATTTTATGAGGGTGTTGATTAGTATATATATTGTATGAGTAATTTATATATATACTTATACCTGGAATTCTTATATTGTGCGTATAAGTAGATAAATATTGAATAAATGCTTTTCATTATAGTGAGATCTTGACATTTCCCAGCAGTATTGAGAAATACATAATTGACTTAATTGATCCTTAAGAGGATGGTATTTTAAATAAATCATAGACATACAACTTCGTGAATTAGAATTTATGGGAGGAGAATTAGGTTAGACTTACAAATCATTTTAGTTACGATAGGCGTGCACACTAGATGGGAGGTGAGAATTATTAAGAGAGTGTCACGCACTAACATGTGGGTCATATCAGCTAGTAAGAATTTTAAATATTTTCTACACTATTTTTAAAGTTGTTTTACACTCGGGCTCTAACCCGTTTCATGTCAGTTTTCCCTCTCTTGTATATATATGTATATATTACAAGTGCTCAGCCACAGGGACATCAGGCCTAGATCTTTGGACCATTGACATGTTGCAGCTAGTGTGGAAGTTGTATGTCCTTACAGTAGATGGCTTCAACCTTGTCTTCTTATTCTCCTACTTTAGTCATCTCTAGTTAGGGAAGGTGTCGCCTATTTCCATATTTCTTTTTGTTTAGAGAGAGACTTGTACTCTTTATTATTTCATTATTCAGCTATTATTGGGATTGTTTTACTTATTGTCTTGTCCTGCGATTGGGATTAATTATTTGGATTTATTTATCTAGTTTGGTCATTTCATTCAGATGGTTTGGTTTTAATGTTATCATTTGTATTCATAAAAATGGTTTCATGGTTAATAACAACGTTAGGACTTACTTTATTAAATTAAATTTTTTTACACTTGGCTTAATTATTTATTAGGGTGTTAATAAAGAAAATTGGTTTACGACAATGATGCTAAGAACGAACCAACCGGGCATTTTGAATTAATTTATTAAAGGACTGATCACCCGGTATTTAATTAGGCGGGGTGCCACACTTCCTTGGGCTCCAAGTTTTCGTCAACTAGAGGATGAGATGTTCATCTCCCAATCGATGCAAGAGACCTTGTGAAGAAGTTTGGTTTAGACTTTGCTAATCACGCACGTACCCCGATGAGTACCTAAACTAAGCTTAGAAAGGACACTTCAGGCAAGGACGTAGAGTGAACCTTGTATCGAAGTATGGTAGGTAGTCTTCTCTACTTGACTGTCAGTCGTCCCGACATAGCCTTTAGTGTTGAAGTCTATGCACGATATCAGGCATCCCCGAAAGAGTCACACTTACACGCTCTTAAACGTGTTGTCAAATAAGTTAGTGGGACTCTCTTATATGGTATTTGGTATTCCTTTGATACCGACGACCATTTATCTGCCTATTTGGATGCCAATTGGGTCGGGGATGTATATAGATGTAGGAGCACTTCTGGTGGGTGTTTCTATTTTTGTTCTACTTTTATCTCTTGGTTGATCAAGAAGAAAAGTTCCATCTCTTTATCCACTCTGGAGGCTGAATGCATTTTCGCTGTGAGTTGTTGCATGCAACTCTTGTGGATGAAGCAAATGATGGAGTATTGTAGGATTGCATAGGAAACCATGACTATTTCCTGTGATATCACGAGTGCGATGAATATATCCCACAATCCAGTCCAGCATTTGCGCACAAAGCGTATTAGGATAGACGAGCACTTTATCCAAGAGTTAGTAGAGGAGAAGGTCGTGTACTTGAGTTTTGTGTCCATCGATCTCTAGTTAGCCGATATCTTAACAAAACCTTTAGATTCCCCTAGATTTGAGAGTCTTAGGAAGTCTTTAGGTATCTGCACAGTTGACTGAGGGTTGGTTTATGCGTCTAGTATAGGATGGCACTTCACATGCATACTCTTTGCTCCTATTGCAAGACTGTATCATTTGTATTACTCTTGTATTATTTTTTTCCTTTTTTTATTTTAAAAAAGTTCAAAAAGATCTTTTTTTTAAATTGAAAAAATACAAAAATATCTTTGGTTTTAAAGAATAGAGAAAAATACAAAAATATTTTTGATTTTTAAGAAAAATTGAAAAACCCAAAAAGATTTTTGTAGTTTGTTTACACCTTTTATGGATGGACATTTAGGAGGGCCAAGCCACAATCATTCCATTATCCACGTGAGTATTTGGTAGTTTTATGAGACACAACTTCATATCATCCATGTGCCTTGTAATGTTTGGAGTCATTGAGATGTAATTATTGATTGAATTATAATTTTTTGACTCGTTGTATTTGATTTTTGTTCTTGTCTATCACATGTTAGTTTAAGCGCTTTCATCTCAATCTTGCCTATAAAATGAACCAAATGCGATAAAACAAGAATAACAAAAGTAGTGCATGTAATAACAGTTGTCCGTGAGGAATTTGTTCGGAATAAAAAAATTTGAGTGATCACGGGAAAGGGTTGCGAGAGAATAATAATCCCATCGTGAAAGCCACCATTTGAATAGATCCCTAGAAAAAAAATTAAATCATTAAAAGAGCATATTTGCTAATAATAGGCCAATAGGAAATCACTAAAAGAGATATTAGTACCTCATTAGATAAAGAAAAAGCCTTATTATATATGAGGGAGTTTGGATGGAAATAAATCAACGGGTTTAAATGTCCTTAAAAAATCTCGAAAAAGCATTAAATTGTTTGGGGCAGTATTGGTGTGGAAATCATTTTAGACTTTTATTTGTCGATTAGATTGAGTCAAATTTATATAAATTCACCATTTACACTTAAGGAGGAGATTGATTACATTCATTAGGAGTATCCAAATTCATCGTGCACATATGATTATGAATGTTTGAGTTGATTTTCCTATCGAATTTGTTCACACCCCAACACTGACACTTTCATCGACTTGGTTATCTTTAGTGTAACTTCATGGTGTGATTTTTTTGTTGTATATTTTTTTGTGAGAAAAATTTTGAAAAAGTCAAAAAGATAAGGTTATTTGTGACACACTCCGCATTTACTGTTTATGTTTTCTTACCTTGTCTATTTATGACATCATAAAAAGGGGGAGAACGAATAATGGGGAGGGCGAAAGTTTGATTATTTAATGGATTTCTTGTGCTTAATTAATTTATCATTTATGATTATCATGTTATATTTCAAATTTTTTCACATCACGTATATTTGTTTCTTATCTCATGTGTGTAGGTACAAATTGAGTATCATTCTTTTGGCACACCCTCATGATGACAAAAAAACTTTGGAGAGTTGAAGTTTTAAAGATTTTGAAGATTTTGAAGACATGTATTTTGATATTTACATTTAAGGGTTTGGGGGGATATTAGATTGTATGTCTTAGGATTTTATTTGGGTTGCATAATTCGGGTATTTTCTATGTATGTACCGGCATAGACATAGGGGGAGATTTGTAAGGACATAATCTTATGATTGTCGGTCAAGAATCTAGGAATTTCTGAGTTATCCTAAATCACAGTTAATATTTCGTATACCGTTACATTTGGCATGTCTTCACACAATCATTCATGAAGACTACTTTCTGAATCCTTAGCATCAAGCATCATCTTCATTCACCCATCATCTTCAACGTGCATCATGCATATTCAATCGGTCTCCATTAACTCCACTACGTTAAAGTTATAATGTTATTTGGAGTTATTAATGTTCACGTAAATATTTAGGAGATTTTTAAATCGTTTTTACAATTGTTTGCAATTTATCAAAAATAAGGATGGCATTAAAAATTAAATATTTTCTCTTAAGGTCGGTCAAACGACCCGGACATGTCATTCAAACGACATGGACATGTCATTTGAAGGTCACAAGATGTGTCGTTTCTTCTGGGAATCAAACGAGAGTATACTAGAATGATTTTTTATAGGTCATTTTTTGGGTCGTTCAAGCAACATCAGTAAGTCTTTCAAACAACCTGCGTCGCCTTGATTTTTATTTCACCTATAAATACTGGCTCTCATTAGGTATTTCACAAATCTTTTTTAACTCCGCCTTCTACAGATCTGCTGTAATTTAAGACTTCATTTTTCAAGGCTAAAACCTTTTCTGATTCACTCAAACATCCCAAATCATATATGTGAATTATTAAGAAACCCATTTACTCATATTAACCATTCTTGGAGTGATACTTGTGGAGAAGAGGAGCTATCTCCATTACTGAATCTTGGAGTTCTTGCAAGATATCTTACTGAAGACAACGGATCGAGGCCTGCGGGTATACGTCTATCAAAAACATTGTATTTCTCTATGTACATGTAAGTCGTGCTTTACATTATATAGTGAAATAAATGATTTTACCCCTTTAGGGGATTTTTTTGAAATTTTCCTTTATGATTATTGAATTGTATGCTAGATAGATTTGTTGCTTTCAATCACCTAAATTTTTTCTTTGGATTTAATGAGAAGTGGTGATAAAATTGGAATTTAATTAAATAAGTTTAGACATTGAACGGAAGCGCACTCTCAAACACAGTGCACACTAGCATATAAATTTTGATTATTCTCACATCAGTAGCGTCAAAACAATAAAGCTAAACTAGGACTCATTTTGCAAAACCATTGATCTTCCACTTAACACCCTAAAAATAAACATACGCAATTTTTTTCACTCTCGTTTTTTGAAGATATCAATTTTGAAGAATCAATAAACATATGGCCTTGGACATTTATTCTTTTCTTTTTCCTCTCTTTTTTTAGGCTCTTACCAATGGTGGCCTTTCAAGTAAGGAAGATATCTCCCTTTGTAGCCATTTCCCATTGTTCACTCATATTTTTTTAAGAAACTAAACAAGTTCACGGGCAATGGTTCTTATATGCACAAATCCCTTATAGTAAAAAGTATGTAAATGAATAAGAGAACACATCACTTAGATCATTCAACATAGGTACTTAAAATCCAAAAGATCTCGTGAAAAGTGTGTGCGGAGGTATATGCAAAGTGAATCCATTTAGTAAATCAATTTTGAACTACTCCATGAAAGCATGATTAAGAACAATCATAGGCAATGAAAATCATAACTAAATGTCCTACCTAGATAGAAATATGGAACGAATGGGATTTGAACACATCGATATGACAAACAAAATGTATAAAACTAAACTACATAAAAATAGAGGTCTTTTTGAGTTTTTAACTTTTTTTTTCAAAAATGACACCACTTAAAAACTATATTCTGAAGACAAATATTTTTTTTTTGCATTTTTCTCATTAAGACTGAATAAAAGAAAAAATATAAATATAAATGATAAAACATCATAAACTAGTAATAACATATATCATGAAGCACAAAAGCTAGTGTATGAAAACATGCGAACACAATTAACCATTGGATTTTGCATGAGAAGTATCATGAGCAAGCATTCTAGAATCAACAAGTCTATTGTTTAAAGCCTCCAAACTTGATTTTCTAACCCACATAGGTGAAATGCAATGCACTTGGGTTTGGGGAACATAGAATTCTTGGACCCTTTCTAAGATTAAAGAAAAAATTCCTAAGGTGACCTTTCCTACTATGAGAGTGCGCATGTATATACGATGGGGAATGTTACTTAAGGATTGACCTTTTATAACATCCTTAGTTTTTGTTTACCCTTTTAAAATGTTGGAATTAGCTTTATCAGCGGTAGCATCGGGAGGGTCAAAGTCAATTTTTCAGGCTTAAGTAGAAGTGACCAATTCAGCGGGCTTAAGATAGAGATGGCCAATTCTACGGGTCAAAGGCAATTCTTCTAGCTTAAGTAGAAATGACCAATTTTATGGGTCAAAGCCAATTCTGTGGGCATAAGTAGAAGGACCAATTCTATGGGTCAAATCCAATTTTGTGGGCTTAAGATAGAGATGACCAATTCTGCGGGTCAAAGCCAATTTTGCAGGCTTAAGATATAGATGACCAATTCTGTGGGTCGAAGCCAATTTTGCGAGCTTAAGTAAAAGTGACTAATTCTGCAAGTCAAAGCCAATTCTGCGGGCTTAATGCTGAAACTTTCTTTGGGGAATTTCGGAGGCTCTACTAGGATATGTATCTTGAAATTTTGTTGGGGATGATTTTGGATTTTACTGGGGGAGAGGGAATGATCTGAGGATTGGATTTTTCTTAGCAGGGGAATTTCTTAGTTTTTATGGTGTCCTTTGGAGACATTGTTAGACATGAAATCGATTTCGAGAATTTCACTGGGGAGATAAGAGTTCTTCCAGGTAAATGAGTGTGGTAAAAAAAAATCTTGGTGAAAATTTATTTGGGAATTTTGGGAATTTTTCAGGGTTTTTTGTGATTTTTTGCACAAAATTTTAAAGAGGGTGCCGATCGGCATGGTTGGGAGGGTGCCAAACGGTAGTGGCATGGTCTTTTGGGGTACCTCAAGTAGGTGGAAGGAAAGTACCGACCGGTGGGTGGCAGAAGAATGCCGATCGGCATATGCCCCTTGGCTAAAACCGGTAGAATTGGCTTTAACCCACAGAATTGATCACCCCCATTTAAGCCCATAGAATTAGCTTTAACCCGCAGAATTGGTCATCTCTATCTTAAGCCCGCAGAATTGGTCACTTCTACTTAAGCCCGCGGAATTGGCTTTGACCTGCAGAATTTGTAACTTCTACTTAAGCCCGTAGAATTGGTCACTTCTACTTAATCCCTCAGAATTGGCTTTGACCCGCAGAATTGGTCACCCTTATCTTAAGCCTGTAGAATTAGCTTCGACCCTCAGAATTGGTCATCTCTATCTTAAGCCCATAAAATTGGCTTCGACCCTCAGAATTGGTCATCTCTATCTTAAGCCTACAGAATTATCTGTAACCCTCAGAATTGGACACCCCTAACTTAAACCCTCTGAATTAGCTTCGCCCCGCAGAAGGTCCTTAGAATTTATCTCGACCCGCAGAATTAGTTGCTCCCTACCTTTGACCTCAGTCATCACCCCCTTTAGCAACTGAGAATCATCCATCACCAACTTTCCCTTTAGGTCCTCAGAATCGACCTCGGCCCTCTAAACCGGTCATCCTCGTCCCTTATGTCCACAAAATTGACTTCTTTACAAAAACATCATGTAATGTCTATTTGATGGCTTTCACTTGTTCTAAACTCATTCGTCGAGGGAATATATAGACAGCACATTCTAGGACCTCTCTAAGTTTCTCCTTAGGTCCCTGGCACCTCCCCATTTCACTACAAACCCTAAATAGCACTCGAGTACCTATTTAGAGACCATCGGGCACTTCTGGGGCCCATTTGACTCCGATAAACTCTATCGTCAGAGAAAAAGCTCTTTGAATCCTCAAAGGACTCTAAATCCCCTTTCCAATGGTCCACCCCATGCACAAATCGTCATAACGGTTCATTCTAAGGGCACTGAAACCCCTTTCCAATTGTCCATCCCGTGTGTGAAATGGCATAACCATTCAGACCAATGATCTGTTTTCCCTTAAAAATTGATCTGGAGGCCATCGGTCACTCCCGCGCTCGATTCAACCAAAGTTAACTCTCTCTAACGAGTCTAAATGAATCTCTAAAGGGCACTGAGCCATTTCCAATGGTCTGCCCCATGTGTGATTCTGACTCACAGTGCGGAAGAACGATCCATTTTACTCCGAAAGGTCATCGGGTGATTCCGGGTCGCGATTGACCAAGGTCAAATTTCCAAACCAGGAAAAAAACTTTAGAATGTCAAAGTACATCTCCTAAACTTTCCAAAGTTCCACCCCATGCGCGATTCTGAAATACCATGCGGACGAACGACCCGTTTTCATTCGATGGTCTGTCGTCCAAGGATCGATGTGCGCTTTCGAGCCACATTTGACCCCAAGTCAACTATCGGACCTAGGATCGGTCCAAAGGACTCGTGAAGGTATCTGAAGTACCTTTCCAATGGTAAGCTCCATGCGTGATTTAAATCAACAAATTACATCCAACGACCATTTTTCTAGAAAGATCTATAGGAGACTACCAATTGGCAGGTCTAATTCCATGCCTATCGACAGTGTGTCTAAGGTCACCTGTCGATGGGAAGTACTAAGGCAATTCCAATCGGCACCACCCCTCACCCTATAAATAGAGGTCCTAACCTTACTCCCAAGACACACCTCAGATCCATCAACATCAGTGATCTCAGTAACATTCTCTCAAAATCAGCGAAGTTTCTCCATGTGACGTTCCATTCAAGTTTATATTCCCATCCTTTTCATACCCAATTTGGCAAAACCACATTCCCTCTCATCCAACATTCATCTCACATTCAAGGGAGTTCATCCAAGATCAAATATCAAGCTTCAAAGAACGTCCAATTCCTCCACTCTCTCATTAAATTTCTTATTTTTGCATAAACTACATTAGATTCATAATCTATTTCTTACTTTAGTTCATACACATTAATATCTACATTTTTATTATTATATTGCACATACTTATTTTCTATAAAAAAAAAGGGGGGTTACACCCATAAATTCCGAACGGGATTATCCATCACTCTTTTTCAAAACCAAAACACATTTTTTATACACACACCAATAATAAAATCCCCTTCGAATCTATGGGATAAATCCCACCCCCATGCCGCATTAAAACTACATGGACTTTGATTCCTTTATAGGATACGTAGGCATTTCGAATTAAAACTCAAGACTTGAGTCCAATTTTTTAATTTTATAATTTTCTAAATTTTCTAATTTATCAATTTCTCTAAATACTCGAATTTTCCTAAATTCTTCATTTTCATATTTATCATATTCTTGCATTAATATACATATTATCCTTATTAGCGTTTCATCCAACACATATTGATCGTTATTCGCGATAAACGCACAAATCATATTTTTTATACATTTTATTTTGGGAACATTTCTATGGATGACCTCACTCTATCTCTCCTATGGTATGAGTTGGGTGATTCTGATCTCAATTATATATACACGCACACACTTCACGGAGAAATAAAGGAAAATAATAACACTAGCCCATGAGAGATCGAAAGGGCGGGATGGGTGCCTAACACGTTCCCATTCTGTAACTTAGCCTCCGAACCTTTCGAACTATTGGTTTCTAACGCATCAATATGTCGTCGATGCCGCTCTTTTGAGGTGGCAATATATTGTTTTGCTTATTTTGTGCAAAATAGGTTGGTGACTCCATCTCTTTACATTTATCCCACACTAACGACGACCAAAGCATTCCCAAGTAGGGCATAAGAACTTTTGATCCCCCCTTCCTTCCCTCTTCCCCCCTTTCGGAGGAAGAAGAGGAGGAAGCGACGCTCTATCTCAATCAGTTGGCCACACTAAACTTGGTTGAATCCTTCCACAGGAGCTTAAATATAGGTTAGCATATTGAAGCGAGTTGGACGATAATTCTTCTAATGTGTTAGTGTGTTCCTAAGAAATCGTGCACCTCTTTATCCGTTAGAGGCATTGGCATTCAATGATTGCTTTGATTTTGGCAATATATGATTTAATTCCCTTTTCACTATCCATGAAGCCTAAGAGTTTTCCTTTGGAGACACTGAAGGCACATTTTTACAGGTTGAGGCGCATTTGTTATTACCCCAATGCTCCGAAGAACTTCCCCAAGTTGAGGATGTGATCTTATCGAGTCTTAGATTTAATGATCATGTCATCAATATAGACTTAAACTTCCACATGTATGACAGTTATGGCTTCCCTTCGATAAGTATCTTTGGCATTCTTTATTGATGATACTAAGATCACGCACTGAATTCACCCTGGGTGTAGGTATTGTAGAGATGTAATGAAATAGTAATTAACAAGCAATTCAGTAGAAGAGAGGAGACAAATGGAGATTAACATAAAGGTTTAAGTGGTTCGATCGATGACCTATGTCCACTGTGCCAAGAATGAGTGTGTTTCACTATAATAAGGCATAAGCAGCCATTGAAGAGATAATAAACTCTCTCTCTCTCTCTCTCTCTCTCTCTCTCTCTATATATATATATATATATATATATATATACTTCTATATCTGGAATAATTTTGCAAAATGAGAGTAGGGCATGTAGAAGTCGATCTCGCTAAAGAATATAGAGAGTGCCTTTTATAGGCCGAGGGGTGTGTAGTGTCACCCCAGCATTTGTTTCACGCCTAACTGAGGTCAAGATCCTATAAGAGAGTGTCAGTTGTATGTTCATAAAGTAAGGTCATCTTAGTGAAGATTCCCCCGCGTGGGTTATGATCTTCAATAATGATTTTGTGTGGACATGACTGAAATTCCCCTTCCATGTTTTCCATGCATAGATGAACATATATTGAGGTATATTCTGAGGTGATACTATAGGTATCAGTCCTTCCAAGAGTATTCCATGCCTGGCCCCTTTCTGAAAGATGAGACAAAATAGGGTGGTTGTTTGTGCCCGACACACCTATCCCTTACCCTTAAGTTCGATGGTTTATAACATGAGTGTCGTCTAAGGCCGACAATCTTCCACTGGTAGGAGTGAGGTTAGTTTCCCCTATGTGATGAGACTATAGTGTGGTTAATTACCACTATATATCAAGTATAGATGAGAAGACTAGTCTCATTTGTGGTACAAGACTATAGTATACAAGACTATAGTATAGTATCTCATTTGGAGAAGACTATAGTGTGGTTAATTACCACTGGTAGGAGTGAGGTTGGTTTCCCCTATGTGATGAGACTAGTGTGTGGTTAATTACCACTATATATCAAGTATAGATGAGAAGACTAGTCTCATTTGTGGGACAAGACTATAGTATCTGATTGGATGCTAAGGTGCCATATCCGTGAGACCATATTTATGTATATTATTAAGACCAAAAGTCAAGACGGTGTAGAAAAGGGTTCCCCAAGGGCTAGTGAAAGCGGTTTTCTCTTGATGATCTGGGTGCATATTAATCTAATTATACTTGGAGAATCCAGTGAAGAATGACTTAATAGCGTTTTTGATAGTTTGTCGATGATCCTATTAGTGTTGGGTAAAGGATAGTCATCCTTTGGATAAGAATTGTTCAAGTCTCGATAGTCGACGCACATGCAAACTTTCCCTACAGATTTTGGCACTGGGATTATCGTTTTTTCTTGATACGCTTTCATTCATGGTATTTAGGGATCTTTTGTTGCACTATTTTAGGATCAATGTTGGGCATGTTGCTATAAGACCATGCGAAGACGTCCACAAACTCCTTCATATGCTCTTCAAATTGTGATTGTTCTTACTCATTGAGAGTTGATCCTATCATGATCTCATGTGGATTTATACTAGAATCAAGGTTAATGACAATAGTATCATCATCGTTAGTTTGAACACGGTCATGTTGTTTATATTTTTTCAATGTTGAGATAAATTAAGAATTGTTCGTTCATTAAATCATCTTCATTAATTATTTGATTAATATAATCAATGCAATTAATATAAGGCATGATAAGATACTTCAAATGCACATTAATTTCAATGATCTTGTCTTTGGTAAAAATAGTAGTGAGAACTTCCTCAAAAGAGGCCTCATTTACATCAATAATAAAAACCTAAAATTTAGGAATGGGTTCAGTCTCAAGTGCATAATTGGCAGGGTTGTTTTTTGGAAGGGTTAAACTTGTCGAGAAGCTTCACCAATTACGTAAAGTCTTATCAAAAGGAAATAATTTCTCAATAGGGTTACATGAATTAGCTTCAGTTCGGAGTATGCAAACATCAAATCCCTGTTCAAATATAGGACACTCTCGGTGATTTCACTATAAAAAAGCTCAAGATAGAGGATTTGATGGGCAATGGATTCACTTCATGTTTAGATCGCTTGATCTAAGTGATTTTATCTTTGAATAATTTTCAATACCCATTTCCATCTTCTTCTCAGCAGCGTCATACCATAGCACATGGGAACCATAATAGGGAAAGTATTTGTCTGCCTTGATGAAGCAATCGTTTAGGGAGTCTCCAAAGATTACCTCTTTTTTTCAATAATCTCTACTTATATGGTTGGCAGGGAGCCATAACTTTTGACCAAAAAAGATTGGTACCCCAAACCATGCAGTGCATAAGCAATTTTCTATACGATCGGCTCAATAATATATTGTTGTCTATGACAAAGACCCATTCCTGGTATCAAGTGCATAATTTTTTAACATCTGAATCACACTGACGTTTCCATATGGGTTATGTTCAAGGCTTACCCTTTCTTTGGCATTATCCCCTATTAGGAGATGGAGAGGATTGACCTTGAAACCTGAGAGAAATATATCATTGGTACTATACTCTATCTCTAAGATCGGATTATTTTTGCTAATACAGTTCGAATTATCATCATCTCCAATGATCATGATGATTCAGTTATCTATGAAGAACTCAAGCTTTTGATGAAGAGAGGAAGCAAGACATATGATAATGTGGAGTCATGGGTTACTAAGTAGTAGGTCAAAATTGTCCAATATTTTGATTACTTGAAAGTCAACTTGAGGGAAAATTAGACCATCCCCAAGTGTAAGAGGAATTGATCCCATAACCTCTTAGCGAGTATAATCATAGGTGCACATATTGGAAGATGTGGGAGTGAGGTAATCTTCTTACATCCCCAAGCATCGAAGCATTTGGATCGAAAAAACATCCAGAGCAAAATCCTTATCAACTAGTACCAACGGAATAGTCTTATGGGGAATGTCAAGTGAGGTGTTGAGAGAATAATTATGGTCGGAACCAAAATTTAGAATTTATTCATCGACAAAGGAGATGAGTCTCTTGGAGATTAAGGTACCAACTGATGTTGCGCAAAAATGAAACAATTCAAATTAAAAAGATAAACTTAGTTAGTGATAAATATGGACATGATTTGGGTATAATAATGTACAGTATAAGTGAAGTAAATAAAAAGAAGAAAGATAATCAACACATAAATGTAAAGTGGTTCAGCCATTTGGCCTACATCCATTGTGAGTAAACTTATTCTTCATTATTCATGAAGTGTTATACAAGTTACACTTTGAGTACTTTCTCTCTCTAGCAGTATTTTGATAGAATTTAGGTGTGTTTTATAATAGAATAACTTGTAGAATAAGTAGCAGGGTACAAGATGTTTATAGAAAGTTTGGGTTGTAATGTGTACCCCAATTCCCATGGTGCATATTGGATTATTATCCTCTTATATGTTGACACACGTCCTTCTATAAGTTGTGTTAAATGCATGAACTTTCCCTCACTTGCAATGAAAATGTCCAAAATGCCCTTTCTAGTGAATCCTATGTATTTTTAGCTTTATGTTGCAACATGGCCCACCCTATGAGGCTGAGGGTATAAGGCGGAGCATATAATACCAGCGATATAAGGATGACCCTTTGAGGTCGAGGGTCAAATACATTCACACTTTAGAGATGAAACCATTTCTAGGATCTATTATCCCCTACACTTTAATCTTTTGAATTGCCCCAATTGTGATAGGAGATTGGACGCTATGAGCTGAACCTCTTTGGATCTGAAGTTATTGAAGGTCCTTAAAATATTAAAGCAAACCCTCCATAGGTCGAAGGACCCTATGGTCCTTCAAATTTAAGAGCCTGAGGGGATGAGGTCCTTAAGGTATAGGAGTTGACCTTCCACAATATGAACTAGTTGAGGGACTTTACAATTTAAGAGTTTAAGGAGTTCAGGATCCTTGAAATATAGGAGTTAACCCTCATTGGCTGAAGGAGCTTGGTCCTTAAAATATAAGAGTCGACCCTCCATAAGTCGAAGGAGTTGAGGGTCCTTGAAATAAAAGAGTCAAATGTCCTAAAGGTCCTTTAAACATAAGATTTGACTCTCCATAGGATGAAGTAGCCAAGGGTTTTTTAAATGAAATAGTCGAAGGAGCATAGGCTGGTTCGGTGTGTGCGTTTATCCTTTATCCTTGGGCTTGAGGAGAGTTTACTATAATTTACTTAAAACTTTGGTCTGCCATGAGTTTGAGGTAGCTCACATCGCTTCATGCTATGTCGGTTAGACTTCCTAATGTTGGGCTTGGCACATGTGGCCCAGTCAACCTCTATATAAAACTTGGATCTCATTCATTTCAGACCACCATAAAAAATCTTTCAATCAAGAAATTCTCTCAAGGATCATTGAAAGAGTCTTCCGATATTCTTAGAATTATTCATTCCTCCCTCTTTTTCCATTAAGGTTTGATTCTCTTAGATATTATTCTAAAAGTTTTTGGTTGATCGTAACAGCTTGTTCATTACCATCAAAATCAATACTTACAGTTAGGGAATTATTTTTCACTGGTCATGTGCAAGTTCATCAACTTTTGTCATGTTGATCTTTAATCTCATAACATAAATTATGTTTATAAGTTAGTGAATGCCAAATACCTTAAACGAGTTTTTAGGTAATTTAGTAGGCATATAGTTAGAAAAACCCTTTATGCTGATAGATTAGTAGAAGGATATTACAGGATGAGACCTTTGTCTGTTGTTTAAACTCAGAAACCTTGTGTTGAGAGTTCCATTTACCCTCTTAGTTTAACATTTTATGATTCAACACTTTGGTTTAGGCTGAATGTACCTATCGTTCTTGGGGATTGTTCGTTCGGCAGAAATCGTATGAGTTTAGGTGACGAATCTTTTATTACTACCATAAATAACATTCTTACGGTGTTCTGATACTTTCTGGTGTGCTAACTCAAAGTTTTAACATGAACGTTATGGTTTCTTCTTCATTTAGGACCATTATTAGGATTAAGAACGTGGTTTCTCCTTATGCCTCTTTTTCATCTTCATATTCTTCATCTTAGGCCTCTACCTTTGGATTATGTTCATCCTATGACTCTGATGCTACCCCTTCTAAGAGAGATCCTGATTCTTAAGAGGCCATTGATCTTAACGAGTATGATGGGGACTTGAAACATGAATCATTTATGGAATTTTCCATTAGGTTCCCCCTATAAATCATGATATTATATAGGAGTATGAATCACGATATTACATATTTAATCCTTATAAAATTCAACATCTTTACGGTATAAATTCATTTATGATAGTACAAGATCTGAAGGACAATAAGAGAGCTTATGATGTGAAAAATGTAGTCGAGATTGGTTTATATAACGGTATATTCTGTTTACGATTTTAGCTTTCATTTCACACTTGCATCTGAGACATACTTTCACACTTAGGCATTGCCCCAACATAATTGGCTTCAAATTTCTTGAGGATTATCCTCGGATCTATCATAGACTGGAGATCCATCAATGTCGAGAATATAATTGGGGAGATATTTTGCAGTGTTCCTGAATACTATTATTTAAGTCTTCGGAATTCAAAGCTCAAGCTAGTGAAGGATTCCCAAACTTCCAATCGTCATTAGAAAATCGGTTATTTTTACATTAGCGGCAATTAGGAGTTCCTTAAAGGGGAAATACATGAAGGAGCTGTGAGGGTTCCTTATGATTGGGGGAAGCCTCCTCTGAGTATTACTTGTCCATCCCTTAAATTATTTCCCTTTAGCTTAGCATTTGTAACATTTATTGCAAATACTTATGTATAATTTTCTTTTCTTTATTACGTAGATCGAGTTACTCTAGGTCTGACTGTTACTAGCTGGCATCTATTCGATGACGTTGTTAACTTTGGCATTAAGACCTACGAGGATTTTTCCCATCTTACCAAACTTGAGGAGTTTGGGATCATTTATGTCCCTCATCCTCTTAAGCAGTTTTATAAGTTGCTTTTCTCACACCTTTTTTGTTCTTTGACTTCATACCATATTTATCTAGATACTATGTATATTTAGTGAAGACAAACCTTCTGATATTACTCATTAATAATATGACATGTTGATCCCTAAGATCATTTTTATCGCGTTATTAAAACTAGTGGGGAGCTTTATAAGTACATGAATAAAGCTAAGAGGAAGGGAAAGGAACCAATCAGGTTAAGCCTCCAAAGAAGCATATGGAGGATAATGGTCCTTTCAAAAGGACTGAGGCTAATTTGAGTCTAAATAGGCTATTTACCAGGCTCTCTAGAACGACCCTAAGACCCATTATACCAGCTTTGTGAGGGCTTATGACTTTTTAGTCAAGAACGTCACGTACTGTGACAATGGATATTTTCCAATATGGAGAATGGAGAAGAAGTTGACCTCACCATAATCAAAGATTTTTATTATTGTGCCTTTGATTGATTTATTCATTTTACTCTAAGTCTTGCTCGACTATTAATGTTCTCATATTTTTTCTGATTATAGGGTTTGATGTTGATGGCCAACCTTCAATAGTATACCAAGAAGAACAACAACGCCCTTGTAGAAGCTACTTATAATAAAACTATTAAAAGGAAAGTACGAGGCTCTCAAAGGCAAAAGAAATGCTAACATTGAGGCCTATAAGAAGTACAAGGTCATAGATATCGCGACCTTGACCAAAAAAGGGACTATGCCAACATCTGAATCTTTTCATCAAATGAAAAGTAAAGAAGTTAATTTTGCCAAAAAAGATGCCATCACTAAGTATCACTCGTATACTAACTTCCAAGATCTCAACCTTTATTACATACTATGAGGGTATTAGGAGATGAAGGGAAGAATAGGTCATAACTTCCTTGATATTAAAGATGGTGTCATCATCTGGAAGATAGATGACAATGGGGAGAAGGTCATGTCCCTCGATTTTGATGCTCAGGGGGATGCTCGAGTTGCAACTAAGGCCGTTGCTAATATCATAGCCGAAAGACCTTTATATGAAGATGAAGGTAAGGTAATCTACCTTGGCACATTATCTTATCTCTTCCAATATATCTAATTCCATCCTTCGTTTCTCCTCATTTAAATATTACACCTTGTGACTAGTTAGGTTAATTTCAATCGGCACAACCTCTTCAGGACCAAACCCCAATATAAATGGAATTTCCCCCATTGGTATCTTAAGTATAGTTTTATTCTTATAAGACATTGTACAAGTCTTCCATCCAATAATTTTTTGCCTCTTTCTATTTGGCTTTAATGCCTGAGAGAAGAGTCCAATTCGTTACCTCAGTTTGACTATTAGTTTACGAACGATCCAGAGCAGAGTAAAAATGTTTGATTCCTCGCTTTTAACAATAAGCTTGAAGTGAGTCATTATAGAACTTTTATCCATGATTAGCGATGAAGTTCTGAGGTACTCTATACCCACACATAATATTCATCCAAATTAATTATATGCATTTTCTCTCTATGATTTCGATCATTAGTTTATCTTCGAACCACTTTATAAATAATCAACAACCACTATAAAGTATCAAAACTATCCCAGTGCAGTCAGGAGAATAATGTCCATTCCCCACTAGGAAAATGGTTATAATTTTGCAATGGGAATGAAGACCAGATGTGATGGCAGCATATATTTGCATGTCTCTTACACGAGTCACACTTCTTCGCATAGGCATGGGCATCTTTAACTAAAGTCGGCTAATAATATCATTGCATAAAATTCATTAAATCAAGGATCTTCATGCTATGTGACTACAACGGGATCCTTTATGTACCTCTTTCAGGATATATTCGACCAATGTTAGATGAAGGCATCTCAAGAGAAGGTAGAAGAAAGCCCCTCTCATACACCATATCTCTAAAGATGGAAATTTTGGGCGCTCTTAACCTGATCTTTCTTTCCTCCTCTTTAACATCTAGAAGTTTTCCATCATGCAATTAGTTTATAATTGGATCCATCCATGAAGGTCCAATGTTAAGATTTAAGATTTGTATCTTTAGGTCTTCGCTTTCAATGCTCGATTCAACTAATATCTCTATTGGAACCATTCTTTTGAGGTCAATTCTTGTGGATGAACCTAATCCAACTTAAGAATACCTTTCGGTATTCTTTATTTTTGGGACTCTTCGCACTTATACTTTCACAAATTGGGATACAAGTTTCTTCATTTTTACCAAGTATTTGGCCATTTTCTCATCTTTATCCTTGTACAATCCAAATATTTTCATCACTCTCAATTGCGAGTCACTATAAGCCTGGATATGCTTTACTCCAATTGATAATGAAAGATTGAATCCTGCTATCAAAGTTGTATACTCTGCCTTATTATTGAAGGTTGATAAGATAAATCAAAGAGCATACTCAATATTTATTTCATCAGGAGTTTATAGGATGAAGCCTTCACTAATACCTGTTGCACAGGAGGAACCATCTTCATATAATTTTTAAAATTAAATCTTTGAGAAAAGGTCTTATAGTCCTCTTTTTGTTGGTTGGTTGGTATTATATCAATGCTCGTATCTCCCGCCTCTATAATTCATTTTCCTTTTTTGAAGTTTGAACCAATTTTGGTCGAAGCTAAGGCTTGAGAAGGAGCTTCAAATGTAGGAGTTAAGACTTGAGTAGGAATCTCAATTGTAGGAGTCGAGACTTGAGAGGGAGCTGAAACTGTTGGGGTCAAAGCTACAAATAATGATCCTGGTTCAGATGATGAGACTTCCTTAACTAAATTTGAGTCTTCCCAAGTGAATTATGTCATAAAATCTGCTAAGGCTTACCCTTTAATTGTGGTAAAAATCTGAAAATATATGTTATAGGCTCCTAGCTCAATGAATCACTCCATGAGCTGGCTAGATTTTTTTGGTTTATTAATGATTTTCCTAAAAGGTTGATCTCTAAACACCACAATTGTGTGGGCTTTGAAGCATGGTTGCATCTTCCTTATTGTGCGAAAAAGTGAAAATGCCAATTTTTCCATCTTAGAGTACCGACCCTATACCCCCTGAAAACTTTTACTTGTATAGTACATTGGTTTTTGAACCCCTTGATATAATCGAACCATTATTATACTGATTGCCGACTCAGAGACTTCCAAATATAAGTACATCTTTTCATCATAAAAATGTCTTGACAACAAAGGGGCAGACCCTAAATAGAGTTTCAATTTTTTAAATAATTTTTAACATTCTTCATCCCATCCAAAGGTTTTTTTTCAACACTTTTAAGAATGGTAAGCATTTGCTAGTGTCCCTAGAAATAAACCTATTTAAGGATGCCACATAGCATGTGAGTCTTTGAACTTATTTTTGCCCTTTTGGTGACTTCATATCGATTAGGGACTTCTTTTTGTTGGATTGTCTTCTACTACTCTCTTGTTTACTATGAATTGATGAAATTTCCTGATCTAACCCTAAAAATTCATTTTGTTAGGTTTATCTTCATCTTGTGTTTTTCAATCATATTAAAAGTATTGGCTAAATCCTTCACATAAGCTTTATCCCTAAGGATCTTAATTAATATGTCATCCATAAAAAATTCCATAGTTTAGCCTATCCGACCTTTGAAGATTTTTTTCACCAACTGTTGGTATATGAATCCATCACTTTTCAAATTGAATGACATTACCTTATAATAGTATGTGCCTTTATCAGTTACGAATGAAGTTTTCTCTTCATCGTACTCTCTCATTGATATTTGGTTGTACCTACTATAGGCATCAATGGAGCTCATGAGCTCATGGCCTACCATGGCATCCATCATTTTATATATCTGAGGCAAGGTAAAACTATTTGTTGTTCATGCCTTATTCAGATTTATGAAGTCTACACACATTCGCCATTTGTCGTTATTATTTAATACGAGCACAACATTAGATAACCAAGAAAGATACTTAACCTCTTCTATGAAACCATCATCAAAAAGTTTCTTCACTTCTTCTTGAATGATTTAGTAACAATTCGGGGTAAATTATCTATTTTTTCTTGACTTATTTTGCCAAAAGTCCACGTCTAGGTAATGACATAATATGTTGGGGTCTATCCCCGTCATGTCTTTATATTACCATGTAGAGATGTACCTTCTCTCGAGAGAGAGTTGGACCAACTTAGCTTTAACAGTAGGTTTTAAGGACGAATCAATTTGGTTAGTTTTTTTTTTATGTCCTCTTCATATAGAGCCATAAATTCTACCTATTTGGATTCTTCACACTTTGTCAGTTTATCCTCATCTATAGGGTCGAGTGCAATATTGTATGATGTATTCTTCCTCTAATAGGTTTATTATTATTCTGCAGGTGTGAAATAACATTCTTTTTCTTCCACTTGATCTCCTGTGACTTCTCCAACCCTAAAGTTAGTAGGAAACCTCATGATCTGATGCATGGTAGAGTTAACGAATTCAAATTATTTCAGGGAGACTCGTACCAAAATTATGTTATATGTCGAGATCATATTTTGATCCATGACAAAGAAGTTTACTTTTTTTGTCAAGTAAGTCAGCCACTTTCCCATACAAGTATCTAATTCCACCATTTTAAATGGGAATACCTTTTCACTATTGAAGTCGTTGGGCGTGATAATAGGGTTTAAGTTGTTTCACACTGATCTTTAGACCTTTAAAATAGTCCCAAAATATTATATATATTGAGCTTCCTTAATCAATAAGTATTCAAGAGACATTGTACTAGCAAATCATGAGGCTTACAACTAGTGTATCATCATTCAACTAGAGGATTTTCTTGAAATCTATTCTAAAAAATCCAATGATCATCCTATCAATGTTCCACTTTCTAGGATAAATTTCTTCTTCCTTTTCTCTAATATGGTTTATATCCATTCATCGAGAGCCTGCCCTAGCATCCCCTATGTATGTTTTTAGTGCTTGTCTATACTCCTCCACCAGTGACTCCTACTGAGATCATGTGCATGCCAAAAAAGATTAATGCAAGTATCATATACGGTCCTTTGGTTTTTCAGGAAATTCTAGGTCTTCCTTAGAGTTATTATTTGAATCACCATCTTTTTCCTTTTTACCTTTTTTCTTATTTATTTGTCTCATGCAGTGGATCCACATTTCTTCCCCTTATTTTGAGTTCTAATGTTATGGTCCATGAACTTTTTCAGACAATTGTTCTTGAGGAGATTTTTAATTTTATCTTTGAGAGCATAACAATCGTCGATGTAGTGGTCGCAGTATTTGTGAAAGTCATAATACCTATTCTTGTTTATCTTGTTCAGAGGAGATTTTAACTAATTTATCCACTTGATATCTTCCTCATCTTTTATTCCATTAAAGATGTGGTGTACTTGTATAGTGAGGGGCGTATAGTTGGCAAACTTTTGTTCTAAAATTTCCTCAGATTTTTTACCCTATTTGTCTTTATTTTGAGAGGACTTTTCTGATCCATCTTCCTTGAGCTCCCCCTTCTTAGCTTCTTTTTCTTTTTCTTTTAACGTGACTTTCCCTGCCTCTATTAGAATCTCATTCATTAAGGTTGGAGGGTATTTTTAAACGGTCGAGTACAGTTGTCAGGTTAAAATCCTATTAATGAGTGTTGTCATCACAATCTTTTTTTCATAGTCAATGAATCTAAGCTTTCACTTGTTAAACCTGGTGATGTAATCTCTGAGTGACCCACCCTCATTCTATTTGACATTGGGGATATGAGTTAACCTCTTATCAGACTTCAACTTAAAG
Source organism: Sambucus nigra (assembly GCA_949130495.1). NCBI lineage: Eukaryota > Viridiplantae > Streptophyta > Magnoliopsida > Dipsacales > Adoxaceae > Sambucus > Sambucus nigra. The sequence continues at coordinate 327,196,170 of OX422216.1, read as the reverse complement.
CAAAAATTGTGTATAAACTTGTTAGTCAACTCTTTGAAGTTTCTGATCTACCCCCTTGGTAAGCTAGTATACAACACGTGTGTGTCCCTGTAAGATTTTTTATGAAAGCTATTCATATCCTTTCATCTGGTAAAGAATATATATCAGTACCTAACTGATACATCTCCACGTGATGAATAGGATTTAAGTTCCCATCATACCTTAGTGTTATCATGAGGGGTTTGAATTTTCTAGAGTGGGGTAACTGATGAATTCTGGAACGAAGGGTGACCCTTCCATATACCCCATCTCAAAGGGGTTCTTACTCTTAATAAAGTCTACAAAATTATTCTCCAACATTTAAATGGAGATTTTTATGGCCTTTCACTTTCCAATGATTATCCTTGGACCTTTCTCCCCTCGATTCTCTTTGGCTCGTATTAGTTAGTGCATGAGATAAATCTTTACATCCAACATAGGATGATCTCCTTAGGGTCGATGTTCCTCATCATTCCTCAAGATTCTATCTCATGTCACACTAACTACGAACAGTAAGGGGTACAAGATATTTGGGTACCAATCTCTCCAAGGTTAAAGTCTTTGAGATTCTGGTTATGAACTCGGTCTTTACTATGACGGATGCCTAATATATGTAGCCCATATTGCCTTTAGTATGGAAGAAGTATTACCTAGTTGATAAGATTGGTATCGACTTCTTGGTTGTGATTTAACCTCGGCTACTTCAACCTCTGCCGCAGGTATTTCGTCACTCAAATTTTCTTCTTCATATCCCATTTCACATTGATGAGACCGACCTTTCCATATTTTTACATCTTATTCACGATGGCCTAACTTTCCTCAGAGCATAGAGTATTTATTTTAGGGGTTTAGTCTACCCTGAATAACAAGACCATGAGGGTTCGCAACTCCCTCTCATGTCCTTCTCACTAATGTCTGAGTAAGATCTAACATTTGTGATAGTATCTTATCCTGATTGGCTATTATCATTTTTAGTGCTCCGATGAACTCAACCATAACTGAAGTCGGTTCACGACTGAAGGCATGCATTCTGCCGAGATGTGGTGGTGGAAGTTATAATGACATCTGCGATCAACTAATTTTTTGGATCCAATAGGGAAATTAACCCAAAAATTGCAAAAATAGAGGATGAACGATGAATTTTATAATCTTCCTTGGGTTTCCAAACGCCTCATTCAATTGGAGATTGCAAATATTCCATCCAATAGATTTGTTTTTATAATTTGATAGAGAATTTTCATTTTCATTCTTTTTGTCTTCCAAATTAAGTTTTTCTTTATCTCTTGTCATATCCACCTAGTAAAGGCTATTTTTCCTATGTGTTTTTAACAATAATAATGGGGGTATATTCCCTCTTCCCAAAAAACATTGAATTTTAAACTTTAAAATTTGGGTTTCAATTATTTTCCAAAACATAATTGTGACGACTCGGATATGGTTATGATAAGCCATGTTTAAATTATGCTTACCGCATGGGATGGGGATAACGTGTTATTAGAATATATAATGTCAAGTTATTGTGTTTAGTCTAATCCTACCTTCATAGCTTATGAAATATTGAATAAGTCACAAACACAAATTTGTGAAGCCTTCGATAGGAATGTTCGAGTTCGGGACTAGTTTTGGCCACTAATATAATAATTGACTTGAGGTAAAAACTAGATAGTTGTATATATATGAATTAAGTTTTTAACACAACAAACGGTGTGTAAAACAGAGGTCCGAGCAAGAAGGTATGCTGGAATTACGAAGCAGGGGCAAATCTGTCCATTCGTTAAGTCATATTTTGTCTTATATGTATAACAAATGGATGAATTTAATTAGTTGGAAGGGGGGGAAAGCTTGGCCGACTTAAGCCCCTCTAAATGACCTCCTTTTTCATCCAAACTCATCCATTAGAGAGTTTGTCCTGAAGAGAAAGAAACGGGAAGTTTAAGAAGAGAAAGGGGAGGAAAAATTGAAGGAAAGTCCATAGGAAATTATGAAAACGTCCCTAAGGTAATTCTACCTGTAAATCTTGTTATATTGTTGGAATTATTGATTTAAAATGATATAAATAATCATTTGTTTACTAAACTTCCGTTTTTTGAGGTATACATATGGATAGATGCGGGTTTAAGTAAAGTTGAATGTGTAAATCATGTATATTGATTCGATTGGAAACCCTGTGCATTCAAACTCCTATAACTTTTTGTATATCTATTGGAATTGAATAATTCAAGTTGGATATGAAAATAGACTCGTATATGTATAACATATCCGAATATTGTATGAAAATACCAAGAAATGAATCTTTGGTGATAGTTTGAAGTTCATGTATCAAATTTGCCCCAAAGGTGTAAGTATGCACACCAGGTGTTCGATGCTTTGCTTGACATGTCAAATGAACCGTAAAAATTATGAAACATTAAAGTTGTATTGTTAAATATGTTTATGGATGTTGTCTGAAATATCACAGGAAGTTATGATGTAAAAAAATTATGAAAATTCCTGTAAGTTGACTAAACGATAAAGGAGACTATAGGGCAGATTTGCTTTGTAATAAAGAAGTGGACACATCTTGCTCTAGGAAACTTGAAAAGATGTGTTGTCTTTTATATTGGGAACCTAATATGATAAGTATCGGATTACCAATAAGAAATTAAAGTATGTTTGGGCTATGGATTGGATATGTTAAATATTTTAACATGAAATTGGATGAGACTTCATTTATGATAAATGATTAGAATGGGATGATATGATGCTTATGAATTCGATTAAGGTTAAGTTATTATTTGGATTGTTAATATCTTTATGATGATACTAATATTTTAGGACTCTATATGTGAAAGGGAAGAAGAACCGGTTGAATAAGTGCCAAACAAAGACAAGGGAAAAACACATAAAGTGGCCAAGGTGAGTGTACTGGTATGGGATATTTGTATATCGTTATGGAGATGATATAAATATCACTCACAGGTAAGATTTATTACATATGGTTATGGATAAGACATGAATATAACTCACGGGTAAGATGTATTACACATGGTTATGGATACGATATGAATATCTCTTATTGGTAAGATATATTACATATGGTTACGAATATGATCAAGAAAATATGGAATATGAAAGTATTCATTTCGGGTTACCGAAATGGGAGGTTACTTCCCGACCCAGAATGGGGAGGAATCGTCTATTATAGACAAGGGTTACTCCTCGACCAGGAATGGGGGAGAATTTTCTATACAGACAGGGGTTACTCCTCGATCAGGAATGGGGGAGAATTGTCTATTGCAGACAGGATATGTGAATCATGATTCCGATAAGTTGGTCATTCTTTATGAATGAGCCAGATAAGTATATAATTGGTCATTCTTTATGAATGAGCCGGATAAGTATATAATTGGTAATTCTTTATGAATGAGCCAGATAAGTATATAATTGGTCATTCTTTATAAATGAGCCGAATAAGTATATAATTGGTAATTCTTTATGAATGAACCAGATAAGTAATACATAATTATGAAGGGGTCGGATAAGTAGACATAAATTACCACATGAATATGATTTATTGCATTTAATTATATGCAATAGTTTAGTAGTGATGCATTCACTGGGCTATTTTGCTCACGGTTACTATGGTTATGTGTTTCAGGTAACATGATGTCACTGCCAAATCTAGGAGGTCAGGTTGGGTTATCAAAGGATGCATAAAATCATAATTTTGGTCAAATAAAAAGGGGGTAATATAATTCTATTTATCCTTTAAGCAAGTTTCAATAAGCATCATTACTTTAAAATTGTGAAAGGTTCTAGTTTTATTGCTTCATGTTAATAATTGAAAAAGGATACTCGTGTTTGTGGTTTGATTAAGGTAATCATGATTTGACTACCTATGACTTTCAAACTTAGTTATACGTAACTGGGTTGGGGTGTGTCATTAATGATCTAGTGAATAAAGTGAGATGAGGGTATTTTTTTTATAGCTACAAGATGAAATTTACAAATATACGATGTTTAATAGTAATTTTCACCTAGGATTGCACTCAACCTAAGATCAAGTTCATAAAATACCTAAAAAATTGAGTTGAAGATGGAAAAAGGGAAAACCCGTAACCCAAACGTTCAAATTATAGATCCATATCTGACCTAACTCAAATGTACACCTATAATTATGTTGTGAGGGAGTTCACCCGTGAAAAATAATTGAGTTTACAAATATTTCCTATAGACGGTGTCAATCTGATGCTGCACAGAAATGAAATAATTCATACTAAAAAGATGAATTTAGTGAGTGATAAAGATGTAAATGATTTGGGTATGATAATGAATAGTACAAGTGCAGCAAATAAAGATAAGAATAAGAATCAACATATAGATATAAAGTGGTTAAGACAATTGGCCTACGTCCATTGTGAGTAAAATATTTATTCATTGTTCATGGAGTGTTATATAAGTAAAATTGTGAGTACATTCTTTCTCTAACAGTATTTTTGATGAGTTTTGGTGTGTTTTATAAGAGAAAGACTTGTGGGATAAGTATATATATATATATATATATATAGTAGGCTTTGGGTGTAATGGTCACCCCAAGTCACATGGCGCATGCTGAATGTTATTCTCCTCTTAGATGTTGCCACTTGTCATTCTAGAAGTTGTGTTAAATGCCTGAACGTCCCCTCATGTGCTATGCAAATTTATGCTCACATTTATGTAAGATTAATATAACCAAAATACCCTTTCTAGAAAATCCTATATATTTTTAGCTTTCTATTGTAACTTGGCCCACCCTATGAGGCAGAGGGTATGACTCCAAGGATATAAGGATGAAGCTATGAGGCCAACCCTTCGAGGCCTAGGGTCAAACACATTCATATCCTCAATTGTCCACTTGGCTTTAATCTTCTTAGTTATCCCAACTGTAATAAAAGATTGGAGGCTATGAGCTAAACATTTTAGGGACCTGGGTCCTTAAAATATTAGAGCCGACCCTTTATAGGTCATAGGAGTTGTGATCATTAAAATGTAAGAGATGGAGCAGCTAAGGGTCCATGAAATGTAAGAGTCGAAGGAGTTGATGGTCCTTGAAATTTAGGATCCAATTTTCCATAGGCCAAAAGAGCTGAGGGTCCTTGAAATATAAGAGTTGAAGGAGTTGAGGAAATATGACTTGCGTGAGCGATTTGATGAATGAGTTTTTATGTAGTTGAGAGAGAATAAATATAGCCCCTTAGTGTGACTTTTTCTTAGGTTTTATTCAAATTCTTATTATTATTTTCTTCGAAGGAGATTACTCCACAAAAAGCAAGCATATTGGAAACTTTAATTTTGGGCTCGTTTTCTGTTTTATCTAAATCGTTGAATTCATTACCCCATACCTGGGTGACTGTCTAGTTGTTATCTAAAAAATTATACATTCAACGACATTGAGATCTTCAAATTATAAGTTTTCCTAGGCTGAAGAAAAGTGGTTCTGAGATGGGACCATGTAACCCTTGAGATTATTGGAAATGAATAGATCAGGAGGTTCATAAATTCTTCCTTTCTTGATACTTTCTTTGTTCAAAACTTGAATTATACTATCTAGGTTGAATTCCTATAGAGACAAAAATCATTCATGGGACTGATGGGCCTATTTGCGGGCATCCATGTAAAGATTGCTTATATTTGCATATTCTTCTTCCTTAAAAGTAAATCTAGGCAGAAATTTCATTCCAAATTCGTCTGGTTATTCAAGGACGACTAGAAAATCCATGCTCTTTTGAACTGCTATACAAGATCTTATCACCAAGGTAAGGAATTGATCATTAGTCATTTCAGGATAGAGCAGATTGGTTGGGCATGTTTGGAGAATAATTAGAGAACTGTTTTAAGGAATGGGAGAGATAGGGCTATTTATGGTCTTAATTTTGTAAAGGTGTCGAAATCTAAGTCTTCATTAATTATTATAGAATTCACACTATCTTGGTGTGGAGGTAGAGGATTCTAGGTAGTGTTTGGTTTTGGTCTCGTAGGAGGGGAGATAATGCCATTATACAACATTATTAAGATGATGGAACTGATCGGTGGTGTGCCCAGTGGTCTAGTGAAAATTACAATGGGCATCATGGTTAAAGTATCAATAAGTGGATCGGGTAATGTAATAATTTCCAATGGATTGATAAGATTAAGAAAAAGAAGGGCTTTCTAAACTTTGGATATGAGAGTGTGAGGCTCGATGTAATCTCTCTTGATAGTAGTACGGCAGGCTTCTCGTGCCCATGAGGCGGTTGGATTGGAGGATATGTTGTTGACGGCAGCAATTGGCTTCTCGTACTTTTGGGGAGTGAGATGATGTAATATGCCATAATTTAAGTGAATTAAATTTTTACTTAATTAATATTAATGCATTAATCTCCAGTGATGAGTGATGTCATTAATTTGTGTGTATTAGTTGATATTGGATTAAATCAAAAATATGTTATGACATTAATAATTATTTAACAAAAGTAAATCATTATTGTGGTTATTTGTAGATGACTTTCAAGGTAGTAGAAGGTCTCTTTACAGTTTAAAAGGTTGAATCTTAAGGCTCATAGGTTTGTATATGTCTTAGGCTAGACTTTAAGCTAATTGGAATCAATTTTGGGATTGTTAAGTCATGGCTCATATAGGGTTAAAACCTAATTTCGTGATTAGCACTATATAAAGAAGAGTAGGTTTAAGTAATATCATTGTTTCATCTTGGAAATACCCCTATAAGCTAAGGAAAATAGGTTGAGGGTGAAAGAGGAATTTAGGGCTTTTAGCTTAAGGATTCAAACCACGATAATTAAAGGCAAGTTTATTTAGTATAATATTATAATTGAAGTTGTATTATAATGTTATTATTCATTGGAATCTTAATTTAATATTAAAATAATTTAAATTAGAAGATTTATATCACCATTGTTAGGATTAAGGAATTAAACTTTGCTATGAAATTGCAATGCTATCATGATTTATAGTAGAAATTGCTAAATTGAAGTTATGGCCATTGTAATTCATGTTAAAGATTAGGAATCCCTTATTAATCTTCTGAAATAAACTAAAATTGGGTTGAATTGATATGGAATCATGAGTGGAGTTCTTGAGATGACAATTAAGGATTAATATCTAAAACTTGTACTATAAGAACTTAAAATCATTGGAGAATGGTTAATATTGGTATTGGGACTAATATAGATCTAAAAAGTAAAGTTTGGGCTTGTTTAGGGAACTAGAAATTTGAAATTGGGTTCAATAATGGCGAACTTTCACTAGGAAGAAGAAGGGTTTTGGAATGATCTCATTAGAACACCAATTTGTAGTCGTTCGAACGAACATAGTATTTTCGTTAGAACGATCATAGGACTTCATTCGAACGAACAGCTCATTCTCATTCGAATGAGGATATCAAAAGACAGTAAAGTATAATTATATATTCTTAATTAAAAAAAGTTAATTAAGGTGATTAAATTGGGATTTAGACTTATGACCTTTTTTGTGTAGAATTTACTTATTTTGTGTACTATATGCAAACATACCGGGTGTGTGTACTCGTGAGATACGTACTTGAGGGGATATTTATATGGGGAACTAATAACGGATACCAACACCCTAATGTAAAGATGACGGGTTGTGCTTGGTTATGATTATCCTAGACACTACGTGTTGAATGCTCATGATCACAAGAGTGATATGCTTGGGCTGATCGTTTTATATAATTTGGGGTATGTGACTATATGGTTGGTATGAATGGATGGGTATTATTTCTTTATATCTGAATTAATAGTAATAGGTGTGGGACAACCTATAACTATGCCTAGTATACATAAGTAATACCCGAAGGTGATAGGTTAGGCCTTCGTTGTATGCGGGCTTGTGTTGGGTCCTTTTATGTTGTACACATTTCAGACTTTACTGGTTTCTGATGGTATTGATGTAGATTCTTTCCTGTGATATTATATAATAGTGAAGTTCAAAGTAATATATGTAGAATTGTACCTAAAATTCATGAAATGACGTAAAAAACTTAATCATGGGAAACACATGGGCTCGGGAGTAGACCCATGTGATAGGTAGGGTTGTTTGGGTTGGGTCAACTTAATAGAAACTAAAAGACTGGATGAAATTAGAGGAGATAGTGGATGCTACACTAAGACATTTCCATGTCTTTAACGAGTTTCAGAGAGAGAAGGAACCAAATAAAGACAATGGAGGTTATGTCCAAGGTCTAAGTCAGGAGAGGTAGGTAAGGGAGGCTCCTAGTTCCAAGGAGAATCGAGTCAAGGGGATCATCCCCCTAAGAAATTAGAGGAGGAGTTGTTTTTCATCTCCAGGGTGGCTAGGAGAAGTATGACCAGCAAGACCAGAGATAGGACTAGTAGGAACAAAGTCGGAGATATCAAGATAGACCCCAGGGGAAGGGACTACATGGTCATGGTCAAGAGCGTCCCATCCGATGGTCGTGTTATACTTGTGGAGAGAGGGGGTATTCTTTTTAAAATTTCCCTAAGGGCAACCAAGAAGGACATCAGAGATAATAGCAAGCCCTTCCAACCCCACCTCAGTATCAGGCTTTGCCACCAGCACCGAAAATGCCTCCAATTCAGAAGGGCCCATCATCTTCATTACGAATGTGTGTATAACATTCATTAGGTGGATCAGCTAGCACAATCGCAAGAAATTGAGGGTATGTTTTATATTTATGGGTGTTATGCATAGGGGCATCACACTTATATGTCAGTTATAAATTTCATTTATGTCAGGATTGGTAAACATATCTCATCATGTATTATCGCACGTGGATACCCAGTAGGTAGGGGTGCTACCCTACATCATGTGTGTAGAGACGTAGAAGTTGAGACTGGTCAATTATTTTTTATGCTGACTTATTTCTTTTAGATATGACTAGGTATGATGTTATATTAGGTATGAATTAGTTAAATTAGTATCATAGATAGATTGTATTGGGAAGGCAATTAAGTTCGTTATTCCCAATCAGGAGATATTTTTAGTAGCGATGCCTAGACTCGAGGAGGGTCTAAAACACATTTGTATTATGTTGACATGACTTCATCTAAGGGTATTACTATATCGTTAGATTTGATATCCATTGTCTAGGATTTTTTTGACTTGTTTAAGGAAGTACCATGATTACCACTACCTAGGGAGATATATTTTTGCATTGATTTGATGTCGGTACTAGACCCATTGCAAGGGCATCGTACCATATGGCTCCATTAGAAATGAAAGAGTTACGCAGGCAGATACAACAGTTATTGGGCCATGGCTTCATACAGAGTACAACTCCGGGGGGGCTCCAATTTTATTTATAAAAAAGAAATAAGGTTCGCTTTGATTATGTATAAACTATCAGGAGTTGAATAAATTCATGATTCGAAACAAGTATCCGTTACTTCATATCAATGACTTGGGCGTCATAATTTTCCAATATTGTATTGCACTCAAGGTATCATCAGTGACATGTTCGGGGGGAGGATATTCTGAAGATAGCTTATTAATGTGATATGGATCATATGAGTTCCGGGTCATGCTATTTGGGCTAACCAATACACTAATAGTATTTTTAGATATGATTAATCGGGTATTTTAACCATTTTTAGATCAATTCATCATTATTTTTATAAACTATATGTTGATTTACTGTCAGTCAAAGGAGAAACATGTAGATCATTTGAGGTTGCTGTTATAGACACTTGGGGAACATAAGTTGTATGGTAAAGTTCTCTAAGTGTGGATTCTATCTACGAGAGGTATAGTTCTTGGTCCATAATGTATAGAAAGCTGGAATTTCGATGTATCCTTGCAAGGCATCTGCAGTAGTTGAATGGGGACAACCCACATCAAAGTTCAAAGTTTCATGGGTCTGGAAGGGTACTACTGGAGATTTTATCAGGGTTTCTCAAATATTACCAGACCATTGGCACATATCACTCGGAAGGGAGTACCGTTTGTGTGGAAAAAAAATTCCAAAAATATTTTGAAGATCTCAAGGATAATCTTACCACCACACTTGTCCTTTTGTTACCAAAGGGCGATGTGGAATATTTGGTATTCATGGTTGCATCATTGCTAGGGTTAGGAGGTGTCCTAATGCAGGAGGAGAGGTCGATCACTTATGCGTCTTGAATTCTAAAGCCATGTGAGGGTAATTACCCAACCCATGAATTGGAGTTGGTATTGATAGTATTTACCATTCGCATATGGCAACATTACATGTTTGGTGTACGGTTCACGTCATATTCCGATCACAAGAGTATCCAATACTTATTTATGCAGAGAGAGTTAAATATATATGCGATATAAGATATGGTTAGAGTTTGTAATTGACTACCATTTCTCGATGCAGTACCACCCAGGGAAGGCGAATGTAATGGCCGATGCAATGATTCGATGACTGACAATTACTTTGGAAGCATTATGGGCCAAGCAGGGAAGGAATTATTAGAGATATGGGTAGCATGGTAGAAGGGCACCTGGGCTTTAGATTTAACGGATGCCTTTTAGGGATTAATGACTATTATAGCAGCCATAGTGATACGGGTATAACAAGCCTTGTCTTCAAACTCCTTTTGCTACGAGAAGGTTCACAAACTAGTATCAGGTGGAGTTTCATCATTTTCAATCAGTTCGGATAATGGGTTGAGATTTTATGGACGATTAGTGGTGCCGGAGAATTCTGACTTAAGGATAGTAGTTTTAGCTGAGGCTCACGATTCGCGATTCATGGTACATTCTGATGGGGTAAGATGTATCAAGACATGCGCAGACTATATTGGTAGACCGGGATAAAGAAGGATATAGTAGAGTACGTGTCGAAGTGTTTCACTTTCCATCTAGTGAATATGGAGAACCAAACACTGGTAGGGGAATTACAACCATTAGAGATTCCCGAGTGACAATGGGAGAGCATCTTCATGGACTTAATAATGGGATTATTGCGGTCCTAGATAGGTCATTATTCCTTTTGGGTCATTATTGATAGGTTGATAAAAGTGGATCATTTCCTTTCAGTTTGGACAGATTTCACAGTCGAGCAATATGCAAAATTATTTGTAACGTAAATTCTACAACTCTATGGTGTACCACTTGACATTGTGTCTGATCGGGATTATAACTTCATATCTCGATTCTGGAGAAGTTTTCAAGAGGCTACGAGACTATAGTTGAATATGAGTATGACTTTTCACCCTTAGTCTGACGGCAAAATTGGTAGGGTGAACCAGATTTTAGAGGATATGCTCTGAGCTTGTTTGTTAGATCTCAAAGGTGAGTGTGATAACATCTACCTCTCGTAGAGTTCAGATACAATAATAGTTATCAGCTAATTATTGATGTGGCACCCTGTGAGGCACTATATGGGCGACTGTGTCATTAGTCGAGTTATTGGTTAGAATTAGGGGAGGATAATATGTTCAGGCCAGCCATAATTCGGGACACCTTAATGAAGGTAGAACTCATCCTAGCATGATTGAAGACAGCACAAGATCGGTAAAATAATTACGCCGGTAAGATACGGACAAAACTAGAGTTTTAAGAAAGGAACCATGTGCTTTTACATGTCTCCTCGATGAAAGGGATAGTCAGATTTGGATCCAACGGGAAGTTAGCAGCTCGTTGCATTGGACTCTTCATAATTTTGGACAGAGTAGGTTCGGTACCGTATCAATTACTTTTTACCTGATGTGGCCATCCCCGATCCTCACGGCAGGCGGGTAGAGTGAGGATCCTAGGTCCCGCGTGTCCCTCTCGGGAGCGCTTCGACCGGCATCGTTGATGAGGTAAAAAATATAGAGAGATGGAGTCGCCAGTCTATTTTACTCAAAACATACAAAAGAAAGGGAGCCATCCCAAAGGACAGCATCTAAAGACATACTGATACATATGAAACCAAAATGATTTGAGAAGGGTCCGGAGGCTAATTTACAAAATGGGAAGGTATTAGGCACCCATTCCGCCCTTACGATCTCTCATGAATTTTTGCTATTTTCCTTTATTTTCCCCATGATATGTGTGAATGTGTATATATAGTGGAGATAAGAATCCTCGACTTATATCATGGAATAGATAAAGCGAGTCATCCGTAGGAAGGTTCATAGAAATAATATTAGAAAATAGGATTTACGCGGTTATCCTTGTGTTGATCGTTATAATGGAACGATAACGTATGTGGAATAATACGCCACTAAGAACAAATATATAAATATATGTAATCTAATAGAGTTGAGTTTAGAGAAAATAAAAAATGAGAGAAAAGGTGAAAATAGGACTCGAGTCTCGGATTTTACCCTGAGACGCCTACGTAGCCTATAGAGGCATCAAAGTCCATATAGTTCGCATGCAAAATGAGGGGTGGGGTTTATCCCATAAATCCAACTGGGCACTTCTCTTATTTGTGTGTTGTGTGTGTAAGAAAGTGTTTTAGTTGTGAGAAAAGTGTAAGAAAAGTGTGAGAATTCATGTTTGGAATTTATGAGAAAACCTTATTTTTCTTGTTTTTTGGGTTTTTTATTTGTATGAAAATAAGAGATGTGCAATAATACTAAGTAAAAAGTATATTAGGATATGTGAGATGAGAGAATAAAAGCGCTAAAAAATAAAACAAATTAATGCGAATTTATGAGAATTTAAGGAGAGAATTGAGTAAATTGGACCTTCTTGAAGATCTTGAGGTTGATCTTGAGTGTTGGAGAGCATCCCTTGCACTTGGATGATGATGGAGGGTAATGAATTCACCAAGTTTTATGAAAAGGATGATGAAAAGTGAATATTGAAAAGGGATTTGGATGTGGAAATCACGCTGACTTCGAGAGAGTTTTCTGGATTTTCTCGGAGTGATATCTATCTGATCTGGGCTCCCCTGTGCAATGAGGTCAAGGCCTCCTTTTTATAGGCCCAGGTCATTTTTGATCGGCATAGCCCTGGTCCTACCAATTAGCAGGTGCGTTTAGGCACACTGCCGAAAGGCAGGGACCTGCCGTTTAGCAGTGTCTTTCAGGCCTTTTTGGAAAATCGGTTGCTGAGCGCAAATAGTTGATTCAAATTATGCACAGGTCAGACAGTTGGAAAGGTAATTCAGAGACCTTCGAATGTCCTTGGACTGCTCCCAAGTTTGGGAGACGACTTTGGGTCAAATGTGGCTCGAAAGCGCTCGTCGGTCCTTTGGACGGGAAAACTTCACACGCACACGGATCATTCGTCTGCATGGTAAGTCAGAATCACGCATGGGGCAGACCGTTGGAAAGGTTAGGAGATGTAATTTGACATTACAAAGAGTTTGATCCAGTTCGGGGAGTTGACTTTGGTCAACTGGTCCCTGGAAGCATTTGGTGACCTCTCGGAGTAAAACGGATCGTTTGTCCGTACCGTAAGTCAGAATCGCGCACGGAGTGGACCATTAGAAAGGGGTTTCAGTGACCTTTGAAGATTCATTTAGTCTCAGTCGAGCTGAAGATTTAACTTAGGTCAAATGGAGCCCGAGAACGCCCGATGGCCTTAAGATCAGGTTTCAGGGGGAAACGAGTCGTTCGTCCGCATGGTAAGTCAAAATCGCTCACGGGACAGACCGTTGGAAAGGGTTTTTAGTGCCCTTTGAAGATTCATTCAGTCTCAATTGATCTAAAGAGTTCGACTTTTTGGTCAAACGGAGCTTGGGAGCGCCCGGTGGCTTCTAGGTCGGTACTCGAGGTATGACATAAGTTTATGGTGTTGAAGGGAGGTGTTAGGGACCTAAGGAGAGTTTTGGGGGTAATAGAATGGGGTATCTATAGGGCCCCTCGATGGGTGAGTTTGGAATAAATGATAGCCATCGCATAGACACCGCATGATGCCTTTGGGAGAGTATGACGAGAGGGTCGAGGTCGATTTTAAGGATCTAAGGATAAGGATGATCGATTCTCTGGGTCAAAGCCAATTTTGAGGGATTGGAGATGAGGGTGATCGATTTTACGATTCGAAGCCAATTCTGGGGGCTTGGAGATGAGGGTGACCGATTATGCGGGTCGAAGCCAATTCTGAGGGCTTAAAGATGAGGGTGACCGATTCAGCGATTCAAAGCCAACTATGCGAGCTTAAAGGAACATGCTGGGGAAGGTCTTAAAGGAAGTTATGACTAAAGTAATGATGAGGGTGACCAATTCTGCGGGTCGAAGCCAATTCTGAGGGCTTAGGTTTTGATGACCGATTCTGGGAGTCGAAGCCAATTCTACGGACTTTGGAGAGATGACCAATTCTGCGAGTCGAAACTAATTATGTGGGCTTGAAGATTAGATGGCTAATTTTACGGGTCGAAGCTAACTTTGCAATCTTGAAGATGTAATGACCAATTCTACGAGCTTAAGTTGGGTTGACCAATTCTGCGAGTCGAAGCCAATTCTGCGGGCTTAAGTTGGGGTGACCAATTCTGCGGGTTGAAACTAATTATGTGGGCCTGAGGTTGAGATGACCAATTCTGCAGGTCGAAGCCAATTCTGCGGGCTTGAGGATAAGATGACAAATTCTGCGGATCGAAGCCAATTCTATGGGCTTGAAGATGTGATGACCAATTTTGCAGGTCGAAGCTAATTCTGCGAGCTTAAAGATGTGATGACCAATTATGTGGGTCGAAGCCAATTCTACGGGCTTGAAGATGAGATGACCAATTTTGCGGGTCAAAGCTAATTCTGCGGGCTTGAGGTTGAGATGACCAACCAATTCTACGGGTCGAAGCCAATTCTGCGGGATTGAAGATGTGATGACCAATTTTGTGGGTCGAAGCCAATTCTACAGGCTTTGGAGAGATGACCAATTCTGCGGGTCGAAGCCAATTTTATGGGCTTGAAGATGAGATGACCAATTTCGCGGGTCGAAGCCAATTCTGCAGGTATGAAGATGTGATGACCAATTCTACGGGTCGAAGCTAATTCTACGGGCTTAAGTTGGGGTGGCCAATTCTGCAGGCTTGAGGTGATGATCCAAGACCGAGGTAAATTCTGACCTAACTAAGGTGACGATCCAAGACCGAGGTCAATTCAGACCTAAGATAGGTGACGATCTAGGACCGAGGTCAATTCTGACCTAACTAAGGTGACGATCCAAGATCGAGGTTAATTCTGACCTAACTAAGGTGACGATCGAGGACCGAGGTCAATTCTGACCTAAATAAGATGATGATCCAAGACTGAGGTCAATTCTAACCTAACTAAGGTGTACATTTCCTTCCAAAAAATCATGGATTCTGTTGGGGATAAAGATTGGATTTTGGATTCCGCTGAGGAATAGTGAATGAGCTGGGGAGCCAATTGTAGGGGGAAATCCTTGTGTCTTTTGGAGATTCTGTGGAGGATAGGAAAATTTGATGCTAAAAACTTCGTTGGGGGAGTGATTTGGTGGTCCAGGTATTGCACGTATTGCTCGGGGAGGTTTGAGACCTTTGGGGTATAGGAGGTGATCCTTAGAGATTCTCTGGGGACGTTGCCCGGAGGGAATTCACTTGGCTTTTTAGAGCTCCGCTAGGGAAATAGGGTTTCGCTTGAGAGAGTGTGGAATTCTCTTGGTGAAAATGTTTTAGATCCTTCCTAGGATTTTAAGGAATTTTTTAAGGACTTTCAGGATTTTTTGGTATTTTCTGGGAGTTTTTGAACGAAATTTTAAGGGGGTGTCGGTCGGTATGGTATGGGGGTGCCATTCGGCAGTGGCACAGACTTTTGGACTGCCTTGGGAAGGTAAAGGGAAGTGGCGATCGGTGGTTGGGGGGTCAGTGTCGATCGGCATGACCCTTGGCATCCTATATAAAGGGGGAGAATTCCCTTCATTTTTCACAGCTTCTTTCTTTCTCTCTCTCTGTGATTTTCCTCTATGAATCATTTTAGCATTCTGATCTCTAAAAAAATGGCGCTTTCGTGAGCTCTGCAGCACATAGGGAATGGTTGACCATTGATGACTGGGCGAATGTGGAGTGGGGGGACAGGGCGCCTCTTGCTTTGGGGAGCGAGAACTCCTTTGACGCATTCGAGCCGGTTGCGGATGAGCGGACCCTGCTGCGGGAGTCATCACGTCATCACTCTTCGAGGGTGGTGAACCCTGGTGGTTATGTAAGTAACCTGGCTTTTGGCATTTTTCTCTTTTTGGTGATTTTCCCTTTTCTTCTTGAATTTAGACAAGGTTTTTTATTTTGACAGTTTGACATCTCTTTTAAGAACATGCGTGCCAGCGGGATGATGGGGCTTAAGGATGTTTGGGTGCATCTTCCACATGTGGTGCATCGGGTGGTATCCTTAGTGGGTTTTGGAAGGCTGGCGTCTGCGCTGGATGAGACGCCTCGTTCGACAGCGGTCTTGTGCGCTTTGGGGGAGAGATGGTGGGATACTACCCACACCTTCCATATCTGTTTCAGGGAGATGACCGTGACTCCCATATATGTGCAGCAGCTATTAGGGATGGATTATGATGGGGAGCAGATAGAGGTGGATCGTTCTCTGCAGGTGAGGCTGGAGGCAGTGCGTGCGGCACTTGGTGACATAGAGAGGATAGTGTCTGGGGATTCTATTCGGTTGTCCCTGCTGAAGGATATTTTGCTGAGTAGGGTGGTTGATGTGGAGAATGGGTTGCAGGTGAGGCAAATGGCCCGGTTGTTTATTTTGTTGGTGTTGGGAGGCTTCATGGTGGCATCGAGCGACGACATCGTTCATTTATGATTTTTGCCGTACCTGAGGTTGTTTTCGAACATCCCTTTCTACAATTTTGGGAGCCTGACTTTGGTTACCCTCAATTTTTCTCTGGATGTATTCAGCCGGTGCTTCCAGCAAACTTTTACTGGAGCCACGTATCTCCTTGAGGTATTCTTTAATTTGCGCACTTTCCTTTCATGCATTTTCACTTTCCTTATGCGTCTCTTTTTTTTATTTTTTTATTGTGGGTTCTTGTCTTTGGCAGACGTGGTTCTATGAGGTGATTAGGTGCAATACCTAGATGATCGCTCTGAAGGATAAGATTTTTGGGGACTTTTTTCGATTGTACCAGTGGTAGAAGGCCAATCGGCAGTCGAAGGGATCTCTTTCTCTGAAGGCAGTGCGTCAGGTCTTGAATGGCCTAACCAGTGGTAGGGTAAGACTTTTTCCTTTTCAGTCTTGGTCTTTTGCATGTTCTGATTTTGTATTAACTTGTGCCTGGTGGGGATTTTCAGGTGACCTTTTACCCTTGGGGATGGCCAGTCAGGACACGGGGTTAACTGGAGTAAATGCGTAGATGAGGCATTTACTGGCGCACGAGTTTGGCCATACTTGTTATCTCGGGGAGAGGGTGGTCCGACAAATTGCTTAGGAAGTGGTGGTGCGACTTGCGAGGCCTTCAATGTCTAAGAGGCGGGAGTGATTTCTACCAGAGGACGTGATGATCGGCGAGTCCTACCTTTTGTACACTAATACGGATGTGCCGTATGACTATATGGACTTTGTGATGAGCTGGCTGATGGGGCCCAGCATATATGATGCCTTGCCTTTCCCTCCTGCGGGTTCGAGTCGGGCATTGGGGTCCTCCCACAATGGCGGTGATCCATCAACGTCTGTGGCGGCCATGGCTTCGAAGGTTCCTATTATGCGGTTCCATACTCTTCATACAACATTCGATGAACTAATGGGGGGATGGTGCATATGTTGTACTATCCTCATGCGATGGATCCGGAGGAGCTGGGTTTGACAGAGGAGGTTCTTCATCCTGCGGTATACCTTTTTGTGCTTTTTCTCTTTTTGGTTTCTTTTTTGTTTTGATCTTTTCTGCTTGATACTGATTTTGCCTTTCCCTCGCAGCAAGTCCGGGTGTCAACCACTTGGCTTAGGGACATCAGAGACTGGATATTTTTAGCGACTGCCCATATTCAGGATGCGGTTCCTGTTCTTTCTTGCTTGGTGTCATCTGCATCGTCCGGGGAGGACTCTGTCTTGGGTAGTGGTGGTGCGTTGTCTCGCCAAAGGGTAAAGAGAGCACGTCGCAAGGGTGGAAGCTCTTAGAGAGAGGGGTGAAGGGTAGGAGAGAGAGAGAGAGAGAGACTGTGGGTTCGGGCTGAGTCCCTTTATTTTTTTACTTTTCTTTTATTTCCTGCAACATTGATGTAACACAGAAAAATATATATGCAATGGAGTTTTTTATTATCTTCTATGAAAGGTGAATGAATGCATGCACATGCGCTTTTTACTTTGCTGCTGAGACCGTAAAAAGAGATATTTTTATAATTTTGAAGGAAAGTTTTAAAAATGAGAGATTATACAAGGGTGGAAGGGGATTTTTGAAATTCTGTTGAGAATATCAATTTATTTTTAATGAGTTTCTGATTTTGAAAAAAAGAGGAAAAAAGGGAAAACTTCTAAAAATAGGGGGTTGCCGATCGGCAAGCCCCTTGCCCTGCCTATCGATAATCAAGTCCAATCCCATCAATTCAAAGTTTTGATTTGGTACCCTCTTCAGCCTTTTGTACTTTGTGGGGTAGGATTCCCTCTGAATTCTGCAGGGATTATGTCTTTTGTGAGGGTTTGAAGGGATAAAAAGGGGTAAGGCTGGAGTGTTTTCATAACACCTTCACATTCTTACTTACTTGCCTACTATATTTTAGTCTTGCAAGATGGCTCTCCCTGGTAGCATTGAGTTTGCTAACTACCTCGAAGCCCTGGAAGCAATGTGCTCTTATAATGTTGACTACGATGCTTTCAACATGCGTCGAGTCTCTTTGTGGCGCAACTGGCCCATTGAGTGGAACATGTTAATGGTGGCGGTACAATTTTGGTACCCCGAAGACCATGTATTCCGCTTTGGGTTGGATGAGGTTTGTCCTACCTACGAGGAATTTTCTATCGTGCTGGGGATAAATCCCATTGTTGCCGTGACTCTGCCTGAGTTTTCCCATTCTCTTAGGGATTTATTGGTCGGGCTTCTTCGTATTTCGCCTTCAGCGGCTAGACCACTAGTTGTTGGAGGAATGATCTCTCTTTCGGAGGTGTTACAATCTGTGCATTTGCAGGAGGTTGGCGATGTTGGATACGCCAGAGCCGTTGTTCTGGGCTTGGTTTCAAAATTGTTGCTGGGGACTGGGGAACTGATGGCGGATCCATAACTTGCAACCATTACTTCATGGATGTCATACCATCTCAATTATGTGGCGGTGATACTGGTGGAGACTTTAAACGACTTGGATGCCTGGCGAGAAGGTCTTTCTGAGGGGTAGCCCCATGATGCTGTTCATGTGGTTATCTGAAAGACTCCGCCTAGTGACTCCTCCAGCGTATCCTTTTCGGCTGTACCCAACTTATTTTCATGCTTTTTCATCAGCGTTGGCTTGGATATTGAGAGCTAGGAGAACTGGTTTATGGATCATGGGGCTCTGAATCTGTATTGGTCAGTGTTTTGGTGGGGACAGTTACTGCCTATGCTAGAACTGGGAGAATACTCATATGTTCGGCTAGTTGGCCTCAGACAGATCTTTTTCTATTTCCCTTAGCGGCTTTTGCGCCAATTTGGCTGGGAGCAGGTTGTTCTACCTCGGACACTAGATTTTTTTTCGGTAGAAGATTTGACTGAGCATCTGCGCATGCGACTTGGCTCCTTATGGGAGAGTCGACATCCGTCGACCCGTCCCTCTCAGTCTGTTGGGAGAGTTTTTCACGTCCCCGGGGATGATATGAAGTGGTTGTGGAGGAGAGTAGTCAGCAAGATATTGGTAGTGAAAATTTGACAAAGGTGGCTTGTTTTATTTAACACCATGTAAGAAGGCGTTGTGGTTTTTCCAAGGCTAGTTCGATCTTATCGATCCATGGAGCATCTGCGACATTCTTTTCAGGCAGGGGAAGCTTGGGGACCCCAGGATGTAGATGATGATGACGGAGCAGGCTCCTCTAGTAGTTGAGGGTAGTACTCTTGGAGAGTTTATTGTGTAATGGGGAATAAATGTGGGGATTTTATTTGGCTTTTTAGGAAGGTATGGGGGAAGGGAGTTATCCGTTCCTTTTCTCATGTAATTGTACCGTTATTTCTTATTAGTGAAATAAACAAGTTTTTGATCATCCAGCTGTGCCTTTTTGATGAGTTTTGTATTTTTTTATTTATCTATATCGATCGTTAAGGCATACATAATCCTTTTGTTCAAGTATATGTTAGAATGAACTGTCATTCTAGGAGATAAGAAAAGAATAGTTTTTTGTGAAAAAGAAAGGGTCGCGCTCATGTAAGATGTATGAGCTGCCTACGTACCCCAGGGGTTTTGAAAATTTTAAATTTGTTTGAAAATGATTTTTTTTTTTTTTGCAAAGGATCAGGGCCACGTAGCTGTGGGTAGAGGGAAATGAAGAGATTTTTTTTTAATAGATGGGAGATGAGAATAGTCGTAGCGCGTCGAGATTTAGGACTAGGGGTAGAACTTCTTAAGATGGTCTAGGTTGACTGGACAAGCCATCTCCTCCCCATCTAAGTCAGTGAGCATGACGGCACCGCTGGACAAGATCTTCTTCACAATGTAGGGGCCGCTCCAATTGGGCTTGAATTTCCCCCTGGGAGCCCAGATGGGCTCTACTATTTCTTTGAGGGCTAAATCCACCTCTCGTACACCGCGGTACTTGACTCTCTTTTTGAATGAACGCGTTATTCGGTGATGGTACCCTCGTATATGGTTTAGAGCTTTCAATCTCTTTTCATCTAGGAGGGTCAACTCGTCAAGACGGCTTTAGCACCAGTCTTCTTCGCTAATTTTACTTTCAAGTAAGACGCACAACGAGGATATTTCCAGCTCCACGGGTAGGATTGCTTCCATATCTTAGACTAGAGAGTAAGGGGTAGCCCCAGTAGAGGTTCGAATTGAGGTTCGGTAGTCCCATAGGGCGTATGGGATCCGGTCGGCCCAATCTCGACAGCTTTTGGTCATCTTATTGATGATGATTTTGAGGTTCTTGTTGGCGGCTTCGACTGCACCATTTGTCTGAGGTCGGTAGGGAGAAGATTTGTGTCTCTGAATCCCATATTCGTTGACCACTTCAGTGACTTCTGCCTCGAAATGCAACCCATTATCTGACATTAACTCGTGATGGACCCCATATCGACAGATGATGTTTTTCTTGATGAATTTGGCCACTTTCTTGGTATTCAGGAATGCGTATGACTCACCTTCGACCCATTTGGTGAAGTAATCAATGGAGACCAGGATGAACTCATGCCCGTTAGAGGCCTTGGGTGTAACCTTTCATATAATGTGTAAGGACACAAATTTCCAATTTAGTCCATATGTAGTTTTGGCTCAATTCCGGACAAAAACATTTATTCATAGGATAGTATTTATTTGTAAAATTCTCAAGCCTATGAAGTATGTATTGAAGACGTAGCGGCAAAGAATTTAAAGTTTCATCAAAATGCCGGTTTGCGTGCCTCGTTTCTACGTCATCATCTAAGGTTCCATGCTCCCAAGGTATGAATGTAATTATATTTATATAGGAGCTTGGAACAATATTTACTGGGTGTTAGGTTTAATAAAATAAGTTTATAAAAGTTTCTGGGCCAAAATCGAATTTTACAAACATTCTGGTCGTTCGTTAGAAATGTCGTTCGAACGAGTTTTTTCGTTCGAACCAGGTTTCGTTCGAACGAGTTTTTCGTTCGAACCAGGTTTCGTTCGAACGAGTTTTGCCAACGACCCTAACTGGTCAGTCGTTCGATATGTCGTTCGAACGAATTTTCTCGTTCTAACGAGGTATCTAACGAGGTTCTAACGAGCCCAGGCTGGTCGCTCGTTAGAAGTCTCGTTCGAACGAGAATCAAGTTCGTTCGAACGAGAATCAAGTTCGTTCGAACGAGATTCCAGCGGGAACAGTTTTTTGGCAGTTTTATGCAGTTTTTCCCCACTTCTCCACTTGGTTTTCAACCAACTTTTTTCATACATTATTATGTGCGGGAAACACATTTTCCAAGATAACTTTTCCATCCTAATACATCTCCTAGAGAGAGTTTGAGAGATTATTTTAAAAAGGGGAAAATGTTCATGTTTGAGTGTTTTTCAACTTAAAGAAAAATCTTTAAACACTTAGTTTACACCCATTGTTGTTTATTCCAAGTTCATATATATCTATCATCTTGCTTGGAGTTTTGGCACCGGTTTATCTCTACCGAATTCAAGAAGAGAAGTTTTGGTTTGCTTCTACATCCATCAAAGAAGAAGACCTTTTTGAAGATTCTACCCACTTGGAGAAAGGCTCCATGCTTGGGTGACGGTGACCCTATAAAGTCCCATCGGTGGATTCCGAGACCGCGGTGGTGTTCCGAGGTTGTTCGCTAGGAAGAGGTTTCTACGAGAAGAAGCGTCGAGGCTTGAGAGGGATCGAGTCAGTCGTTGTAAGTCTATCTGTCTTGTAATTATAATTCCATATCTAGTGGACTTGTGGCTAGGGCCGTCCGAGGTTGTTTCCCGTCTTGGGTTTTTCCTCGTACATCTCGGCGTAGTGTGATATTGTTTATTTTATCTTGCATCATAATTTAGAACGCATGCTTAGAATAAATTCAAGATAAAATTTGGTTTAATTATCACACTCATTTTATTTGGGACTAAATTAAATATTGGGTAAATTTGGTTTATTCAAGTCATTTGCTAAAATTGGTTTCGCCTTACTTTGTATAATTGAAAATTATGACTTAGGCAAATTCTAGGACCTGGATTAACTTATTTTAATTTGTTTTGAAGAAATTAAAATTTGGCTTTGTTTATAAGTTAACTAAAATTTGGAATTTTAGTATTTGTATTGTTGAACCATCATCTTTCAACGCTTCCGCACCATTCATTGAGTTTTAAATAAAAAGGAAATTATTTTGCGCTTTCATAATGTCGATGCCCCAGGTGGAGAACGGCCAGGGAGAAGTCATGTTGTATAATTCACGCGGACGCAAGTGTTGAAGGTTGGAGAACTGTTGGCATTTGAGGCATCTTTGGACATAGGCGGTGCAATCCTGGGTCATGGTGGTTCATGTGTGGTCTGCATTACCCGCTGTGGATTTTCTGCATTATCTTTTCAATGTCAGCCCCTGCGATACAGTGCATGCAGATGAGTTCCATCGAAGTTCCTTTTGAGCAGTGCTTTGTAACAGATGATGTACTAGGCGTCCAGTCTTCGGAGGGTTGCTCAATTTTTCTTGTTGGAACCCTCGGTATACCTACCATGCTTAAGGAGGTGCCAGATATCATAGTACCAGCAATTGGTTAGCTCGGGATCTTTTGTGGTGATGAGTTAAATGTGGTAGCAATGTGTTGGTTTATCTTGCTTTTGAATCTGGAAAGGGGTCATTGTTATTCCTTTCGGCATGTCGACCGTAGAGGCTAAGGTAGCAACGGCATCGGCTAGGTTATTCTTTGTTCGAGGTAGGAAATGGAAGGTTATATCTTGGAATTGGTAGGCTCGCTCTTCTAAGTGGGCATGAAAGGGTTGGATTTTCTCTTTCTTGACTCTCCACTTTCTGAGCACTTGACCGATAATGAAGGCGGAATCCTCGTAGACATCTAGGCATTGAATATCTTTATTGAGAGCAACTTTGAGGCCTACCATGCATGAATCGTATTCAGTCATGTTATTGGTACAAGGGAAATCCAGCTTGATGGCGATGGGAGTGTGGGAGTCATCTAGGGAGATCAGAAGTATCCCAATGCCATATCCTTTTTTGTTGGTAGTGCCATCAAAGAACATTTTCCATCGGAGATTGTCCTGGGCAGTGCAAAGGATGTTTTCATCTGGGAATCTTGAGATACATACATCGTCTTCATCCATGGGGTAATCATCTAGGTAGTCAGAGATGGCTCTTTCTTTCATATTTTTTTATGTGACGTTACGATATCAAACTCGGCTAGGAGCATCAACCATCGGGTCATTCGACTTGGATAAGGCAGGTTTCTCGAGTAGGTATTTGATGGGGTCCATTCGGGATATAAGTTTGATGGGGAAGGCAAGCATGTAGTGCCGCAACTTTTGGGTGACCCAGACAAGCGTAATATATGCCTTTTCTAAAGCAGTGTAGTTGACCTCGTACCCGGCCAATTTGCGACTGGAATAATATATGGCTCTTTCTTTGCGGGAATCTTCAAGATATCGAGCTAGCAAAGACCCAGCTGCAGTGTCGGTTATGGTTAGGTATAGGAGCAAAGGGAGACCAGGCTGTGATGGCATGAGTACCGGAGGTTGAGTCAGGTATTATTTGATTCGGTCGAAGGCTTCTTGGTAGGTATCATTCCAAACCTTAGTTGAATCCTTTTGGAGGAGTTTGAAAATAGGTTCGCATATGGAAGTTAACTGGCTGATGAACCGGCTGATGTATTGTAATTTTCTAAGGCAACCTCATACTTCTTTCTCTGTTCGGGGAGGTGGCATCTCAAGTATGTCTTTCAGCTTGGCGAGATCTGCTTCTATCCATTTCTCCCTGACTATGAATCCTAAGCGTTTTCCTTTTGTAACGTCGAAGATGCATTTTTAGGGATTGAGTCTCATCTAATACTGTCGTAGTCATTCGAAGAACTTTCGGAGAGCGGGAACATGACCATCTCAAGTTTTGGATTTGATAATCATATCATCCACATAGACCTCAACTTCTTTGTGAATTATATCGTGCAGGATGGTTGTGGCATCCCTCTAGTAGGTAGCCCCAGCGTTCTTGAGACCAAATGGCATGATAGTGTAGCAAAAGGTTCCCCATGGGGTGATGAACGCGATCTTTTCTTGGTGATCTGGATGCATTTTGATTTGTTTATATCCGGCAAACCCGTCGACGAATGACTTAAGAGCGTGACTGGATGTGTTGTCCATGATCATGTCTATATTGGGTAGCGGATAATCATCCTTTGGAGAGACTTTGTTCAAGTCCCGGTAGTCTACACACATCCGAACCTTCCCTCCTGATTTCAGCACAGGCACTATGTTAGGTTGCCACGTGGGATATTCGATCACACGAATGAAGCCTACGTTCAACTGTTTGACCACCTCTTCTTTGACCTTGAGAGACCATTCGGTGCGGAGTTTTCTCAACTTTTGTTTGACCGACTTGTAATGAAGAAGAGTGGGGATCTCATATTGAGCAATTTCAGGATCAATGTCGGGCATATCGTCATAGGACCAAGCAAAGACATCCACAAATTCCTTTAGTAATTCTTCGAGTTAAGCACGCTCATGCTCGTCAAGGGTGGCCCCTGTCCTAATCTCGCGCAGTTGGCTACTAGAATCTAGATTAACAACAACAGTCTCTTCTTTATTAACTTGAACGCGGTTAAGTTGTTTATTATTAACCTTATTTAGATCAATTAATCATTGTTCATTCGCAAAATCATCATCATCAAAAGTGTGATTAGAATCCAAACAGTTAATGTAAGGCACAACAAGATACTTAAAATCTTTGTTTATTTCATTAATAAGACAAATCGTATTGAGAACCTTATCAAAGGAGGACTCGATTATATTTGAGCAAGGATAGACAACAGAAGAAGAAATAGGGTAAATGTTGGTATTAGGGGATATTTCAACAGGTAGAACTGGCGTAGCATGCAAGTTGAGGAGAGGTGTATCAGCATTTTTAATCAGTTGGGATCAATCCGGTGATGTAGTGCCTGAGTGAACCATGCAGAGTGTCAGTCCCAGGGTCTGTAAGTTGAAGGAATCTTCGAAGTCGCTTTCCTAGTATCTTAGGTATCATTGATGAGTGACTGTACATGGCTTTGGGAACTCTCGGCCCATGGGTAGCTTTCTTGGAAAAAGATCTCCATTCCAGGCTTCATCTTCTTGTCTGTATGGTCATACCATGGTTTTGGAAAGCTGTAAAAGGGTAAGTCTTCACCCTCTTTGGTGAATCTTCCATTCAAGGAGTCTCCTGCGATAGTCTGGATGCAGTCTAGTCCTCTATTTGGTTGAGACTGGCGGATCATTATGAGCACTTGTTTTGATGGTTGATACCCCAAACCACAAGGAGGGAAAGCTTTCTTCAGTTCAATCGGATCAAGTATCCCATGATGTCTTTGTTATAGCCCCAGTCTGGGCATGAAGTGCATGTTTGTGAACATCTGAATCACATTGACGTTGCCATGGGGGTCGTATTCTGGACAAACCCTTTCTTTGAAATCTTCCCCTGCTGGGAGTAGAAGTGGTTCAACTCGGAATCCTAATAGGAGCATATCATTTGACCCATGTTGTATCTCAAGAATTGGACTGCTGGTACTTGCACCCATGATATTTTTGTTATCACCCAAAATAGTGATGACTAGTCCGTTGGCAAAGAACTTCAATTTCTGATGGAGTGAGGAAGACGCACCCTTGATATGTGGTGCCAAGGTCGTCCTAACAACATATTGAAATAAGTTGGGATGTCAATAACTTGGAATTCGATGATAGGGTTTATAGGGTCAGCCCCTATGACAAGATTTATGGATCCTATCACCTCTTGACGGGTATTATCGTAGGCATGTACAGTAGTGGAGGTTGGAGCGAAGTCACTTTCTTTCAGTTTTAAACATATGAAGGTCCTTAGTGGGCAAACATTCAAGGCGGATCCATTATCAACAAGAGAGAGTGGTACGACCATCCCCATAACTTCGACGGAGATGTTGAGTGCAAGATTGTGGTTTGGCCCAATTTTGGGGATTTCTTCTTCGAAAAAGGATATCATTCGGGTAGAGGTCAAGGATCCGACCAAATTTACTGCCTCTTCTCGTATGGTGGAGGGAAGAACTGTGGGTCCAGTGAGCAACTTGATCAAAGCATTTCTGTGTATCTGGGAAGACGTGAAAAGCCTCATAGAGTGATGTTAGCTTCAGTTTTCTTCAGTTGATCAAGGATCTTATTTCCTCGAGGGTAATTTCTGGCATAGGAAGGTTTTAAACGCCCTTCGCCTTGTTATTGGCTAGTAGTGAGCTTGGTATCTGGTAATGCCTCCCTAATCTGGTCATGTGATTTACTGAAGAAGGGAAGAACATGAATCATGTTTCCTCGTCAATCTCGGGTTATTCTGCCACCTTGTTTATTTTTTCGAGGAGTTCTTTAAATGATATCTCCCACATATGTTGGCTATCGGACCAATTTTCTCTGGAGCTTGCTCTTTATTCGAATCTTCGAACTCTTTCCCCCATCTGGTGGCAATAATTTTGCCTTTCCATATAAAGTCGATGCATTCCACAACATCAATGGCTTATTCATATAGGTCTTCCCATTCTGTGGGGATATGTGAGGGTGAAGGGACCAAGTGCCCGTGTTGCTTCAGAGTATCAAGTAACTTGGTCATATTGCAAATATTATTGGTTTTCCTGAATAATTCTGCCATAATTTGGACGACATCATCTAGGCTGACTTCATCGGTCAGTACTACCCAACGGTCTGATTCTCGAGCCCATTTTCGTGCTTCCAAGAATAGCGTGTTGAACCTTTGGTAATCGATGATCATCTGCGAGGGCGATTTCAGCCCAAACTCTAGGAGTTGGTTTAACACTTTTGATAATTCCATACCTCCATTTTCAAAACGGGTACGGACAGCGATGCATGCTCTGGTAAGGAGTGACAGCGCCTGATCAGTGAGGCTAGTAGGGTGCAGGAGGAAATATGGGCATGCTTGGAGAGTTTTAGGAGAGTATATGGGTGTGATTTAGGTTGAGGGATCAAATTCTGGGTTTTCTTCTGAGAATATGGCATTGGCATGATTTGGGAGTGGGTTGTGAGTAGTGTTTATCTTAGGATTAGCTGGTGGGGCAATGGTACCCCGGTCAATTAGACCTTGGATTATGTTTCAAAGGTGAAAGCACTGGTCAGTGATATGGCCAGCAGTTTGGTGAAAGGCGCAATGGGCATCTGTCTTGAAGTTTCTTGGGAGCAAATTTGGCAAAGGATGGGGATCCAAGGGTTTGATAAGGTTTCGGCTTAACAAGGCTTAATAAACTTTAGAGAGTGAAGCATGGAGCTCGGTGTAATATTTTTGGACTGGGACAGGGCATATTTCCAGTGCCCATGATGTGGTCAGTTGAAAGATGTTGTTGATGGTTGAGACTGTTACAGTGGCAGGCTTATCATATTTTTTGGGGGTGAACTGTCCGGACAACTTTGGTTCAACATCTGTTTTAGCCATACTCTCCTTTATTTCTACTCTCGCTTCTCTGAGACCTCAGAAATGAGGATAGTATTGTCCTCCCATGGTTGCTCGGACATGGGATAAGAAATTCTTATTCACTATGCTGACTTATTCTTCCTCGGAAGGCCGATTGGTCATAGTAGCTGCTTTTTCCCTCCATCGGGCTATGATGTTACTGACAGATTCCCCAGAGTTATGTTTGAGCAGCTCAAAATCACGGCGGGTAACCTCAAGCTCTTCGTTGTATTCGTACTGCAACATGAATGCTCGGGACACATCCTCCCAGCTACGGATTATGGACTCTTTGAGAGACAAAAACCATCGGAGGGCGCTATCCTTCAAATTTTGCTGAAACAATTGGGACATCACTTCTTCGGAAGCCCCTAGTAGAGTCATGGAACGGTGATAACTACGGAGATGAACAATCGGGGGTCCACTTCTTTCGAATTTCTCAATATTTAGCATCTTAAACTTCTCGGGTAACCTCGCTTTAGGATAAGGAGACATGTGGGTGTAGTCCATGTAATTTTCAGAGATTCTGACTTGGTTAAACTTCTTCGTGAGCATCTTGAGGTTTTCTTTGACTTTGTTCAACTCCTCCTCTTCCGGATCAATGATCATAGGCAAGTTGGCCCCATGCTGGGCAAGGTTTGGCATCGGAAGATGGGCAGGCGGTGACCCATTAACAAGAGGGGCTCGTGGAGCGTGCTAATATTGTTAGAGAACCCAGATAGGCTTGGGTGGATCCATAGCGCGAGGGAACAGGGCCTCGGGATCTTGAGGAATGGGAACCTAGTTTCGTTGCATCTCTCGGACCTCAGTCTGGAGGTTGTCAATCTTGGACACGAGCAGAGCTAGAACTACCGTCAGATACGGCTGCACAACGGGTGTTTGATCTGTGTTCTCCATGGAAAGCGAATGGATATCGAACTCGGAAGAAGTAGCAAGGGAACGGATGGAACCCCGGGGTGATTTGACTGAAGACCAAAGCCAATAAGGAGCCAGGCCAAGGGCGTGCGATCGACCCTGAGAAGGCACAAAATGGGATTTATTTTGGGAAAAAGGATGAAAATATTTTTGACGTTTTTTTTTTAGATTGGAAGACAAAATATTTTTGGATTTTTGATAAAGAGAGGAGAAATGTTTTTGGATTTTTGATAAAGAAAGGAGAAATGGTTATGGATTTTTGATAAAGACAGGAGAAATGTTTTTGGATTTTTGATAAATAAAGGGGAAAAAAATTTGGGAGACGATCTCACCATGATTATTATGATTATTATGTTCCCACTTCTATTAAATTCTCCTAAATGCAAAATAAAATGTCAGACGGGACCCGAGCCTGGAAATATTTGGTTTGTAATATATATAAAGCTATGGGTGGACTTGTAACCAGGCTCATGGGGAGGGTCCCGTTTAAAAATACGTAAAAATTTGGGCGACGGCCGACTCAGAATTTTGGCAGAGTTTCGGGTTGAAACCGGCAATCTAATAGGTGTGTCCTAGGCTTGACACCTATATGCGGGTATGCAATTGTTTGGGTGAATTGTAAAGGGTTCCCACCTTTGGCGTTACTTCCATGATATACGTCTTGATCTCGCGGGCCATCGGTATGTGTCGACAAGCCATTTGATATACCTGAGTGTACGTGAATTTCCACACCATATACCTCGTGGGGACGGTACGTGTGAGAGCGAATTCGATATACTCGGCGTACGTGAACGATCCCTGCGATATACCTTCTGTCATGACTTCGGTCAATCGGTACGATGCGGGGGAACCGTTAGATATACGTCAAAGGTACTTGGCCAATGGAAGGTGAGAGTAATATCGCTTAGGCTAACTGCGCCCTGTCGGACCAGCGCCCATCACGAAGTGACCCTCCAGTCACTTGACAAAATTTGGTCAATCACAATGATCTTTGGTGATGTCGTGTAAATCATGCATGATTCTCTTATTAGTATCTTATGAGAATGTCTTTCTTGATCATGCCAAATAAGGAGCAAAGTACAAGTACAAATGGTATATCGAGTATGGCTGATGCGTGCAGCATGAGGATATATGTGATCCTAGAAGCACGTGGTGCGAAGTGTACATGGAGAATTTTCTACAAGTGTGTGAATATAAGCATAAGTGTGTGGGACTCATGAAAAAGGGGAACATGTGAAAATGGGGAAAATATAAACAAAAATCACACCCATGTAAATAGAGTCTAGCCCTCCAAATAATATCCCCAGTAGAGTCGCCACTGTGGCCATCCCCGATCCTCGTGGCGGGCGGGTAGAGTGAGGATCCTAGGTCCCGCGCGTCCTTCTCGGGAGCGCTTTGGACGGCATCGTTAATAAGGTGAAAAATGTAGAGAGATGAAGTCGCCAGTCTATTTTACTCAAAACAGACAAAAGAAAAGGAACCATCCCGAAGGACAGCATCCACAGACATACTGATACATACGAAGCCAAAATGATTCGATAAGGGTCCTGAGGCTAAGTTACGAAATGGGAAAGTGTTAGGCACTCATTCCGCCCTCACTGTCTCTCATAATTTTTTTCCTATTTTCCTTTATTTTCCCCATGATATGTGTGCATGTGTATATATAGTGGAGATAGGAATCCTCGACTTGTATCATGGAAGAGATAAAGCAAGTCATCCGTAGGAAGGTTCTTAGAAACAATATTAGAAAATAGGATTTACGCGATTATCCTTGCGTTGATCTTTATAATGGAACGATAACGTATGTGGAGTAATAAGCCACTGAGAACAAATATGTGCATATATAAATACATGCAATCTAAGAGAGTTGAGTTTAGAGAAAATAGAAAATGAGAGAAAAAGTGAGAATAGAACTCGAGTCTCGGGTTTTTCCCCGAGACGCCTACATAGCCTATAGAGGCATCAAAGTCCACGTAGTTTGCATGCAAAATGAGGGGTGGGGTTTATCCCATAAATCCAACCGGGGACTTCTCTTATTTGTGTGTTGTGTGTGTAAAAAAGTGTTTTAGTTGTGTGAAAAGTGTAAGAAAAGTGTGAGAATTCTCGTTTGGAATTTATGAGCAAACCCTCTTTTTCTTATTTTTTGGGTTTTTTATTTGTATGAAAATAAGAGATGTGCAATAATACTAAGTAAAAAGTATATTAGGATAGGTGAGATGAGGGAATAAAAGCGCTAAATAATAAAACAAATTAATACGAATTTATGAGAATTTAAGGAGATAATTGAGACAATTGGACCTTCTTGAAGATCTTAAGCTCTATCTTGAGTGTTGGAGAGCAGCCCTTGCACTTGGATGATGATGGAGGGTAATGAATTCACCAAGTTTGATGAAAAGGATGATGAAAAGTGAAGGTTGGAAAGGGATTTGGATGTGGAACTCACGCTGACTTCGAGAGAGGTTTTTTGGATTTGCTGGGAGTGATATCTATCTGGTCTGGGCTCCCCTATGTAATAAGGTCAAGGCCTCCTTTTTATAGGCCCAGGTCATTGTTGATCAGTATATCCCTGGTCCTGCCAATCGGCAGGTGCGTTTAGGCACACTACCGATAGGAAGGGTCTAGACCTGCCATTTGGCAGTGTCTTTCAGGCCTTTTTGGAAAATTGATCGCTGAGCGCAAACCGTTGATCCAAATCATGCACGGGGTGGACCGTTTGAAAGTTAATTCAAAGACCTTTGAAAGTCCTTTGAACTGCTCTCGAGTTCGGGAGTTGACTTTGGGTCAAATGTGGCTAGGAAGCGCTCGTCGGTCCTTTAGATGGGAAAACTTCGGATTCAAATGGATCATTCGTCCGCATGGTAAGTCAAAATCGTGCATGGGGTGGACCATTGGAAAGGTTAGGAGATTTACTTCAACATTCCAAAGAGTTTGATCCAGTTCGGGAAGTTGACTTTGGTCAACTGGTCCCTGAAAGCATTTGGTGACCTCTCGGAGTAAAACGGCTCGTTCGTCCGTACCATAAGTCCGAATCACGCACGGAGCGGACCATTAGAAAGGGGTCTCAGTTCCCTTTGAAGATTCATTCAGTCTCGATCGAGCTAAAGAGCTGACTTTGGTCCAACGGAGCCTGAGAGTGCCCAGTGGCCTCTAAATCAGGTTTCAGGGGAAAACGGGTCGTTCGTCCACATGGTAAGTCAGAATCGCGCATAGGACGGACCGTTGGAAAGGGGTTTAAGTTTCCTTTCAAGACTCATTTAGTCTTGGTTGAGGTGAAGAGTTTTACTTTTTGGTCAAACAGAGCCTAGGAGCTCCCGGTGGTCTCTAGGTCGGTACTCGGGGTATGACTTAGGTTTATGGTGTTGAAGGGAGGTGTTAGGGGCCTAAGGAGAGTTTAGGGGGTAATAGAATGGGGTGTCTACACCTGATATCCTACTGTGAGTACATGACGTTTTCCACGAATCTATATTGAGGAAGTTTCTTAAGGATGAGGATGCCTATCATCACATCGATCTTGACGGGATTGGAGTGTAGCCCGATAGGAGTTATGACGAGTGAGGTCGGCACATACTTAACCGATGAGAGCAGACATTATGATCAAAGATCATTCTGTTAGTTCATATTCAGTAGTGAAACCATAGCGAAGAGGAGTCTATATGAGAGAGAAAGATGATGACATGCGAGAGAAGTACCCATAGTTCTTAAAGTCTTGTATAAAAATTTGAATTTTGAGGACGAAATGCCTTATTTTGGGGGGGAAGAACTTAATACCACATAATTTTAAGTGAATTAAATTTTTACTTAATTGGCATTTATTTATTTATCTACATTAACGAGTGATGTCACTAATTTGTGTGTATTACTATTATTTGATATTGGATTAAATCAAAAAAATTATTAAATTAATAATTATTTAACAAAAGTAAATAATTTTTTTGGTTAAGTGTAGATGGCTTTCGAGATAGTACAAGGTTCGTTTACACCTTAAAAGTTTAAGTCTTAAGGCCCATAAGTTTATATATGCCTTGGGCTAGACTTTAAGCTAATTAGAATCAATGTTGGGCTTGTTGAGTTATGGCCCATATAGGGTTGAAACCTAATTTCGTGATTAGTTGTATATAAATAAGTGTTGGGATTGGAAACTTTAGAAGCTAAGGAAAAGAGGCTAAGGGAAGGAGCAGAGGAATTTGGGGCTTTTGGCTTAAGGATTCAACCCACACTAATTAGAGGCAAGTTTATTTAGTCTAAGGTTAAAAATGAAGTTGTATTATAATGTTATTATTCATTGGATTCTTAATTCAATATTAAAATAATTTGAATTAGATAATTTATTAAAACATTGTTAGGATTAAGGAATTAGACTTTGTTATGAAATTGGGATGATTATCATGATTTAGAGTAGACTTTGCTATGAAATTGGGATGATTATAATGATTTAGAGTAAAAATTACTAAATTGATGTTATGGTCATTATAATTCATGTTAAAGGTCAGCAATCCCTTAATAATCTTGTGAAATATACTTAAATTTGATTGAATTCAGATGGAATCATGAGTATAGTTCTTGAGATGATATTTAGGGATTAATATCTAACTCTTGTATTAGAAGAACTTAAAATCATTAGAGATTGGATAGTATTGGTTTTAGGACTAATATACATTGAAAAATAAAGGTTTAGGGCTTTTTAGGTACCAAGAAATGTGAAATTAGGTTAAAAAAGGAAAATTTTTGTTAGTAAGAATGAGGGTTTTAGGAAAAACTCGTTCGAATGAGA
This sequence comes from Sambucus nigra, assembly GCA_949130495.1. Taxonomy (NCBI): domain Eukaryota; kingdom Viridiplantae; phylum Streptophyta; class Magnoliopsida; order Dipsacales; family Adoxaceae; genus Sambucus; species Sambucus nigra. The sequence continues at coordinate 327,162,365 of OX422216.1, read as the reverse complement.
ACTTGGATTCGTTCGAACGAACATAGTATTTTCATTAGAACAATAGTAAGACTTCATTTGAACAAACAATGTATAATTATTCAAACATGGAGATTAAGCGACATTGTGGCCATCCCCAATCCTCGTAGCGGGCGGGTAAGTGAGGATCCTAGGTCCCGCGCGCCCCTCTCGGGAGCGCTTCGACTGGCGTCATTGATGAGGTAAAAAAGGTAGAGAGATGCAGTCGCCAGTCTATTTTACTCAAAACAGACAAAAGAAAAGGAGCCATCCCAAAGGACATAATCCAAAGACATACTGATGCATACGAAACCAAAATGATTCGAAAAGGGTCCGGAGGCTAAGTTACGAAATAGGAAGGTGTTAGGCACCCATTCTGCCCTTACGGTCTCTCATGGGTTTTGCTATTTTCCTTTATTTTCCCCGTGATATGTGTGCATGTGTGTATATATATATAGTGGAGATAGGAATCCTCGACTTGTACCATGGAAGAGATAAAGCGAGTCATCCGTAGGAAGGTTCATAAAAATAATATTGGAAAATAGGATTTACGCGATTATCCTTGCGTTGATCGTTATAATGGAATGATAACGTATGTGGAATAATACGCCACTAAGAACAAATATATGGATATATGGATATATGTAATCTAAGAGAGTTGAGTTTAGAGAAAATAGAAAACGAGAGAAAAAGTGAGAATAGGACTCGAGTCTCGAGTTTTTCCCCGAGACCCCTACGTAGCCTATAGAGGCATCAAAGTCCACGTAGTTTGCATGCAAAACGAGGGGTGGGGTTTATCCTATAAATCCAATCGGGGACTTCTCTTATTTGTGTGTTGTGTGTGTAAAAAAGTGTTTTAGTTGTGAGAAAAGTGTAAGAAAAGTGTGAGAATTCCCGTTTGGAATTTATGAGCAAACCCTCTTTTTCTTGATTTTTTGGGTTTTTATTTGTATGAAAATAAGAGATGTGCAATAATACTAAATAAAAAGTATATTAAGATATGTGAGATGAGAAAATAAGAGTGCTAAGTAATGAAACAAGATAACGCGAATTTATGAGAATTTAAGGAGAGAATTGAGAAAATTGGACCTTCTTGAAGATCTTGAGCTTGACCTTGAGTGTTGGAGAGAAGCCCTTGCACTTGGATGATGATGGAGGGTAGTGAATTCACCAAGTTTGATGAAAAGGATGATGAAAAGTGAAGGTTGGAGAGGGATTTGGATGTGGAAATCCCGCTGACTTCGAGAGAGGTTTTCTAGATTGCTGAGAGTGATATCTTTCAGATTTGGGCTCCCCTGCAAATGAGGTCAAGCCCTCCTTTTTATAGGCCCAGGGAATTGCCGATCGGAATATCCTCGTTCCTGCCAATCGGCAGGTGTGTTTAGGCAAACTGCCGATAGGCAGGGTCTGGGACCTGCCATTTGGCAGTGTCTTTCAGACCTTTTTAGAAAATTGATCGTTGAGCGCAAACTATTGATCCAAATCATGCACGGGATGGACCGTTGGAAAGTTAATTCAGATACCTTCGAAAGTCCTTTGAACTGCTCTCGAGTTCGAGAGTTGACTTTGGGTCAAATGTGGCTCGAAAGCACTCTTCGGTCCTTTGGACGGGGAATTATCGGACGCAAATGGATCGTTCGTCCGCATGGTAAGTCTGAATCACACACGGGGCGGACCGTTGGAAAGGTTAGGATATTTACTTCGAGATTCTAAAGATTTTGACCCATTTTGGGAAGTTGACTTTGGTCAATCGGGCCCTGGAAACATTTGGTGATCTCTCGAAGTAAAACGGATTGTTCGTCCGTACCGTATGTCAGAATCGTGTATGGGGTAGACCGTTGGAAAGGGGTTTCAGTGTCATTTGAAGATTCATTCAGTCTTGATCGAGAAAAAGAGTTACCTTTGGTCAAACGGAGCCCGGGAGCATTCAATGGCCTCTAGATTAAGTTTTGGGGAAAAATAGGTCGTTCGTCTGCATGTAAGTCAGAATCGCGCACGGGACGGATTGTTAGAAAGGGGATTCAGGGCCGTTTGAAGATTCATTCAGTCTCGGTCGAGCTGAATACTTTGACTTTTGGTAAAAAGGAGCCTGGGGGTGCTCGATGGCTTCTAGGTCTGTACTCGAGATATGACCTGGGTCTGTAGTGATAAAGGGAGGTGCTAGGGAGTTAAGGAGAGTTTAAGGGGTAACAGAATGGGGTGTCTATAGATCTCCTCAACAGGTGAGTTTGGAACAAATGATAGCCGTAGAATAGACACGGCATGATACTTTGAAATAAGAAGACCAATTCAGGGGGTCGAGGCCGATTCTGAGGACCTGAGGGGTAAGGATGACAATTCAGAGGGTCGAGGCCAATTCTGAGGACCTACGAAGTGTGCTGGGGATAACCAATTCTGCGGGTCGAAGCCAATTCTGAGGGCTTGAAGATGAGGTTGATCGATTCTGCGAGTCGAAGCCAATTCTGCAGGCTTAAGTTGTGATGACCAATTCTGCGGGTCGAAGCCAAATCTGCGGGCTTAGGTTACGATGACCAATTCTGTGGGTCAAAGCCAATTCTGCGGGCTTAGGTTGCAATGACCAATTCTGTGGGTCAAAGCCAATTCTGCGGGCATAGGTTGTGATTACCAGTTATGTGGGTCGAAGCTAACTCTGCGGTCTTAGGGTGACGATCCAAGACCGAGGTTAATTCTGACCTAAATAAGGTGACGACCGAGGACCGAGGTCAATTCTAATCTAAGAGATGTAACGACCAAGGACCGAGGTCAATTCTGACCTAACTAAGGTGACGATCTAGGACCGAGGTCAATTATGACCTAACTAAGGTGACGACCGAGAACCGAGGTCAATTCTGGCCTAACTAAGGTGACGATCTAGGACCGAGGTCAATTCTGACCTAAGAGAGGTGACGATCGAGGACCGAGGTTAATTCTGACCTAACTAAGGTGACGATCTAAAACCGAGGTCAATTCTGACCTAAGAGAGGTGACGACCGAGGACCGAGGTTAATTCTGACCTAACTAAGGTGACGATCCAATACCGAGGTCAATTCTAACTTAGGAGAGGTGATGACCGAGGACCAAGGTCAATTATGACCTAACTAAGGTGACAATCTAAGACCGATGTCAATTCTGACCTAAGAGAGGTGACGACCGAGGATCGAGGTCAATTCTGACCTAACTAAGATGACGATCTACGACCAAGGTCAATTCTGACCTAAGAGAGGATAAAGATTGGATTTTGGGTTTCGTTGGGGAATAGTGAATGAGCTGGGGAGAATGATTGCTGGGGAAATTTCTAAGCACCCAAAACTGTATATTTTATACTCCAAATAGATGAATTTTAGTTGCTAATTCTCGACAATTTTGAGTCTTATGCGCTTTATTCTCTATTTTGTGAGTCGAATGCATGTTGCGGTGCTCAAACGTGTATTTCAAAGCAATTGTACAGATTATGGAGCTAATTACCAATCTCGTAACCCTAGCCTACCTTAACCTAACCTAAACTCTGTCCCGAGACGTGTGTGTTTTATTTTTTGCACTTTATTATTTTTTATCATTTTTATATTTTTAGAAGGATTGTATTAGGAGTTTATTATTTGGTTTGTATTGCGGTGCATAGAGACACCTTTATTTTATTTTTTATTTTAAAAAATTATAATATTCGAAGAACGCGTGATAGGGAAGCCGGACAAGGTAGAGAGAGGGCGTCCAAAGGTGAGGATTTAGAAGCCTCTCTACCTTGAATCGGTAGGACTCCCGGGACGACTGAGATAGGCGTGATCTCCCCCCGATCGACTCAAATTTTTTGGCACCCCACGGCATAAAAACCGTGGGAGGTACATCTCTTGAACACTCGCGCCTCTCATGTTAGCGAGTCAATTATTTTGTGTGCTATCTATGCTCTTTTGTGATTTTATTCTCGCATTTATTTTCGAATGGTGTGACGAATTAATTGACTAAGACCTACACCCGGTCACTCACGAGAAGGGATTTCATCACCCGACTCACTCGCTTACCATTGTGTACTACCCTAGCCATCATTAAATTTAAAATTAATCAACTAGGTAGCCCACTAGGAGAACATTTTTGCAAAGGCGATCACTAAGATAAATTCCATGAATTTTTATCGCCCACGGACTTAATTAAAATCTGACTACCCTTTCATTAAATTTAAAGATAAAAATTGGCTATGTGCTCGTTCGGATTTATCCTTGCTTTGTGTGTGTGTCCGATTCAAATTTTCGGTAGTCGGTTTTAGTTAGTTCGTCCATTCAAAGAGTCCACCTATTTTTCTCGTTATTTTCTTCCAAAAATAATTTTTTTCCTTGGTTTCTCCAAAAAAAAAATCCAAAAATATTTTCTTCCTTTATTTTTCACAAAACTCCAAAAATATTTTGTTCTATTATTTTTATAAAAAAATCCAAAAATATTTTTTTCCTTGGTTTCTCCAAAAAAAAAATCCAAAAATATTTTCTTCCTTTATTTTTTTTAGAAAAATCCAAAAATATTTTCTTTCCTTTTAAAAAATCCAAAAATATTTTTTTTCCACTATTTTCTTCCAAAAACATTTTCTTCCTTTCATTCTCTAAAAATTCTAAAAATATTTCCTTTCTTTTCCAAATAAGGTCGTGATCAGTGTTTCTTCACCCTCACCTTTGTCAAATTATCCAACAAGACTGACGCTTCAGTCTTGTTTGGGGGGTGATTCTCATCACCCATTTTTTTGCCGCCCCGCGCTTTCGTATATCTTATCTTTAGGGTGAGACAGGATCGGTATGGCTGAAGACATTAAACTTAGCGCTACCGGGAGGCAGCCCGTCATTTCTTCTACGAGTCTCATTCTGTTTGGGGGTGGTGTTTCACATCACCCTATGCTTTACCATGTTATGGACTTGTACACATTTTTCTCTCTCACTTCTTATTCAGGTTTATTCTTGGCTACATCAGTCTACATCATTAGCGGTTGATTCTGGTAATCTCTTTCCTACCTTATGCTCTCCATTTTAAAAATCATTTTATCTAACATCGAGGACGATGTTCCTTTTTGTTTGGGGGTGGGGAGTTTTATCAAAATCGTACCTCTTTTGAAAAAACTTTATTTTTAAACCTGATTTTTAAAATTTCGTGCAGTTTCTTTCATCTCAATCATTGATGTGAATTTTCAATCATTCATCTTTTTAAGTCTAGGAATCGAGCTAAAGGATTTATCTTTTTACAAATAGCTTATGTAATAAGTAACAAGGCATGTTGCACTATGAATTTCTAGACTCAACAAAAATTTGCGCACTTATCACGCCACTACGGTTTAGAGTTGATGAGTACTACAATTCCCAAGAGAACCTTAAGAAACACTAGTAGAGACTTTAGCGTGTGAGATTTGTGCCTTTCACCCTTTCAGAGTGTTTTACGCAATCTCCGAGTCACAAGTTGATTCAACTTCGTTTGGGTCCGCACTTTAATTATTGTAAGATCTCATTATTCTTCACTAAAATTTTGGCTTGATTAGTGAGAACGACATCACTTTCGAGTTGTAAGAAACACGTGTCTTGAAGTTGTCTCGATCACCACACCTTCACCCATACACTAACCAAATTCCATTTATCTTCGTCCATACACCTTCCATTTTCCATATCATCACCGTATATCATACCACCCATTTGCATATCCACTACCATTTTCCACCCACAGAGAAGAGTGTTGAAGGTAAAAGGAAAATATTCGTCAAAGAGAGTGTTTGCATTTTTAGTGAATATCTCTCCCAAAGACGATTCAGATGGAGAAAAATTAAATACAAGTCTATGTTGGGGTTATTTGTATTTTTAGCAGATTTATCTCAGACATTGATGCGTATTTGGAAAAGAGAAAAAAAAAAGAAAGTAAAAGGAGAAGATCCATCATAGAGAGTGTTTGCATTTTTAGCGAATATCTCTCCCAAAGCCGATTCAGATGGAGAAAACTTAAATACAAATCTATGTTGGGGTTATTTGTATTTTTAGCAGATTTATCTCATACATTGATGAGTATTTGGAAAAGAAGAAAAAAGAGAAAGTTGCAGTCAAGAAATAAGGACATTTGTTCATCAAAGTGTAATAAACTCTTCTCAAACATTCATCATCCATCCATCATGCATTCATCATCTATCCATCATACAATCATCATATCCTACCTACCTCATCCCATCCTTCTCATTTCATTTTCCCCTCACCCATACAAATCCATATTCTTCCCCTAGTTGTTCGGGCAAATGAAAGTCAACGTGGTGAATAACTCGACGTTCTCACTATAGTGATTAGCATTCTTTCATGAGCTCATTTTCTTTCTAAATGTACGTTCTTTCTTATATGTGTGTGAGATGTTTGAACTTGCTTAAATTTACTCACCTCCTCACACATAAGAGCGATACACTAACCTTAAGCTCGAGAATTCGTTTGAGAGAGATATATCCGTGAGATTTGAAGTTGAAGCGTTGATTCCGAAGAGGCAATCTAGGAATTACTCTTATGATACTCGACCCGTTTTGACTGATTCACATCACACACGTTGAGTTCTAGGAAGGATGTGCCTTGAGTATTTACTTAGCTAAACTTTTTACAAATTCTAGCTTGTATTTCTCAAAATATTTCTCATATGATGGATTGTGCGATTATTCTATGTCTAATAAGAGATTGACTGCCTTTCAATAAATCTTTGCAAATAAGAATTTTGTGGGTATATTCCCTGCAAATCCTCACGAGACTCAACTCGTCCTGTAGGGTAACCTATAGGTTTAACGGCTTGTTGCAGATGCTAAGTCCAATCGCAAGTGCCCGTGAAAGTGGTACACTTTTGGTTACTTATCTTTATCTTTCTCTCTATCTTATTGCTCGAGGACTTGCAACACTCTGTTTGGGGGTGGTGTGATAAGCACCCAAAACTGTATATTTTATACCCCGAATAGATGTGATGTATTTTAGTTGCTAATTCTCGGAAATTTGAGTCTTATGCGCTTTATTATCTATTTTGTAGGTCGAATACACATTGCGATGCTCAAACGCGTATTTCAAAGTAATTGTGCAGATTATGGAGCTAATTACCAATCCCGTAACCCTAGCCTACCCTAACCTAGCCTAAACTCTGTCCCGATCTGTGTGTGTTTGATTTGTTCCCTTTCGTATTTTTTATATTTTTAATTTTTAGTTTGAATTATTTTTATTTTTAGGATTTATTTTTTATTTCTTTTTATTTAATGTTGTTTCATTTTAATTTTTAGGTTTTAGTTTTTATTAGGATTAGTTTTTTTAAGGAATTCATTTATTTTTTAGTTTTATTTGGATTTACATTTTTGTAGGTCTTTATTTTTTATTTTTTTAAGTTTTAGGAATTTATTTTTTCACTTTTATTAGTCTATTTTTTTTAGAACTTGAGCCTTTATTTTATTTAAGTTTTTATTTTTATTTTTAGGATTTAATTTTTAGTTTTATTAGTTTTATTTAGATATTTTTTAGGGGTCATAAGTTAAACACACACGAAACCCCTCACACCCTAATACCAACACGCACCATCACACTAACTTACCCTATACCCACACCCACTTATCCTAAACTCAAATAACTTATCCTACACCCTCACCCTCACACACTTACCATACACTACACCACACACAATCAAACTCCACACCCATCTTCTTCCTCACATTCACTCACCCATTCTCTCTCCTCCATTAACAACATCCTACCTCCAACCCCTTTACCCATATCCTTAACCACAACCAACCCAAACCGAACAAGAAATCCACCTACATCTTACTCTCTCTCCACCAACCTTATATCCCCAAATCGACCCCAACCCGGAGCCACCAAAAATGCACCTACCACCACCACCCCATACCAACGTCGGCCAGCCCCGATGCTCAAACTGCCTCGGCGGCATCCCACTGACCCAAGCCACCTCTACCAAGACCCACCAGCCCGCCCACTTAACCCGCTAGCCAGATTCCGGCCTACCACCAAGCCCTCGACCCCTGTTCTAATAGCAGACCCAACCTTTCCTTACCCCCCGGTTTTGACCCCCGAAAACCGACGACCTTACCCCCATTCCCGACGGCGGAACCCAGTAACAAAACCGGAGCAACCTGCTTCGGCGAGACCTCCGACCCGGTTGCCACCTTCTATTCCCTGCCTCGTTATACTCCAACCCGCGACCCTATCTTCAAGCCATACCCGGATACCTCAACCCGCGACCCTTGTCCAATCCAAGCCATGAACCCATTTCATTTCCAAAGCCACGACTTTACCTGCATAAACCAAAAAACCAATCTCCAAAAATAAACACACATTTAACTCCACATGTCTTATTAACCCAAAAGCCAACTAAGCCCCTTTTTCCCAAAATGCCCCCAACTACCTATTTTAACCAAATTTGATTTTATCCTCATTCACCCCACTTCCCACATGACCTCACACAACCCATGCACATGTGTGCATAATTCCCTAAATACCCTCACCCAAATACCTTCTATATCCCATACACCCTTGTCTTCTCATTTTTACCCCCATGCTCCATACCTACTATTTAAGGATGATGAACACCATTTGAAAGAAAAATCTCCAAATTAGTTTTTTTAAGCTTTGTGTGATAAATTTCTCTACACTCCTCTTTAGAGAGTATTTGCATTTTTATCAAATATCTCAATATAGAGGTGTGTAGTGAAACTTATCTCTAGGATAAATTCGACCCCACCCATCTATAATGATTTTTTATATTTTTAGCAATTAATTCATAATAGATTGATGTACTTGAATTCATCACTTATGGGAGGTAAATTTTAACCCATTCCTTTATGTTGAGATTTTGCATTTTTAGCAATTATCTCAATATAAAGTAATGATCTAGAATTTATTTCTTTGGATGAGTTCTAATGTATAATTTTATAATGTTAGGATTTGCATTTTTAGCAAATCTCTTTTATTATTTAATTGTCTATTATGAATTCATCCACTATCTTTTTATTTTTATTTTGTAGTTTTTAGTTTAGATTCAATAAATACATTAGTGAGAATCCATTTTTTAGTTTAATTGTTGATGTAATTTTGGTTTGATCACACAAATTGGAGGGATGTAAATTGCAAATTCAAGGATTGGAGTTCAATTTCACTCAAAGAGATTTGGTTTGATTGTTCTCTTCTCTTTTCATTTATTTTATGCCTTTGATTATTAATTTGCCAAATTTCATACCATGTTAGGCTAAATCCCCTTTCAAGGGGCGGGGTAAACCCTTATTTGATGTTATTTTAATTTAATTAGTTTGATTAATTGAAAATTCCCTTTGAATGTTAAAATTGATCCCTCCCCCTTAAATTTACGCCTCGAGAGAGGGTAAATGATTTTCGAGAGAAAATCGAAATTCTAAGTTATAATACTCATTTTAGATTCGAACTAGAGATAGGGGTTTCTTAAGTGGGGTATTATTACTTGAATTTCAACTCTATTTTTATTTTCTAAGATTTACATGAATTTTAATCGATCCATCCTAGCGGGTGATTAATTAAAAGGAGTGTAGATCTATTTTCTAAAGTTGTGGGGGGTTAAACTTAATTTTCTAAAAGGTTACGATTAAAATTACATTTGCAACGAGAGTTGATTTGTAAGTTTGATATTAATTTGTGAGAATTCAATTAATTAAATTAATTAATTAGAATAGCTAAAATTTGTGGTGTAATCCCACTCCTTGATTGTTCTCACATTTATTTACCTCATTTATCTCATATTTTTGTGTTATACTATATTTTTCATTTTAGTTACTTTTTATTTTGTAATTTGATATTCCATACAGTTTAGTATTATTTCACCTCACCTCACCTAATTGTTTTAATATTTGAAAAAGCTAAAAAGAAAAATCCAAAAAGAAAATAAAAATTGAATTACAATTAAGTTTGTCTCTAGCTTACCCCCTTGATGTGGATTGATACCCTTACTTACCTCTACACTTGAGTTTGTCGGTAATTTGAGGATTTTGATTAACTTGGCTTTCAATAACGACGAAAAATGCACCAAAAATTCAATTTTCATCAGAAATCCTTGTGATTTTGGAGATTTTACGGAGGGATGGCTAAAATTCCACTAGGGAAGTGATTAAGTGGTCCACGTTTTGGACGTATTGCTCGGGGAGGTCTGAGACCTTTGGGGAATAGGAGGTGATCCTTAGAGATCCTCTAGGGGCTTTGCCGGGAGAAGATTCACTTGGCCTTTGAGAGTTCCACTGGGGAAACAGGGGTTCCGCTTGAGGGAATGTGAAATTTTCTTAGCGAAAATATTTTGAATCCTTCCTGGGATTTTTAGGAATTTTCTGAGGATTTTTCAGGATTTTCTGGTATTTTCTGGGAATTTTTGTACAAAATTTTAAGGGAGTGTCAGTCGGCATGGTGCAGAGGGTGCCATTCGGCAGTGGCACAAACTTTTGGACTGCCTCGGGAAGATAAAGAGGTAGTGTCGATCGGTGGTTGGGGGATCAATGCCGATCGGCATGACCCTTGGCATCCTATATAAAGGGGGCGAATTCCCTTCATTTTTCATAGGTTCTTGCTTTCTTTCTTTCTACGATTTTCCTCTGCAAATCGTTCTAGCATCCCGATCTCTAAGAAATGGAGGCCTTTGTGAGCACTGCAGCGCATAGGGAATGGTTGACTGCTGATGACTGGGCGAACGTGGAGTGGAGGGCCATGGCGCTTCTTGATTTGGGGAGCGAGAATTCCTTTGACACATTCGAGTCAATTACAGATGAGACCTTGCTACGGGATTCGTCGCATCATCTCTCTTCGAGGGTGGTGAGCCCCGACGGTTATGTAAGCAACCTGACTTTTCGCATTCTTCACTTTTTTCTTGGTGATTTTTCCTTCCTTCTGGAATTTTTGATAAGGTTTTTTCTTTTGACAGTCTGATATCTCTTTGAAGAAGATGTTTGTCCGTGGGACGACTGGGCTTAAGGATGTCTGGGAGCATCTTCCACCTGTGGTGCGTTGGGTGGTATCATCAGTGGGTTTTGGGAGGTTGGCATCTGCGCTGGATGAGACGCCTCGTTCGACATCGGTCTTATGCGCTCTGAGGGAGAGATGGTGGGATACTACCCATACTTTCCATTGTGACTCCTATAGACGTGTAGAAGCTGATGGGGCTGAATTGTGATGGAGAGCAGATAGAGGTGGATCACTCTCCGCGGGTGAGGCCGGAGGCGGTGCGGGCGGCGCTCGACAATGTAGGGAGGATAGTGTCTGGGGATTCCATTCGATTGTCCCTACTGAAGGATGATTTACTGCGTAGGGTGGTTGATGTGGAGGACGGGCTGCAGGTGAGGCAGATGGCCCGATTATTCATATTATTGGTTCTGGGAGGTTTCATGGTGGCGTCGAGCGGCGACGTCGTCCATTTGTGGTTCTTGCCGTACTTGAGGTTATTTTGTAACATCCCTCTCTATGATTGGGGGAGCCTGACTTTAGCTACCCTCTATTTTTCTTTGGATGGATTCAGTCGGTGTTGCCGGCAAACTTTTACTGGAGCCACGTATCTTCTTGAAGTATTCTTCAGTTTGTGCATTCTCTTTTTATGCATTCTCATTTTCCTTATGCATCTCTTTTTGGTTGTGGATTCTTATCTTTGGAAGACGTGGTTCTATGAGGTGATTGGGTGCAATACCCAGCTGGTTGCTCTGAAGGAGGAGACTGTTGGGGACTTCTGCCGATTGTATCAATGGCGGAAGGCCAATCGACATTGGAAGGGATCTCTTTCTCTGGAGGTGGTGCGTCAGGTCTTGAATGGCCTGACCAGTGGTAAGGTGAGACTCTTTCCTCTTCAGTCTTGGTTTTTTGCATGTTCTGATTCTGTATTGAGTTATGCCTGCTGGGAATTTTCAAGTGACCTTTTACCCTTAGGGTATAGCCATTCAGGTTACGGGGGCGACTGGGGTGAACGCGTAGATGAGGCGTTTGATGGAGCATGAGTTTGTCCATTCTTGGTATATTGGGAAGAGGGTGGTTCGGCAGATTACTGAGGAGGACGTGATGATGCCACCTGCGCAGCCTCCTACGTCCATGAGGAGGGAATGGTTGTTGTCGAAGGATGCGAAGATCACGGCGATGACAGTCCTACCTATTGTACACGGATATGGTTGCACCGTATGACTATATGGACTTTGTGATGAGCTGGTTGATGGCGCCCAGCATATATGATGCCTTACCTTTCCCTCATGCGGGTTCGAGTCGAGTGGTGGGGTCTTCCCACAACGGCGGTGGTCCGTCGACATCTGTAGCGGCGGTGACTTCAGAGGTTCCCTTCATTCGATTGCATACTCCTTCATACAACATTCGACGGGCTGATGGAAGGATGGTCCCCATGTTTCACCGCCCTCTTGCGATGGATTCGAAGGAGCTGGGTTTGACAGAGGAGGTTCTTCATCCTGAGGTATACCTTTCTGTTCTTTTCCTCTTTTGGTTTCTTTTCTGTTTTGATCCTTTTTGCTTTGATACTGATTTTGCCTTTTACTTGCAGTAATTTCAGGTGTCGACCACTTCGCTGAAGGACATTAGGGACTGGATATCTTCGGCGATTGCCCATATTCGAGATGCGGTCCCGGTTCCTTCTTGTTTGGTGCCATCTGCTTCGTCTGGGGAGGACTTTTTCTCAAGTAGCGGTGGTGCGTCGTCTCGCTGTAGGGGAAAGAGAGCGCGTCGCAAGGGTAGGATCTCTTAGAGAGAGGGAGAGAGAGAGAATGTCGGTTCGGGCTGAGTCCCATTGTTTTTTTGCTTTTCTTTTATTTCTTGCAAAATTTGATGTAACACAGAAGAATATATATATGCAATGCAATGGTTTTTTTTTAATTATCTTTTTTTAATGGTGAATGCATGCACATGCGCTTTTACTTTGCTGCTGAGACCGTAAAGAGATATTTTAGGGATTTGGGAGGAAAGTTTTTAAAAATGAGAAGTTATATAAGGGTGGAAAAGGATTTTTGAAATTCTGTTGAGAATACCAATTTATTTTTTATTTAGCTTCTGATTTTGACAAAAAAGGAAAATTTCCAAAAATAGGGAGTTACCGATCGGCAAGACCCTTGTCCTGCCTATCGACGACCAAGTCCAGTCCCATCAATTCAAAGATTTGATTAGTGCCCTCTTCAGCCTCTTATACTTTGTGGGGTAGGATTTCCTCCAATTTCTGCAAGGGTCATGTTTTTTGTGAGGGTTTTCAACTATAAAAAGGGGTAAGGGTTGAGTGTTTTCATCACACCTTCATATTCTTACTTACTTGCCTACTGTTTCTTAGTCTTGAAAGATGGATCTCCCTGGTATCATTGAGTTTGCTAACTAACGCAAAGCCTTGGAAGCAATTTGCTCTTATAATGTCGACTACGATGCTTTCAATATGCGTCGAGTTTTTTTATGGCGCACCCGGACCATTGAGTGGAACATATTGATGGTGGCGGTATAATTTTGGTATCCTGAAGACCATGTATTCCGCTTTGGGTTGGATAAAGTTTGTCCTATCTACGAGGAATTTTCTGCCATGCTGGGGATAAATCCCAGTGTTGCTTCAGCTCTTCCTGAGTTTTCCCGTTCTCCTAGGGATTTATTGGTCGGGCTTCTTCGTATTTCTCCTTCGACGTCTAGACCATTAGTTGCTGGGGGAATGATCTCCCTTTCGGCGGTGTTACAGTCTGTGCATTTATAGGAGGATGGCGATGTTGGATATGCCGGAGCCGTTGTTCTAGGCTTAGTATCAAAATTATTGCTGGTGACTAGGGAACTGCTGGTGGACCCACAACTTGCAGTTGTTATTTCCTGGATGTCATACCGTTGTAATCCTACGGCGGTGATACTGGGGGAGACTTTGAATGGCCTGAATGCCTGGCGAAGATCGTTCTGACTTCCTAAGGGGTAGCCCCGTGATGCTCTTCATGTGGTTTTCTGAGAGACTCTGCCTGGTGACTCCTTCGGAATACCCTTTATCGGTTGTACCCAACTTCTTTTCACGCTATTTCATCAGTGTTGGGTTAGACATCGAGAGTTGGGAGAACTGGTTTGTGGAGCACGGGGCTCTAAATATGTGTTGGTCAGTGCCTTGGTGGGGGACAGTTGCTACATATTCTGAAGCTGGGAGAATACCCGTATATACGACTAGTTTGTCTCAGACAGGTCTCTTTTTATTTCCCTTGGCAGCTTTTGCGTCAATTTGTCTGGGAACATGTCATGCCACCTCGGAAACTAGACTTCTTTCCGGTAGAAGATTTGACTGAGCATCTGCACATGCGTCTTGGCTCTATATGGGAGAATCGGCATTTGTCAACCCGTCCTTCTCAGTCTGTTGGGAGAGTTTGGTATATCCCTTGGGATTATATGAAGTGGTTGTAGAGAAGAGTAGTCAGCAAGATGTTGGCAGTGGAGACTGGAAAAAGGTGGCTTGTCTTTTTTAATATAATACCATGGAGGGAGGTGTTGTGGTTTTTTCGAAGCTGGTTCGGTCTTATCGGTCCATGCAGCGCCTGCGGCACTCTGTTTAGGCAGGGGAAGCTTGGGGACCCAGGATGATGATGATGATGATGACGGAGCGAGCTCCTCTGGTAGCTGTGGATAGGACTCTTGGAGAGTTTATTTTGTAATGGGGAATAAATGTGGGGATTTTATTTTGTCTTTTTTAGGAAGGTAGGGGGAAGGGAGTTATCCATTCCTTTTCTCATGTAATCGGTATCGAAATTTCTTATTAGTGAAATAAATAAGTTTTTAATCATCCAGCTGTGCCTTTTTGATGAGTTTTGTATTTTGAATTATCTATACCGATCGCAAAGGCATACATAATCCTTTTGTACAAGTATATGTTAGAATGGACTGTTGTTCTCGGAGATAAGAAGAGAATAATATTTTGTGAAAAAGAAAGGGTCATGCACATGTAAGGTGAACGAGTTGCCTACGTACCACTGGGTTTTGAAGATTTTTTAAATTATTTTAAAAATGGTTTTGCAGAGGATCAGGCCAACGTACTTCTGGGTAAAAGTAAATGAAGAGATTTTTTTTAGAATAGAAGGGATATGAGAATAGTCGTAGCGCGCCGAGATTTTGGACTAGGGGTAGAACTTCTTGAGACGGTCCAGGTTGACTGGATGAGCCATCTCTTTTCCATATAAGTTAGTGAGCATGCCGGCACCGCCGGACAGGATCTGTTTTACAATGTATGGGCCATTCCAATTGGGCTTAAATTTTCCTCTGGGTCCCAGATGGGTTCTATGATCTCTTTGAGGGCTATGTCCCCCTCTCGGACACCGCGGTCCTTGACTCTCTTGTTGAATGAATGCGCTATTCGGTGATGGTACCCTTATATATGGTATAGAGCTTTCAATCTCTTTTCATCTAGGAGGGTCAGCTCGTTAAGACGGCCTTGGTACCAGTCTTCTTTGTTGATTTTGCGTTCAAGCATGACGTGCAACGAGGGTATTTCCAACTCCACGGGTAGGACTGCTTCCATGCCGTAAACCAGAGAGTAAGGGGTAGCCCCAGTAGAGGTTCAAATTGAGGTTCGGTAGCCCCGGAGGGCGTATGATATTCGATCGACCCAATCTCGATAGCTTTCGATCATCTTGTTGATGATGGCCTTGAGGTTCTTGTTGGCGGCTTCGACTCCACCATTGGTTTAATGTCGGTAGGGAGAAGATTTGTGTTTCTGAATCCCATACTCGTTGACCACTTCTGTAACTTATGCCTCAAAGTGCAAGTCGTTATCTGGTACTAGCTCGTGCGGGACCTCATACCGACAAATGATGTTTTTCTTGATGAATTTGGCCACTTTCTTGGCATTCAGCACTGCGTATGACTCAGCTTCGACCCATTTGGTGAAGTAATCAATGGCAACCTAGGATGAACTCATTCCCGTTATAATCCTTTGGTGTAACTTTCCCTATGATGTTGATACCCCAGGTGGAGAACGACCAGGGAGAAGTCATGTTGTATAATTCACGCGAAGGCAGATGCTGAAGATTTGAGAATTGTTAGGATTTGAGGCATCTCCTGATATAGGCGATGCAATCCTAGGCCATGGTCATCCAGTAGTAGCCTTGTCGGATGATATTTTTGGCAAGCATGTAACCGTTCATGTGGGGTTCGCATTCCCCGTTGTCGATCTTCTGCATTATCTTTTCAATGTCAGCCCCTGCGATACAGTGCAGATGAGTTCCATCAAAGTTCCTTTTGAGCAGTGCTTTGTGACAAATGATGTATTGGGCAGACTGTCTTCGAAGGGTTACTCGATCTTTCTTGTTGGAACACTCAGGATACCTACCATGCTTGAGGAGGCACCAGATATCATAGTACCAATAATTAGCTAGCTCGAGATCTTCTATGGTGACGAGCTCAATGTGGTAGCAATGGGTTGGTTTGTCTTGTTTTTTAATCTGGAAAGGGGTCATTTTTATTCCTTTGGGCATGTCGACCATGGAAGCCAATGTAGCAAGGGCGTCGGGTAGGTTATTTTTTGCTATAGGTAGGTAATGGAAGGTGATGTCTTGGAATTGGGAGGCTAGCTCTTCTAAGTGGGCATGGAAGGGTTGGAGCTTCTCATCCTTGACTCTCCACTTTCTGAGCACTTAACCGATAATGAGGGAGGAATCCCTGTAGATATATATGCATTGAATACCTTTATTTAGAGCAACCTTGAGGCCTACCGTTCATGCCTCGTATTCAGTCATGTTGTTGGTACAAGGGAAATCCAGCTTTATGGCGATGGGAGTGTGGGAGTCATCTGGGACGATCAAAAGTATCCCAACGCCATATCCCTTTTTGTTGGCAGTGCCGTCAAAGAACATTTATCATTAGAGATTGTCCTGGACAGTGGAGAGGATGTTTTCATCTAGAAATTTGGAGATCCATACATCGGCTTCATCCATGGGGTAATCAGTGAGGTAGTCAGAGATGTCTCTTCCTTTCATGGCTTTCTATATGACGTACACAATATCAAACTCGGCTAGGAGCATCAACCATCGGGCCATTCGACTGGACAAGGTGGGTTTCTCAAGAAGGTATTTGATGGGGTCCATTCTGGATACAAGTTTGATGGGGAAGGTGAGTATGTAGTGCCGTAACTTTTGGGTGACCCAGACAAGCGCGACATATGCCTTTTCCAAAGCAGTGTAGTTGACCTCGTATCAGGCCAATTTGTGACTGGCATAATAGATGGCTCTTCTAATTTGCGACTGACATAATAGATGGCTCTTTCTTTATGGGAATCTTTAAGATATTGGGCTAACAAATCCCCAACTACAGTATCGGTTATGGTTAGGTATAGGAGCAGAGGGAGACCAGTCTGTGGTGGCATGAGTACCGAGGGTTGGGTCAGATATTGCTTGATTCGGTCAAAAGCTTCTTGGCAGGACTCTTTCCAAACCTTAGTTGAATCCTTTTGGAGGAGTTTGAAGATTAGTTCGCAGATGGAGGTTAGCGGGCTGATGAACCGGCTGATGTATTATAATTTTCCAAGGAAACCTCAGACTTCTTTCTCTGTTCGGGGAGGTGGCATCTCAAGTATGGCTTTCATTTTGACAGGTTCTGCTTCTATCCCTTTCTCACTGACCATGAATCCCAAGAGTTTTCCCTTTGTAATGCCGAAAATGCATTTCTGTGGATTGAGTCTCATCTGATATTATCGCAGTCGTTCGAAGAACTTACGGAGAGCGGGAACATGACCTTCTCTAGTCTTGGATTTGATAATCATATCATCCACATAGACCTCAATTTTTTTATGAATCAGATCGTGCAGGATGGTTGTGGCAGCCCTCTGGTAGGTAGCCCCAGCGTTCTTAAGACCAAATGGCATGACAGTGTAGCAAAAGGTACCCCATGGGGTGATGAATGTGGTTTTCTCTTGGTGATCTGGGTGCATTTTGATTTGGTTGTATCGGGCAAGCCCGTCGACAAATGACTTGAGAGTATGACTAGTTGTGTTGTCCACGATCATGTCGATATTGGGTAACGGATAATCATCCTTTGGAGTGGCTTTGTTCAAGTCCCGGTAGTCTACACACATCCGAACCTTCCCTCCTAATTTCGGCACAGGCACTATGTTGGCTAGCCATATGGGATATTCGATCACACGAATGAAGCCCACGTTTAACTATTTGACCACCTCTTCTTTGACCTTGAGCGACTATTCGGTGTGGAGCTTTCTCAACTTTTGTTTAACAGGCTTGTAATCTGGGAGAGTGGGAACCTCATGCTGAGCTATTTCAGGATCAATGCCGGGCATACCGTCATAGGACCATGCGAAGACATCCACGAATAACTTTAGCAATTCTTTGAGTTATGCATGCTCACGCTCGTCATGGGTAGCCCCTATCCTAATCTCGCGCAGTTGGCTACTAGAACCGAGGTTAATAACAACAGTCTCATCTTCATTAACTTGAACGCGATTATATTGTTTATTATTAACCTTATTTAGATCAGTTAAGAATTGTTCATTTGCAAAATCATCATCATCAAAAGTCTGATTAAAATCCAAACAGTTAATGTAAGGCACAACAAGATACTTAAAATCTTCGTTTATTTCACTGATAGGAAAAACCGTATTGAGAACCTTATCAAAGGAAGACTCGATTATATTTGAGCAAGGATAGATAACAGAAGAAGAAATAGGGTAAATGTTGGGATTATGGGAGATTTCAACAGGTAGAACTAGCGTAGCATGCAAGTTGAGGAGAGGTGTATCAGCAGCTTTAATCAGTTGGGATCAATTCGATGATGTAGTGCCTGAGTGAACCATGCAGAGTGTCATCCCCAGTGTTTATAAGTTGAAGGAATCTTCGAAGTAACTTTCCTAGTATCTTCGGTATCATTGATGAGTGACTGTACATGGCGTTGGGAACTCTTGGCCCATGGGTAGCTTTCTTGGAAAAAGATCTCCATTCCAGGATTCATCTTCTTATCTGTATGGTCATACCATGGTTTTGGAAAGCTACAAAAGGGGAAGTCTTCACCCTCTTTGATGAATCTTCCATTCAAGGAGTCTCCTGGGATAGTCTGGATGCAGTCTAGTCCTCTATTTGGTCAAAACTGATGGATCATTCTGAGCTCTTGTTCTGATGGTTGATACCCCAAACCACAAGGAGGGAAAACTTTCTTCAGTTCAATAGGCTCAAGTATCCCATGATGTATTTGTTCTAGCCCCAGTACGGGCATGAAGTGCATGTTTCTGAACATCTGAATCACATTGACGTTGCCATGGGGGTCGTATTTTGGACAAACCCTTTCTTTGAAGTCGTCCCCTACAGGGAGTAGAAGTGGTTTAACTCGAAATCCTGATAGGAGCATATTATTTGACCCATGTTGTATCTCAAGAATTGGACTGCTGGTACTTGCACCCTCGACATTTTCGTTGTCACCCAAAATGGTGATGACTAGTCCGTTGGCGAAGAACTTCAATTTCTGATGGAGTGAGGAAGACGCACCCTTGATACTGTGGTGACAAGGTTGTCCTAATAATAGATTGAAATAAATTGGGATGCCAATAACTTGGAATTCAATGATAGGGTTTAAAGGGTCAGCCCCTATTACAAGCTTTATGGATCCTATCACCTCCCGACGGGTATTATCGTAGGCACGTACAACAGCGGAGGTTAGAGCGAGGTCACTTTCTTTCAATCCTAAACATTTGAAGGTTCTCAGTGGGCAGACATTCAAGGCGGATCCATTATCGATAAGAGATAGTGGTATGACCTTCCCTATAACTTCGATGGAGATGTTAAGTGCATGATTATGGTTTGGCCCAATCCTGGCATTTCTTTTTCAGAAAAGGATAGCATTCGGGTAGAGTTTAAAGATCCGACCAAATTTACTCCTTCTTGTCGTGTGGTAGAAGGAGGAATTGTGGGTCCAGTGAGCATCTTGATTAAAGCATTTCTGTGCAGCTGAGAAGACATGAAAGGCCCCCATAGAGTGATGTTATCTTGAGTTTTCTTTAGTTGATCGAGGATCTTGCTCTCCTCAAGGGTCATCTCTAGCATAGGAAGGTTTCCAGCGCCCTTCCCCTTGTCATTGGTAGTGAGCTTGGAATCTGGTAATACATCCCTGATCTGGTCGTGTGATATACTGAAGAAGGGAAGAACACGAATCCTGTTTCCTTGTCGATCTCGGGTTGTTCTACCACCTTATTTATTTCTCCGAGGAGTTCTTTAAATGATATTATCCCACACATGTCAACTACCGGGCCAATTTTCTCTGAAGCTTGCTCTTCATTTGAATCTTCGAACTCTTCCCCCCATCTGGTGGCAACAATTCTCTCTTTCCATGTAAAGTCAATGCATTCCACAACTTCGACGACTTCTTTATACAAGTCTTCCCATTCTGTGGGGATATGTAAGGGTGAAGGGATCAGGCGCCCTTGTAGCTTCAGAGTGTCAAGTAACTCAGTCACACTGAAAGTATCGTTGGTTCTCCTGAATATCTCTGCTATAACCTGGACAACATTATCTAAGCTAACTTCATCGGCTGGTACTACCCAACTGTCTGACTCTCGAGCCCATTTTCGTGCTTCTAAGAACAACGTAAAGAATCTCTGGCAATCAATGATCATCCGTGACGGCAATTTCAGCCTGAACTCTAGGAGTTGGTTTAACACTTATGATAATTCCATACTTTCATTTTCATAACGGGTATGGACAGCGATGCACGCTCTGGTAAGGAGTGACAGTGCCTGATCAGTGAGGCTAGCAGGGTGTAGGAGGAAATATGGGAAGGTTTGGAGAGGTTTGGGGAGAGTGTGTGGGTGTGATTTGAGTTGAGGGATCAAATTTTGGGTTCTCTTCTAGGAAGATGGTATTGGCATGATTTGGGAGTGGGTTGTGAGTAGTTTTGGCTTAGGATTAGCTGGTGGGGTATTGGTACCCTGGTCAATTAGACCTTGGATTACGTTTCGGAGGTGGAAGCATTGGTCGGTGGTATGGCCAGCTGTTTGGTGAAAGGCACAATGGGCATCCGCCTTGAAGTTTCTTGGGAGTGGATTTGGCAATGGACGGGGATCCAAGAGTTTGATAAGGTTTCGTCCCAATAAGTCTTGATAAACTTAAGAGAGGGGAGCGTGGCGTTCGGTGTATTCCTTTAGGATCGGGACATGACGGCTTTTTGGTGCCCACAAAGTGGTGGGTTGAGAGATGTTATTGATGGTTGAGACTGTAGCACTGGTAGGCTTATCAAATTTCCTGGGGGTGAATTGTCCGGACACCTTCTTTGGTTCGGCATCTGTTTTAGCAAGACCTTCCACGATTTCTACTCCTGCTTCTTTGAGAGCTCGTAAATGGGGATAGTATTGTCCTCCCATCGTTGCTCGGACATGGGGTAAGAAGTTCTTCTTCACTATGCTGACTTATTCTTCCTCGGATGGCCGATTGGTCATGGTAGCTGATTTTTCCCTCCATCGGGCTATGAAGTTACTGACTGATTTCCCAGAGTTCTGTTTGAGCAGCTCTAAATCACAGTGGGTGACCTCAAGCTCTTTATTGTATTTATACTGTGACATGAATTCTCGATCTACATCCTCCCAACTACGAATTTTAGACTCTTCAAGAGACAAAAACCATCGGAGGGTGCTATCCTTCAGAGTTTGCTTAAATAATTGGGCCATAACTTCTTCAGAAGCCCGTAGTAGAGACATATAACGGTGATAGCTACGGAGATGAACAATTGGGAGTCCACTTTATCCAAATTTCTCGAAATTTGGCATCTTGAACTTCTCGGGTAACCTCGCTTTAGGATAAGGAGACATGTGGGTGCAGTCCATGTAACTCCCTGAGATTCTGACTTGGTCAAACTTCTTGGTGAGCATCTTGAGGTCCTCTTTGACTTTGTCCAACTCTTACTCCTTCGAATCAATAATCATAGGTAAATTAGCCCCATGTTGGGCGAGATTCGGCATCGAAAACTGGGCAGGCGGCGGCCTATTAGCAGGAGGGGCACATGTAGCGTGTTGATACTCTTCGAGAAACCAAATAGGCTTTAGTGGATCCATAGCATGAGGGAAAAGGGCCTCGGGCTCTTGAGGAACGGAAATCTGATTTCGTTGCATCACTCGAACCTCAGTCTGGAGGTTATCAATCTTGGAAACGAGCTGCGCTAGGACTGTCATCAGATCCGGCTGCACAACTGGTACTTGAATTGTGTTATCCATAGAAAGCGGATGGATTCCAGACTCGAAAGAAGTAACAGGGGAACAGACGGAACTCCAGGGTGATTTGACTGAAGACCGAAGCCAATAAGGAGCCAGGCCAAGGTTTTGCGATCGACCTAAGAAGGCAAAAATTGGATTTATTTTTTAGAAAAAGGGATGAATTTTTTTTTCTTTTTCCTTTTGAGATGGAAAGGCAAAATATTTTGGGATTTTCGATAAAGAGAGGAGAAATGTTTTTCGCTTTTTGATAAGTAAGGGAGAAATATTTTTAGATTTATTTTGGGGGGTGACGGATCTCAGCATGATTATTATAATTATTAGGTTCTCACTTGTATTAAATTCTCCTAAATGCAAAATGAAATTTCGGATGGGACCCTAGCCTGGAAAAATTGGGTTTGTAACATATGCAAAGCTATATTGGGTTTGTAGCATATGCAAAGCTATAATCGGCAGAGTTTCGGTTAGAAACCAATAATCTAACATGTGTGTCCTAGGCTTGACACCTATATGCGGGTATGGAGTTGGTTGGGTGAATCAGAAAGGGTTCCCCCCTTTGGCTTGACTTCCACGATATACGTCTTGATCTTGCGGTCAATCGGTACGTGTGGATAAGCCATTTGATATACCTGAGTGTACATGAATTGCCTCACTATATATCTCGTGGGGACAGTACGTGTGAGAGCAAATTTGATATACTCGGCGTACGTGAACAAATTCCCTGCGATATACCTCCCTCCATGACTTCGGTCAAGTGGTACGATGCGGGGTAACTGTTCGATATACATCGAAGGTACTTGTCCAATGGAAGGTGAGAGTCATATCTCTTAGGCTAACTGCGCTCTGTCGGACCAGCGCCCATCACGAAGTGACCCTCCAGTTACTGGATAAAATTTGGTCAATAACAATGCTCTTTGGTGATGTTGTGTGAATCATGCGTGATTCTCTTATTAGTATCTTATGAGAATGTCTTTCTTGATTATGCCAAACAAGGGGCAAAGTATGAGTACCAATGGTACACCAAGTATGGGTGATGCGTGCAGCATGTGGATATATGTGATCCTAGGTGCACGTGGTGCGAAGTGTACATGAAGAATTTTCTACAAGTGTGTGAATAGAAGCATAAGCATGGGGGACACATGGAAAAGGGGAAGATGCAAAAAATTGGGAAAATATAAACAAACATAACTCCCATGTAAATAGAGTCTAGCCCTCAAAATAAAGTCCCCAGTGGAGTCGCCACTGTGACCATCCCCGACCCTTGCAGCGGGGGAGTGAGTGAGGATCCTAGGTCCCGCCCATCCCTCTCTGGAGCACTTCGGCTAACGTCATTGATGAGGTGAAAAATGTAGAGAGATAGAGTCGCCAGTCTATTTTACTCAAAATAGACAAAAGAAAGGGAGCCATCCCAAAGGACAACATCCAAAGACATACTGATGCATACGAAACCAAAATGATTCTAAAAGGGTCCGGAGTCTAAGTTACGAAATGGGAAGGTGTTAGGCATCCATTCCACCCTTACGGTCTCTCATGGGTTTTGCTATTTTACTTTATTTTCCCTGTGATATGTGTGCATGTGTATATATAGTGGAGATAGGAATCCACGACTTGTATCATGGAAGAGATAAAGTGAGTCATCTGTAGGAAGGTTCATAAAAATAATATTGGAAAATAGGATTTACGTGATTATCCTTGCGTTGATCGTTATAGAGGAACGATAACGTATATGGAATAATACGCCACTAAGAACAAA
Organism: Sambucus nigra; assembly: GCA_949130495.1. Taxonomy (NCBI): domain Eukaryota; kingdom Viridiplantae; phylum Streptophyta; class Magnoliopsida; order Dipsacales; family Adoxaceae; genus Sambucus; species Sambucus nigra. Next base: position 327,138,451 of record OX422216.1, on the reverse strand, counting down.
TATATGCATATATGGATATATGTAATCTAAGAGAGTTGAGTTTAGAGAAAATAGAAAATAAGAGAAAAAGTGAGAATAGGACTCGAGTCTCGGGTTTTACCCCGAGATGCCTACATAGCCTATAGAGGCATCAAAGTTCACGTAGTTCGTATGCAAAACGAGGAGTGGGGTTTATCCCATAAATCCAACCGGGGACTTCTCTTATTTGTGTGTGTGTAAAAAAAATGTTTTAGTTGTGAGAAAATTGTAAGAAAAGTGTGACAATTCCCGTTGGGAATTTATGAGCAAACCCTCTTTTTCTTTTTCTTTTTCTTTTGGGGTTTTTATTTGTATGAAAATAAGAGATGTGCAATAATATTAAATAAAAATTATATTAAGATATGTGAGATGAGAAAATAAGAGTGCTAAGTAATGAAACAAGTTAACACGAATTTATGTGAATTTAAGGAGAGAATTGAGAAAATTAGACCTTCTTAAAGATCTTGAGCTTGACCTTGAGTGTTGGAGAGCAGCCCTTGCACTTGGATGATGATGGAGGGTAGTGAATTCACCAAGTTTGATGAAAAGGATGATGAAAAGTGAAGGTTGGAGAGGGATTTGGATGTGGAAATACCGCTGACTTCGAGAGAGGTTTTCTGGATTGCTGAGAGTGATATCTTTCATATTTGGGCTCCCCTGCAAATGAGGTCAAGCCCTCCTTTTTATAGGCCCAGGGAATTAACGATCGGCATATCCTTGGTCCTGCCAATCGGCAGGTGTGTTTAGGCACACTGTCGATAGGCAGGGTCTGGGACCTGCCATTTGGCAGTGTCTTTCAGACCTTTTTGGAAAACTGATTGCTGAGCGCAAACCGTTGATCCGAATTGCACACAGGGTGAACCGTTAGAAAGGTATTTCAGAGACCTTAGAAAGTCCTTTGGAATGCTCCCGAGTTTGGGAGTTTACTTTGGGTTAAATGTGTCTCGGAAGCACTCTTCGGTCCTTTGGACGGGGAATCGTCTGACGCAAACGGAACGTTCGTCCGCATGGTAAGTCCGAATCACATACGGGGTGGACCGTTGGAAAGGTTAGGATATTTACTTTGACATTCTAAAGAGTTTGACCCACTTCAGGAAGTTAACTTTGGTCAACCGGGCCCTGGAAGCTTTTGGTGATCTCTCGGAGTAAAACGGATCGATCGTCCGTACCGTAAGTCAGAATCGCTCATGGGGCGTACCGTTGGAAAGGGGTTTTAGTGCCCTTTCAATATTCATTCAGTCTCGATCGATCTGAAGAGTTGAATTTGGTCAAATGGAGCTCGGGAGCGTCTGGTGGCCTCTAGATTAGGTTTCGAGGAAAAATGGGTCGTTCGTCCGCATGGTAAGTCGGAATCGTGCACGGGATGGATTATTGGAAAGGGGATTCAGGGCCATTCGAAGATTCATTTAGTCTCGATCGAGCCGAAGACTTTAACTTTTGGTAAAACGGAGCCTGGGGTGTCCGATGGCTTCTAGGTCAGTACTCGGGGTATGACCTGGGTCTGTAGTGATGAAGGGAGGTGCTAGGGACTTAAGTAGAGTTTAAGGGGTAACAGAATGGGGTGTCTACAGACATTAAGGAAGAATTATATTTTCTAATTAAAAAAGTTAATTAAGGTGATTAAACTGGGATTTAGACTTGTAACCCTTATCTGTGTAGAATTTAATTATTTGGTGTATTATATGCAAACATGTCGTGTATGTATACTCGTGGGATACATATTAGAGGGAATATCCATATGGGGCATGAACGATGTATACCAGCACCCTGATGTGATGATGACGGGGTTGGGCTTGGTTATGATTATCTTGGATACTACGTGTTGAATGCTCATGATTTCTAGTGTGAGATGCTTGGGACGATCCTTTTATATAATTTTGGGTATGGGACAATATGATTAGTGTCAAGGCGTGGTGATTATTCCTTTAGATATGACTTAATAGTATTAGGTATTGTTCAACCTATAATGCCTAGTATGCACGAGCAATCACCAAACATGATAGTTTAGGCCTTTGTTGTATGCAGGCTTGTGATGGGGCCCTTTTATGCGTCATGCATTTCGGAACATACTAGTTTTTGATGATATTAATGTGGATATTATCCTGTGATATTATACGTTGGTGAAATTCAAAGGAATAAATGTGAAATTGTACCTAAAAGTCGATAATGATATACAAGACTTAATCATGGAAAACATATGGATACGAAAGTAGACGCGTGTCATGTGTAGGTTTGTTTGGGTTAGGTCAACTTGAAAGAAACTAAAAGAATGGATGAAAATGTGCAGCCATATTGTATTCTAAAGTCAATTATATTGTTATACTATTTAAACTTGCTATTGACGTCTCCTATTAATATTTTTCAAGACATAGGTCTCTAGTACTGCCTCACCCTTGATCTGGACTTCATCTCAAATTCACTTGAATAAAAATCCAACAATACCCATACACCTTGAATATGATTTTTTCAAGTATGTTTTTATCATATCAAAGTTTTTTGGGGGGGTTGGGGGGGGGGGGTATAGTGCACTTGGTTAAACTAAGAATATTCTTTTATACACTTCCTCGTGCCTTTCTTCCTACACATTTTAGATTCCTTGGTAGTGTTCACAGCCCGCGAACAAGTTGCGTTACGAACGCGAAGGTCTCGTGATTACAAACATACGACTTTATGTTTGCGATATTATTTGGAATAAGTTAAGTCTATTTTTCAAACCCACATCATAACTTTATCAATTTTTATCCAATTTGATCCATTTCTTCACCATTTTTGTCTCTATTCATACAAGATTCATATCTTGGAAAAATTGGTTCTTATTGTCCTAGTACTAGGTGGTTATTTGTCTTTTTGTTAATTATTCTTCCTATATTTTATGAATTTCATATTTTTTAGATCTCATGGTTCGGTGTTCTAGTTTTTTATTTGTGGCTGAATTTTTTTCTATAATTGATAAATTTTTTGTCTTAAGATAAGATTCATTGACTTAGAGTAGTTATTCTTGTGTTTGTCCTAGTAATTTATTACATTTATCTACCTATTAAATGTGAATATTATTACTCATGTGAGATAATAATAATAATAATAATAATAATAATAATAATAATAATAATAATAATAATAATAATAATAATAATAATAATAATAATAATAATAATAATAATAATAATAATAATAATAATAATAATAAGTGCATAATTTATATGGTATTTAAATTGCATGATATGTGATATTTATTTCGTACATTTATTTATTATTAAATCGGTATAAGTTGTTATATATGTTTTTTCGTGTAAAATAATTAAGTATTTATGTTATTTTACATTATGGAATATATTTAGTTTGGACTGGTCTCCAGGATGGTTCAGAGGCCCAAAGATATATTTTTAGTACATAAAGTTGTCCTCGAGGGTAAGTACACCTTTGTGCTAAGTTTCGAGTTGGTCTGGGTAGCATTTTGGTCCCATTTAGGGGTTCAAAGTTTGGTCTTTTAAGGACCTATGAGATTAGGGATTTATAAGTAGGTTTTAGTCTTTTTTATCATTAATTAAGCCTAATTTCACAAGACATGCAAAAATAGAGAGATTCAGGAGAAACAAAAGAATAGTCTTTGCGGAATAACTAACAACATCAAAGCTTAGACCTTCAACTTCTAGTAAGAGGCAATATATATCTTTCTTTATACACTTTTAATATGCATTGTATTTATGATTTGATTGTTGATATTAATTCTATTGAGATTGGAAGCATGATTAGGGCCTGATATGTTATTGATTAATTAATTGTTATGAGTTAATCATGATTAAAAGACTTGATATCGATAAATATGTCTTAACTTTAAACTAATTTGAATTAACATTATAAATCATGTAATTTGATGTGAAATTGATAAAAAAAACATTCAAGGTTAAATTGTAGTGATGAACCCTATGAATTAAAAGATGTTTATGGGTGATATTGGATCCATCCCCAATTTTTGTAAGTTAATCCACATAAAATGAATTGATAAGTTAATCCACTCAAATGGGATATATATTTGTTAGTGCATCCACTTTATGGTTTGTACATACTACTTCATAAAACTTATTACAAAATGCCCATAATTTCTATTTCTTCTTTTTTCCAAAAAAAACATTATTCCTACAATCTAGGAGGTTGTTTATTTTCAGTCCAAACATTAATCTAGGAGGTTGTGTTATTTGAGTCGAAAAACATTTTTTTGGAAAATCTCTCAAAGTGTAATAATTTTTTATTAGTTGTAATTACATATTCCTAAACATATTGTGTATGAGAACATGAAAACTCAAAATTTCATTTTTTTACTATTTCCCAAATGCAACAGTATGTGAGGTCTCACTTTTACTGACTTTGAGAAAAATAAATTAAATCAAGAATAACATGTTATTAACTATTCCAAAATTTAATTCAAGGTAGACATGTTCCTCCAAGATGCAGGAGTTTTCTATCTGCATGAGGATGGATATTTGTAGGGGAATATTTTTATGCCAACTATACTTGTAGGTCTAATATTAAGAAGTACGAGTCCTAATTAACTCCGTAGTAGAAGATATGAAGAATGAATCATTTTGAGTTGCATCCACTGAAGAGTATCTATGCCAAAAATGTCAGGGGATAGATAATGGATGGTAGTATGCGCAGTGACGGATCCAGGATTTGTGTCAATTAGGGTAAAACTTTCAAGTGTTGCCGGGGGGGTCCCGAGACGATTTTTGGGGGGGTTATTTCGAGTTTTATTGGGAATTTTTTGGGTTATTTTTACTTTTTTGGGGCATAATAATCATTTTCAACACTAAAACCCATTATCAAAATATCATATGATAACTAATACAACATAAATCAATAATTTCAGTATAAATTTAATTTCACATATAATTTCACAAAATAAACAAATGATGAAATAGAAATAAAATTTGGGGATCGGATTATCGGAGATCAAAATGTACCTGGTGAAGGAGAGAGTAGCGGGGTAAGTGGAGGAGGAGGTCAAAATTTTACATTTTTTAATACACGTTTAGTCCAAGCGTTTTATTTTGTACCAAAAAGTCCCTCAAACACCCATTTAACTAATATTCTCTTATTCTTAAAGGACCGCGCCAGCAGCATGGTGAAGGATTTTTTGGAGCAAAAAAAACGCTTGAAGTAAACGTGTATTAAAAAATGTTTGAGGGACTATTTGGTATATGCCCTATTTTTATTATTTTTTTAATAAGTGAACTAGGACGACCGTCCGCTTCGGACCTACATGGGTCCGACCCTGACTATGCACCTGGGGAATTGCGAAGTATCATCTGAGTTGGATGATCTGACTATCCCATTTATTTGATTTGTCCCATAAGTCTTTGACTTTTCCCTTACTATTAGGAGTCTAGGACTAAAATTTCCATAAAGAAGACCATTACCAGTCCATAAGTCCCTAGAAAATTTAGTCCATAAGTCCAAGTTCTCATGATTGGTCCATGCTGGGATGGATTTAAAAGGCTTGGGCTAAGAAAATCAGTGGAAACAGAGTCAAGAATACTGAGGTGATGATCAATTTTAAAGATTCCAAACGCATCAATTTTAAGAAGCCCTACTTTGTCAATCATTTCATTGAACTGAACACAAGGTTTGTTCGTTAGAATCCTAACACCTTTATAGTCATTAGAGCTAATAACTAAATTAAAATCTCCAATAAGAGCCCACGGATGGGGGTAGGAAAATTGAGTTTGACAAATGGAATTCTATAGAATTCCACTAAGAACATAGTCAATGAATGCATAAATAAAAGGTAATCAAATATAAATGATGAGAAATGGAAAATACAATAGTAACTTATTGAGAATCAGTACTGATAATAGATGTCATGGGTATAGAAGAAGAAATGAACACCCAAATATTGTGCATATTAGCTCCCATATCATAGCAGAAAGAAAATTCATACCCAAAGATCTCTAAAAAATATTAGATATTGATTAGAAGTATGTCATGGGTTCTGAAATGCAAAAGAATATCTGCCTTATGTAAGTCACATAAGCTAAGTTGATCTAATTTTGACGGGGAATTAACTAAACCCCTAACAGTGCAATAAACAACCGTGATTTAAAAGCAAATTGGTTTCTTCTAAGATTTCATACATCCTTGTCCACACTGGCTTATTTCTCCCTAGTGTCTTTCTGCTTCATTCTCTCCATTTGAGATTTTGAGAGCACTGCTTTCTGCTGTCTTCATTAAAATGTACTCTGCCTTCTGCTTTTAGGATGATATCCTTTGTGTTTTTCTCTTAGAACTGCAAGAGAAATTAAATGTTAAAATGTTAGAACCTATCACTAGCATATGTCCCAATGCTTTACATAATTTTAAAAACAATATATTTACAAAGCATATAAGTAAATTAATTTAAGGTACCGAATCGCAAACTGTGTTAAATTGACATTGTTACCATTTTAAGGATCACATATGGTAATCGATCAATGTCATTGTCCTGATACAAACATAATAAATATAAAAGCAGAATATAATAAATGTGTAAATAAAACTGTAGATATATTTTTTATAAATATAAAGCAAACTTGTTTTACACGGGCATTTAATGATAAAGTAAATAATAATAATAATAATAATAATAATAATAATAATAATAATAATAATAATAATAATCTATTATATACCTCTAATACGATAGTATTAGAGGTTTAATAGTCATTAATGCTGCAATTATAATTATAAGTCTTTGAGTATATCGTCCCTCCCTAGGATACCCAAACAGTGTCTAAACCAAATTAGAAAACATAACGACTCTTGAGGAAAGATGAACCGATTACTATTTCCTCTCCTCTCTCTCTCCTTTTAATATTTGGATTGTTCATCTTTTTAATATAGAGTCATGGTGAATCAAGATCAACAACCCAAATATTAAACACAAAACACGAATATACTCAAAGATTTATGCTCCATTACAATCTAAAGCTTTGTAGGGCAAGATGATGTGCCATTACAATCTAAAGCTTTGTAGGGCAATCTAAAACACGAATTTACTCAAAGACTTAAGAATATGGTTTGCAGTTGGTCAAATATATGCTCCATTACGATCTAAAAGACCATTTCAGTTATATGGTCTCAACATAAAAAAGGGAACTTTTGTTAATCTTGATTCACCATGACTTTATAAGGTATGTCATTTTTTTTTACAGTTCACTGATTGAATAAACATTCATTTATTTTTTTATTGTATGTGCTTCTCAAGCTAATTAACCATTCTTCTTCTGTATTAATTTAACATGTTTAGATTGTAAAATGAAGTTGTGGAGTATTGTATTGTTTAAAAAATACTAATTTTCATTATTTTTATAAAACATGCAAAAACCACCACATCAGACAAATTAAAACATAATACCAAACTATATCCATTCTCAAATGTTTGTCAAATTTAAAATAATTTTTATTAAATATTTTATAATAATTAATCAATTTAATTGATTTATTTATGGGAGGTCATTTTTCATCCATGTTTAGTTTTCAATTTCTCACAAATATTTTAAGTAAAACATATATAATAAATTATAAGACGCTCACGCATCGCGCGGTCAAACACATTAGATCAATCCGTGTAGAGCACGTCAGAAGGTTGGGTTGTAAAGTGCCTCCAAACTGGGTTACTTCATCTGATACGCCTTTGTTCCATCTGTTGTTGCGAGATCTCAAGCCGACTGGTATTGGTTGATGTTTGCCTTGGATTTGCGATTTGTCGAGTTTAACTCTTGGCCTTAGTTTTTTTTTGTCTTTTCCTTGTTTTGTTGTAGATATGTTTGTTGATTTTGTGTATGGAAGTTGGTTTTGTTTTTTGGGTAGCCGATTTGGTGATTTTCAAACATTATGATACTTCTATAACATAAAAAGTTAAAGAAATTAACATAAAAGGTTGAGGCAAGCCTCATGATGGAGAATAAAACACGAACATGGTATTGAGTGATTTGAATAATGCTACATGGACTAGAGTTTCAATGTTTGGACACCGTATCCGTTAGGAAAAGGCTATTAAAAAAAATTTCCCCTTATTTTTGAACCATCAAATTTCTTTCCCTTATTTTCTCTCTCACAGTTTCCTTTTTTAACACACTGATAAATTATAATTTTTGGTGTTCTTTTAGATACTCCAGTATTTTACGCATAAAAATGCAGCGTAAAAAAACAATTTGATCACAATTTTAGGCATTGTTACCTTAAAATTCAGTTTTATCGTTCTAATTAATGAACTATTTTTGTCAATATGTGTATAAAATGTGTATTGACAATATCTAACCTAACTGTATTTTCTGTTATTCAGGTTCTATAACAAATGAGAGAGAATAAGAGTTTTGCCATTTTCACCCTATGGCCTACTTAGATAGTAAGAGCAATGTTAATCTCAAAAGTGTAATCATTTATTGTAAATATTCATGCAACTTGAGTTTGTTATGGTGATGGATGCAAAATTTTGTAATTGTGCCCTTTTCTTCTAAGCAATTCAATTTTAGTTTGTATCAATTTGGTTTGGCCCAGTTTGGTTGCGCAAATTATTTGATTATGTAAATTGTTTCATTGTGAATTAGTGAATTATAAATTAGTGAATTTGAAATGAGTTAAATTCAATTTTACACGATGTTTGGTAATTTGAAATTGATGTTAAGGTTCTATAAAAAAATATAAAAACAAATCAAGAGAGAGAGGGGGAGGCAAAGAGAGAGGGAGGGGGAGAGAGGACACGCACTTAATGTGGCTCCTATTTCAAATGGATTCATTTCACATTTTTTGTGAAATGATCCAATTTCAGATTTTGCACATGAGCTAAAATGGGACAATTAATGAATCATTTCATTAATGAAACCAAACACAATTAATGAGTCAATTTGTAAATGGGGCAATTTATTAATGATCCAATTTACAATTTTGGAACAACCAAACAGGGCCTTTATATATTCAATATATTTTTCTATTCATTTTCTTTGTATTGCCTTAGCAAATACAAGTTTTTTGGGTTCTTATTTAATTTTGTTAAGTTTATATCACATTAACCCCTATTGATGGTGAAAATAGACAAAGTATTTAATTTTTTTAACTCCGAGGTTATGTAGAAATTTCTCACAGACCATCTACATTTGTTATTGTATTCTTATTGTGTTCATAATTTAAAATGTCATTTACTAGTAAATAACAATGCACGTGTTGTACGGATTACATATATGGACTCTTATAGGTTAAAGTTTATAATTTACCAACCCCAAAAAATATCTTATTATGCCATGTTACGTTTATAGTTAGTTCTTTATTTGAATATTATAATTTTTTTTTAACAAATATTATAGTACGCCCTCGCATCGCGAGGGTTACATGCTAGTAATAATAATAATAATAATAATAATAATAATAATAATAATAATAATAATAATAATAATAATAATAATAATAATAATAATAATAATAATAATAAAACCTCTTAAGTTCATTTTTTGGATTGAAAGGAGCTTCACAGAAGAATGACCAATTAGACGATCCCACTTTTCGAATAAGTGTTTAACTGTATCAAACCACAATTGTGCATCAGGATTACGATGGTACCCCACCCTGAGATAAGAGGTGGCATGGGGGCTCCTTCTTTAAGTCGTATCATCATAAAATGGTTCTCATCTAGAACAATTGATATAATAATCGAAATTCCCAATGTCGGGCCAGATCTCAATGGCAAATATGTTGTGCATTGTTTGGAGCTATGAACATTCAATATACAGTTAAATGTGATGGCAAATAAATACCCCATAGCAGTAAATTGCATCCAATGTTTTTTTTCATGCAAATTCATCAAAATAATCTAATGCATCTTCTACTTGTTTGTAGTAGTATTCACCCCCAAGCATACCTATGCACAAGTCCTCTTATACTGACGTAGTTCTGACAACATTGTATTCCTCACAATCATCCATCCATTGTCACAACTCAGATTTAGTAATTCCGCACAGCACCTGAATCCACAATGACCGTCGGGGGCAACATTTTTAAAACCCATAAAACAGGATCATTAATCTTGGGATCAAATTAAGCTGCAAGTGAGGCAAAGTACTATCATCTATAAGGTCTTTCAATCTTTTTTTTGCCTCACTTTTTTTTATACTAGTATTATTTGATTTAACGATCCATTGTTGGCTTTGCTGCTCCTCGATAATCTTTGCATATTCAAATGCGGATGGATCTCGCTTTGTACTGACACTAGCTTTACCCGACCATTTTTTCTTAATTCTCCTGCCTTTTGGGAATTTATTCTTCGATAGTGGTGTCATATTGCTTAATACTGGATTACTAGCCTGTCAAAATGAAGATGAAATTTTTAAATCATCATAGTTTTTATTAAACGCAATTTATAAATACATAAAATTATGATACTTGCCTCTTTTAAGTATTTCAAGATCATACACTTTTGGTCTTCGGTTGAGGAATCAAACTTTGTCTAAATACTAAGATTTCTAACTCATAATCAACTGCATAACCTGGAGTTTCACCTGGTACATCGTTTAGCTTCCTCTAATGTGGGCGAATAGAAGATAATGGGATAGCACGCCCTTTCACGTTTACATTGTACAATCTCATGAGCACAAGGAATACCACGCTTTTTCTTTAGCACACATCCACAATTATTTTTATCAATGCTAATGTATTCGCTCATTTGCCTCTCCTCTAAAATTATATCTAAGGCATTGAATGATACAGACCCTCTTAAGTTGTTAAACTCGGTTATTTGAAGAGCGTGCATTGTAAAGTTTAATGACCTATGAAAAGATGCACTAATTGTTGTATGTTGTGATATCAATAAGTTATCAATCATTTTTAAATTGTTTACTAAATCATCTTGTGATGAACCGAAATACTTATTTAATGATGTATGTTTAGATTCAACTATGTTAATGTCACATTGCCAAAGTGGAGCACCTTATTTGTCTAGGCAGACACAAACCTCTCTTTGTGGATTAATAATCAAGTATCGTCAATATATTTTAAAATATCACTAAGTTGACTGTATTTAACATTGAACTTGTGAAGCTCTTCAAAGAAGGACTCTTTATCAGAAGACTTAATTACAAAATGGAAGTCTTGGATGAACTCTTACCAATCTTTTTTTATCTTGAACGCAACCTTTCCGTGTGTTTCAACATTCCGTGATATATACCATGTGCAATAGTAAATGACGTGTTTCAGGGAATATAAGATGTATAACATTCATCAATGACATATCTTGATCTGTGAGAATAACTGATGGATTTGTTATTGGGTGGAGAATTCCCTTTAAGCACTATAGTGTCCATTTAAAACTCTCCTCCTTCTCTGATTTAAGGTACGCATTTGCCACGATAAAAGTCTCCGTCGTCGATGTGACACCTACAATATCTTATAAAGGCATGTGATAATGATTTATCTTGTATGTTTAATCCATTAGTAACACATGGGGAAAACATTTAAGGAGTGTAGTCGAATATTGGTGTGCAAAGAAAATATCCACAACATCATCCGTGTTTGGGTCTATCCTGCGAAATTCCATATATTTCTTCTCATCTAGTATATGCATCATTTATTGCATTTGGGTTCTTCCTTGCTTCTCAGCAATTCAATGCTTAGATCTAAAATTATAAATTATACCAATTGTTGAAGCATTTTGTGGGTCAGATTGCTTGATACACGAATAATCTCTCTAGGCTTTACACCACATATGCTCATGTCGGTAACCATTAGTTTTTCATCTTTTGAAAATCTCCCAATATAGGAATGCAATTCAATTTTTTTTCTTGTAAATAGGTTGGTTATGTGTCCCTCATATGACCTTCAACTTCCATTGGTCATCAACTGGGAGTTTTATGCCTTTAAGCAAAAAAGGGTAGTCACATTGTTTAGTCCCTGTACTTTTACTCCTTTCTCAGTTGGGGTTTTCCTCTTACTTACTCTATACTCACGACTCCTTTCACACAAATAAATCATATGAACCCTACGAGCGTACTTTGGGTTTTCTAATTTCTTTATGCAAACGACAACCTCACATGTCCTACCATAGCCAGGCCGTGAGTTCTTCCCATGAATTAAAAAACTGCCTTATTTTTTAGAGGGGAGATATATTGAATGTATAAATACATCTATTATACATTGAATGTGTAACATAATATAAATAAATACCTTTTTTTGTGTCGAAATAGGAAGAGCAATCCCATCCTTTTACATCATTACAACTGCGTTTTCCCTCATCGCTATCGTATGTTGATATCAAGGACAATGGGTCAGGTATGTAAGGCTCTTCTAACAAATTCATTTGGTCATCCTCGCTATAAACTGGTTGTAGAACATAGAAGCAATGATATTCAATTTTTGTATGAGCTAACTTCATATTCAGCAATTTGAAAAAGATAATATAGTACTGTATAATAAATAAATGACTATTTCAAGTGCTATAATGTATTTAATCATTCTAATAATCAATGTTAACTGAAAATTTTCAGTTGAAGAATTAGAGAGTGTTAAGCAAAACTTATGCTGTCAACACTGGTAATAAGAAATGCAACATAAAAATAATTATTTAAACATTCTGATTAAAAAATCATTTGAAATATCTAAATCTTTTCCATCACCTTGAATTAAAATAGGGGAAATACACAAAAGATCCAACTTGATGCAACAAATCCACAAAGTAAAAAAAAGACTTGATGAAGTAACAAAGGAATTTCGACTGTAACTATGAGAAATCATAGTTCCACTTAAATTTAGATAAAAATTAATAGAATCAAAGGTCAAAAGCCACATATACAAAATGACCTTTGAAAATACATGGGCAGAACCATTGATTTTTTTTTTTTATATAAACACATGTGCATTTTCAAATAAAAAATACATAGGAAGAAGAAATTCAAACAAAAAATACATGTGCATGTTCAACAAAAAATGGTGTTGCACATTGGTTAATTGAAGAACCATCAATTTTTTTCACATAAACACATAACTCTTTAATGACTATATGAAATCCACCCATTTGAGTAACATAACATAGATAAACAATGAAGAAGGAAGTTTTAATTACATTATTTTGTTGTGGGAGCCGATAATCCCACAAATTGAGTATTGATTTTTGATATTTTGATAACTAATCAAGCAACCATCCCCAGTAATCCCTAATTCTTTCTTAACTCTAAGTGTTGCCTCCAACCATGGATCTGTGGAATCGCAATCAATGTTGTGCATCTTTCGAGTGTGTAATCTCTCAGCTATTAAGGTTGAAGAACTGTGTACTTTTTATAGTCTTCATCATTTAAGATGTGGGAGTGTCGTACATAATTGGGATATTTGGTTTGCTATTTTGGAGGGTGGATGGACTTAAAGATTTCATAAGGGTATTTTAGTCCTCATAATATAAACTGTTGATAACAATTAAAAATCATGTACGGATGTGTTTACGCCTGTCAACGGGTCGGGTTTAGGGAGATCCAGATCCGTGTAATCGGGTCTTCATCGGGTTCGGGTCCGGGTCTTCATCGGGTCTATAATATTAGATCCAGACCCGAATCCGTTCGGGTCTTCGGGTCTCGGGTTCGGGTCCGGGTCTTGTCAAATCTGCACATTTATTTTATTTTATCCCCCTTCTTTATTATTTAATCTTAAATTAAAATATTTTGTAATGTATTGTAGAATATTATTAGTATAAATAAAACATATATTACTTATATTTATTATATACATAAATATATATTTTTATATATAATACTTACATGTTATATTGATAAGATATATCTATAAATATATATAAATTTATAGTATATATGTATATATATACAAAATAATAATGTACAATTCGGGACGGGTCTTCGGGTCCGGGTCTTATATAAGATCCAGACCCTAACCGTTTAATAAACGGGTCTTCGAGTATTCGAGTCTTCGGGTCTCGGGTCCAAAAAAATATGCTCAGACCCTATTATACGGATCGAGTTCGGGTCGGGTCCGGATCCAGACCCGACCCATTGACAGACCTAGATGTGTTTACCGAAGTGGTAGATGGAAAAAAGATCACCCTTGTTTATAGATTACACTTAATAGTTATGAAACCTGAATCTATAAATGACCTTTAAATTAAATATGTTGAAAGTGATTATGTAGGCTTTATGTTGATGAAATCAGATAAGGTAATGACCCTATAGTATTAGACTTAGATTTAGGATTGTTTATAATGGGATTTGGACTTATGTGGGGTTGTTTCAAAATATTAGAATCCATCAATCACTACATCAAATCTGCCTAATTGTCACGGTCATTGACCTTGACAAGTTCAACTTGTCAAGGTCAATGACCGTGACAATTCCTCAGGTGACAACTTTTTTTATCACGGACTTGTCACGTTCATTGACCGTGACAAGTTCGGTAGAATTGTCACTGTCATGTCACGGTCCTTGACCTTGACAAGCTTGTCACGGTTAAGGACCGTGACAATAGTTAAAAAATTGTTACGGTCATTGATCGTGACAAGTTTTTTTGTCACGAAATTGTCACGGTCAATGACCGTCACAATTCTGGGCAGAATTGAAAAAAAATCTGTTGGGCAGTTTGGCCATTGCCCAGCAGTATATTTGTACCCGTTATAGCAACGTTGTACCTGTTCAAGCATCATATATCTAAATAAAATAGAGATAATGCAAATATACATTCAAAATAGAGACAATATGCATCACGATATAATCCAAATATAATTCAAATGTACCAACTTAAAAACAATTCAATTCAAATAATGTCACTACATGTCTTGGGTAAGGTTAACTCTGAGGAGGTGAGTAGGCCACACGATATACGAATTGACACACCCACTAATATACATTGTGCCGTATTATTCGTGCACCCACAATGGGGAGTTCTCCTTCCTGGGTATCACATGCGTGACGAGCACCTTGAACTCGATGTCTTGAAGCTCACGTCCATGAACTAGTGCACCCTGGACGATATTCGGGTCCCTCACCCCCCGCCCTATTCGTTGGCCATCAAATATGTCTAGTATAAACACGCTCAACCAACCAAGTGTCGACATCGATTGGTTGAAGGGAGCCAAATAGGGAAGTGGATCATCAAAGTCCGCACGTGTCGACGATAAAGCAGCGAGGTCCACATCCTCGTCATCCTGCACCTCCTCCTCCACCAGCTTCTCCTTTTGTTTACCCTTACGTTTTTCGCCCAACGAACGCTTCACAAATGAGAACATATCTTGGACCGTCGCCTCCAAACGGAATAACTTCGTGTCATGCGAGTCCACCGTTCGAGCCAACCCGGTGTCGCTCGTCTCCAATTCGATGATCCTAGATTTGGACACTCTCGAGCTCACCCCCTTGTCCTCCCTTTGCGATCAGCAGCAAGAACTTAACTGAGTGCGTCAGTGGACAAATATGCCTTGTCGGCATCAGACTGCGACTCATGCACTTCCTTAAGCTTTGCCTAAAACGACAAAAAACACATGATTAGTAAAATAAGTAAATTAAAAAATTATAACGTAATTAATAAAAAGTAAATTGTCGGATTACTTACAATCGTGGCTGCGACGCTCGGGGACGCCTCCTTATCCTTCCCCTTCTTCGTCCGAAGATCCACATAAGTATCAAGCCTATATGGCCTACCCCCAGGGCCACCCCCTGTCCCCTGAAATAAAATAAAGTAAAATTAGTATCGGCCCCGCAAAATAAAATAATGCAAAATAATATATTTCTGTAATTATAAAAAAATTAAATATTACCATCATCCTATGCTCCACCTCGGCGTAAGATGTCCGGACGGAGTAGTGCACGTCCGTCTTTTTTGCCCGATTTTCCCTCCCCGATTGACGAGATGCCAATTATCGCTCCCCGGTCTCATTGTCAATGAACTTTTGTCATTATGCCAATGAGATCGGCTCCTTCGGCGGGACGGATTCATGCATTCGGATAACAGACTCTCGTGTCTTCCCAAAGTATTGGGTTCACATATTTTTCTTCCACGTCTTGTGTTGCTCCCTCAACTGCTCCAGAACGAAATCATATAACTTTGGATCCAAGCTGAATTGTTCCTGTCCAACAAATACAATGTTAGTTGCGAATAAATATAAATATAAATATAAAATGAATCAAAATCGAAATCGAAATCGAAATCGAAATCGAAATCGAAATCGAAATCGAAATTGAAATCGAAATATTCATATATATATAAATACATTACCTGTAGTGCCACCCAAACAGCTAACTTGAGCTCATATGGCACCTCCTAATGTACCCTGAGCCGATGATCATCTTTACCAGCTCGAGGGATCTCGCTAATAGCCCCGACTTGTTCTTGATGGCCATTACCAATTTGCCATATTTGGGGAGCCTAGGGGCTGAGGAGCCACCGTCGCCTCCACTACCACCAAGCCCAGGCGACATCATCATAACCAGCATCATCATCCTTGCCTTAATACCTGAAGGACATTTGCTGTAAAAAAATGTGATTAGTACAAATCAAAATGAATTAGAAGAAGACATGCAAATATGTACAATTACTACAAAGAAAAATGAATTGTTACTGTTAAACATCCCCACCCCCACCCCTACTGCCCACACACACGCACACTACACAAGAGTGACAATGATAAAGTGCAAATCAATTAAAAGCGTTAAAAATTTATGTTTCGGTACAAATTGAAATATTTATTACAAATTGAAAAATTGTTTAAAATTCGGGTTATCATAAAAAATGGATTGATATTCGGTAGGAGCAACCAAGTCATCCACACTTCTATTTAGATGCTTTGGCGCGTGTTGGACAATTGACCATGGCTCGTTATTGATATACTCCGAATAAAACACTTGGTTAACCTTTTAAAATGCACAAACAAACGCCTCATCGCTCACGTGGTCGTTGCTCTTCAACTTAGACAAGTCAACCATGATCAAATTGGTGACAGGATCAACTTTACAAGCATTTTTATCCTCAACTCTTACCCAGTCACAGTAAAATACAACCTCTTTGAAGCTTATATAATCCAATTCAAATATATTTCGGATTACACCACAGTAAGTCATTTCAGCTTCAACGAGGTTTTTATCTTTTGCGCTCGCTCGCAAGAAAGTAAGAGCCTTGTATGAAATGCCCAAGTTTTGTACATTAGTATTTTCCTCGTACACTTTAGCGCAAAAAACATAACCATTCAATCGATACTTTTTGTACTCTTGTGCCACGAACAAGGGTCCAGTGGCTAGACGAGCAAGCCTTGATGCCGCATCACCCGTCTTTAAGAGCTGAGAATATAGATAAATTAATTATATTAGTTGTAAAATTTGAGTGTAATGTAACATTATATAACGACCATTTTCATTATAATTACCTCTTGTGTCAACCACAGCCTAAATTCGTTGTCTGATTGTATCATTATTTTTCATCTTTTATTGTTCTCACATGCTTCATATTTTCTGCATATTGCAAAATTAATCATGAATAAAATAATGTTAAACATTATAATAATCGAAACTTACTTTTTTCATTCTTCAACATCTTCATGTTTGTCAAATAGATAACGAGCTACTTGTTCATGTTGCAAACTCGTTGATTTCACTCGTTTTTCCATCACACGACCACCATTATCAATGAACTCATCAGTGTCATCAACGTTGGTCGAGTCAGGCATATATTCCCGAGTGTATATTGATGACTCCATGGTAATGTATTCCTCTGCAATTGATCCTGCAATGTATCGTGTAAGGACATAAATTTCCAATTGAGTCCCTGTATTGTTTTGACTTAATTCCGTGAACAAAACGTGTTTGTAATATGTTATAGGAAGATTTTTATTTTGTCACGATCCCACTCGGTCTATGACGTATTGAAGACGTTGCGGCAAACTTTCAAAGAATTAATCATGCCGAAGTTTAATTGGTGCAAGTTTAATCGTCTTCAAAGTTAATTTCATTCTGAGATCACTCAGGAATGAATGCGTATAATTAATGGTGCTCGACATTATTTTATAAAAGATAAGGATGTAATTTTTATAAAGAAAAATGTCTTTAAATGTTTTAAAAGTGTTTTAAAGGTTTACACTACGTTTTATGATGATAAGCTCATAAAAGAGTTTGACATTTTTGGATCTCTCATTGTAAGAGACGTTTTAAACAAAAGGTCAAAAAGTCAAACTTTCGCGCTGTCGTTCAAACGACATCCAATCTCGTTCGAACGAGATGGGATGTCGCTCGAACGAGTTCCTCAAGTCGTTCGAACGACAAATTTTTTGAGGCGGCGTTTAAATCCTATTTAAACAGTGTTTTCATCATAATTTTGAAAGTGTGCTTTCTGGAAAATAGTTTTACGAACCAGAACATTGTTTGCACATGTTTTCTAAGGTTTAAAAGTCTTAAACACATCCTAAAAGTTTGCAAAGATCCGAGTTATCATTCTTATATGTATAAGTGATCTTTATGCATCAAAGTTGTTTGTTCTACACATTGAACACAAAGGGCTTTGTGGTGAAAAAAAGAGAAGGACTTCTTGTTCGACATCGTAGACGAATCAAAGCCATATCGGTAGACACCGAGACATACGTAGACGCGTGTGTTGTGGACATGTATCGTGAAAGATGAAATTTCTGCGTGGGCACTATTGAAGAACGGTTGAAGATCAGAAGGAGCATCAAGACCAGTGGGGATCGAGTCTTAGTGTAAGGCTAATCTGTCTTTGTAAAACCATTATTCATAGTGATTGTCTGGCTTGGGCCGTCCGAGGTTTTTTTCCCGTTTTGGGTTTTTTGTTCGTACATCTGGCGTTGTGAGTATTCTTTACTTTACTTTACTTTCTTTAATCACTAGATGCATGTTTAGGATTAATCAAGATAAAACTGGTTTAAAGTAAGAATTGGTTTTTCACAACTTGGTTTGGTGCATAATTAAAAGTTGGATCTTTTTCGAAGAAAAATTGGTTTTGTTTGAAACACACATATTGGGCACTCTTCATATCGCGTATTCTTGACATGATCTTTAAAAACTTTCATCAATCTTTCAAACGGATACATCCACCGATATCTAACTGGACCACAAATAAGTGCCTCGTCGCATAGGTGTACCAACAAGTGAACACTTATGTCAAAGAATATTGGGGGAAAGTACTTCTCCAACACACAAATCGCTTCGGTCATCGCCAATTTTGGGGCCACTATGTGTTCTCGATTGACTACCTTCTCACACAAGAGTGAGAAGGTAATACTAATTTGCATAATAGCCCTCCGCAAATCCTTGTGCTTGGAGAAACAATGCTTAAACAATAGAGGAACCAATTGCATGATCACATGCCAATCGTGGGACTTACACTTATGTAAATTATGAGTAACATAATTCACAATCCTTTGCAAGTTGGACAAAAAATTAGACGGGCCCTTCAAATTATATATTCTGTCTAAAAGCACCTTCCTTTCCCCATTCATCAAAGTAAACGCACCAAGGGGAATTATTGTCCTTCCCCTACTATCTTCTTTCAACCATAGTTGTGGCTTAACTTTCAACGATTTAAGGTCTTTTCGTGCATTTTCTCCATCCTTAGAATGACTCCCCCAAGGCAAGTGCCCACAATATGTTCAGCGAAGTTCTTCTCTGCATGCATCATATCCAATACATGGTGCATCGGGTTATTATTCCAATAAGTCAAGTCAAATAAAATTGACCTCCTAGACCATGCCTTTCTTATCTCAGTTTCATTCCCAGTTGGGGTCTTCTTATGCTTGACATTCTTAAATTTGGGATTCTTACATGGCATATTAGGGCCACATTCAGAAGATTTACTTTCAATTTCTGAACCTGAAAGTTATCTCGGCGGTAGCCTATGTTCAACCCCGCCCAATGAAAAATTGGAACCTTTCTCAAATCTGAAGCTATGAGTCGGGGGTAAAAACCTCCTATGGCAATGGTATATATTTTTTTTAGCTAAAGGATAGACGAAGAGATTCAGTATCCTCTCCACAAATAGGACGCCCCAAATAACCATGGACTACACAACCGGATAATGTCCCATAAGCTGGAAAATCATGAATTGCCCACATCAACATAGTTTTCAGCGTAAACTCTTCTTTTCTAAAAGAGTCAAATGATTGCACACCCTCTTCCCACAACTCATTTAATTCTTCAACCAAAGGACCCAGGTAGACGGTGATGTCATCACTTGGTGCCTTTGGTCCAGGTATCAACAAATCCATCATAAAAAATTCGAGAGATCTCATTACAGGGGTAATGACTCTCGAACGGGTCTAAGGGCTATTCAATGCGTACGCATAAGAACTAGAAGGCTAGTATCTATGCGCACTATATGTAATTTCAAGTATGTTTCATGTAATTATCATACTATATATATATATTTTTCGTTATACAAAGTAATTTTCAAAAAAATTGAAAAATTCCACCCCCATATGGACAATAATCCAGTGGTCATGCCACTTTTAAATTAATTAACCCAACATCGATCCACTATAATCCAACCGCAATGTCAACAACAAATGTGTATCCCGTACTCCTTCTAATTCATCTACTCAATTAATTATTTTCATCAATTAAACTAATAATTAAAGTATACAATTATTAATTTACTAATTTACTAATTTACAATGAGAGGCAATCCTACTCTCATATATTAATTTACTAAAAAAATTAATAATCAATCAATTCGTTTACAAGGCACACTACTTGCATATGAGGAAAAATATCTAATAAACCAATCAAAATTTAATAAAAAAAATTAACAAGCCCCACCCCCGCCCCATTTCCCCTTGCCCCGCACATACGCACACACACACACACACACACACGTAGCCCTACCCCCCGTCCCCCCCCCCCCCCCACATCATTTCCCTCACTCGCACATACGCACAAATATGCACACAACACACACACGTGCACATACACACACACGCAGCCCCACCCCCTACCCCACCACCCACCCTGCCCACCCCCTTCCCCCACCACACACATACACAAACAGCCCCACCCCCTCCCCACCCCCCACCACACACCCCCTGCCCCACCCCCTTCCCCCACCATACACACACACACAACCCCCCCCTTCCCCCCCCACACACATGCACACACACACATACACATATATAAATGGAAGAGAGAGAGAGAGAGAGAGAGAGAGAGAGAGAGAGAGAGAGAGAGAGAGAGAGAGAAATTGGAGGGAAACAATGCGGTGGGGAAAAAAGGAGGGGAAAGGTTTTTTTGCTGACAGAATTATCACGGTCATGTCACGGTCATTGACCGTGACAACTTTATATAATTGTCACGGTCAATGACTGTGATAAGACTTTGTCACGGCCTTGTCACGGTCATTTACCGTGACAAAAAATACTTGTTTTTTTGTCACGGTCAATGATCGTGACAAGGCTAGCCGCTAAAAGGGTGCCAATTTCCCCATTTTGGTATAGTGAATGGCGGACTTTAGACTTGGGTTTACAAAGTTGAAGGTTAAGGATGACTTGAATAATCAAAACTACTCCGTTTAGAATAGGTCCAGGGGAGGAGTTGTGCCCGCACCTAAGAAGGCCTGTGGGTTGGGCTGCTTACTTATGTTTTTGGTAGGCTTTTAAATGGGTGATTTTGGTCAAGGTTATTTGGTATTTGGCTTGTGTTTTATTTACGGACTTATGAAGATTATTAAGTCCTAATTGGGGTTTGATTAGTAGACCTACTTATATGTATTGGGACGCTGATTTGGACATTTATATGATATACAGGATACAAGAGAATATTATACTAGTCCGAACGTATAATTGAACTATGTGTGTAGTTATTTGTTTGGTTAAGAACATACCAAATAGGTTTCATTTGTGGGGAATCTATCAGTGGGGGAATATGATGTTATTAGATCGAGGGACTGCATATATTCTCCCATGGATGATGTAGCAGGCTGCATGAAGGTCGATTGTTTAGAACCTGCATTTAGTTGATCGTCGTCTCCGATGAGGAGATGTAGAGGACTTAATCCATCGTGGAGTTTGGTATTTGACCACCCAATGGTGTGGTTGCATAGTTATCCCCGATTTGTTTAGGTGTGCATGTTCTAAATCTTTAAGATTTGGGATTACTACGAATTTATCAATAAAAGTAGGAGAATGTCTCCTAAGGTCGATGCCTTCATGAAGTTTATGGATGTGGACTATATATCTAGTCCTACGAGGGACATGTTATCTACATTGGATTGTGTCACATTTTATATTATATTGATATGGTGTATAACTATTTAGATAATTAGGTGACACTCAGTAGGTAAGTGGGATTATATTTAGAAATTGGTTAGGAGCATAGTTATGTTGTAGCTGGGAAATAGTTTACTTTCCAGTCTTAGGGTGAGACTTACGAGCTATGGTTGTGGATTATCTTTTGGGCACTTATAATAGGTTATGTCATTTATGTCAAAGAGTAAGGTATATTATGATGTGAGTGCCAACAAGATTGGCTTGATTACATGAATAAATCCATATTATTCATGTTCAATATTGTAAGCTATTTCGTGCATATTTCGGGCTCTAACGTTTGTAATATAAAAATATTTTCCAAGTACTCATAAGCAGGAGCCGCAAGGCTGAGTAGTTAGACTTGCCTTTATTCAAGATCATCATCTTTATTTCTTAGTTTTAGGTTGTTATTTCCATTCAGTTTGTCCGAGTATTCAGACTTATGTGATCCAGAGATTTATTTATTGACCATGTTAGTCCCAATATTAAATTTATTCTAGTTTGGGACTATTCTTAAGGTTAAGGCGAGGTTTATTTATTTTATATGGTTGTGGAGACAATATTGGTTCATCTCAGTATTTATATTTATATCATTGCATGTCATGGATATTTAAATTAATTAAAATCTTTAAATTATTTATTATTATTTCCATGACGCTGCGAATGATATAAGTTGATTAACACATCATGTATTCGACGTATCAGAATAGCAAACTGGCACGTGAAAAATAGGGGGTATTATAATTCTCTCACATATTTTTTGGTATAAGATCCTTGGTTTATCTTTAACATCCATTCTCTCATTGGATTTATGTGATTTGTTTTGGTTCGTGATTTTCAGTCTTTTTTATGGCTCCCAAATTGTGCTCACATGACTCGACATCCACCGAAGCCCGCACCAGATTTTATGAACTATTCTCCCAAGTCTTTGTGCATTAAGAAGTTTGATAGATATGGAATATATATTTGAGACATGTGTTCCTTAGTTTTTAGAGATGCTTGGTTAGCTTGGTATATGTTCTCAAATAGGAAAATGTTATCTCAACTTGGTGAGAGATTTTTATGACAATGGGGAAGAAAGGAGGATGAGATGGGATACCCAATAATTTATACCCATATATGTGGTGTGAAGATAAATATTCTTTCCAAGATGATTACGTATTACTACAATCTTAAGGAAGAATAAAGACCCACATACACCTTTGGTCCCATTACACCTAGTCCTTCGAAATCGGAGGTGATCTCATACTTGAGTAAATGCTATTAACAAATTTAGCCCAGAAATAATTTCCCATAAGTCTTTTTGGTCAAAGGATTTTGTATTCTCAACATGGTGTGTCCTGTAATATTTTTCCTACTTTGAACCCTCGTGAGATATCTTTTGAGCATTATTATTTGTTGTATATGATTGGAGAGAGAAATGGTATGAATTTGATGAGCATGATATCTAATCATGCGTAGCTTGTTTTAATGACATAATGAAGTCTCATGCTTTACCATTAGATCATCTTATTAGGCGTTTGCTTCAAGATTTAGGGTATTATATTATTCTATACGAAGTTAGAATATCACAATGATGTTATACTACCGATTAATTTGTCGGTTAGGAAACTAAAACCATTTTTCTATGCCACTACATATCGTGCCTCTATGAGCTCCTTGTTCATCTTATATATCTATCGAGACCAAAGAGCATTTTAATGATTATGAAGAGTTGGATGATATGGATTCGCATATATTGTCATCTCTTCTCTCACCACTTTCACCCGTCTTGGAGGAGCATCAACTTAAGCTTTTGTCTATATGTTCTTCCTCTTCGAAGTCTTTCGATGATTATCAACGAAACACCAACATTAAACTTGGTCCTATTCGAGACACCTTAATAGGATGTCTATTTAAGTGTTTGGGAAGTTGAGGCTTTGATGAAGATTAGGAAAGGAGAGTAGGATGTGTCATTTATTATGGGCTTTGTAGTTTGAGAGTTAGGAATGTGCTTTATTTACTTATATCTTGTATAAATAACATAAATATATTTTTAGTGCTTATTACACTTTAACACGAGATTGTTATATATCTTTGGTTTGGCATATTGTGTATTTCCATGTGTAGTTGTTAATATATTTATCTTAGGCATGTTCATCACATATTCCATATCTTTCCTAAATCTTTGTATTAATTTCTCATTTTCTATATGTTTTACTCTGCTTTTGTTAGTTTTGATTATCATGTACTCTCATTAAATTGATTAGTTGTATAAATCTCATTATATGCTTAGTTCTTTCCTTTGTATCTTTCATGACAAAAAGGGGGAGAAATTTGTAGGTAGGGGAAGTACATAGTATTTGAGCATGCTAAGTTAGGGAGAGTGTTTGTATGATATATCATATATACGGGATGAATTACATAGTTTAGGGGGAGATACTTTAGTAATTTGATATTCACATGTATATAATGTTATATTCACATGTTTTATCTTATTACTCTCATATTTTTCAAGTCTTGTGATTACACATTGGTATTTGATGAACTTGATAGTGTGTGACATGAAAATATCTACAAGAATCTAATTAAAGATATTCTTGAGCATTTTGGGTTTTACATTACTTGTAATTGTAATTGGTTTATCTTATATGCCTTTGGTTAGGCAAAACCTATCTTAGGTAATATATTTGATTCAGTTGCTTGTAATTTTGGTTTTGTATATTTTGCCACAGAATAAATAAAATGGGATACTCATGTGCCTCATGTAATTTGAATTGTCATATGTCGTTTTACATAATACACTTTGATGTTAGTTCAAGAGGTCTTCGAAAAGCTTTAACAAATTCGCACCAGATCATTTATGTTATTACTCCAAGTTAATCACTTATGATAAAGGTATATTGACTAGAGAACCTAAATTCACTTCACTGGTTAAATATTTTCTTAATTGAATAACCTTTAATTTAACCTTTTAGTTTTTGAGATTTTTCAAATACATAATGTTAAATATTATTCCTATATAAAACTTATGTTTCAAGTGCATCCTTTGTATTTAGATTTTTATGGTCATAGGTTAGATAAGAAAATTCTAAGTTTTGTGAAATTCTAAACAATTGGCGAACGCTCGCTCTGCTCGCCACCTTAGTCGCCAACTGTTCACATCAGCAAAAAAGGACTTCGCGCCCATTAAATGTTTCCTTAACTGGTCGTGATCTTTTGGAAGATCTAATGAAAAATATATAGCTTGTGTCTCTAAGCCTTCACGTTATCGAATACTTTTTTTGCATCCACAAAATATCCATAAGTTTGTAGATTTTTTACTTTTCAATTTATCTTTCCAAAAAATTTCTTTGGTAGTTGTGCCAAGACAAAATCGTGGTTGGGCATCCAAATTGGTCTTGTCTTGACCAATGAGTTTGTTAACTCTTGAGTGTATCCCATTTGCCTTTATACCCTTGTATATATAATCAAGATTTGCTCCATTACTACGAATAAGGTGAGGAGAGAATTTTTACTGGAGAAAATATTTTAGCTTTCAAGAGAAAAATTATTTCATATTCTCATTGTGTTCTTTAAGTTTATTTCGATTCATTCTTAAATCAAATAAAGTTGAGATTTCATATTCAAGCTTGTTTTTGACATATTATTTTCGAAAATATTTTTTTTTAATATGGTATACTTTCAAAAACCTTAAAAATACTTTGTGATTTTTAAGAGAAATCAAACCTTTCGCTATATATTTTCCAATCACATGATATCATGACACATCTTATATTGTAGTCATTGGTTACTCGGTGGTCCCAGTGTCTCGTGAAAAAAGTGTTCATCCACTTCAATTAATATTTATTTGGCAGAAGTTGGTCGCAGTTGTGTAACATACTCTAGTTATTAATATTCTTCTCGAATAATATGGTGCAATATAATTTATAGGAAGATAATTAATTGGGTGATTGGAAGTCAATTTTCCTACTTGTGTAAATCTCTACCATAACACATTTTTCATTCATTTGGGCCCAACGTTTTTTTTCTGCTAGTGGGGTTTTTCTCGTACATGTGGTGTTGTGTGATTCATTTTTATCTTTCCTCATTATTAAAATAATTTTTTAATAAGATGATAAAATTGATTAAATTATAATCTTGATAGTTTTTTTTATCACATATAACTTTCAGATTTTTTTTACCCTTTGTCATTTTTAAAATAAAACTATCTATTAAATTGGTAATTAGTTTTTAGTTAAATAACTAACTTCGAGGACTAGAAATCTCGGTAACATTTAATTCCAAACATCATATATAACAATGAAACCTAATAATTATGTTTTAATGGGTGTCGAAACACACATAATTATATGTTCCACATAGGTAATTTGCATGGCCCGTAACTTAGCATGCGTGGATAACAAAGAATGTTTGTTTCAAATATTACTTAATTAAAATATGTTATCACCAATTAGAATATTAACGCTAAATATTATTTGTTTTCATTAATATGATCAAAATATCCATTGGGTAAATTTCAAATTCACACACTTAATGTCTTTAGTTTATTTTAAATGTATTACTTCAAATCAATTATATAAAAATGTTATTTTCCTTTCAAATCGATTAATAGGAGTACATGACACATGACTATAAACGATGAAGGATTTATTTTCTATTTTTATTATGAGATACATGAATGAATGTATGCTATGCACAATTAATTTCTTGGTGATAGAGAAAGGGATTTATGAAAGTTAAATAATTATATACTTACTTTATGTAAAATACCTCCCGTTGTGGTATGCTAACACCATTTAATATACACAATGAATTTCTAGAGAAATGTGTCATTTTTTTACAAATTCTACCTGTCGGCTTCTATTTGAACGATAATCTTATACCAATATGAGGCAATGCCTCTCATGATGGTCCATTTGCAATGACATTCCTCCAATGGTGATCCCAATTATACGAGAGTACCTCCCAGACATAACATAGTCTGACATAAATACCAAATCTTTACCAATCCATCATGGACTTCAAATTTTGCCAAAACCATTATGCAAAATGTAATTTTAGCATAACACGAGTATAGAATTGATGATGACAAAATTTGGATGAATTTGACTCCACTTAGTATGAAATATGTGCGAGTTGGGTTTAGAAAATAAATGAGAATACATGAGTCTTGACACTAGTGTTCAACGTGATCCAGCCTGAGGTATTAGGCCTATATTCATAGTTAGAATGCTCTTTTTCTCTCTTTGTATTAAGATGGGGCCAGAATGACAATTTACAAGTGTTACAATCTTCCAGGGACTAAACACATCATATTCCAGAGGTTGGGGAATTAAAAGTAGAGCGCGCGAAAGAGAGACTACAATTATGTAGTCGAATGAAAATCAATTATCAACTTGATTTTCCTTAGTGAAGTGTTGGGTATTTTATAGCCTTGGAGCTTTAGATGGAAAGGAGGCATTAATTGTGGTGGTTGGGAGGCATTAATGCTTACCTTCTCTAAGTGTATGCCAAAGCCATTAATACTCACCTTCTCTAATGACATTCAAGGCTATTAATGTTCCCCTTCTCCGAGGATGTGTTAGAGTTAATTAATGCTCACCTTCTCTTAGGACCCGTCATGAGTTAATTATGTCACCTGGGTGTTACGAACTTGGTATGCGAGGCCTTGGACAAGTGAACCAGGATCCATTATCGAGTTGTATTAGTCATGTATAGGACATGCAAAGAGTAAGTAATGCACAGGAGGTGGTCATGTGAATGGTTAGGTCATGCGCAAGACATGGTCATGTGCTGCGGTAGGGCATGCGCATGGCATGGTAATGTGCAAGGGGTAGGTCTTGGCAAGGAGAGGGTTATGTGTAGGACATGGACTATGTATAGTGGGCCAAATTGGGCCTATGAAAAATTCTTCACTATTAGCTACCCCCCAATTTTCACATGGGACGACTCGATCCCGTGAAAATAATCATTCACCACCATTTGAAGATCAATTGCAGGATCTGCAAAATTAAGTTCCCACATTGCAGAGTTTTAGTCCAAATAAAATTTTCTAAAAGACTTAGTAAAAATAGTCTGAGGACAAATTTGTGTAAAGACTGATATAAAAAGGTTCTGAGGACTAAGTAAAAAAATATAGTTCGAGGATAATGTCTGAGGACTGAATAAAAAAATTAGTCTGAAGACAATGTCTAAGGACTGAGTAAGAAATTTAGTTCGAGAAGAATATCTGAAGACTGAGTAACAAGTTTGAAGACAATGTCTAAGGACTGAGTAAGAAGTTTTGTTCGAGAATAATGTCTAAGGCCTGAGTAAAAAATTTAGTCCGAGAAGAATGTTTGAGGCCTGAGAAAAAAATTTAGTCTGAGAATAATGTATGAGGACTGAGTAAAAAATTTAGTCCGAGAAGAATGTTTGAGGCCTGAGAAAAAAATTTAGTCTGAGAATAATGTATGAGGACTGAGTAAAAAATTAGTCCGAGGACAATGCCTGAGGATTGAGTAAAAAAGTTCAAACTCTGAATCGTGTGAAAATTATTGTTTATCTTTATTTGAAAATCAATTGGAGTACCTGAATTTTTTTAAAATTACGTTCAAGTTCCCATTACGTAGTGTTTTAATAAGGGGTCGAATTTGGGAGATAGTCTTAGGTTTTTTGTTTGCATCCTGTTGGGGTTCCCAAGCCCCTGGCAAACTCGTGTCTCCATTTTTGTTTTCATAAACAGGGGGGCCCATATATTGAAATTAATGAACTCCTTCTTGACTGGTATATGATATATATGCTAAGGGTCCCACGACTATGTAAACTAGACCTGTCAATGGGTCATGTCGAGTCGTGTTCGTATCATTTTTTATCGTGTTCGGGGCTTATTGGGTTAATGTCTAAACGGGTGATTTTTTTTATCGTGTGAAAAAATCATATCCAAACTCGACCCGTTATGTTATCGTGTCGTGTTCACTCGTTAATACCCATTAAGATAATGAATTATTTTCAATTGTTTACAAGTTGACATATTATCTCATTTTTTAACCCAAATAGACCGATATATTCATTGACATTACTAAATCTCTTGTTTAGTAAAATTCATTATGATTAAATCAACATTATGCTACATAAATTATTTATAAGTTCCAAAAGTATATCTTATTTACTTAAATTAATGGGTCATAATGGGTTTTATCGGGTACTAATGGGTGAAGGGGGTCAACCCTAACTCGACTCGTTAACTACCGTTTTGTAACAACCCGAATTTTTAAATGGGTATTTTTAAATAAAATTGGAATAATTTGGGAAAAATAAATTTTTGAATTTTATAAATTTTATTGGTTAAATATGTTGGTTATGATTTTAGAAGAATAGAACTTCAAGCGGAATTGAAATCGGATTTAAAACGAATTTTTAATATTTTGCCTTATGGCATTTTTAAGAGAAACTGTCAAATATTCGGCATGATCAATCGATCGATCCTTTTTGTTGATCGATCGACCCTCCCAGAAATTTTGCTTAGCAGTTCGTCATTTTGACAAAATTTTTATTTTTTAAAAAACCAATAAAATTATATATATACATGATTTCGGGGTTGAGTTGTTAACACTCATTCCCCACTCACCTAAGAACAACCAACCTCTGCTTTCCCCATCATCTTCCACCTCCAAACCTCAACCTCCATTAAAACAGATTTTTCAAGCTCAATTTTGAGGGCCTAAACATAAATATTTCAAGGTGGCTCAAGAGGGGTTTTCGATCAATTTTTCAAGGAGAACTCGAATCTCTCATAAATTTCTACATCTACAAATCAGGCATGTTTATCCTATTCTTTTCCTTTAGTGTTATGTGTCTTGATTGTAGCCTCCATTAAACTTATGTATTCTAAAATAAATTGAGAACATAATATTTTTAAGAAATTAATTTCGGGACTATTTTGTATAAGTTATTAAGGATACCAAATAATTATAACTTTGTTGTTATTTGGATTGTATTTACGTAGTTGGTTATATTATGGGCATATACATGTAGAGGGGCCCTTAGAAAATTAATTTGGATGTTTTATATAGAAATTTCTAAATGAATTAAATCACTTCTGCTAGGAAAATAATAGCTAATATGGAACTTGCGAGTAATAATGATTCGAAAAATCACAATAATTACGCGTTCTTGATTTTCCCCCTATTTTAGGTTAAAAATCGTTTATTTGGGAACTTAGTGTCGTTGAGAATATTATCATAAATTATTGATTGTGTCACTTATGAAATATTATAATTTTGAATATTTTGGGAACGTTGGGTATTGTAGATAATTGCTTTTCACCCCTTGTTATAGTACACTTGTTAGGTATGGGACTAGTAAGTGGGCCTTAATTGCGATTTATGCTAATTAGATATGTGACTAGTTAGTATGAGTCTATGCGGGTTATATAAATTGGGGTTGGGGCAAAGGCTTTATATTTACCGTTGTTGCGATAACCTAGGATTGATATCCAGGTGAAGTGAAATTGCTATGATCAGCATTTATTAAAGATGGGACGAAAATTTTGTTTTGGAAACCTTTAGTTGGGACTAAGGGATATTTTGAGGATTTTCAGATCGCTTTTAAGGGTGGGGAAAATTTATGTGAATAATAAGTATGAGAAATTTTGGGAAATTAATACCTCAAGAATAAAACGGATATTAAAATTTATTGGCGATATAATGTGTCCAAGGCCGATAGTTTAACCGGGTCAGAGGATGATTTATGTCGTATCGTGTGTGAAACCTTGTCATATTACGAGGATCGCTGGATAAAAATGGATCAGACGGTGAACTTGACAAGGGGATGTGTATTTTGGTGTAAATCACCTATGATGGGAGGACCGTTAAAATTTTGGTGGAGAAATCACCCGTGGCGGGAGGACCGCTATAATAATGTATTTTGGTGTAAATCACCCATGGTAGGAGGAATGCTATACCTAATAATAAAGTGAGAACAAATAATTCTTGTTAATTCAAACACATTAACATCGTGGGACTTGGGTTAAATTTAAAATAATATTGGTGTGGCACATTTAAACGTTGCGGGTACCTAGAAATTTACTGTTAATGATTATAGACTTTTTTTTGATTAAAAGATTCTATTGTTATGGTCGATAAGTATAGCATTATTGTGTGGGTTCAAGGACCCTAATTGAAAGGAATAGCCGGTATTCATGCTCAGGGCCTTGGCTCTAACACATGCGTTGACTAATATTTTCAGGGATTTAATTGGAGCAGCTGCATAGGAATTATTGGAGATCTTTCGAAAGTGCAGCTGGAGCTATATTATTGTTTTAGTAGTTTGTTTTTTCTCCTATTTAGTCGTATTTATTGTGAGACTATATTTGGGTTTTTATTGGGCCTTTCGGTTCCAAAGTTGTCTTAAGATTTCAGTTGGATTTGATTTATTGTAATAATTGAGATATTCGGAGATTGCATGTGACGGACTTTATATCGCACTTTGGTGATAAATCAGTTGGATGTTCTTAATATTTGGGATTGATTTAAAATATTTATCTCGTGGATTAAAATTTAATATGTCTCACATCTGTCGCATGCTAAGGATGATATTTAATTTACTAATGCCCGCCTTAATTTGATGGCGGCCGACGCTAGAATTCAGCGGGGTGTTACACGTGTCTTATCATATTGGCACTGATATGACCCGAACTCATTAATGGTCCACCCATTAACTTATAACATTGTGTCGGTTTGTGTCATGTTATCGTGTTGTGTCTCATTTTGCCTGGTCTAATGTTAACTAGCCCTAGATTTTGAGTGGTATGTAAATGGTAAAGGTCCAACGTTGATAATGACAATATTTGCTATAAAGAAGTGAGTGTATATAGGGACCCACACCAGAGCTGCTTTCACTCACACGAGGACCCACATCAATCAACCTTTACTTCCTTATGTCTCTTCTTTGAATCAAACGAAGTGAAGGTAGGGGGACCCACATTATATCTTCAATTGAAAAAGCTCCTTTAAGGTTTTTAGGGCATATTCTCTGCCCCCCCCCCCCCCTTCTCATATCAAAACAAAATTCTATCAAATTTATATACCAATTTCTTAGTATGCTTACTAACATTGGGGGCATAGCCTAACTTTGGTTTTTGGACCCTGGGTCGGAGCATAGTTATGGTAGTTGGACCTTATGCCGAGCCTAGTTTTCGTCATTGGTGAGCTTGGATCGTAGCCTAGCTTGGTATTGAGGACTATGGGCCATGGGCTTAGTTTGGTTTTGGGCACCATAGGCTATAGCCATTATTTGATCTATGTGGGGGACCCACGTAGATCACCCTCATATCTTTTGTTCCCAACAAATAAATTGAAGGTGGGAACCCACATTGTATTGTTAGACGTGGTTAATGGGAACTTTGGTCCCATCGTAGTTCTCAGGGTTATGGAGTTTGAATTTCCCAGGTACAGGACTCTAGCACACCGTTTTGGAGAAAGGGGAATCGGAACATAAGACAAATGCGTCGACATTCGGGGGCTTTAACCCACTAGCCTTTATATAATCTCCAATGTAATTTCTTATATCCTATTGGATCCTCTCATCCCTAGCATCCTCAGCCGCCCTATGGGAGGGGTGCGAGTGGTTGTCTAAAAGGTCAATCTCTTTTGGACTAAGATTTGAGTATGTGAATACTCAGATGGTGCCCGATGAGGGTTTTTCATGTGGTACTGGGATTTGGAGGGTTGTAATTTGCCAGGGGCATAGGAAAGCCTCCGGTGGACGGATAACCGTCGCCTTTGCGAGGTCCCCTCCACCTCAGCTGTACTCTTTACATGGTTTCCCTTTGGCGGGGGACCTTAGGAATTAGACATGGGTAGCAGGTTTGCCAATTGGGCTTGTGGCGCAACTTGGTTATTGAGCATTTAGTGCATGCCGTCAAACATTATTATGGGATCTATGGGGAAGGAATCCAACTCACTAGTTAAAGGGGTAATTAGGAAAGTGATGTCTTTCCCATAGACGACACCAACTGATGATGCCAAAATTTGGATGACTTTAACTTCACCTAGTATGAAATATGTGTGAGTTGGACTTACGAAACAAACGACAATAAATGAATTTGACACGAGTGTTTAATGTGGTTCAGCTTGAGGGATTGGACTTACATCTACAGTTGGAATTCTCTCTTTCTATCTTTATATTAATATGGGGCCAAAACGCCAAATTCCAAGTGCCCAGAGGCTCAGTTACAATTTTCCAGAGACTAAACACATCATATTCCAAAGGTTGAGGAATTAAAAGAAGAGCGCGCGCGAGAGAAAATACAAGTATATAGTCTAATGAATCTCAATTATCAACTTGCCTTTCCTTAGTGAAGTGTTGGGTATTTTATAGCCTTGGAGTTTTAGCTGGGAAGGAGGCTTTAATTGTGGTAGTTAGGAGACATTATTACTCACTTTCTCCAAGAGCATGTCAGAGCCATTGATGCTCACCTTCTCCAAGGATATGGCATGGCCATTAATTCTCACCTTCTCCGAGGATGTGTTAGAGTCAATTATTGCTCACCTTCTCTAAGGACCTATCACGTATTAATTTTGTTACCTGGGTGTTACGAACTTGGTATGCGAGGCCTTGGACAAGTGAACCTAGATCCCTTGTCGATTTGTATTAGTCATGTGTGGGACATCGAAAGAGTAGGTAATGCGCATGACATGATCATGTGCAGGGGTAGGTTATGCGCATGACATGGTAATGTGCAGGGGCAGGTCTTGGTAAGGAGTAGGTCATGTGTAGGAAATGGACCATGCATCCGAATTGGACCTGTGACAAATTCTTCACTATCAAGAATTATATAGCATTGCACAAGGACATCAACTTTGTGATGGATTTAACATGCTTGTACGTGTCAGTTTTTAATCAAACGTACAAGCATTTAAAGAATTCAGTGAAAAAAAGTGGTAAGAGATGACAATAAGAATATCATTTTTGCCAAAATAATTGAGTTTTTTTCCTATTAAAATTTTGGGTAATAGCAACCAGAGTGGGCTTGTATATCGACTGAATCGGATCAAATTATGGGAGTTCAAAAGTTGTTATGAAATTTTTAAAATTGAAATATATTTTCCAATCCCAATACAAAAAATTCAGAAATCACCTTTTTTTTCAAACTAGAATTTTCTAAATATAAGAAATTTTCAATTTATAAATTAGTCAAAAAAGTTTTATGGTTAATAAAAATGTCCCATATTTAGGTGTTGAGACTTAATATACTACACAATGACAAATCTATTAAGTCATATCACACCATGTTTCACCAATTCATGTAATCAACCGTGTAATAAAAAGTATAGTATTGAGTAAGCAAGGTTTAATACTTATACAATGCAAATTAAAGGATGTCACTGGTCTATATGAGTGATGTTACTAATTTAATCCTAATAAGAAAAATATTTAATACATAAAAAATAAATAAATTATCATAACACGAGAAAATACTAGAAATTTCATAAAATATGTAGGAAAAGTAGGAAGGATCAACATAATTCCATAAAGTTGAAATGCAAAATTTGAAAATTATAATTTTTTTCCAATTTCATTCCAACTTTTTTGAAAATTTTGAAAATCAGTAATTTATTATATGATGCCAAAATCAGAAAAAATCAAATTGAAAATTAGAAATTTTGGAAGTTCTTAGAGCAACCCTTATGGGTAGTCTAAATTTACACATTTCTAGTCAAAATATAGATGGATAAAATCAAAGAAAATGCTATGGGATAGTCTAAATTTACACCACATAAGACCTAAACTACATCGTATAGCAGTACTATTCCTAAAGTGGAACATCGTTTTCCGTTTAAGGAGCAACGTTTTCCGCCTAAGACTTTACCTATTAACACCTCAACCCTAACCATAACTTCTACTAATGACATAAATTCCCCGTATTAAATATTTTACCAACCTACCTACACACCACCAAACCTATTAAATTTTTTACTCCTATAAAAATCTATCTCATTCGTAAATATTATTCATCCTATTTTCCTCCATTTTGGCATATTGATCCTTACAGCCTTTATGGTTAGAATAAGAGGTATTTTTACCTTTTTTTACAACCTTTATCAGCCTATAATTCATTTAGCCTATAATTTATAATTTGTTTAGCCATTTATGTTAGTAAAAAAAAAAACAATATAGGCATATTTTGTAAGTCAAAATAATTAAAAGTTAGCCATTTTTTATTAGTCCAAAAAAAAATTATACATTTTTTTAGCCAAAATTAATCATGTGTTGAAGAAGATGTATTTTTATTAAGTCAAAGTTCGGTACTGTTAAACTTAGGCTTTGTTATTTTAATTTTGTTACCCTTGAATATATGTGTTTTCATTAATATTTATTGCACAAAATATTTTTAGCCACGTGTTTTGATGTTTTCAGGCCAAAACTTAGTGGTATTTTCATATTTGTAATTAGTTATTTTTTTAGACGTGGCTTTGAATTTTAGCCATGAATTTTGATGTTTTCAAGGCCCAAAAGTGAGTGGTATATTAATATTAGTAGTTAGTAATTTTTTTTTTATTAGAAGTGACTTAAAATTTTAGCCTTGAATTTATATGTTTTATGGCCAAAACTCATTGGTATTTTCATCTTTGTAGTTAGTATTTATTTTTTATTAGACGTGACTTTGAATTTTAGCCATGAATTTTTATGTTTTCAGGCAAATGGAAGGACTTGGAAAAAGAATTAGACGGACTTTCGATTTGAGAATGACTCGAACAAGACGGGATGAACAACCTGAGGCTGAAAATAATATTTCCTAGCCCCCTACAGTATTTGAAAACTATAGGGGTATTGTTGACGAGCATGATCACATAAAAGCATCTGCGGATACGACCACAAACGGCAACACAATAAAAATGCGTGGTAACTGGTAAAGTCTGAGAGCCACCTACGAACATTTTAAGGGCGGTCGCCCCGATGTCATTACTTTAATACATCGTAGCGCTGTGGAGAATTATTGAACACTCAAATTCTAAAGACTAGTTGGGAGTTGGTACAAGCGCTCAACGTTGGTGGGACACAACAAACACGTTTCAACTTCCTGACGGGGAATTGACCATTATTCTATACGATTTTACAGTTTTGACCGGTATTTTTTTATTTATTTTAAAATAACATAATTATAAATATTGTCGTAATAAACTATTAATATGATTGTTGTCCTAACCATCTCGCAGGTTTCCCCGTGGGAAGCGGTCCTATGGCGCCGATGGATGATGACAAGTATTTGGTTGTATTTGACGGGAAAACTCAGATTTGTGTTGACATTATACACAAATATTTTCCTGACATTGAACCAAATTGTACTCATTCGTGTGGAGTTAAAGTCTCAAGCCTGAATAAGTGGTGCATAGTGCTTCGTCGTCGTGTTGAAACATGTTTTGACCACGAACCATGGCATAGTAACTAACAAAAATATTTAAACGAATATACACAAATATAAAAAAATAATTGATTTTTAATAGTAGCGAAAATAAACGAATAATTAATATAAACAATTCAAAAATATAAACGAATATAAATGACTAAATAATATAAATTGCAGCAAAAAAAATGATCTTTGAGTTTGTATAAACAAATTTTGGGAGACTAGTTTGGATTTAAATTTTGAGAGTGGGATGGGTAAAATATTTGTGAGGATACAACATGTATTTATATTAGAAAACTAGTCGTGGAGAATAAAGTCGTTGGTAGGAAAAAAAATTGTGGGGTAGAAAGCTAAATATGGAGAAATATGAAATGTCCTAAGCGGAACATGATGTTCCGTTTTATGCAAAATATTTTTTTTATTGTACCACGGAACATGATTTATTGCTTAAGGGAGGTTCCCATGAAAAAACAACTACCCTAATTTTATATTTGCTATTTTTTAGCTCATACACATTTATCTCATATTTATACTTTTAGCATGGGTTGCTATTAGAAAGTGAACCGAAAAAATAGGACAAATTGAAATTAAAAAAGGACATTAGTGAAGTGAGAAAGAATTTTCATTCTTGATTCCTTTTCTAGGAAACTAAAAAAGGGCAAGTAGTAAACAGCTTTACTTTACTTTGTTCAGTTATTTATTTATAAGTGTTTTGCTTCTAATTTTGAGTTATTATGTATATATTTAAGCTTTCCCTCCTCCTCTCTAGTTCTATCTCAACCCAAAACTCATAAGAGGACACCCAAGACTGAAACCAAAACCCTTCAAGTTCTTGTACGGTCTCCCAACTTCTCTCTCTCTCTCCCTACACACGCGCGCGCGCACACACACACACACATATATAAAGTTGTCAATGTAGAGATATGGTGTTCTTGTTCGATTATCACTCAATTATAGTGTTTGGTTATCTTACTGATTCCATTTTTCATATTTATTCAAGTAATTTTCCATTGTCGCCTAATTATTGCATTGCTATCTTTAATTTTGCTTACCATTATTTACAATGCCATCGTGTTATTGTTCTATTTTTTGCCTAGTGATATCTTGTTCTTTTAATTGAAAACTTTTATTCTGTTAGGCCCTGTTTGGTATGCAAATTTTTTTACTATGTAAATTTGTTTATTGTGAAGGGGGGAGAGGAACATGCACTTTATGCGACTTTTGTTCAAATGCATGCATTTCACATTTTTTATGAAATGATCCAATTTTAAATTTTACACATGAACTAAAATCAGGCAATTAATGAATCATTTCATTAATGAAACCAAATACAATTAATGGATCAATTTGTAAACAGACCAATTTATAATTTTGGGACAACCAAACGGGCCCTTATTGTTTTCTTGTATTTTAAATAAGGGGGTTTTGGGAAAAGGTCCTCGTAGTGTTCAAACTGTATAAAAATAGGACACTCCAAATAATTTTATAAATTTAGTCCCTGTACTAAAAATACCATGAAAAATGGAGAAAAATAGTGCCGCTGGCGCGGACCAAAAAAATAAAAGTATTGTACCACAGGGACTAGATTTATAAATGCTATTGCACCACAGGGACTAAATTTATAAACTTGAAAAGCATTGTCCTAAAAATCTAAATATAAAAAGGAATGTGACCTTTACCTTAATTCTCATTGTAAGTATATTGGTTGGTTATATATGTTTATTTTGCCCATGTTGGTTTTGGATTAAGGCTGCTTTAACAAAAAATAAGTGGTGATTACTGTGACACCCCGACACATAATTTGAGATTAAGTGAGCTTTAATTCTTCATTAGAGTCCAATGGTACAAAAGATGAAGGCCTTGTTTGGTTGTCCCAAAATTGTAAATTGGCCCATTTATAAATTTGTCCATATACAAATTGATCCATTAGTTGTGTTTGGTTTCATTAATGAAATGATTCTTTAATTGTCTTATTTTAGCTCATGTGTAAAATTTGAAATTGGATCATTTCATAAAAAACATGAAATGCATCCATTTGAAATAGGAGTCATATAAAGTGCATGCTCCTCTCTCTCTTCTGTTGGGTATCAGATTAATACTATAGTATTTTATTATTAGGCCCACCTGTTTTTTTGGGCTTTAGTCATTAGACTTACTTTACTTTTTACCATGTACTTCTAGACCCTTCCATTGAGTAATATAAACTCCATAATGTGGCACCATTATTGGTAAGTCATTACATCACAAAAATCTACTTGGTATCAGAGCTAAATCAAAACCTAAACCAAACCCTAGAAATCAAACCTTAAACCCTAACCCTCCAAGCCGCCGACCTCCCTAGGTCTCGCCGGCCACCCCCTTCCTTACCGGCGTTCCATTCTGGCCGGAGTTTTTGTAGAGCCACCGGAGATCAAGATCTGTTCTTCTTTTTTTGGCCGGAAACTTTTAAGAATCTGTTCAGATCTGTTGGTTCTTTTTTTTAAGATCTGTTCAGATTGAGATCTGCTCTTCCTTAAGATCTATTCAGATTAGTTCTTGTAGAGCCGCCGGAGTTCTTGTTAGTTCATTTTCAACCTGTTAAGATCCGTTATTGGTCGGAGATTTGTTGTTGTTCAGATCTGAGAAAAGAAAAGAAGGGAAAACTAATGAGAGAGAAAAGAAAAGAGTTTGGGAGAAAAAAGAAAACAACTTTCTTTCTTGTGTTTAGGAGTTTGGATGGAAAATAATTTTTTAAGGGGAAAAAGGAACAATTCATTAAAAACTTTCCTTTCTCTCCATTTCTTTTCGATTTGGAAAGAAAGTTTTGCAGAAAAAGGAAGTCAGAGATATTTCTTGGACGGTGATTTTTGGGTTCAAATTTGTTGGATGGTGATATGTTTTTTGCTGGTTTGATTGGGTAAGTTGACCTTTTGCATCTTCATCTAGGGTTTATACCCTCTTGTTAATTTGGGGTTTTTATTCCCCCTTGCCGTTAGGTTTTATTCCCATGAAGTTGGTTATTAATTTGCCTTTATTTGATGATTTTTTGAGGGTTTATTCCTCTTCATATTGCTGAATTTGATTGGGTAGAACTTGCTAATATTTGGACCTATTTGTGTACCTATTGGATTAAATGTGAGTATTTTTGGAGCTATGGCTGATTAATATGGTCCTAAAGAGGTTGCTCCTACCCCACATACCTACTCTCTTGGATACTCCACTTCCACTGCCACTATTACTTCAGGTACTTCATCTACTTTTCATGTTAAGGCTGTTAAGCCTGCTTGATATTTGGATTCTGGAGCTTTAGATCATATGACCGGTGAACTATCTTTTTTTACTTCTCCCACTACCCTTGTGTGTCGTAGTGTGTGTCTTGCGAATGGTTCACATGCTCATATTCGTAGCAAGGGAAACATCCGTCCCTCACCTTCTCCCACTTTATCTTCGGTATTGCATATTCCTGACCTCTCTTTTAATCTCATCTTTGTTTGTCAACTCTGCAAAGATCTCAATTGTGCTGTCATATTCTTATCCTCGCATTGCTATTTGCGGTACTTGAGTTCGTAGAGGATTTTTGGCAGGGGATATGAGCGCGATGGCTTATACCACTTTGGGGATCCTCCTACCCCTACTACCTTTGCTTCTGGACTCAGTGCCTCTACTTCCAATGAGCCCATTGTTTTTGATGTTTCCTTACAAACTTTGCATTTGTGGCATGCCTGTTTAGGACATGTCAATTTTCAGTACTAATGTTTACTTTTTCCCTCTTAATCTAAGACTTATAAAGACAAGAGGTTTACTTGTGAGATATGTGAGTTGTCTAAACATATTCGTACTAGTTATATTTCTCATATGAGTCGTGCACCTAGTATGTTTGATCTTATTCACTCTGATGTTTGGGGTCCCTCACTTGTCACTGCTTTATCGGTCATACGTACTATGTCACTTTTATTGATGATTTTTCTAGATGTACGTGGGTATATTTACTCAAACATAAATCTGAGGTGTTACCTTTATTTGTCCAATTCCTCCAAATTATTAAAACACAATTTAACACCGCTGTTCGTAACATTCAGTCTGATAATGGGCGGGAGTATGTTTCTGATGCTTTTTGTTCACAACTTAACCAAAAGGGCATTTTACACAAACCCACTTGCCCCTACACTCCAGAGCAAAACGGAGTGGCGGATTGTAAGAACTGTCACTTAATGGGAATGGTTCAGTGCCTTTTACGGGGTATGCATGTTCCTAAATCGTATTGGCACCTTGCTCTTCTCACTGCCACATTTATTATTAACCACACTCCAAGCAAAGTTTTAAATGGCAAAACACCTCTTCACTCTATCTTTCCTACTGCCCCCCTTTTCCCTATATTACCCTGGGTTTTTGGGTGTCCGTGCTATGTTCAAAATCGGCGACCCTCACATCACAAACTTGATGATAAGGGCATTAAATGTATGTCGTGGGCTATCCTGCCATGTCTAAAGCTTATAAATGTTATGATTCTCTCTCTCGACTTATGTATCACTCTCGTGATGTTACCTTCCATAAGGATACTCCATTTTATGGCCAGGTTTTTGGGTGTCCATGCTATGTTCAAGATCGGCGACCCTCACATCACAAACTTGATGATAAGGGCATTAAATGTATGTTGTGGGCTATCGTGCCATGTCTAAAGCTTATAAATGTTACGATCCTATCTCTCGACGTATGTATCACTCTCGTGATGTTACCTTCCATAAGGATACTCCATTTTATGGTAGATCAGCTACTCTCCCACCCCCACCCCCACCTCCACCTCTTGAGGAGATTTCTTCAGTGGCTCGTCCTATCCCTTTATTGGATGTGTCTCCCTCTCTTCCTGAGACACCCCCTTTGTAGGTCTATGCTCGTCTCCCGTAGCTGCCCCTGCCTCCTCCTCCTCCGGACTCAGGTATTGTTGATGCTCCTTCTTCACCACCCCCACCCTGCCTATTTCTGTTGTTCAGTCCCCCCCTCCCTTACCTATTTCTGGTTTTCAGCCCCATTATCCCACTCGTGATCGCCGCCTTTCTGCTCGTTATGCTAACTCTTGTAGCACTAACCATTCTACTCTCGAGCATCTTTCCTATGGAGGTCTTTTAGGGTCCTATCGTGCTTTCTTGGGTTGTCTTGACTCTATTTCT
Source organism: Sambucus nigra (assembly GCA_949130495.1). NCBI lineage: Eukaryota > Viridiplantae > Streptophyta > Magnoliopsida > Dipsacales > Adoxaceae > Sambucus > Sambucus nigra. The sequence continues at coordinate 327,096,666 of OX422216.1, read as the reverse complement.
ATTCCCAGTCTTTGCATGAGGCTCTCCAGAATCCTAAGTGGGATGTGGCCATAAAACTGAGATGGATGCCTTGGAAAACAATGGTACTTGGGAATTAGTGCCTCTTCCTCCAGGAGAGAAACTTGTTGGCTGCAAATGGGTGTTTAGTGTTAAATATTTGGCCGATGGCTTCGTTGAGCGATATAAGGTTCGTTTTGTGGCACGTGGTTTTACTCAGATTCCAGGAAAAGATTTTGGTGCTACCTTTGCCCCGATTGCTAAAATGACTTGTGTTCGTCAACTTATATCTCTTGCTGCATCTCACTCTTGGCCGTTGCATCAAGGATAATAAGAATGCTTTTCTTTATTGGGATCTGATTGAGACGATTTATATGGCTCCTCCTCCCGGTTTTCGGGCTGAGGGGGAGTATGTGGGCAAGGTTTGTCGTCTTCGCAAATCTTTATATGGGTTGAAGCAGTCTCCCTGAGCGTGGTTTAGCCGATTCAGTGGGGTGATTACCTTTATGGGATTCTCCAAATGCCAGTCTGATCATACTTGCTTTATTCGACGTCAGCCCGACCGTCGGTGCCTTATTCTTTTGGTCTATGTTGACGATATCATTATTATCGGTGATGATCAAGAGGGGATTGCCCAGGTAAAGAAGGACATTGGAGCAGTTTTTGATTCTAAGGACTTGGGTCATTTTCGGTATTTTTTGGGGTTTGAGGTTGCGAGATCTCGTCGTGGGATTTTCTTGTCACAAAGGAAGAATGCTCTTGATCTGTTACAGGATATAGAGATGATTGGTTGTCGCCCAGCTTCTACTCTTATGGATCCAAATGTGAAGTTGATTGTTGAGTCTGTGGAGTTACTTTCTGAGCCGTCTAGGTATATCAGCGTTTGGTTGGCCGTCTCATCTACCTGACCAACACCCGTCCTGATTTGGCCTTTGCGGTAATTCTTGTGAGTCAGTTCATATATGCGCCTCGCATCGCCCATCTTGATGTTGTTTATCATATATTGAGGTATCTCAAATCTTCACTGGGTCTTAGTCTCTTCTACACTTCAGGATACCAAAGGGGTCTCTCTTGCTTCACTGATGCTGATTATGCGGGATGCAGGACTGATAGGCATTCTACTTCTGGCTTCTGTACTTTCTATAGTTCTCATCTCATATCATGGAAAAGTAAGAAGCAAGCGGTGGTATCTCGTTCTTCAGTGGAGGCGGAGTACCGTGCTATGGCTCATGGTACATGTGAGCTCTTGTGGCTTCGATCGATTTTGGGTGAGCTAGGCTTTACTGAGGACACTCGTTCTGATTTGTTGTGTGATAACAAATCAACCATTATGTTGTCATCTGATTTGATTTTCCACCAAACACATTGAGGTGGATATTTACTTTCTCCGGGAGAAAGTATCTACAAGCATCATTCATCTCTCATTCGTCCCTTCATCAGCTCAGACTGCAGATTGTCTCACCAAGGCAGTTAGACCTTCTTTACTTCACTCATCTATTGGCAAGCTGGGCTTAGTAAATATCTCCGCTCCAGCTTGAGGGGGAGTGTTGAATATCAGATTAGTACTATAGTATTTAATTATTAGGCCCACCTGTTTTTTTGGGCTTTAGTTATTAGACTTACTTTGCTTTTTACCATGTACTTCTCGACCCTTCCATTAAGTAATATAAACTCCATAATGTGGCCATTACATCACAAAAATCTACTTCTTCCCCCCCCTCTCCTCCTTCTCTTAATTTATTTTTATTCAATTTTTTGCATAGATACTTAACATCAATTTCAATTTCAGATTACCAAACATTACATAAAATTGAATTTAAACTAATTTCAAATCTACTCATTTACAATGAACCAATTTACATAATCAAACAATTTGCGTAACCAAACAGGGCCGAATAGATTTAAAGTTTACGTCCGCAATTGAAGCCTAATATCACAAAAGAACAGTGTAAACCACCAAATCCCAGTTAATTAATTCATCATTAGAAACCCCCTTATTAATAATGTCTTTGAAGATTTTGGCAAAGTTCCCCTTCTTTATTTGTGAAAACGCCATGTTATGAGATTCTTTAAAGTTCACCGAGTTTAAACCTTGAGACTTATTAATAGAAATAAAAAAGCATTCAACTTTAAAAGGTTAAATCACAAAAGTTCTAAAGATATTTGCTTGTCTCAAGTACTCAATTCCAAACTCTGAAATTAGTAAGTTCACTAATCCTGGCTAACAAGACCATATTCGAACTATGTCCTATGAAGCACGGACTCGACACGTAATACGTGTTTTGACACGACACGCAACACGTGATTTTTTCAAAAACTAGGATACGACACGCTAGGATACGTATAATATATAATATATGTTAAAATATATAATATATATTTAAATATATATATTAATGAAATAAAACAGATTTTTTCCCATAAAATACATTATTAGAGCATTCTTAACATGAAATTATGAAAATGGGCCATATAAAACAAAATTCAAACACACTTTAACATTAAAAATCATAAATAAGGCAGAATCATAATCACATAAGGAAAAAAAAAGTGTCATTTTACGTGTCCCAGCGTGTCCTAGCGTGTCGACAACGTGTCAGAGCGTGTCGCGTGTCGGACTCGTGTCGAAGCTGACTCGTGGCTTCCAGGACAGTGTCGGTGCTTCGTAGACTAAGTCACACAGTTTGATTCTCATGTCTAAGGGGCAAATCCACATAAATACATTTGTGCCAATTGAATTTAACTCTAAGTCATGATATATACTATAAACAAACACAAAATCACAAAATCACAATCACAAGATAACAAATAAATAAGACCACAAAGGTCCAAATACTAGCAATGAAAATAAGGATGGATATCACATCCGAGACGTTGGGATTGCCGTAGTAACATCCCCAAACCATATCAGACTTAATTTTTTGGATTAGATACGACAAAATTTCATCAAATTTGCAGGATGGGTCAATGAGGAAATTGGAGCAACGGCTTAAGCCATCAGGTGCAGGCGTTTTTCAGTGGTGGAATCTTCTAGTTCTTCCTATTTACCAAAATTACATCAATAAAGCGAACCAACAGTCCACTTCTCTACTAATAAAGCAGAAAATATCTATACAAAATAACTTAAAACAACACAAAACAATCAGAAAATGGAAACAACATAAATCCGCTTGATTAGAGTTGTCTCTTTCCATCTCCTTCCATCTGCAAGGCTTGATTTAAATCTGCTCCTAGCTCACAATCTCAGTAGACATCTCATGTCTCGAGCTCAGGCAAATTAGATTTGGAGGTGTGTTTATGATTGGTTTTAACATCGACGCCCACGATGAAGCTATAAACTTTACTTTATCCTACACCAATTCTTTACTTTCCTCTTTCTCATCAAATATGCTATTATTCCTTCCAGACCATGTGTACTAATATACCACTAAAAGAATACATCTTCATGGAAAGTCACCTTGTCTCCATCCCCCAAACCTCTCAATCCCAAAGCAAGATATCCATTGGGTTACGAGGAACAGCCCCCTCTTCTAAATGTTCCCCAATTCCACAAGATCTACTAAATGAACAATGGAGAAGGATGTGCTGCAAATTCTCCCCATTTTCTTTACATAAACAACATCAATATGGGAAAGGCTACATTTGGGTCTTCTTCTTTGAAGAACGTCACGTGTTGACCCTTTCATGGGCCACTAACTGGACAAAAACCTTCACCTTGTAAGGAATCCTAGCTGCCCAAATCAATCTTCAAGGATAAAAAAAGTGAATAGATGAGTCATCACAAAGATAATGAAAATATGACATACAAGAGAATCCTTGATTGTCAAGAACCAACTTCTTTTTGTTGCTGATTCCCTCTTGAATAAGTACCCCATCAACACTAACCAACAAGGCTATAAACTCATCCGTCTCAATATTATTGAGATTTCTGAAGAAGAGAAATTCCAAGAGGTTGATGAACTATAGTTCAAAGAAGTAATGGATGCTATACAAAGATTTTTTTTCAATGATAAGTTATATAGTTGAGGAAAATGAGATTGGAAAGTCTTCCCCAAAATGAGTGCTCTTACCATTTTCTAATTCCACCGTTACACACCTTCCAAAGGATTTGATGCCTAGCAATATAAATTATCTATCAAGGAACCTCTCGCCACTCTCTTGGAATCCCACCCAATTACGTTTAAACCATATTTTTGTTAAACAATAGTTCACTAAAGAGAATCTTTCTCCAAAGGGGAAAAGAGGACAATGACAAATAACATCTGAAACGTAAATATGAATGCAACAGTTAAGGGATGATGCCAAAAGGACATACTAGCGCACCAATAGAAAATCTGAAGTGGAGCTGAATAGAGTGGTGGGATAGCGTGTAAAGGTAAATAAAAGTGTCTAAAAGTTAATTATAGATGATTATAACAAAATTAAAAAGATGTTTTAAAAAAGAAGAAAATTCTTTAAATCATTAAAAGATGTTTTATAAATGGTGTGTAATTTATTAACAAATTTCTTTTACCATACCATACTTCTAGCTTCATGGACTCTCTAACCAGAATCGGTAGTCAAGCGTGAGCATAATACGTGTGGTTTGAACCTATTATGGGCTTTCCACCCTGTGGTGTTCGATCACCCTATTTACTTTGACCCTCCGGATGTGCAGGGGCTCCACACCTCGGGACGTCATTATCCCATCAATTTCCACAGTTATACCACACCGATAACTTCAAGTCTCCTGATTTCTTAGAAATCAATTAAATCTTTATTATAAGTTTTTGTCATTACTTGTTAAGATTTCCAATTTTCAAAAAACCAAGTCATCAAGACTCATTTCAATTTCACAATATTCGGGTTTAACATTTTACTCAAACCAAGAAAGTAACCATTTTTCACAAAATAAGTTTTCAGGTTTTTAACTTTCACAAATCCCTTTCTTTATCACTAAGAAATGAAGTCTCAAATTACATGTCTCATCAATTTTGTAGAGAAAATAACTAAATTTTTGCAACTTTTCAAAAAATCCAATAAAACAATTTTCATGTGATTTCATTCTTATATTGATTCTATTAAACTTGCAGATTTTGAACTGAAGGCAAGTGGGTCCACAAAGTCACAAAAGATAAAGGACAAACATATTAAGGACTCAAAATACATGGGCTAACGCTAGAGAAAGACTTAAGGATTTCAGAAAATAACTCAGTTTGTCAAGAGGGTCAAGGATTGCTAACACGCAAGAGTTCTAAACTCGAAAATCAAGAGATTTTTTTCCATCAAAGAGAGAAAAGAGATCCCTTGCCTTGTTTGGTCTACGAGAGAGAGAAGAGAGAGAGAACACAGGTGGAAACCTTCCAACCTTCATTAAACTCCAAATGCCGAACTTATAGGGAAGCTTTAGGCTTGTAGACTTCAAAAATGCAATTTCATGAAGGTTTAATCCAAGATTGAAGGCTCAAATTGAAGGGAGAAGAAGGTAAGGAGATTTTTTTTAAGGGTAGGGGGGATGTTTTTCCTGATATAAAATCAGTGTTCTAAAAATCCTTGCCTAGGTTCGCCTAGTCCCTGCCTAGGCGTTAGGCCTTGCTTTGCCACCTCACCTAGATCCTAGGCGCCTAGGCGGTGATCTATTGTAGAACCAAAAACTGTCTAGACATCAGTTGGACTCTTTCCACCAGTTTTGTCCCCAACGCCTAATAGAATATCGCACATTTCAACCTAATTTTAAATTCCTGTATCGGCTTTCCATTTTTTGAAATGAAATGACATCCATCTTGTTGATTTTTCTTCAAGTGATGGTTATACATAACCAACTTTTATATTATCATTTTCAAAATGTTGCCCATCTTCTACATACATGAACTTTTCTCTTTATGAATTGTGCGAAATGTTTACTTGGAAAGTTGTTATTACATCTTTTATACATATTTCCTATAGCTTATATTGATGTATATAATAAATAAATAAAACACTTAGGCCCCCGTTTAGTCCCTGGTGCGCCTAGGTGCTAGAAGGTCCATCGTTGCCTGCCTAGAACATAGCACCTTTTTGCATACCGTATAAAAGGTTGTGCTAAAGGCACCCCTATTTTTTTTCCTCGGCACCACAACACTACCTTTTAAAACACAATGTACTGTGAATGGGGGTGCCTTTTGCATTTACTTTCTTTATCACTTATAGTGCGAGGTTTGGCTAGTGTTTTATCTTCTCCCCTTTCCTTGTCACACCGACTCTCGACATTTGAGACTTTTTAGCCTTCAGTTTTGCTTGGGCTAAGTGGAATTTTGTTGAGTTACTTAGAGGGTTTTCTCCGTTCTGACGGCCATATTTTTCCCCGTCATCAAAACCTTTCTTTCACGCGTTGACAGTTATAACCTGTGGCTGACCAGAAATGGTTCAAATAGTGGACGCCTTTGAATCCGATGTGGAGCTGAATGACAACCTACATCGGAGGAGGGCTTCGTTCTCAAGGGCTTCATCATACTGCGCCTCATCCACGACCTTACGGGCTGAAATCGCCTTGATCTTGAATAACGCCTCTCGCCTCTCTCTCCTAGGGATCCTTCACCTTCTTCTTAGTTTAAAGGTCCCTAGGGTCTTCCTTCAAAAGTCCCCTCTTGACCCTATGTTCAGAAAACCCTGGGAGGTTGCCAGTACCACTCCCGTCGAAGAAGCCAACTTCTTATTCAGAAAACCCTTGTCGTATTAGGGATATTTTGGCTGCAACCTCTCTAGCCCCTTCACAGCTCGTACCATGTGTGGAGAATTCTGATATGATCCATGAAGTTATGGTTTGACCTCTTCGGCCCATCTCAACGTCTCATGCCAGGGAATTTTTTTTATGTGTACATTCTTCAACCCAACAAAGGAGGCTGGTGGACCTTTGCTGTTTGTTCTAGGACGACCTTTATAAAGGGGAAGGACAGTTCACGACGCAAGGAATGATCTCACCGGATTTTATCTATAATGGCTTTGTGACCCAGACAGAAGGAAGCATCACCATTTGTTTTTATATGACCTCATCTTTACATTGGTGCTGTTCTCAGCCAAGGTATTAATGTCCTCCTCGGCTATCAACTCGCAAGTTGCCTGTAGGTCTCCTTCCTGTTCTCCCAGCTCATCATAGCCCTTTTCTTTGGCCTCCTCAGCCTCATCCCCACCTTCAGAGTATTGAGTGCTAGAATGAAGCTCAAGGGCGAGGCTGTTGTCTCAGTACCTGAGATACTTGTAAGCATGTTTGGTGTTACTATGTTTGGGACCCATCATTTTGTACTTGTGGGTAATTTTTCTCATATCAAAATGCTTTCTATAAGATGTGGCAATCTTTTTTTTCGTTGAGTGTGTGGTATATGATTATGAATAATCATCCAATTTAATGAGCCCTTTGATGCAAAGATAAAGATCAGAATATGAAATCTCTTTATCGCTAGCTAATATGATGTTATTATGTGATTGTACTACATTTGATAATATATTAATTTTAGTAAAAGATATATCATGCTCGACAATACTTGCAGGTTGTGGGTGATGATTATATGATTGACATTGGTTTGTTATATTCTCAAACACAGGAAACTAAACTAATTTACTTTACCAAATAAGATATAGTGAATTGATTATTGGAGAAATATTTATGGATATGGGAGGACCCAAAGCTGTTTCAGCGAAGAAGACAACCCTTACCCCAAAAGCTATTATTCACCAGAAATTTGGTAGCAATGCATCCTATAAGGTTGAGGAAGTGCAGGAGTCTATGCCAAATGCATGCCCAGGGCTAGCCATTCCTCAAAAGGGTCCCTGCCTTTACCACTGCCACCTGCAACTTCCAGAAATATCTGTTGTGTCGGATACGTTCAAAAGAAAAAAGGATGCAGAGCAATCTGCTGCAGAGAAGGCTATAGAAAAGGTTTAGCTTCATGCTTCCTTGTAAAATTGTTTGACTTTTTATTTCACATGCTTCCTTGACAGAGTTTCTATCACATTCAATTTCAAAGGTCTTCTTCCTGCCCCCCCCCCCCCCCCCCCCCAAATAATACCAATTTCATACCAAGCTTGCATTACATCTCCCACTTTTTGAAAATTGGAGACCCTGCCCCCCAAAAAATGTTGCTAAAGTTCACGAAGTTTCTCCTTTCTGAGATTTATTGCTACTTTGGGCTATATCTCATATTCTCAGAAATTCAGGGTTGCAACATAAAAGTAGTGTGAAAGTCAAATTGACATTTTTTATTTTATTTATATATTTATTTATTTTTTTGTTGTATGTATAAATTCTCTCACATCCGCATTTGAAACATTTGATTGACTGATCTAAAGCTGGTCTCCTCCTCGTACATTTACATTATTTTTTTCTATTTCAGCTAGGCATCCATCCTACAATACACCCCCCCACCGCAGGGGAAGCATGGGATGAGTTGGTTGCTCGCCTCTCATATTTATTCTCAATTGAGGTATGTTGTCTGTAGAGAATTAAACCATAATAAATATCTATCTGCTGCAACTACGAAGAAATTTTCTTCTTATTTTTGTTTCAAGCATCAGTGTGTCATGTTACTGAATTGTATGTAGATAAATTATATTGCATAGATTGATTTTGTCATAGCTTCATTACAAGCACATTGACTGACCTATTACTTAGTGCTATAATATATCTGTGTGCAAGGTTCGCCTTTTGTTTTGGAGAAAAATAAATGATGGGTGCTTTTTAAAATAAGTTTATCAGCTGTGAGAATAACTTTTGATTACTCTGCTTAATTTATGTCATTTGTGGAAGTTCCTCTCATGTGTTCATCCGCTGAGTGGTCACTTCAGAGCAGCTCTGCAGAGAGAGGGTCCGTTTAATGGTTTCATTCCCGTTTCTGTGATTTCCATCTATGATGCGAAGGTTATCAATTTATGCAAGCACATAAATTCCGAGACTCAGTCAAACCCATTGTCGGTGATGTCGCTTCTAATGAAAGCTGCTGCAAGATCACCTGCTTCTCTGTCCACTTCTGAAGAGCAGCTTTCGATACGAAGGCTTGACCCGTACCCTCCTGAAATTGTACAGTCTTTAGTTAGTCAAAAATTGGAAAGCACTTCAATCGGAGTGATACGGGTCCCATACTCAGATGAGAAGACTATTTCACCCCTGACTCTTAATGTTGCTGTTACTGGTTATTACCTGGATGTTATTGCGCAAGAACTCGGTGTAACAGATGCTTCTAAAATTCTGGTTTCAAGGTAAGATAAAGCATTCTTTTGTATTAATTGTTTAGTTTGTTGAAAATAGTGTACATTTTCACTGCCTTTGTAACTTGGATAATTCATCTTCTTTTACAGGCCTATTGGTAAAGCTTCTTCTGAGATGAGAATGTACTTCTGTGTTCCCATGTCTTATATGTTGGATGTATCATCAGAACTGCATTCAAACGAACCTGTTCAGGTTGAGGGGTCTTTGAATACTAGGGCAAGTTACTTCTCTGGCCAAGATATATATGGGGATGCAATTTTGGCATCTATTGGATACACATGGAAGTCTACCGATCTATTCCACGAAGATGTACACTTGAGTACATATTATAGGTCTCTATCTTCATTTTATTTTGTTAAATTGCAATTGCAGCTTCTAACCATATTCACTCCTCTATTGCTGTCTTTATTAGTTACGGTAAAGTTGTTCCTTACCTTTAGTTGTTTTGCACAACAGCGACAGGCCTAAAAAAAAATTCAAGTATTGTTCTGGGTATTTGCTTAATGTGGCTTGAGATTTGAGAGATGTAGTTCTCGCACCCTATATGTTATAATTATATTCCTTGTTATCTTTTCTTCTACATAAGTTATCATATGTTGTCTTTTCTTAACAGGATGTCTATTCGGAATTTATGAAAGTGGGATAAAGATTCTATAAACCAGATCATATATTGTTCATTTTACTATACGAGGGGCCATATAACTTACATTTAAACATTTTTTTGCATTCTTTTCTGTTTGTTTCCTTGGGATGAGTGGAAGTGTTTGTAGCTTGTCTACATTGTTAAAAAAATTAATTTAGTTATTCGAACTGATATTTTATAAATTTGAGAAGTATATCCAATGCTTTTCTTCTCCTCCTAGGATGTCTCACAAAAACAAAGGGTGGGGGAGGAGGTCACCAGTTCAAGAAGGAACTAAAAGCTTGTGACTGCTAACAGTTGTTAGATCCTAACATTGTCATACTGAACTACAAAGCTTCTATAAATTTCCACAGCTGCAACAACTACCTGGAAAATCATTATTTTCCTGTCTTAGGGTGTGTTTGAATGGTATTATATTCTTTTTCATGGAAATATTTTTTAGATGCGACACATGCTCCATTTTTTCCTCATTTTCTATGGACACATTTTTTACCCGCCCTCCAAAAAATTAGATTATTGATAACTAGAGAGTAAGAGAAGATCTCACCAAACCACTCAATCTCCACTATTTTTCTGATTCATATTAAATGACCTACTTTTCAATTTATTTCTGATGCTGTAATTGCACCCTTAATTTAGTTGTAATTCCTTATGCGATGCATTCATCAGCTTGAACTCTAGTCATTTAATTGCCCGCAACCTTGTTAAATCATCATATATATGTTTTTTATAGGCTACTTATCAATAAGATACCAGGTGGAATCTACAAGTTGTCAAGAGATGCAATAATTGTATCTGAGTTGCCTGTAGCATTTACTACTCGAAGCAACTGGAGGGGTTCATATCCAAGGGATATCCTCTGTACATTCTGTCGTCAGCACCATTTATCCGAACCCGACTTCTCAGCTGTAACCACTCCCTTTAAATCATTGCCAGAATTGCCCTCGTCATGCAAGAAGTTAAAGGTCACAGAGACAGCTAAAGACAAATCAAATGGAGGGGAAGGAAAAACATTTAGATGTGAAGTAAAAATATTTTCCAAGTGTCAGGATTTGATTATAGAGTGTTCACCGAAAGAATCCTTTAAGAAGCAGATTGATGCCACCCAGAATGCTGCTTTGAAAATTCTCTCATGGTTGAATCTGTATTTTAAGAAAGTAGACATGTCTTTAGAGATGTTGTGCTCTTGTGGAGATGATTACGATATCCAGTTTTATCCCCAACACTTCTTTAAGGAGTTTGTGATGTGCACATCAGTGCATAATTGTAGGAAGAGCATTGGAACTCAAGCAAACAGATTATTGGAAGATAAAGTATATTCTAATAACATTGAAGGTCAAGACTCTGGAGTTTCCCCATCCAGTGGGTCTTTAGTATGCATAAAATATAGAGTATCTTTGGTGACAGAAGAAGAATATATGAAAGAACTTCTTGAAAGTAGTGAAGAGTTTGAGTTTGAGATAGGGAATGGAGGTGTGATTCCTCATCTTGAAGCAATTGTGGCACAGATGTCAGTGGGCCAGGCTGCTTGTTTTAATACGGGGTTGCCTCCTCAAGAATTCATTTTGGCCGCAACTGATAATGTTGCAAGTACCCTTTCAATGTCATCTTCAAGTGAGTGAAACCTCTACTCTTTTGTCAATTTCATCATGGTGTATTGTATTAAGTTGCTGGACTCACTGAGAATATTGGAGCTAACTCTTCTTGACCTGGAGAAAATATACAGTGTAACAATGAAAAAATTCCTCCTTGTAAGGGTTTGTCTATTCTCTCAACACACGATGAGAGAATTTTGTGTGTTCCATCGCTAACCATAACACTTAATCTCCTTGGCCTGACAAAAAATCAGTGTTCTCTATATGCATTATGCTCGACTTAATACCTCCTTTTTTTTGGGTGTGGTAGTAGGCTGCAGCTTGGAATACACAGTAACTTTATTGCGGGTAACAGAACCCTTAGAGGACAGAATGGAACAGGCTCTATTCAGCCCTCCTTTATCGAAGCAGCGTGTTGAGTATGCATTGCAGCATATTAAAAAATCGAGTGCTACTTCTTTGGTGCGTACATCTAATTTGTTTTCATGATTTCTGAAGTTGATGTAGAGTTTGAGGTTTATTCTCTTTCTCGTTGCAGGTTGATTTTGGATGTGGTTCTGGAAGCTTATTGGATTCGTTGTTACAATATCCAACTTCTCTGGAGAAAATTACCGGGGTTGATATTTCACAGAGGAGTCTTGCCCGTGCGGCAAAGGTCAATCATTTATTGTATAACTTGCAATTTGATTTATTTTTCATTTTTCTAAGCTTTTATGTTCCTTTACTTCAAATCCAAAACTAATCACAAATTATTTGTTTGTATTTTAAATGGTGCAGACACTTCATTCAAAACTTAGTACAACTTCAGACACAGTAGTGCCAACTAATGGGATTAAGTCTGCTCTGCTTTACGAGGGTTCCATCACAATTTTTGATTCTCGATTATATGGATATGATATTGGAACATGCTTAGAGGTAATTGATTCTGTCTAGTTTTGTTCCCTGAAGCTTTACATAGTTCATCTCCAGTGAATACGTCTAACTTCTCACTCCATTCAATTGTATACTTCTAACTCAAGTAATTTTGCAATTTATGAAGTAAAAAACATTTTGATGTGTGTGAGAGGCCCTGATATCTAAATCTCTCTTTATTTTTTATTTTTTTTATTTTCGTGTATTGTTAGGTTATTTCTCTCTTTTAGTTACTATTTTAGGTTGAGCTCTTTAGTCATTTTACCCATTTTAGGTTATCTTGGCTAGCAAGATAAGATAAGGTCATTGAAAAACTTTGTAGACAACTTTATTTTGGTGAATGATTGAATGTGTGTGTGTGACAGTGTGAGAGAGAGAGAGAGAACTTTATTTTGGAGAATGATTGAATGTGAGAGAGAGAAAGGGAGAGATTCTGTGGTTTCCATAGTTGTTGTGGAGCCATGGGCAAGGCTAAGAGGAGCCATTGAAGCACTCCTCCAAATCTGATCTTTGCCGCCTGCGGTTAAGTGGCACCACCTCAAGTAAACCTCACTCCTCTCCAAATTAAAAACCCCACCCAAAACCCTCCATGTATGTTGAACCAAATAACAACAACCACACCACTGCCTCACTTCAGATCGGAGGGCCAACACCTTCGTCAACATTGAGCTACCCTTGCCAATGTCCGAAGAGGCCCAATCACTCCTCCTCGATCCTCCGGTGTCACCCCACGGAGCCACAACCATCAAGGACACTTTGAAACCCTGGATTTGAAGAAATCAAAACCAAAGACCCTCAATCCACCCTGTTTTGAGACCAGCCAGTTGTGCCCTCACCAAAGTTGGCATATGGCGACCACTTTTGTCAGTTATCGAAGGTTGTCGGCCAATTGGTGAAGTCTCCCGACATTTGCAAGTGCCTGAAGCTGCCACACCAGCCTCGCGATGGCCAAAGGAGCTTGAAAGGCCAGCAAATGGGTGCTCCCACTCTAGTCCGTCCATCACGTTGGACACTCCGATTTCAGGCACACGGAGGCCCCCTCGTCCCGGAGACTATCACATGTTGCTGCTCCTAACCCGATTTCAACAAGCGTTATCTAGGGTTTCTGTTTTTGGATCCTCCATTTACCCCTCTACCCCCCAAATCTCTAAAGATCTGTCCAATAATATCCTTCCTCTTTTTTATCCGTATGCTACTCCTCCCCTTGGTCTTCAACTATTTTCACAAACATTCCCTGAAAATTTCAGCTCCACAACTTCTATTGCTTCCTTATTCCACTAACCAAACCTTTGACACATTTACATATTCACCCTTTCTACTATGGAAAGTCTTCTGGGATTCCTTTCAACATTTCAAAATGAATTATCAGCGCTCCCATACATTCTGAAAAGTACATTTGTGCCCCTGGAATATTTGAAAATTCCTATCAACCTCCACTCATTTCCCAAAATTGCGATTTAGTCCCGCTTTTGTCTCTTCTTCTTGGGACTGTCATTTTAATGATTATATACCCCAATTGGAGTCGGATTACCAACAAGCCCTCAAGTAGATCAAGGAGATCAGAGTTGTGGGAGAATGAAAAGTCCCTCACTGCAACGAGAGTATGAGTATCCATTATGGGTGGATCTCAACAAATCGCTATGAGGAGTGCCGTTTGAGGGTGACTGTGTGCACTCAGTTTATTGGAGATTTAAAGGTGGAGTATGAGGAAGTTGAACGTGAGTATAGGATGAAGCTATTTGAGGTACGTGAGCCGATAACATTGCCCGCCGATTGACCTTGTGCGCAGCTTCTTCCTATGACCCACGTGGCTGTTGAGTCTGGCGAGCGTCTGCCCTCCGTTTAGGCCACTTTGATTGACCTTTCGAGAATGTTGAGGGTTACCGAGGACTACATTTAGTATTCCAATGGGGGTTTCTTTGATATCTTCGACAATAACCGTTGGATTGCTCGGGTCAGAAGCTGCGGTGATTGATTTCGGGTGATTATTTCCCATCTTCAGAGAAGAAGAGGTTGGTATGTGTCAGCGACTTCATTGGTATCTTTTCCGAGACCAGTTAGACAAATCACACACATTTTCCCGAGGTGGAGGCCTATTGTATTGTTGATTTCTTCCCACTTTTGGGAATCACGATGATTTTGCCTAGAGTTGCTTCTTCAGTTGTTTGTTCAGAGGCTGTTGAGTTGCTGTTAGGGGGTGTAACTGATCCTGGGTACGAAGGATCCGATTTGGGATGCATTTGAGTCATGTTCAGGTGAAATACACCGTCTTTTGAAGCTGTAGTTGTTGATTATGCCTTGGACCTCACTTGGCATAGTTGGCTCTCCTTGAGGCAATGGTCTGTTGATTCTAATTGCGAAAAACTTCGGGCCGAGTTCATGTTCTTTAGCCATGGTTGGAATTCTAATTACTCTCCTTCACCTCTTTGCATCGGTACACAGGGAATTTTCTGGGACGGTTTCCTTTCTAATTTGGTGAGCGCAACAACGTTCATATGACTATGATAATGATCACAGGTCCTGATTTCACGTTTAAGTCGAGATTTTTTCAGCTGGGGAAAGTGATGTTGTTTGAGAGGGAAGCAGGGATTTAAATGTATTTTTTGTTATTTTTATTTCGTGATGTGAATCAGGGACGTGGTCGTCATTTTATCATTTTTAGTTCTTTTAAGTATTTCTTTTATTTTGAGCATTCATTGTATTTAGAAGGAAGGTTAATTGACACTTAAGGGCATAATTGTAATTAGATTGTTAGCTTAGAGGCCAAACAACCTCATTCCCATAAATACCTCTTTTGTAGACTCATTTGAGTCATTCTTCCATATTTTGAGATTTGATTAGAGAGAGTTTGAAAGAGAATTATCTTTTCTTGCTCCCTCCCATTGACGTCATTTACGTCAATTGGTATCAGAGCCTCGTCGCTCCACCCAGTTGTTGTTGTTGTTGTGTAGACAAAAACTCGTAAACAATATCACGTGGGTCCAAGAAAGATGAACAACTCCGCATCAAACCCTTTCGAGCAAATCATGGAAGCTTTTCAACTATTGAAGGCTCAAATGGATGATATGAACGCTTGGATTCCACCACCGGCAATCACCACGGACCGCTCCCAACCCCCCCCGGTAATTTCTCAAAACTCTAACCCTAATTCTCTAAGATCCACTCATTCTACGCCATTACCCCAAAACCCCCCTAGTTTCACAAACCTTAATCCCATCAATGCCCAAGAAAACACCACCACCAAAGAGAGCAACCCTCCACCACCACCTGTTGGCCGGAACGCCAAAAAAAGGACCAAGAACTTTTCTATCAACCCGATACAGCCCCTACCTACACCGCAAGTCTCTACCGAGCCTTCCAACAACCAAAATCCAACCACTACTGCTTCGGTATTGCCCAACCACTTCGGCAACACCGTGATTCTACCCGAAAAATAGCCTCGCCACCTACCTGATCCAACCAACCCCGTCCGACCCCTTGACCAACACGATCCCATCCCAAATCAAGCCCAACCCACTGGAAACCCTGCATTCACATTCGGGTATGCCCTTCGAAGCAGGACAGTCCAGACGAAGGGCCAAACAGACCCGCTTGGGCCGTCAACAGGGTTGCCGGAAGCCTCCGCCCAAATTGTCACTTTTCAGGGGTCCGATGGTCTTAATCAGGGTCAAAATATTCCCTCAGTGCCCCAAGAGGTTTGTCCAACATTTTTTTTCCACATTGTGCTCAAATAACGCTTCCCGGGGGTGGATCATACTCTCCGACTATCGCTGAGATGATCCGTGACATCCGGCATGAGAAAGGTTTGAAATCAACCCAAATTCAGCCCCTAATGACAATTCCCATTTTTAATGAACCCTACCCACACCTTAACCCTAATCTTGAACCCCAAACCCTAAAAATTTTACCCACCCACATTCCTAACAATTTCATCCCCCCAAATTCACCACCACCCCCTATACCACCCCCTCCACCACCAAATATATCAACACATCACCAATTGCCCTCTCCACACCTTAACCCACCCCGAATTCTAGTCCCCTCCCACTCCCCACCACCACATCCACTCAATTTTCTCACCCCACCCCCATACGGCTACTCTTTGCCCCTATCTCCATTTACCCTCGACACCACCCGCAAAAACACCTTGAACATCCCCAAATACACCCCATACCCCTTGCCCCACCCACTACCACACACCCTCACCCGCCCCATTACACCTTCCCCACGCTTCCACCCCCCACCTATTTTATATACCTCTCCCCCACCCGGCCACCCACTCTATGCCCCGCATCATCCATCTCCGTGGGATACTCGTTCCTTTCACTCCACGCCCGGTGATTCCCATGAGCGGGTACGGGAGTGTATTACCGTTCCTCCCCATGCTGATCCTCCTTCACCTCGTCCCCACTCCGCTCCTGAGTTTGAGCCACCCCCTCCTACTGAGTGGCGCACGGATGTTTCCCCCTTTGATTCACTCAACCCCAAGGTGACCCCCTATATCCCCATCTCTAAGCGTCATTGCTTTGTATGCCACCAGAGAGGGCATCAGATGAACCAGTGCCCCTACCGCCAGCCGTTGGTCCCCGCACTACCTCCTTCTTCGCCTCGAGAAACTCTTCCACCTCCTACCGCACCTCCTCCACCTCCAGTTTCTCTACCAGCTCCTGACCCTCCGCATCCACCGTCTCGGAGGCATCCACAACGAGCCTTACTTCCCGAGCCTTCGCCAGGGGATGATGATATCGATGAGGACACCATAACTCGTCAGGGTCACAGTTGGCCCTACAATTACTTTCACGGAGTATGCAGGGTGATATCAGAGTGGATGTTCCCATGTTTGATGGCCACCTACAGCCTGATGCCGTTGTTGATTGGCTTGCCACCATGGAGCGGATTTTTGAGTATAAACGACTGAAGAGTCGTCGATGTGTTCTTCTCGCAGCAACCAAGTTTCAGGGCTACGCTAGCGTGTGGTGGATGACTTGGAGCAGCGCCGTGCCATTGAGGGTCTTTCTCCCATCCAGCCCTGGACCGAGCTCCGTGCACAGTTGATGTCCGCTTTTATTCCAGCCACTTATAAGCGTGACTTATTTCTTCGAGTTCAGTCCCTTCGCCAGGACTCCACAGTTTTGGACTACACTGAGCAATTTCAGCTTTTATGTACTCGCGCTCGCCTAGGCGAGAGTGAGGAGCAGCGCATGAGTCGTTACATTCATGGTCTTCAGGTAGGGGTGTCAATTTTAGAAACGATATGGAAAAACGATACGGAACGACACAAAATTCACCCGAAATTAACACGATATTTCGTGTTCGTGTCGTGTTTTTTTTACATGAAGTCGTGTCGGGTCGTGTTCATGTCTGAATTATGAGTCGTGTCGTGTCGTGTTATCGTGTTTTTTAGGCATGAAATTCAACAAATTCTAGTATTCGTGTTGTTTTTTATTCGGGTCGTGTTCGTGTCAACTAAAAAAAACAGGAATTCGTGTCGTGCCGTGTTTGTGTCCCGAAAAACCTTGTCGTGTCGTGTCGTGTCGGCCCGAAACACGATCCGTTGACCCGAATTGCCACCCCTATCTTCAGGGCTACATCCAGCGCGATCGTGCTTTGCGTGAGATCACCTCCTTTGCCAAGGCGGTGGAGTATGCCACCAAGGTAGAGTCCTTCCACCACGTAGCCGCTCCACGCCCACTCCTCCAGCACCAGTGACTTCTGCACCCACTGGGACTCCTTCCACCACTACTCCTACTGCCACGGTTCCTCCTCCTGCTCCCGCTCATCCGGTCACCTTCAAATGCTACAATTGCGGGGTGATGGGCTATTGCGCCTCCGATTGCTCTCTCCCTCGTCGTCGAGCTCTCTTAGCTTCTGGGGACCCTGACTACATTGAGGAGGCCCAGGAAATACCCTCTCAGCGAGCTCTCATCACGATCCTTGATGGTGACACCGAAGGCCTTCCGCTCTGAGTTCGATGACGAACTTTGAACTCTTTTCAAGGGGGGGAGAGTGATGTGAATCAGGGACGTGGTCGTCATTTTATCATTTTTAGTTATTTTTAGTATTAATTTTATTTTGAGCATTCATTGTATTTAGAAGAAGGAAGGTTAATTGGCATTTAAGGGCATAATTGTAATTAGATTGTTAGCTTAGAGACCAAACAACCTCCTTCCTATAAATACCTCTTTTGTAGACTCATTTGAGTCATTCTTCCATATTTTTGAGATTTAATTAGAGAGAGTTTGAGAGAGAATTATCTTTTCTTGCTCCCATTGACGTCATTTACGTCATTTCGTGTCTTGTTACGTTATTTCTCTCTTTTAGTTAGTATTTTAGGTTGTGGGTAATGTTTCCTGAAATATTCTAGTATGTCCTTTGTAGTTATTTTTATATTTTTAGGTTATCTTGGCTAGCAAAATAACTTTTACCTATAAACAAGGCCATTGGCCAACCTTTGTAAACACTATTTTGGAGAATTATTGAACTAGAGAGAACCTTTTTATTTCTATATGATGATGATGTTGTTGTGTTAACTGCTTCCTCTTACGTCACGTTTACATAAGAAAAAGGGAAAGATGAACTGAAAAAATGGTGTTATTTTGGAAAAAATATGTTCTCAAGTTCAAGCCAAGAATTCTTTTAAAAAAAGTCTCTTGACGAATGAGGAGTTTATTAACTCCATCTTTTGCTTCTAAAGTCGTGCACGTATGCAGCAGTGAAATATAATAAAATGTTTTTTAAATAACAAAAAAATAATGGTAGAAATTACATAAATCGAAGTGGAATAATTAATGAACTCACAAGTAAGGGATTTCCCTTCTCAATTTTCAGTATATTGCATCAAAATAAAGTGATTACAAGAGGAGGTCAAGGGCCTTATTTATAAGCTAAAATTATTAGTCCTTAATCAACCAAATAGTTGATAGCTAATCACATATTTTATTTGGAGTTAAATTCCATAATAAAGGATAACTCCCAATGATTATCCTAATTAATATAAAAATAAAAACTACAACATTCTCTCCACAAACTTCTGGAAAATCCCATGAGTACCCCCACCCTTGCACATCAAGAATATTAGTATGACAGTGGCCAACTGATCCAGGACAGCAAAATTTTCATGAATTTGTGAGGTGAACTATAAGGAAAAGTGGTGCTTGAGATATCTAGATAAGAGAAATAGGTTATGAATAAGTAAACTATTGAACTTGAACCGTATCAAAAATCTCAAACTAACTACAGTTACACTCATTCTTCGACCATAATAATGATACTGGGACCTCCTTGCAAATGCTAGAAAACCCTTAGGATATTTTGATTTGTTGGGCTGTGCTAGGAAAATATATAGATTGTAGGTCATGCTGTAACGAAATTGGACAGCTCCAGCAATATTGGAATCATGCTGCATACTGATTTTGAGGGGGTTTAAGTGATGCAGTAAGCATCGTTAAACAATGGTACACGGTAATGCAAGACGGCAGTTAAAGGTTCTCACTAGCCTGATAGTTACTATGGCTAATAAATTAACCAAACATATAGGGTTTTAGGGTTTCTTAAAGATGCAAGAAATGTGCATCTTACACCTGCACACGTGTGATAGTTGTAGTGTCACGCATGGCCTTGTGACATAACTGGGGTTGGTATATAAGTGCTTCCCGTAATAGCTCGTTGGTCTTCTTTCAACTCTTTATTCCATCTCATATAGAAATTTCAGGTAGTCTTCACGTGTTACCCTCCCTTGTGTTAGGCGACATTGCACTTCACATATTTTTAACCAAATCCTATTGAAATAAAAAGATGGGTACAACACTCAACTTTCATACTCCACACTCCAAAATTACTTTTTGTGACATTTTGTGAAGGCCTTTTGGGACACTTTAGAGACCATAAATGACACTTGTGGAGTACTAGAGAATAAAGTGGAGTGCTAATAGAAAGATTTCACACATGTATTAGATGCTGCAAAATTCATACTCGTTGCGTGCCAAATTAAAAGTCCACTGTTCTATTTTGGATTGTCCCAAATTAAGAGCTCACTTTCTCTTTTTGGACATAATCAACAAACCAAATTTTACGATAGTGAACAAGGGTTGATCTTGAGCATTGATTGACTGTTTCCTTAATCTATGCAAAAAACAAATATGGATTCTTAATTTGGGTCGGATGTAGTATTATTATACTAGGATTGGGACTCAAATATGCTGTATTTGGATTTTTGACCAATAGACATATTTGGGATATAGAAAGACCACATAAAATGAATTGGAAACATAAGGAGTTGATTCAAAGTATAATCTAGCCCAAAATTTAGAAAATTTCAAGACACCTCTAAGGCATAGCAAAAACATGGATTAATTTTTCAGCAGTGTTGTAAATTGATATAAATATACATACTCACTCCATATGCTTCAAGATATATATCATAATATGTATTATACTAAAATAGATGCAATCAATAGCCCTTTTTCTGAAGGGAACTTAATTTTGTGGATTTGAATTTCCAACAGTCCCTCGCATTCCAGTGCATCAAAAGTTCTTTATTTCGACGTCCATCCTGATCTTGTGATAATATTTTTATGTTATACTTATTAAATATTTTATTCCTTGTTTAATTGGATTTTACATTGGACATTACGATGAAAAATAATAGGTGATTGAGCATATGGAGGAAGAACAAGCATGTTTGTTTGGTGATGTTGTGCTAAGTTCTTTTTGTCCGAGGATTCTTATTGTTTCAACCCCAAATTACGAGTACAACGTAATACTCCAGAAATCCACTCTGCAAAGCCCAGATGAGGATTCTGACGAGAAGAACCATATGCAGTCTTGTAAATTTCGCAACCATGACCACAAATTTGAGTGGACCCGTGAACAGTTTAATCGCTGGGCATCTGATTTATCCCAAAGGCACAAATACAGTGTTGAATTCAGTGGTGTTGGTGGAGTTGCTGATGTGGAACCAGGATTTGCGTCCCAGATTGCTGTCTTTAGGAGGGGTGATGATTGCTTAAAGAAAGTAGATCCAGCCCACCATTACGAAGTTATATGGGAGTGGAGTGGCAGTAACATGTCAACACCTGCTCTCTGAAAACACTGATTTAATATATAGTTACCATGCTATATTTAGCAACGAATGTATATTTTGATTATTTAATTGTGGTGGTTAAGCACTATTAGAACATCTTATTTTGAGCATGGAAAAGGCTGTCATGAAGTATTTAATACTTATGCCGCCTTCTTAGAGCCATCTGCAGACCTTCTAGCGAAATGCTAACATTGGCATTTTGTGGGGTTGTCATTGTAGGTGGTGCCTTCTCTATTATCGTCGTGACTACAGTCTCTCCTTGTGATTAATTTGGTGATCAGAAAAATCACTTGATGCAAAACTCGTCAAAGAGAAGATTATATGTGTTGCTCGAAAATGGACTATTAACAAAAAAAGATTTGATAAACAAATAATACATTACCACCGAATGTAAGCATTTATTTGTAATCTCATAAGTGATTCTATATGTCAGATAAACATAAGTCAGGAAATCTTCACTGGTGTCGCTATGTGCTGATGAATATATGATGCGGCGGTGGTAAACATAAATATATAAGTTGAGTCTCTCTATATAAAGAATGTCTATATATGTAATGAGTGTCTATTTATTTTATCTTTTACAAAATATGTAAATAGATGGGTGGCGGTGGCAATTTTTGGGTCCAGTTTTTTTTTTTGAATTTCTGATTCTTTTAAAATTAGATTCGTCACCCCCTTCACCCCAACCCACTACACAAATTTTGGAATGGCTTGATAAGACCTTTTTTCCACCGGTAGAATTCGTTTGTGTACCTCTCCCTTTTATGATTGCTTCTTTACGATGGTTTGTTCCCTTTCGCCTTTTTTTGGGAGAGAAGTAAAATATCAGGTGAAACCAAATTTGAAGAAGAGAATCCAAGAAACTTATAGCCTCTCCTACCCATACAAACATTGATTTTACATCTGATGGGCAATACTAGTCCCAAACGCCTAACAAACGATACCTTTCGACTGATACATCTAGACCAGACAAATATAAAATCTTCCAGCAAGTAACCAGAGGGGAGAAGTCTTCATTACCTGATTGAATTGCTCAGATAACAATGAGCGCATCCCCTTCAAAGTGTGCCTCAAGGACTGCTTCTGAGCCTCGGCAAAATTCGCAAGGAAAATCTGGAAGGATTTCGTCATATGCTGAACCTCAGACCCCACCTGGTTCATGTTCAATATGTTGCGGTTACGCCATAATTTCCACGCATGCGCTGCAAAGAGAAAAAAAACATGCTTTATCCATCTCTTCGTGACATTCTTGTAGCAATTTACGAACAGTTTTAGCCAGCACAACAGCCCTGGAAAATGATATATTACAGCTTGTCAACATTTGCCTCCCTACTTCCCAATCTCGAATCATGTATTTTTTTATTCAAGATGATTCTTACACTCCACACACCGATGATTAACCTCTATATTCCTTCGGTCCAAATTATCGTTTATGGGGAGAGAGTTTGTCCACATCCGTCAAAAGAATATTTTTATCTAGTTTAGGACTATATATTTCCAAATAAAGCTGCATTCTTCTTGCCCTGCTGAAGCATGCCCTTGATCATCCTTTAAGATATTTGATTCTCTAATAAGGTGGTAGGCACTTTTGGTAGTGAATTTGTCGTTAAAAATTAAAGTGTTTGAAGTGAACTTCACGTCAATGGCTAAAAGAAACAAACAAACCCTAACTTTTAGAGAGAGACTCAAAAGATGTCTTATATTCAAGAATGAAAAGTTCTCTACAATTGGGAATACAATGAGTATTAATATGCGTTGAATTACTTGCAAATCAAGTAATTAGCTCAAATGAAATGGTCAACTAAGAATCAAAGAATGCCTCATTAGTCCCAAACATTCTTGGGAGCTAATTAAGGAGAGAAAATGCCTAGAAAAGAACTAAAGTAGAAAATATAAAAAATGAAAACAACGGATTCCTATCAGTGTCACATCAGTTTATCCTCAGGATGGAATGGCATGGTTGCTTCATGAGAGAGGAACATAGCTTTTGAAGAGAAATTTTCCATTAATGCAAATCGGGGTCTATAAGATCTCTCACTTTTGTACCTAGGTCAAATTTCCCAAGGGGGGTTACTACACTACACCAAAAACAGGAATCTGGCACGGTTTAAAACTGTGCCAGATCAAATCTGGCACGGTTTTGAACTGTGCCAGAATCAGGTGTTCCAAAATGGCCATTTTTTTCTGGCACGGCTCAAAAGTGTGCCAAATTTGGCCAAACAGGAACACTTCTGGCACACTTTTAAACCGTGCCAGAATTTAATATTTCTGGCACACTTTTGGCACAGTTTTTAACTGTGCCAGATTCAGCACAGTTTAAACAAATTTGGCACAGTTCAAAATCGTGCCAAAATATGATACACTTTTGCCACGGTTTTGAACTGTGCCAAATTTTTTTATAAAAAGAAAAAAAAAATAATTATTTAAAAACACAAAAATTCACAAATTAAAAATATTGCACGTTGATAAACTAATGTACATACAAACTTCAAAATATTACAAGTCTTTAATAGTTCACAGACAAAAAAAAAAAATTGGACAGAGTTTCCTCTATTTTTTAGACATTCCTGCTAATACAAAACCTGCCTAACATAAAGCCCGCACGGCCACAAAATATAACAATTAACTTACAAAAGCCCGCACGGCCATAAAAGTTAACAATAAAACTACAAAAGCTCGCACGGCCATAACACAAAAAAATGGAATCATGAATAAACCCCTTATTGTAAACCATTGAGTTCTCTGTGTTCCATATGAATAAATGCCAACGATAAACTGTTATCCTGCAAAAAAAATAGGACACAAAAAAGATACGATATTAGTAACCCAATAATTTACAAAAAAAAATTACTCAAACTAAAAAATTACATATATGAGTGAAAATTATCGTCATATTCACAAACCGGGAGACCCGGGACTACGCGATCAGTTCCTACAAGTTATATTGGTCCCGTGCGAGGTGTTCGTGCCTCTTACGGGGTCGTTTGGGCGCTGGTTTGGGTTTTCACCATTTAACGGCTTGTTTTTAAGTTTAAGTGTTGACTTTTGCAAATTATCATCATATTCACAAACCGGGAGATCCGGGACTACGCGGTCAGTTCCTACAATTTACATTGGTCCCGTACGAGGTGTTCGTGCCTCTTACGGGGTCGTTTGGGGCTTAGTTTGGGTTTTCACCCTTTAACGGCGTGTTTTTAAAAGTGTTGATTTTTGCAAATTATCGTCATATTCACAAAACGGGAGACCCGGGACTACGCGATCAGTTCCTACAAGTTACATTAGTCCCGTGTGAGATGTTCGTGCCTCTTACGGGGTCATTGGGTTTTCACCCTTTAACGGCTTGTTTTTAAGTTTAAGTGTTGATCTTTGCAAATTATCATCATATTCACAAATCGAGAGACCCGGGACGATGCGGTCAGTTCCTACAAGTTATATTGATCTCGTGCGAGGTGTTCGTGCCTCCTACAGGGTCGTTTGGGGGCTGGTTTGGGTTTTCACCCTTTAACGGCTTATTTTTTAAGTTTAAATGTTGATTTTTGCAAATTATCATCATATTCACAAACCGGGAGACCCCGGACTACGCGGTCAGTTCTTACAAATTATTGGTCCCGTGCGAGGTGTTCGTGCCTCCTACGAGGTCGTTTAGGGTCTCATTTGAGTTTTCACCCTTTAATGGCTTGTTTTTAAAAGTGTTGATTTTTGCAAATTATCTCATATTCACGAACCGGGAGACTCGGGACTACGCGATCAGTTCCTACAAGTTACATTGGTCCCGTGCGAGGTGTCCATGCCTCCTACGGGGTCGTTTGGGCGCTGGTTTGGATTTTCACCCTTTAACGGCTTGTTTTTGAGTTTAAGTGTTGATTTTTGCAAATTATCGTCAGATTCACAAACCGGGAGACCCGGGACTACGCGGTCAGTTCCTACAAGTTATATTGGTCCCGTGCGAGGTGTTCGTGCCTCCTACGGGGTCGTTTGGGGGCTATTTTGGGTTTTCACCCTTTAACGACTTGTTTTTAAAAGTGTTGATTTTTACAAATTATTGTCATATTCACAAACCGGGAGACCCGGGACTACGCGGTCAGTTCCTACAAGTTATATTGATCCCGTGCGAGGTGTTCGTGCCACCCGCGGGGTCGTTTGGGGGTTGGTTTGGATTTTAACCCTTTAACGACTTGTTTTTAAGTCTAAGTGTTGATTTTTGCAAATTATCGTCAAATTCACAAGCCGGGAGACTTGAGACTACGCGGTCAGTTCCTACAAATTACATTGGTCCCGTGCGAGGTGTTCGTGCCTCCTCCGGGGTCGTTTGGGGGCTGGTTTGGATTTTTCACCTTTTAACGGCTTGTTTTTAAGTTTAAGTGTTGATTTTTGCAAATTATCGTCAGATTCACAAATCGGGAGACCCGGGACTACGCGATCAGTTCCTACAAATTACATTGGTCCCGTGCGAGGTGTCCGTGCCTCCTACGGGGTCATTTGGGGGCTGGTTTGGGTTTTCGCCCTTTAACGGCTTGTTTTTAAAAGTATTGATTTTTGCAAATTATCATCATATTCACAAATCAGGAGGCCCGGGACTACGCGGTTAGTTCCTACAAGTTATATTGGTCCCGTGCAAGGTGTTCGTGCCACCTGCGGGGTCGTTTGGGGGCTGGTTAGGGTTTTCACCCTTTAACGGCTTGTTTTTAAGTTTAAGTGTTGATTTTTGGAAATTATCGTCAAATTCACAAACCGGGAGACCCGGATTACGCGGTCAGTTCCTACAAGTTACATTGGTCCCGTGCGAGGTGTTCGTGCCTCCTACGGGGTCGTTTGGGGGAGAGTTTGGGTTTTCACCCTTTAACGGCTTGTTTTCAAGTCTAAGTGTTGATTTTTGCAAATTATCGTCATATTCACAAACCGGAAGACCCGGGACTACGCGGTCAGTTCCTACAAGTTACATTGGTCTCGTGAGAGGTGTTAGTCCCTTCTACGGGACCGTTTGGGGTTTTGGGAAGTACCATAACAGACGGCCCAAATAAGAGAAAAGCTGGGAAGTACCATATCCATATTTTTCAATTGATAAAAGTTAACTTAAATAATGAAATATGCAAGTCTTGTATGAAATCCCCTTAACTATTTTCAATGGGTATATATATATATATATATATGTTTGCATAATAAGAATTTTTTGTCGCTAAAAAATCCCCTAATAAGTATTTGCAACAAAATGCATAGCTATTTTGCATTAAATATAATTCAGGGAGTAAAATCAGATTTTGTTAATTCATTTTTCCTCAAATAATGTTTTCAATGAGAGAGAGAGGAGGAACCCACCTTCAAGCGGCGCTGATCTTGCACAACTTGTTTGGCTCGGGCCCTAATTTCGTCCGGATTGATCTTTGATTGGGGACGCACCAAAAAGTCCATGGGCGTTGCTTTTGGCCTTGAGGCATGTTGCCTAGAAGATGACTGTCCCGATTTTGGTTCCCTGCATTTGTCCTTGGTCAAATTAAACCTGAAATAAATGCATATGGACTATAATATTAACTCCCTACCTAATCTGCATTAGTATCTTACTGTTAAAACATAGACAAATCAAGATCATCATCTCTGGACTGCATTCCCACAGCCTTGTTTATTGGTTGACTCTGCATCATTGAAATTCAATTAGAAAAATATAAGAACATCCACAATTTGGGGGCTGTTGGGAGTCATTTCATATATCTATAGAAGCCAAAAATAAAAAAGGTTCATATTACCCATTTGTCAACCAAATCCTTAGCAAGTTTTTTATTGGATGTGGTCTCCTCATCATACTTTGACAAAAACATAATGACCTGATCAAAACAACAGAAGTTACTAAGAGAAAAATAAATAAATAAAGTTAATATCATTTTGTGACTTCATAGGGAGAGGCCTGACCTTCCCTAGACCACTCTTCTTCAGCTGCTCCCTTATATCATAATGCTCTAAATCAATTGGAAACTGCAACATAAAAGTAAAATTTTGGGTTCATATGATTGTTAATTAGAAGAAAGAAGAATTACTTTATGTGAATGAATAAGGTGACATGAAGACATGTATATACATCAGTCAATATCTTCAAAATTGCTGCACAGATGTTAATGTTTGGTAAGCTTCCATCTGGAAGGGGTTCAAGCCAAGTCTTGAGGAGAGTTAATACTCCATGGTCAAAGAATTCTTGTTGTTGTTTCCTGTACCAAGAGCAATTAAAATCGAGAAGAATAATAAGAGTTAATGCTTGAAGATAGAAATGATGTATAGCCAACTCACTTTGAGAGGACATCTGAAAGAAGAGGCATCTTTTTGAGTTTATTTATAGCAGATTTGGATTGACTATTCAGTTCTGCATCTTCTTCTGCTACAACTTCAAGCTCAGCCATCACATTTTCAACTAGCAATGCTATTTTCGCAGCACTTTTCTCAGTTTTTTTTCTTTCCCATCTTGAAGAGGTCTTTAATTTCATCATCTTCTTCACCATCCTATACCTACCAAAACTGTAATGTATATTGATATATAAGATGCAGCCCATTGGAGAATAGAAACTTTTGGATACACAGTCTAGATACTTTATCAAAATCACATATACCTATAACCTACTCTGAAAGTATTTGCACTGCATCCTAATAGATAAACCTATATGGCCTTATTTCAATAATGTTTCTCCAAGGACCAACTTGTGAAAGACTAAATATATCCTTCTTTGACACTGTATTTAAAGATCTAAATATAACCTTTCAACAAGATAACAAAGCTCAACCTCCAAGATATTTTAAAGCAACAATAGTACTATATTTAATGTTATCTGATTGTGCATTAAGAAAAACATGGCTTAAAAATCGATGAAATCCTAACCTGAGGAGCATCACCAGGAGACTCTGGTTCGTTGTCACTTCCATATCGATTAGCAGGATCCACACCAGTGTCATCTATGAAGTTATCGTCATCCATCATTCTCGCAATAGTAAAACAGAATATAGACAACCAATCAAGTACCAATAACTTACATCACTTTAATCATATTGTTTGGCGGACCACAAATTTTCCGGCATTCATTGATTTCTGTAAAGAAAAACAGAAGGTACAATGGTTACTGATTTCCATCATAAGGTAAAGTTGGTAATTTCCAACTCAAAAAAACCATACACTAATAATCCATGTAGACGTTTTCATCACCATAATATCAAATGCATTGAAATACATAAAACCGAATATCTGATTTATCTCTATATTTGAAGAAAAGTAAACCAATTTTTGCGTAATGAAGCATCAAGTGCGGGTATAAATAGGGGTGCTAATATGAGTGATCTTGATGTGAATTTGGGTGCGGAAGCGTAAAAAAATAAGCATGTTGATTTCATACCATTTCTTACCAACACAATGTTGCCAATGAACATGAAAAATCTGACTCAAAACATCCTGTAGAAGCAGCTTGTTACTAGAGACGACCAGTTCTCTTGGTGGAGCATCGCGACAATTACAATTGCCTCTAAATGTCTGCCAAGACGGTATCAACTCCATAATATGATCACTAACACAAAGAAGCCATTCCATTTCTCTTCGCCACATTGATTTCTTTTCGTGAGCTAGAGGTTCTCCAAGCAACAATTTTGCAAATCTTTCCTTCATCATCTCAATATCTATTTAAAAATGATGAAACATACAGGTAAGTAAATGTATACTCTCATAAAACTAAAGATTATCCAATTAATACCTGATAGAGATGACCCTTGTTTCTGTAACTTCCTATCATCCAAATGGTGTTTCTCTAAATCTTCAGAAACATCAGAGCTTGAACAATGTGGAACCTCAGTCTTTTGAATAGGCCAACCAATTGAAGGAAGATAAGAGGAGTCCTCAGAGCTACTACACAATCTAGTAGTGCACCCTCCACGATGTAACAAATGGCTTTGCTATGTCATGCCTCATGTACACAAATGGCTTTCGTGTATATGGATAACACAGTTTGTCAGTAATCAGTAGCAGTTAACAAATATCGTCCTAATGGATGAGTGCCCAACCAAGCCTAGCGAGGAGGACCTAAACTTTCCACCACCTGTGAGACCTCTACACCAGCATCCAGCCCCTCATCCTCCACATGTAGCCCTTTATAATGCTGAGGATGATGAGCTTGACCTATTTGGGAGATCCGAAGGGGATAACCACCTTATGTATGTGATAATTAATACCCAAAACACAAAAGAACAACCTTGCAAACCAAAAACAAACTAATATAGAATATATAAATTATATTTTCTAGGTAACTATCTTTAATAGAGTAAACAATAATAAGTGGCAAAAACCAATTTGAACACAGAGTAAGAATTATACTGCAGTGAGAATACAACCTATAGAATTTAAATTGAGAGGGGTTATGATATGTGCGGTTTATGCTCGTACATTCAATCTTGATCAAGCACCTTACTCCATTCTTTACTTAATAATTTTTAAGTAGGATTTAACTAGCCCCGATTCTATCTCAACAACGAACCCTACATAATCTGACCAGAAGATTGTAAAATCATTCTTAACTGGATTGGAGTATTTTAAATCAAGTAAACCTTTTAGCACTTAAAAATGATTAAAAAATTCGAATAAAAATAGAACTTAACTTGATTGGAGTATTGAACACTACAAAACCAACTTGTCGCTAAGGGATTTCATCAACACAATAGCTACAATAGCACCTTCATCTCCATCTTTAAGCCGATAACAATGTGCACCATGATATCCACTTCAAAATGAGATGAATCAATTTCAATACAATTTCCAGCAAATACTCGGGCAAAATAAACTATGTCAAGTGAAAAGTTACATAATAGGTATAAAAGGGCATGGGTGAACAATCCAAAGAGCCATTGAGATTCCAAATGATAGACATAATGATGAGTGAGTACTTTGTGCAACCATATCAACAGGGATCCTCAATAACCTAATTGGCCACCAAAGATGCATCTAAAATATCTCTACCACTTTTATAAGTGCTCTGAGTGGGAGAGATGGTTTCACTAAGCACCACTCTCAACCTCGTCAAAAGGACCTTGATTATAAAGAGAGGCACCCAATTTGAATAAATGAGGTTTACTATTACATGGTTTGATTTTAACTAAAATGAAAATTAAATTAACTTCACCTTCGTAGACAAATTTCATCGAGCCCATGGTCGTCAATGTTCTCAATACTATCATGCCCTTCACCGTGTGAAAAATCGCAATTGATCGCACTCCACCTCCATTGCTTTCAACCTAACAAACAGGAAATTGTGTTATATTATGTAAAACAAATCTGTATATACACAGTGATGAGGAGAATGAATATTTGGTGTGTACATGAATCCATAACGATCAAATGACACAATATAGTGAATACACATCAATTGCGTTATACTTAGTATATTTAATATGTCAATTGCTTAGTGAATACACATAATTTAAATCACAAAAATGATCTTGAAGTCAGATGAAGTATCTGCATTGAATTCAAATGTACTTGAAGAACATATGGAAGAAGTTAAATCGCAGATTTTACCCAAATCAACATACTAAGAAATTGAGATGTGTATGACTTGGAGAGTCGAATGTGTCAATAGCTACGAATATATATTATTTTTCTATAACATGAAACCATTTTGCTTTGTCATGTTATGAGGGTTGTACCTCATACTTAGATCCAATCTTAATCAAGGAGATAAATTAAATTTTCATCAGGTGATGAACTAAATGAAAGTATAAAAATTAAAATATCTAAACCTCGTCATTTGCATGTAGGTTTTACTTAATATGACTATTCTCAAAGAAATCAAATAATAAGTTCACAATACACAGAAAAGGCCTCATTGGATTTACCTAACCATGTGAAGTTCTCAATGTATAAAATGTCACAACTTACAAATCCGAACTCCAACTTACATAGCATAAAATATGTATAGTGCAAACGAAATTCAAACTCAACCTTACGGAATATATAGAGTATACCTTGGGGGATTTGAAGACTTAACTATTTAAACAACTAACGATTCTCGCAAAACAAATAGAATCACATAAAGTCCAAAAATAGATTTAAACACTATAAAAAAATAAAAAAATTAACTCAAAACTATATGTTTAGCTAAACAAAAATAAACGCAAAATACCTAAAGATTTGGGACAGCTTGCTTGAAACGGTATCGTTCGACAATTCTTCAAATTACTCCAACTTCAACTGTCATCCCCAATTAGAGAAAACCCCATAAAAACGAAATTGAAATCTCCGACTCACATCATAAAATCCAAAACAAAACAGAGAGTATACTTAGGGTAAATCCAAGAGTGGGATCTACAAAACAAACCACATATATCATATTTGGGTTTCAAAAACCCTTATTTGAACAATGATTATGAGCTGGAAAAAAATTGAGATATATAGAGAGAGACAGAGAGACCTAATAGCCTAAAATAAAATTACAAAAAGGCCATGAATCTCACCATCCTAACCAATGGACCTCCTACGAAATCCCAACAGACGTACAATTGTCCTGTGTACTTTGACGACATGAATCTCACCCAGTGTGGTTTGCTTGCTCCAAGGTTGTTGTCGTCGAGAGTGGAAGAAAAGATGGGATGAGGATGAAAGGGTGAGAGGGTGAGTGGGAAAATGAGAGCGGGAAAGAGCGAGGGAGATACAACAAGTTAGTATAATGATTTTTTTTAGGGCATTTTATATTTTATCAAGTGTACTCAATTTTGGCACACTTTAAAACAGTGCCAAATTTTGGCACAGTTTTAAAGTGTGCCAGATTGTCATTAAACCGTGCCAAAATTTGGCACAGTTTTAAACTGTGCCAGATTTTTAATATCAGGGTGTGCCAAATTACTGTTTTTGGTGTAGTGCTATCTTGAAAAAAATAGGCGTGAAAATCCACTTATCTTTCCAACACACGGATGCTGGTTCCATACCTATACGCCATCGGGGGCCCATATCCAGAATTCGTCGAGTTTGCCAAATGCTTCTCCAAATATATGATGGGTCAGGGTTACTTATGTATTTAGCTTTTAGAATTATGCTCATCAATGAATTGGGATTTTTCACTGTGCTAAACTTTTTTTTGATTTATTTCATTCTTCCCGATTTTCGACTGTTGCAGAAAATACTAATTTCTGTTAAAAATAGTGCGAACATTTGTATGCCAAAAAAATCATTTTTCCCGAAAGCCCAATTTTCGAACCCATCAGGTCAAAACACAACACTAGTTGTTTCAAATTGATTAAAGGGGGTGGACTGTGACTGTATATTCGAAGAAGTTCAAATAGCTTTTGGTGTACTAATATAACTTTTACGCTACAAGTTCTCTTTCAATGAAGACATTCGTTGAGATATATGATATATCAAACAATCCATATTCCTTTAGATTTAATACATCATATAGATGTTAATCAAGACTGTTTTGTTATCATAAAATCAGACATAAACCATAATGTTACATTATGTTTAAAAACAATTTTGTCACGATTCTAGGATGTTCTTAGAATTAATTGTTCTATATAACTATGATCGAAAAACCAACATTTGTCCATTGGAGTTGATTGAAAAAACGTGACTTGAATGATCCTAATAATTGCTCCTTAGAATCCCTTTGAGAACAACCCAAAACTATTTTCTTATGTGCCCAAATTTTCATGAGAAAATATTAATAAAGAGAATTTTGAATTTTCTCTCTCACCTAAAAAATAGTGTGTTATGAGATAACCCTAGATGGTGAAGGGCTCCTCTATTTATAAGGGGAAAGGGTCAAAAATCCTAGTCAAGGTAGAACTCTATTTAAAGTCTCCCACTAATCCCACTAACCATCAAGTGGCTAAAAGACAGGAACAACCCAATCGTTTAATATTTGCATTTATCACGTGCCTCATTAATTATTCGTTATTTATTAAGATCACATAAATGGAAAATTCATAATCTCGAAATTTAATATATTTGAAATTAAAAAATAATTTCGGACTTTAATTATTAATTTCCAACAGTCTTCCACTTGGTCTTAATAATCCTTATACTTAGATTAGGTATCATAAGGTGCACAATAACTGATAAATATAGTTTTCTAAATCAAACGATTCACGAATGCGAGTCATGGCGGTTACCGCTATTCAAGAAAATGGTTCCTTCCATGTACCACAACATCAATGTTTCATTCAATTAAGCCTTAATATTGTTTATCATAATGGTCTCATAAAGTCCTTCTGAATAAATGACTATTTTTATAAAACAATAAGTCATAATCATGTGCGTGCATTCACAAAAGATAGAAATAATAGAAATCAGAAACACTTTCATTGAATTCAAGTAATAGTGGTAGCAATCATAATCTAACTAATCGAGACCCATCTCTTTGACATGTTCCATAAACGTCTTTGGAGATAGTCCTTTCGTAAGAGGATCTATTATATTATCACTCGTACTAATGTGATCAATTGACACTTTTTGTTTATGAACCTCTTCTTTCACTGATAGGTATTTCATCTCAATATGCTTAGCTACTTTAATATACCTATCGTTCTTTGAGAAGCAGACTGCTACGACATTATCACAATAAATCTTCAACGACTTAGATATTGAACCCATACTTAGAATTGTAGCTTCGAAGCAATGAAAGTGTTTCACAACCACAATCCATGAATTTAAATAAAGTTTCACAGCCACAATCCATGAATTGTAGCTTCGAAGCAAGCTACGTATTCAGCCTCCATAGTAGACGATGCAATGATGCTTTGCTTAACACTTTTCCATGAAACGACTCCTCCAGCCAGAAGGAAAATATAACTAGAAGTGCTCTTCCTACTGTCAAGGCATTCCCCAAAATCTGAGTCTGAATAACCAATCACCTCAAGGTGATCAGTCTTCCTATATGTGAACATGTAATCCTTGGTCCATTGCAGGTACCTCAGCACTTTCTTGACAGCTTTCCAATGGTAAATCCACGGATTGCTTTGATATCTTCCTAGCATGCTAATGGAAAAACTGATGTCCGATCTAGTGCAGACTTGTGCATACAACAAGCTCCTTACGAGCGAAGCATAAAGCATGCCTTTCATGTGCTCCCTTTCTAAATCACTTATGGGGCATTCACTTAAGCCGAACTCATCCTCTTTCTGAAGTGGAACATTAACGGAATTGCAACTTTGCATGCGGAATCTTTCTAAAACTTTGCTAATGTAAGATTTCTGAGATAATCCCAACGTTCTTAGTGATCTATCCCGAGATATTTCTATCCCGATCACGAAAGGATGCCTCACCTAAATCTTTCATTTCAAACTTTTCAGAAAGGTATTTCTTGGTTTCACGTAATAAACCAAGATCACTGCTGGTGATAAGAAAGTCGTCAACATATAGTACTAAAAACACAAACTTGCTCCCACTGATCTTCAGGTATATACACCGATCAACAGTGTTTTTCTTAAACCCAAAGGATGTAATGGTATCGTGGAACTTAATGTACCATTGGCGAGAAGATTGCTTTAGACCATATATCAACTTCTTTAACATACATACCATGTTTTCCTTTCCTTCCTTTATGAAGCCTTGTGGCTGTGCCATGTAGACTTCTTCTACTAAACTCCCATTTAGAATAGCTATCTTCACATCCATTTGGTGCAACTCTGAATCATAATGAGCCATCAAAGCTAATATGATTCTTAATGAGTTATTATTTGAAACTGGAGAGAAGGTCTCATTATAATCAATGCCTTCTCGTTGATTAAAACCTTTAGTAACAAGTCTAGCTTTATGTCGTTCGATATTGCCTTTCGAGTAAAGTTTGGTCTTAAAGATCCACTTGCACCCAACTCGTTTTTATCCTTTTGGCAATTTGACTAACTCCCAAACTTTGTTGCCATTCATAGATTTTATTTCTTCATTCATGACATTAATCCATTTATCAGAATCATCACTATTTACAACTTTTTCATAAGAAACTAAATCATTAATATTCCCCATGTTAAATTCAGCCTCCTGAAGATATACCACATAATCATTCGAAATTGTCGTTCTCATTTCCATTTGAGATCTTCTTAATGGAACTTCATGTGGTGCTTTAACAAGTTCATGGGTTATAGTCTCATTATGTGGTTGTTCAGTTGGTTGATCATTCACTTGTTGTTCATTGTTATTGATTGGGTCAATCACCGACTCAATAACTACATTAGGAACAACATGTATGTTATGAACTCGGGGTATAGGAATTTGTACCCTAACTTCTTGAATGACTACCTCCCTTTCTTTCATACTCCCATTGACTTCACCTTCTTCAATTTCTATAATTTTAGTAATATGATTAGGACAGTAGAATTATATCTCTTCGACTTTTTTGGATACCCAATGAAATGACAAGATAATGTCCTAGGATCCAATTTATTTTCATGAGGGTTATAAATTCTAGCTCTATCTAGGAAACCCCACAAACGTAAATACCTTAAATTGGGTTTCCATCATTTTCGAAGTTCAAAAGGGTTTTTTGAAATTGACTTACTAGGAATCCAAGTTAAGATGTGTACAACGGTCATTAAGGCACGTGTCCAAAAAAATGTAGGCAATTGAGTTCTACTTATCATACTTCTAACCATTTCTATAAGGGTACGATTACGCCTTTCAGCTAAAATATTCTGCCTAGGTGATCCTGTCATAGTGTATTGGTCCCAAATACCTAATTTTTCACGAAGTTTAGCAAATGGGCTAGGGCGTTGCCCCGACTCATCATATCTACCATAATATTCACCACTCCTATTAGACCTAATAATTTTCACCCATTTTACTGGTTGTTTCTCAACTTCATTTATGTATATTTCAATAACATTTACAGACTGAAATTTATCATGCAACAAGTACAAAATGCAATAACATGAAAGATCATCTATAAAAGTGATGAAATATTTCTCCACCAATGGAAGGAATATCAAAAGGTCCAACATATATCTGTAATTATTATTTCAAGTAGCTGTGTACTTTTTGTGGCTCATTTCTTTGTATGTTTGGTATGTTTCCCTTTAATACAGTCCACACATACATCATAATTGGACCACTCCAGGTTATGGAGTATTATATCTTTAATAAATCTTTCAATTCTTGGCCTGGATATGTTCCTCAATCTTTTATGCCACAAATAAGTAGATTTTTCATCATTAAGTGTACGTTTCGTACCAACATTTGGATGTAGGGTTACAAGGGTTTCAGAAAAATTCTTTTCAAAATTCAATTGATATAAACCATCCAATAAAAATCCAGAACCAACATTGATAGAATTTTTAATTAAACCAAAATCATTATCCTTAAATTCAATCACAAAACCGTCTAAAGCAAGTTTGGAAACAAAAATCAAATTCCTAGAAACTGAGGGAACCTAAAAAGTCTCTTGCAAATCTAAAATAAATCCAGAACTTAAAATCAGGCGAAAGACGCCAATAGCTTCTATTTTAGCCTTCGCTTTATTGCCCATATAGAGAAAATGATCATTTGGATTTGTTTTGTGGATCGAAGTGAAGCCCTGCATCGAATTAGAAACATGACACATAGAACCAGAATCAATCCACCAATGAACATTAATAAGGTTTGATTCGAAATAAACACAAATAAAATGCTTACCCCTTTTCTCGAACGAGGCATTTTATTTATGACAATCCTTCTGGAAATGGCCCTTCTTTTTACAGAAGTGACACTTGCCGTTCTTCTCTTTCTTCACAACAGATGATGGTTCACCTTGATGAGACGGCCCATGACCTTTCTTAATGCCCTTTCCAGTCTTCTTCTTAAAACTAACTCCTTTGACTGTGAGATTCGCCACCTGTCCTTTAGTCACATGGCCATTCTGTTGCTTGAGTCTGCCTTCCTCCTGTACTAACATGCTTTGCAAATCATTTACATTCCACTTATCTTTAATAGTATTGTAATTGATTTAAAAAGGCCCATAATCGGGAGGTAGGGAGTTTAGGATGAATTGGACAAGAAAAGACTTGTCCACTGTCATGCCCAAAACTCTAAGTCTAGTAGTCAGATTGGTCATCTCTATAATGTGCTCGTTCATGGTTCGAGTACCATCGAACCTCATAGTGGTCAGGTCAACCATCAATTTTTCAGCAAGGGATTTATCAGCAGTGCGAAAACGTTCCTTAATGTTGTTCAAATACTCTTTCGCTTTCGTAGTTTCAGGTAGAGAGGTCTTAATGTTAGCAGCAACACACATTCACATAAACATAAGGGCCGACATGTTGGATCGAGACCATGCTTCATGGACAACAATTTCATCCTCACTACTAGTATCAGTAATAGCAACGGGTTCATCACACATAATTGCCATGTTCAGGTTAAGAACCCCTAGGCTGAACTCAATTTTCTCATTCCATTCAAAAAAACTAGTTCTGTCAAATTTGGAATATGACTGAGCATGCAAATACAGGTTAAGGGGAACTGCAAATTAATAACAATGTTCACAAATTAAATTTTACACACAACAATAATTGCAACGGTCGAATATTGAATTGTTGACTAAATAATATTTTTGGCAGATTTCTTAAATAGCCCAAATATCACAGAATCTGTATTAGTCATCACATAATATTCAGATTATAAAGATATACTACCCTTTAATTTTGGCATCTAGTCACATAATATTCATTTATCATGGTCCCATAATTTTGGCATATATGTTTGTTGCCTAAACATTTTATACCATGATAAACGGATTAAATGTCAACTATTCAATTTTTACAAAATAGTTTTAATGCTGTTTAATCTAGATATTAGCATGTGTTGCGCCTCAATCCAATTTTATAACGAACATTAGAATAAACCTTAATGATGTAAGTGTAATATTCGTACATATAGTCTCAGCCCCTGCGGCAAAAAAAATTTATACCCCAAAATCTGTTTTGCTTCAAATCACAGTTTTCATTCAATTAATCTTAAAAATAGATTCGTTTTCTTATCAATATTAATATAAGTGTTTTTCAGAATATAAATAGACTTGAAACATATGAATCATGCGTAAGACATATTATGGCTTCTAATAACACGAGAAATGATTTATAATAATGGGACAGTAATCATAAAATTAAGGATTGTTTTCTGCAATTTCGTACTTAATTCTACACAGATATGAGGATCAAATATTTCGAAATACTAATTTGTGCGACAGTCCTACACGAGTTCTAAAGGTTGTCATACGTGAGTTTATGATTTCCACCAGATTTTCAAAAAATTCCAGAATTTGAGATCAATACCGTTATAAGAAAATTTTGTTTATGGACAACATGAGATAATAAACTGAACGCTGTGATACCAATAGTTAATCAAGACTGTTTTGTTATCCAGTGGAGGATCCAAGATTACAGTCCAACCGGGGCGAAATCGATTCAAAATTACATATGCGAAAGTTTCGAGTGTTACTGGGGTTCGGGGGCGGGAGCCCCCGAGGTGATTTTTTTTTGGTTATTTATAGTTTTAAACAAATTATAGCTTTATTATGCTCAAACAATTACTCTCAATCATTATTAATAATATCTAATTATTTTCTCCATGATTTTCTATTTAAAAAATACCACATATTTTCGACTACATATATCACCACATATTTAAATTGAACATTGAACAACTTCGAATTAAACTACACATACATACAAAAAATTAAATTAAACAACTCCACATATAAAAAACTAAACTACCTGTGGTGACAATTATTATGCAACACAAATAATTACAAGAGAGGCAATTACCAAGGAAGAACAAGGAATGTAAAATGACAATCACACAACAAAGGATGTACGTGGTTCAGCAAAGATGTGCCTACGTCCGCGGTGGTGCAGTCGGTATTATTTCTATATACTCCGGAGAGTGGTTACAGAGAATACAACTTGTGCTTTTGTCCCGGACCTAGGGTTCAATATATACACGTACGTTTAGGTGAGTGGGGGTGTTGGATTCCCCCACGTCTTCCATCTCTCCCTATAACCTCCCTTGATGGGAACATGGGAAGAGACCGGATCACAATCAAAATAAGAGGTTGGGGGGACCTGGACTTTGGGCCGCCAGAATTGGGCTACTCGTCCAGGCCCATGACCTTAGTTTTGGGTACCCACAATTTCTCCTAAGTTTGTTGGGCCATGTTTTGGGCTCAATACATTTAAATGATTAGTCATAATGGCTTTCTGTACATCGTGCAACTCTTCGAAGGTTGTGAAGCTGATTTTGGCGGCATCCGCTTCGTATTTGGTGCACTGTGATTAGCAAAATTTGAAGGTTTTCTGAAATAGCCACTTTTCTATCGTCGTTTCAATCTTTCCAGAACTCTTCCATTCTCTGTGAGATCTAAAACTTTGTATCTTCTTCTCTCAATCTCCATTCTCATCGCTTCCTAGTTGTTTGGGCTCGTGCTTCTTCATCGTTCGAATCGATCTTCTATTTTGTAAGTTTTCTGTGCCTTTTCTTTGTACTTTCTCTTTGAGTTTGTAGCTTTTCTAGGTTTTTCCAATGGCGAAGATTGGGAATAGGTCGGCCTCTGAATTTAGGAGGTTTTATAACGTCCCTGATTGGGTAGATATTGAGTGTCGCGCTTCCCCTCCTAGAAACGTTAGAGAGATAGATGACGCCCACTGGATCCATGTTTTGTTGCTTTTCCAGGGGGGACTCACCTTTCCTCCCAACGATTTGTTCTTGCATTTCTTTGGCTATTTTAATATTGTTCTTGCACAATGCTCGCCCAATGTGTGGAAAATAGTTAATGGCGTACATAGGATAAATCAGTTGTATGGTACTAGGTTAGGGCTCGCCGAGGTCTGTTTTTGTTATTCCTTTTCTCGAACTAGCTCTGGTATCCTCTATCTCAAAGCTAGGAGCCCTGACAGGGTATTGGTAGTAAATCTACCTGATTCCCATAAGGACTACTGGCAAGAGGGTTTCCTTATTAGAAACTGGCAGTTCTCTCCCCAATTTGAAGGGTTGAGGTCCGAGAGGTTCTCTGTTCCCTTTTATGGGGAAAAATACATAGGTAGACTTTGCTCTTGTTGATTTAATTTTTGCTGGTTTGTGATTTTTCTGATTCTTCTTTGTTCTTCTTTTACAATGAGGTCAAAGAACTTGGAACCTGCTCTCAACGAGGTTCGTTTCTCGAAATTGGTCAAGGCTTGGAATATTAGGGAGCCTTTGGGTGACAGCGAGCATCCCAGGTCTGCTGCTTTTCTGCTCGAGTATAAAAATGTTGGCTCTGGCTTCATAGCAAGGCCCATGGACAGTATCCCAGAGTTTGATTTCTTCGAAGAGACTGCTGCGGATCCTATCCAGTTGGACGAGGAGGAGAGTAGCTCTGAAAGTGATATTGTAGGTGCTGCAAGCAATTTGGGGGGAGAGAGTTCCAGTAGTAGCAGTTCTTCTGATCGTGGGGAGGTTTTTGAAGTTCGAGAGTCGTCAAGCACATCTAGCAGTTTGAGCGAGGAAATGGCTCCTCCAAGGAAGAACTTAATCCAGGATGATGATGATGAAGACCACATGCTTCTCGCACAGAGGTCGAAGAAGCAAAAATCTAGTTCTGGGGCTGTGGCTACTAGTTCCCGATCCTTTGCTCAGGAGCAGGAGAGAAAGAGGAAGGAAGAAGAGCAGGTAAGGGAGAGAGAGAGAAAAAAGGAAGAAGAGAAGAAGAAGATGGAGGAGAAGAGGAGGGTAGAGGAGAGGAAGAAGAAAGATAATGAGAGAGAGGAGGAGAAGAGGAGGGTGGAAGAGAGGACGAAGGCTAGGCAGGCCTTAGTCCCAGTGTCCGCGCTGCCCGAGGGGGCTTCTGTTGCAATTTCCCCTCAGTTGGCCCCCGCTCTGCTCGAGAGAGCTGTCCTCCCAGCTGATCGTCAAAGGGTGGTAGGGTCCGAGCAATTGTCCCTTCAGGCTGGTCAAAGGCTAGCTTTGGTAAGATTTTTCCCATCTCTCCCATGTTTTTATGAATTTTATCATTTCCCTCTCCTAATGTCTTATTTTTTATGTAGTTTGTGACTGACTTCGCCGTGCTGTATCGTTCACGCGATGAGCTGGTGAAGAAAAATAGCGAGCTGAAGAGAGAAAATGCTATCTTGAAGCTGAGGGGTACAGAGCTCGAGGCTAGTTTTAAAGCCGTTGATGCTGCTCGGATATCATCCGACTTGGCTCTTGCTACAGCTAACCGGGAGAAGGACGCAGCAGCTAAAGATCTGAAGGAGCTGCGACAAGCCTATGACTTGGTTTGCTCGAGCAAGCTGACCGTTGTGGAGGAGAACAGGGTGCTCTCTAAAGAGCTGAAGAAGAGGGAGTCTGAGGCTGTCACTGCCAAGGAGGACTCATACAATTCTGGTTGGGCTGCAACATACGAAGATGTTGAAGTTCAGATAGGCTATATTAGTCATCTGAACTTCAAGAAGGGCTGGAATAAGGCCCTTTTGACTGCTGGCGTCGATATCAATTATCCCCTATTTGACGATCATGACCCGGGTCCTAAGCCAACCGTGGATGAAGTCCTTTCCCCAACTGTTGGAGGTACTGACCCTGTCCCCCAGATGACCCCTGCTGATGCTTCCCTTGTTGTGGCGAGAGAGATTACTCCTGCCGAGGGCGGTACCCCTGCTGATGCCGACAAAGGGAAACAACCATCGACCTCTGGGCAACCTGAAGTTGTTAACTAGCTATTTGCTAGGATTTCTTTGTATTTTTGCTTTTTCTGTCTGTAAGCTTTATTTTTGCTGTTCGATGTAATTTCAACATTTATTAATGAAAAGGCTTCTTTTTCCAGTGCAATGATTCTGTCTATCTTTTCGATGCTTCCTTATGTCTTTGTAGTTGGTTGATGTATAAGAATATATTCCTGCCACATCTCAATTGGGCAGGACCCTTGGTCCTAATGCGAGTCCTGAGGTTCGCCAGGCCTTCGTTAAGCTTTACAAATCCCTTAGGTCTAGGAATCAGAAGTATAACGAG
This sequence comes from Sambucus nigra, assembly GCA_949130495.1. Lineage (NCBI taxonomy): Eukaryota > Viridiplantae > Streptophyta > Magnoliopsida > Dipsacales > Adoxaceae > Sambucus > Sambucus nigra. Next base: position 327,054,264 of record OX422216.1, on the reverse strand, counting down.
CAATCTGAACTTATGGCCAAGTTGAAGGACAGGCTCCAGGAGATGGAAGATATTGGTGCTTCAGTGCAAGAAGAAGTGAATGCGTTGAGATCAAAGCTTCTCGATGCTTCCGAGATCAACCAGGTTGGTGAGATGCTTCAGCAAGAAAATGAAGCTTTAAGGCAGGAGGTCTCTCGACTTAGGGAACACGCGCCGAGCATCGCCCCTTCAGTGTTGCGAGGCTCTTCATCAACGCGAGCTAGGGCTGGCTCGAGCGGTATTCATCCTGTGCTACGAGGTTCTTCATCGGTGTGATCTGGCAGGAGCAACAGGAGCCGAGATAGGGAAATGGAAGAGCTTCGAGAGAGGGAGATGGAAGAGCTTCGTGGTGATGTCCATCGAGCATATGTGATCGCTGCTGGGCTTCAGAGGAATGTCACTCGGTTGCGACACTTGTTCAAGAAAGGTCCTCGGTAAGTGTGGGCTGACGGCTACGACCAGGGATGGTCAGATGCTCCAACAAGATTGTTAGAGTTCGAAGAGCTTTCTTTTATCAGGGGATGGCTGAGTGCCTTGAAGGAGCTGCAAGTCCCGAGGAACTCGATGCTCTGGTATCGCCATGAGATTTCTCCCTCTACCTTGATGCCTAACCCCTTCCGGAGGGATGATCGATGGATCCCCATCGATGCCATTCCTCGACAATTATTGGAGTCGGATGCGAATGAGGTTGAGGAAGAATTAGCTCCTGCTCCCGATGACGAACGAAGAGCTAGAGTGGCTGACTATCTCGCTCAGAGGCCTCACCCCCATTGAGATTTTGCCAGTTATTGCTTTTTGTATTTTTGATAGTGTAAATGCTTTGGGCGAGTTCGCCGACTAAATATTGCTTTTTGTATTTTTAATAGTGTAAATGCTTTGGGCAAGTTTGCCGACTAAACATGTATCACCATTGTTGTAAGTATGATGAATTAATGAAAAGTTTGTGTTTTGGGCAAAATTGCCAACTAAACAAGTGCATCATATTCTTCATATTCTTGTTCCTTTATGATCTTCTAAATTTGTGTTGTCATGCAAGTGTCCTCCCAGTCCAGTATAATATCGAGATACCATTTGTGCATCACTTTACCCTTTAGGTCGTGTCATCACACTCCCTTAGGCCTAAGTGTGCCAATTGGCGAGGACACACCTGGTGTTGGATGCTCTATCCGATCAGGATTTTATTCAACCAAAAAAAGTTTGATGACCAGTATAAAATTTGGCCATATTGCCTAAGGAGCCCCTGTAGGGCTTCATATATTGCCAGGGGCAATGCTAAGAGGTCCTTCGTGTTTCATAACGATGACCTGAGGAGGGACACTTCCCTGCTAAGGCGTGGTGATCAATGTGCCTGTCATTTGGAAAAGATGTGCGATAAAGCCCATAGAATGAAACTATTTAAATAACTTTCATTAATGACAAGGGAAATGAACTTCTAGTTACATAACAAAAGAATAAGCGATAGAAAAGATCTAAAAATAAAATCTCTTGAGATTGGCTGCGTTCCATGCTCGTGGTATTTCTCTGCCTTCCATCGTTTCCAAGTGATAGGCGCCCTGCAAATCCTCTCTGGTTATCTTAAAGGGCCCTTCCCAGTTTGGGCCTAGCTTGCCGTCTGATGGTTTTACTGCGCTGCCCAGGACTTTTCTTAGAACGTAGTCCCCAACCCGGAATGTCCTTGGGTTAACCCTTTTGTTGTAAAGCCTCGCGAGCTGTTGCTGATAGCTCGCTAGTTTTACTAGGGCTAGCTCTCGGCGCTCATTGGCTAGGCCGAGCTCAGCGAGTAATGCTACATCATTATGGCCCTGGTCGACAAGGTTGGACCTCATTTTTGGCAAACCTGCTTCTAGTGGGATGACTGCTTTTATGCCATATGTCAGCGAAAATGGGGTTTCTCCTGTTGCTCGCCGAGGAGTGGTTCGGTACGCCCATAGGATATGGGGTAGTTCATTTACCCATGCGCCTTTGGCTCGCTCCAATCGCTTCTTTAATCCATCGATCATAGTTTTATTGGAAGCCTCAGCTTGGCCATTGCTCTGAGGGTAGGCCACCGAACTGAAGTGGTGTCTGATACCGTGTTCGTTACAGAAGTTCTGAAAAGATTCGCTTTCGAACTGTGTTCCATTATCGGTGATGATGGTTCTGGGGATGCCAAAGCAAGTGATTATATTCCTCCATATGAACCTTATCATATCAGCATCTCGAATGTTCGTCAGGGGTTCCGCCTAGATCCACTTGGTGAAGTAGTCAGTTGCGACCAACAGATATTTGCGATTACCGGTGGCAGTAGGCAGTGGTCCCACGATGTCCATTCCCCATTGGGCGAATGACCATGGGCTGGACAGTGATTTTAGGTCTCTAACGGGTTGGTGGACCATAGGAGCGTGAAGTTGGCACTTAAGGCACTTGCGGATATACATCGCAGAGTCCCTTTGCATGTATGGCCACCAATAGCCCTCCTTAATTGCTCGAAAATCTAGAGACCTTCCTCCGATATGGCTTCCACAGATTCCTTCGTGAAGCTCATGTAGCACTTGCTCGACATTCCCTAGGTGAATGCATTGGAGGTAGGGATTGGAGAAGGATCTCTTATACAGGTTGCCCTCTGGGGATAAGTGAAAGAGAGCAGCTTTGACTCTTATCTGGTGGGCAGTCTTCTTGTCATTCTGGAGCATGCCATCCTTCAAATAGTCCCTTAAGGGCTCCATCCAGCTGGGAGCTGATCCCAGCTGGAGTACCTGATTCCCGCCTGGTGGCCTGCTCTCATGGATGCTCGGGTGAGTGAGGAAATCGGTGGGGATGGTTCTTTTAGGTCGGAGTCGATTGCCGAACTCAGGGCTGCTAGGGCATCAGCATGGCTGTTTTGCCCTCTGGGAACCTGCTGGACATTGATCTCTTCGAAGCTCACCATTAATTTTTTAACTAAGGCGAGGTAAGCTGCCATTCTTTCATCTTTTGCATTGTAATCTCCATTTATCTGATTGGAGACTAATTGGGAATCGCCGAACACTTGTAAATGCTTTTCTCCCAAAGTGTGTGCCTTCTGGAGGACGGCTATTATGGCTTTGTATTCTGCTTCGTTATTGGAGGTTGCAAATCCAATCCTGATTCCTTGTTCAAGGATTATATTTTATGGGGTAACGAGGACAATGCCTACTCCTGCCCCCTTTGAATTGGAGGCTCTATTAATAAACAGTTTCCAGGTTCCCACTGTCGCTTGGTCCTTCTTTGGCCTTGGTAGTTGAGGTTGGTTGAAAGGTACCTTGCCCGTGAATTCGGCTATGAAATCAGTAAGGATCTGTCCCTTGATGGCGGTCCTTGGTTGAAATTGAATGTCAAATCGCTCGAGCTCGACTGACCATTTAGACAGCCTGCCCGATAAATTCTCTTTCCTCAGGATTGCCTTAAGGGGGTGCGATGTAAGGACGATGATTGTGTGGGATTCGAAATAGTTCTTCAGTTTCCTCGAGGCCACTACTAGTGCGTAGGCGAGATTTTACAACGGTAGGTACCTTTTCTCGGCGTCGAGTAGGGTCTTGCCCGCATAATAAACAGGGTGCTGGATTCCTGCAACCTCGCATATTAGCGCGGAGCTGACAGTGTGGTTGGAAACGGAGAGGTACAGGTACAAAGAATCTGTTTGCCGTGGTATGACGAGCAGTGGTGGAGAGCTTAAGTATGCTTTGATCTCGACCAGTGCTTGCGAGCAATATGGGCTCCATTCTACCGTTTTATTCCCCTTCAGAAGCTATAAGAAAGGCTTGCATTTCTCGGAGGATTTAGAGATGAAGCGATTCAGGGCAGCGAGCATACCAGTGAGCTTCTGTACGTCCCAGATTGTTCGAGGTGGTTGTACCCTGTTAATTGCATCGATTTGGTCTGGGTTAGCCTCTATGCCTCTCTTACTGACCAAGTACCCAAGAAATTTTCCTGACCGGACATCGAAAGAACACTTGCTTGCATTAAGTTTCATTCGGTACTTCCTGAAGATTTCAAAGGTGTTTGACATGTCTGAGAGGTGGTTTTCTTTCCTCTTACTTTTAACGAGCATGTCATCGATGTAGACCTCCATGGTGCTTCCCATCTGGTCCTTGAACATCTTGGTGACCAGCCGCTGATAGGTTGCCCCTGCATTTTTGAGCCCAAAAGGCATTACCTTGTAGCAGTATAATCCAACTGTTGTGATGAACGCTGTTTTGTCCTGGTCAGGGGTATACAAGGGGATCTGATGATACCCTGAGTATGCATTCAGAAAACTCATTCGTTCGTGAGCTGCAGTGGCGTCCACTAGTTGGTCTATTTTTGGGAGGGGAAAACTATCTTTAGGGTACGCTTTGTTGAGGTCAGTGAAGTCGATGCAGACTCTCCACTTACCGTTGCTTTTTGGAACTACTATTGGGTTGGATAACCACTTGGGAAATTATACTTCCCGTATGGATCCTGCATCCAGTAGTTTTTTGACCTCCTTCTCTACCGCTTTAGCCTTCTCGGGTGAAGTTCACCGTGCCTTCTGCGTGATGGGTTTGAAGGCAGGATCGACGTGCAGCTGATGGCAGACCAAATTAGAATCGATTCCAGGTATCTCGTATGGCTCCCATGCGAAAACATCTATATTATGTCTCAGTAGAGTTATCAAGTCCTTTTATTCCTGGTCGGTGAGAGATGCTCCAATCAAGAAGACTCTACTACTATCACCATCTCTAGCCGCAACTTCTACCAGGTCCTCGATGACCCGCTCGGAGGGGAGGAGACTGGTTTCCTCCACTCCAGGTCTTCCGTACTTTAATTGCTATTTAGAAGGTGTCAGACCTTCTTCTGTTTTCTCGCTGGGCTGATCGGCCTTCCTTTCTGGCCTTGGTCGAATGGATGCTATGAAGCACCTTCTTGCCATTGCTTGGTCGCCGTGGATCTCCATTACTCCTCGCTCGGTTACATATTTGAGTTTCTGATGGTAGGTCGAGGAGACTGCCTTCATCTCATGAAGCCATCCCCTGCCGAGGATGGCCTGGTATGGCGAGTCGATGTCAACTACCAAAAACTCAATTATCTTGGAGACGTTTCCCGCACGCACCGGTAATACTATCTTTCCCAAGGGCATAGTTATTTTTCCAGCGAAGCCAACTAAAGGGACAGTAGCTTCCTTTAGGTCGGCGACGCTTAACTTTAATTTTTTGAATATGTCGAGATACATTACCTCGGACAAGCTTCCTTGGTCGACGAGCAACTTGTCGACGTCAAAGTTAGCTATCCTGAGGGTAATGATCAAAGCGTTGTGATGTGGGGTTCTCACTCCCACCAGATCTTCATCTGTGAAAACAATATGTTTGTTATAGTCGACGTCATTCTCTCTTCGACGCTTTCCTGACTGTGACTTTGCTGGATCGATCTAAAAAGCCTGCATTACCGCTGTAAGTTTCTTCATCTCCATTCAAGCTGAATTTCCTTGGATCTGCTTGGCATCAGACGCCCCGTGAATTACCGCGAACTCATGTCCAGCGTCATCTTCGAGCACGTTGTCAGGTCTCGCTTCTCTATTGGTAGCCACTTTCTCTGCCCTTTTCTCCACAAACTCGTTTAAATGCCCAGACTGGGCTAGTTCCTCGAGGTGAGACTTAAGAGCTTTGCAATGCTCAGTCTTATGTCCTCCCTCTTTGTGAAAAGCGCATCTTAACGCATTGTTCCTCTTCGAGGGATCTCCTCCCATCTTCCTGGGCTACTTGATGAATGGCTCATCTTTAATCTTCACGAGAATTTTGTAAATTGGTTCTTTGAAGATGGTGTTGACCGCCTGGAATGCTTTCGACGCATTATTGTTCCCTCCGTTCTTGGAGCCATTTTTGCCCCCGTTCTTTCCTCTTTTCTTCTGGTTCTCAGCTTTGTCACTGCCCTTGGTAGTGAGTTTAGCTTGACCGTTTTCTCCTGTACTGAGGCGGGTGACATCTTCCACCTTAGCGTACTTCTCGATGCAAGCCATCAGGTCGTCAATAGTCATAGCCTCCTTCTTCGTCAGGGACTGGTAGAGAAGGGAAGAATTGGGTAGCCCAATTTTGAAAGAGGCCACTGCCACCCCTTCCGAGCAATCCTCGATCTCATTGAATAACTCAAAGTACCTTTTCGCGCAGTCTCGGAGTGTCTCTTGAGGCGTTTTCTTCATTGTTAGTAAAGCATCCATCCTTTTGGGATGGGAGCTACTAGTAATGAAGCGGGCCGTAAAGAGTTTGGCCAGGGATTTGAAACTTCTGATGGATCGGTGGGGGAGCCTTTCAAACCATTTATGCGCAATGTCATGCAAGCTCCAGGGAAAAATTCGGCACATTAGCGTGTACCGATGGTTCCAGAGAGTCATGGCCTGTCGGTACTGCCTGACGTGATCAATGGGATCAGTCTTACCATCATAAATCTTGAACCTTGGAATGGCAAATTTCTTGGGGGCTTCTTCTTCTTCTTCTTCTTCTTCTTCTTCTTCTTCTTCTTCTATTTCCCCCGTGAAAGGTGACTTCATCTGCATTTTGAGAGCTCGTCTAGCGACTTCTCGGGTCGATCTGGTACCGTGGTGGGCAAGATGTTGGTCTATCTCCCTGCGGACCAGATTTTATATGTTTTCGTCACTGCGAATGGGGCTCTGGTAACTGCGAGCTCTTCGCAGCTGCTCGCGAAGGTCGTCGCTTGATTCGCCTTCTTCATCCTTTTGGGATCCCCGCCTAGGGCTCCTTCCTCGGTTGCGAGACTTGCTCGCCTGAGGGATAGGAGTGCGGTATGGACGTCTCCTATTATCAGGATGAAGCTCCCTCTCCAGTCTTTCCAGTCTTCTTTTCAAGCGAGCATTCTCAGCCTCGTATCTGTGAGAAGACTCCCTCTGCTCGTGTAGCCTTGCCTCGTATGCATCAATCAGTCTGGATATTTGTGTGGACCTCACTGGTCCTTGGCTTTCTTCTGAGGCTGGCCTTTCCAAGCGCGCCCTCTGATCTGAACGTCGAACTTCATACCTAATCATGCGAGGAGCAGGTGGTTCTTGAATATCCCCTGCCTGGGGGGCATTGCTGCTGTGACCAGACATTTTAAACTTCTTTCTTGGTGTGGGCTCTTCTCAGGGAAAGATGAACGCTTCCCACAGACGGCGCCAATTGTGGTGATAATTATTATGCAACACAAATAAATACAAGAGAGGCAATTACCAAGGAAGAACAAGGAATGCAAAATGACAATCACACAACAAAGGATGTACGTGGTTCAGCAAAGATGTGCCTACGTCCACGGTGGTGCAGTCGGTATTATTTCTATATACTCCGGAGAGTGGTTACAGAGAATACAACTTGTGCTTTTGCCCCGGACCTAGGGTTCAATATATACACGTACGTTTAGGTGAGTGGGGGTGTTGGATTCCCCCACGTCTTCCATCTCTCCCTATAACCTCCCTTGATGGGAACGTGGGAAGAGACCGGATCACAATCAAAATAAGAGGTGGGGGGCCTGGACTTTGGGCCGCCAGAATTGGGCTACTCGTCCAGGCCCATGACCTTAGTTTTGGGTACCCACACTACCCAACTCCTTATATATAAAATTTCTACCACATACAAAAAATATATAAACATATAAAAATAATACCTAAAAAACCCTATATTTTTTTTTTGAAAAATTCAATCGGGGTCACCGCCCCCCTTGGGCCCTATGTGGCTCCGCCCCTGTTGTTATCATAAAATTAGACATAAACCATAATAGCGGGGCAATGGGTTTGAATTTGGATCCAATCCGATTTTGCTCCTTCCTTTTTCGGGGGTTATCCCAAATCCCTACTCTCAAAAGTCATCTAATCTTTTTAAGGCATTTGAAATACATATACACTATATAGCATGAAGATGTTGGCACTTTTGTAGGTTTGTGAGGTTACAGCATACATGACAAGAAAAATTGGTTAAGGGCGAAAATAAATTTATGTGGTTTGAGATAGAATATAGTAGAAGAATGACTAATGCATCTGTGTCGTAAAGAATGTGATAAATATTTGCCGTTAATGCACACCAAGTATACCTTATTGCCGTAATGGTGGAATAAAAGGACAACAAAAATGGTAAAGATACAAACTCGCAGTGATACAGTGGTTGACGAAAACTTACAAAATTTGTAGAAGAAATGGTAGCCATTTGCTAGTTTTACTGAACCGTTGCTGAATTTGCAAATGGTTCCTACGAAATTCATTTGTTCGTAGGAATTTTCTACGAACAAATGAAATTCGTAACAAATATAAATAATTATTTTTATTATATTTTTGGGTTCTTACGAACAACATTTGTTCGTAACATTTTTGGGTTCTTATATTTTTGTTGTTCATAAGAAATATATATCTACTTCCTACGAACAATAATAGTTCGTAAGAACTATTCCCCTCAAAACCTTCTCATATTTACTTATCACCACTGTAGAAGCGAAAGCTAAAAGCTCCTTTTAGATTGGTTAGTTTACCTGTTGAGAGCATCCTTTTGCACCTTTTTGTTATCCAATGGGACTTTTAGGGATAGTTTTGCTTTTACCATTGACTCAGTGTTTTTTTTAATAATTAAAAAACTAATGGCTGAATGATTTAAGAGGTAAACTTGAATATTCATACTTCATATTCAAATGGCAAAACAAAAGAAGGCGGCAAGTTGACTGCTTTTTCTTCTGAAGAGCGAAGGATCCTCATGTTGGAAATTAATGTTGAGTGGCGAAATTAATTATTTAATTTCAATTGTATTAAATTATGAATTTCCCATTTATGTGGTTTTAATAAATGTCAGATAATTAATTAGGAATGTGATAAATAAAGATATTAAAAAATTTGGGTAAACCTTATCCGTTAGTCACATGATGGTTAATGACATTAGTGGGAGACTTGGAAAGAGTCCCACCACCACTAGTATTCCGGCCCTCTTCCCCTTATAAATAGAGACCTCTACACAATCTAGAGTCATCTCAATACACACTATTTCTAAGGAGGGAGAGAAAATCCGAAATTCGTTTTTCTCATATTCCGGGTGTTCAAGAAAGGATCATTCAAGTCATTTTAATCCGTTTAACAACGGTGGACAAAGGTCAGTTTTAAATCGTAGTTATAAGGAATTTTTGGTTCTGTGATTGCATGAAGATAAACATCCTGGATTCATGTCAAAACTGTTTTATTCATGATGCAACCTTATGATTCATATTCGAATTTATGATTAACAAAACAGTATTAATTAACATGTGGTATCAGAGCTTGCGATTTATAATCTCATGTTTTCCGTTAATGAAAACTCCTTTATAACAATTCTGATTTATGACCCTTTAAAAATATGGGAATCTGGAATTTTTGGTAAATCTGGAAATCTGGAATATTTGGTAAAGCTGAAAATCTGGAATTTTTTTTTTTGAAAATCTGGAAATTTTATTTTTTCTGGAAATCTGAAAATTTTGTTTTTCTGGAAATCTGGAATTTTTAAGCAATATGATAATCGTACATATGGTAATTCGAATTTGTGTTATGATATTAAGAATGAAATTACTGCTACAGTCCTTATCTTGTGAAAACTGTCCCATTATTGTTCAACCCCTTTTCGTGTTATAAGAACCCTAATATGCCGTTAACATGATTTTATTGTTTCAAGTTGTGTAAACGTTCTGGAAAACACATTTATTAATCATGAAAAGAAAACGAATCTGTTTTTAAGATTAATTAAGAGAAAACTGCGATTTGGCGCAAAACAGATTCCGGGAGATTTTTTTTTTGGCGTAGTGAGTAGTGTTTTTCGAAATTTCTGGTGTCCGATTGACTTGAAACTCGGTAGGTTGACTGGAAACGAGCCAATGATCGAATTTCACAACCTTTGGCTGTGATGTAATGTGTTTTTCGACAATCCGAGTCCGTTAAGGTCCTCAAAATCTCGTTTGTACCATTTTAGGAAATAATCTCGGGGCTTATAAATCTTTGCAGAAAATTGATATTAACGTTCCGTAAAAAGTTTTGGTTTTCTGGCATGTTTTACTTCGATTCTATGGTGAAAACTCATTTTTGCCATTTTTGGCAAAATTCATGTATTTTGTGTTTTTTCTATACCTGGGCAATTCTGTTTTTGAGGCATTTAAGCTACTATTGGTATCTTTGTAATCATTGATAGATTACGTATTATAGTTAATATTAAGGTATGATTAACTATATTTAAGTTGATACATGTAAATAATTATTGATTTGAGTTAAGTCAAAAGCCAAACATAGGCTGAGACTGCATGTACGAATAATATACTTACATTCATTAAAGACTTATTCTAATGTCAGCTATAAAATTGGATTGAGGCGCAATACATGCTAATATCTTAATTGAAGAACATTAGAACTAGTTTTTGTAAAAAAAGAATAGTTGACATTAAGTCCATTAATCATGGTATTATTAAATGTTTAGGCAACAAACACAGATGCCAAAATTATGGGACCATGATAAATAAATTATAGAGTAATATATCTTTACAAATCTGAACATTATGTGATGATTCCGTGATATTCAGATTGTAAATGAAATATGCCAAAATTTTTAGTCAACAATTCAGTATTCTACCCTTGCAATTTTTGTTGTGTGTGAAAAATTAATTTGTGAACATTGTTATTAATTGCAGTTCCCCTTAACCTGTATTCGCAAGCTCAGTCCTATTCCAAATTTGATGGAACTAATTTTTCGGAATGGAATGAGAAAATTGAGTTCAGCCTAGGGGTTCTTGACCTGGACATGTCAATTATGTGTGATGAACCCGCTGCTATTACTGATACCAGTAGCGAGGATGAAATTGTTGTCCATGAAGCATGGTCTCGATCCAATAGGTTGGCCCTAATGTTTATGTGAATGTGTGTTGCTGCTAACATTAAGACCTCCCTACCTGAAACTATGAAAGCGAAAGAGTATTTGAACAACATTAAGGAACGCTTTCGCACTGCTGATAAATCCCTTGCTGGGAAACTGATGGCTGACCTGACCACTATAAGGTTCGATGGTACTCGAACCATGAATGAGCACATTATAGAAATTACCAATCTGGATGCTAGACTTAGAGTTTTGGGCATGACAGTGGATGAGTCTTTTCTCGTCCAATTCGTCCTAAACTCCCTACCTCCTGAGTATGGGCCTTTCCAAATCAATTACAACACTATAAAATATAAGTGGAATGTAACTGATTTGCAAAGCATGTTGGTACAGGAGGAAGGAAGGCTCAAGCAACAGAATGGCCATGTGACTAAGGGACAGGTGGAAAACCTTACAGTTAAAGGAGTTAGTTTTAAGAAGAAGTTCGGCAAGGGCATTAAGAAAGGTCCTGGTCCATCTCATAAAGCTGAACCATCAACTGCTGCTGTGAAGAAGGAAAAGAACGACAAGTGTGACTTCTGTAAAAAGAAGGACCATTTATAGAGGTATTGTCATAAACGAAAGGCCTGATTCGAGAAAAAGGGTAAGCCCTTTATTTATGTTTGTTTCGAATCAAACTTTATTAATGCCCCTTCTAACACTTGGTGGATTGATTCTGGTTCTATGTGTCATGTTTCTAATTCGATGCAGGGCTTCATTTTGATCCGCAAAACAAATCCAAATGAGCATTTTCTCTACATGGGCAATAAGGTAAAGGCTAAAATAGAAGATGTTGGAGTCTTTCGCCTGATTTTAAGCACTGTATTTATTTTAGATTTGCAAGAAACTTTTTATGTTCCCACAGTTTCTAGGAATTTAATTTATGTTTCTAAACTCGCTTTAGATGGTTTTGCAATTGAATTTAAGAACAATGGTTTTGGTTTGATTAAAAATTCTAATAATGTTGGTTCTGGATTTTTATTAGATGGTTTATATCGATTGAATCTTGAAAATAATTTTTCTGAAACCCTTGTGACCCTGCATCCTAATGTTGGTACGAAACGTACACTTAATGATCAAAAACCTACTTATTTGTGGCATAAAAGATTAGGGCACATATCCAGGCCGAGAATTGAAAGGCTCGTTAAAGATGGAATACTCCATAACCTGAATTGGGCCAATTATGATGTATGTGTGGACTGTATCAAAGGAAAACATACCAAACATACAAAGAAAGGAGCCATAAGAAGCACCCAACTACTTGAAATAATACATACAGACATATGTGGACCTTTTAAAATTCCATCCATTGGTGGAGAAAAATACTTTATCACCTTTATAGATGATTTTTCACGTTATTGCATTTTGTACATGTTGCATGATAAATCTCAATCTGTGAATGTCGTTGAAATATACATTAATGAGGTTGAGAGGCAACTAGGCAAAAAGGTGAAAATTATTAGGTCTGATAGAGGTGGCGAATATTATGGTAGATATGACGAGTCAGGGCAACGCCCTGGCCCATTTGCTAAACTCTTTGAAAAATTAGGTATTTGCGCCCAATACACAATGCCCGGATCACCTTGGCAGAATGGTGTAGATGAAAGGCGTAATCGTACCCTTATAGAAATGGTAAGAAGTATGATAAGTAGGACCCAATTGCCTACATTTTTGTGGACACATGCATTAAAAACCGCTGTACACATCTTAAATAGGGTTCCTAGTAAGTCAGTTTCAAAAACCCCTTTTGAACTTTGGAAATGATGGAAACCCGATTTAAGATATTTACGTGTGTGGGGCTGCCCAGCGGAAGCTAGAATCTACAACCCTCATGAAAAGAAATTGGATCCTAGGACATTATCTTGTCATTTCATCGGGTATCCAGAAAAGTCGAAGGGATATAGATTCAACTGTCCAAATCATACAACTAGAATCATAGAAACTGGAAATGCTAAATTCATTGAAGAAGGTGAAGTAAGTGGGAGTATAAAAGAAAGGGAGGTAATCATTCAAGAAGTCAAGGTAAAAATTCCTATATCCAGAGTTCATAACATACCTGTTGTTCCTAATGTAGTTGTTGAATCGGTCATTGACCCAATCAATAACAATGAACAACAAGTGAATGATTAACCAACTGAACAACCACATAATGAGACTATAACCGATGAAACTTTTGAAGCACCACAGGAAGGGCCATTAAGAAGATCTCAAAGAGAAAGGAGATCGACAATTCCGGATGATTATGTGGTATACCTTCAAGACACCAAATTTAACATAGGGAATATTAATGATCCAGTTTCTTCAGAAAAAGCTGTAAATAGTGATGATTCTGATAAATGGATTGATGCCATGAATGGAGAAATAAAATCTAATAATGACAATAAAGTTTGGGAGTTGGTCGAATTGCCAGAAGGACAAAAACGAGATGGGTGCAAGTGGATCTTTAAGACCAAACTTGACTCAAAAGGCAATATCAAAAGACATAAAGCTAGACTTGTTGCCAAAGGTTTTAATCAACGAGAAGGCATTGATTATAATGAGACCTTCTCTCCAGTTTCAAAGAAGGACTCATTGAGAATCATATTAGCGTTGGTGGCTCATTATGATTTGGAGTTGCACCAAATGGACGTAAAAATAACTTTTCTAAATGGGAGTTTAGAAGAAGAAGTCTACATGGCACAACCACAAGGCTTCATAAAGGAAGAAAAGGAAGACATGGTCTGTATGTTAAAGAAGTCAATATATGGTCTAAAGCAAGCTTCTTGTCAATGGTACATTAAGTTCCACGATACCATTACATCCTTTGGGTTTAAGGAAAACACTGTTGATCGGTGTATATACCTGAAGATCAGTGGGAGTAAGTTTGTGTTTTTAGTACTATATGTTGATGACTTACTTATCACCAGCAGTGATCTTGGGTTATTAAGTGAGACCAAGAAGTACCTTTCTAAAAACTTTAAAATGAAAGATTTAGGCGAGGCATCCTTCGTGATCGGGATAGATCACGAGGAATGTTAGGATTGTCTCAGAAAGCTTACATTAACAAAGTTTTAGAAAGATTTATCATGCAAAGTTGCAATCCCATTAATGTTCCACTTCAGAAAGGGGATAAGTTCAGCTTAAGTCAATGCTCCAGAAGTGATTTAGAAAAGGAGCACATGAAAGGCATGCCTTATGCTTCGCTCGTAGGGAGCTTGTTGTATGTACAAGTCTGCAGTAGACCGGATATCAGTTTTGCCATTGGGATGCTAGGCAGATATCAAAGCAATCTAGGGATTCACCATTGGAAAGCTGCAAAGAAAGTACTGAGGTACTTGCAAGGGACCAAGGATTACATGCTCACATATCGAAAGACTGATCACCTTGAGGTGATTGGTTATTCAGACTCAGATTTTGGGGGATGCCTTGACAGTAGGAAGAGCACTTCGGGTTATGTCTTTCTTATGGATGGAGGAGCCGTTTCATGGAAAAGTTCTAAGCAAAGCGTCATTGCATCATCTACTATGGAGGCTGAGTACGTAGCTTGCTTCGAAGCTACAAATCATGAATTATGGCTGCGAAACTTTATTTCAGGACTTAGAATTATGGGGTCAATATCCAAGCCGTTGAAAATTTATTGTGATAATGTCGCAGCAGTCTTCTTCTCAAAGAGCTATAGGTATACTAAGACTGCTAAGCATATTGAGATGAAATACCTATCAGTTAAAGAAGAAGTTCAGAAACAAAGAGTGTCAATTGATCACATTAGTACGCGTGATAACATAGCAGATCCTCTTACGAAAGGACTATCTCCGAAGACCTTTATGGAACATGTCAAAGAGATGGGTCTCGATTAGTTAGATTATGATTGCTATTTTGGCTTAGTTGTTTGACACAATTACTTGAATTCAATAAAAGTGTTTCTGATTTCTATTATTTCTGTCTTTTGTGAATGCATGCATATAATTATGAATTATTGTTGACAGAAATAGTTCTTATTCAAAAAGGACATTATGAGGTCATTATGATACTCAATATTAAAGGCTAGTTGAATGAAACATTGGTGTTGCGGTACATGGAAGGAACCATGCTCTTGAATAGCATGAAACCGCCATGACTCGCATCCGTGAATCATTTGATTTAGCAAAATTTATCAATGATTGTGCACCTTATGATACCTAATTTAATTATACGAATTATTAAGACCAAGTGGGAGACTGATGGAAATTAATATTGAATGACGAAATTAATTATTTAATTTCAATTGTATTAAATTCCGAATTTTCCATTTATGTGGTTTTAATAAATGTCAGATAATTAATTAAGAATGTGATAAATAAAGATATTAAAAGATTTGGGTAAACCTTATCCGTTAGTCACATGATGGTTAGTGGCATTAGTGGGAGACTTGAAAAGAGTCCCACCACCACTAGGATTCCGGCCCTCTTCCCGTTATAAATATAGACCTCTACACCATCTAAATTCATCTCAATACACACTATTTCTAAGGAGGGAGAGAAAATTCGAGATTCGTTTTTCTCATATTCCGAGCTGTTCAAGAAAGGAGCATTCAAGTCATTTTAATCCGTTCAACAACGATGGACAAATGTCAGTTTTAAATCGTAGTTATAAGGAATTTTCGGTTATGTGATTGCATGAAGATAAGCATCCTGGATTCATGTCAAAACAGTTTTATTCATGATGCAACTTTATGATTCATATTCGAATTTATGATTAACAAAACAGTATTAATTAACACCTCACTTTTCCCTCTACGGACATATATTGTTGAAGTTCTATGTTTTTTATGATGTCTGAAGGGCCCTAGATGTGAGCTGAGTATATCAACTGAACAATATGTTTATTGCCTTTTCTATTTTAAAATAATGTGTTTTACAATTTGAATTTAACAGAACATATATAATTTGAAAATTGAGATGGACTCTTCTATATTTTTACCCACATATTACTTGAGGCCAGATATATTTTGTTAGGCACATAGACATGGTTGTTTGATAATATATGTCTATCAAAATGTTTTCGAATCATATGTATCTTAAAATACTCATTTCACATCAAACATATTTGACAACTTTCCATCCAATTTCACACAATACAATGGAATGTGAAAGTAGAGAAAAATCATAAAATTCAGAGATTCTTTGTTTTCACTTCTTTGAATTTAAATCAATACCAAATAATGTTTGTTTTTAAAATCAAACTCATCTCTGTCGGCAAAATCGGCCATTTTTCTACTCAACTCATCCAGGGTTACCTCTCCTCTCTCCACGTCCTTCATTCCCTCTCTGGTTTCTCTCTATTCAATCACCTTTCGGGGCGGATTGAAAAAAAAATCGAGATGTTAAAACAAACAGGCACGAGAGAATTTTAAAGAGAGATAAGGATCCGTATAGGCTACATTTCTTATGGTAAAATAAAGGAACATTTTATTTATTATTTTGTGTATTTGATAGTTCCTTTATTTTATGATGAATTTTGTATGAATTCATATTTATATAGATATTTTGTCATTTTTTTGCTAAATTTATCAACAAATTTTGCTTGGCAAAGTTTTTCCACAAAGTTGTCATCTATGAAAATTATTTTTTAAAACTTGTTTTTCTTGGTTATTTTTTTTATTTTGTTAAGAATTGTTTTTTAAAATATTTTTTTATTTTTCGTTAAAATATTTTTTTTATGTTAAAACTGTTTTTCGTTAAAAAAACTGTTTTATTTTTATCAAAACTATAGTTTGTTTTTCATTCGAAACTATTTTTATTTTTCATTATAATGTTTTTTTGGCTAAAAATTGTTTAAAAATAGATTTTCACTAAAAATCAGTGTTCTACAAGGCGTGCCTAGGCGGCGCCATGGCGCGCCTAGGCGTGAGACATTTTAGAAGCGCCCCGAATAAGGCATAGGCGTGACAAAAGGCGTGGTCAACGTGCGTGTAAGGCGCGATCAACGGTCCACGCGCACCTAGGCCCGAAAAGGCGTGAAAAGGCGCGCGCCTTTTATTTAAAGTTTTTTTTTTAGTTTTATTTCTTATCAAAACAACCTTAAAAAAGACAACAAATCCCCTAACCAAATTGGTATAGTACTTCACGATGTTCTGCGTATAAATTTTTTTATTCTACTTCATGATGTTTCTCTTAATGTTTTTTTTCCTTCTATTGTTATAAGTTTTTTCGTTCTACTTATGTTTTTTCTTTCTTATTCTGTCAGAGAGGGATGATGTTTCTGCTTACTTTTTTTTTTTTGGTTTTGCTTAAATTTTTTTCTTTTTCTTTCATCTTCTGTTATATTTGAAATATATTGTTTACTAACTTATGTTATATTATATTTGATTATATTATATGATATTATATTATATTTGAAATATATTATACATTTGGGAAAAAGGGTTATCAAATTTACGGATATATATATTTTCAAATGTCAAGATATGTATTATTTTATTATTTTACTAGCCTTAGTATAATTAAAAAATATTAAAAAGGGGGAAACACCTTTTAACGCTTAGGCTTCGCCTAGGCGTGCTTACGCTCCTAAGGCTTGAGGCTTGGTCTCCACGCCTTGACCACGCCTCGCCCCTTTTAGAACCTTGCTAAAAACTATTTGTGTTGAAACTGTTTTACTAAAAAAAAATAGTTTTTTCCACTAAAAATTGTTTTTAGTTAAAAAAAACTAATTTATTTTTGTCAAAACTATTTTTTTAATTGCTAAATTAATTTTCATTAAAAACTATTTTTTATTAAATTATTTTTCTTCCCCTTAAAATTGTTTCACTTTTTTGATAAAGATTGTTTCATTTTTGGGCTAAATCTTTATTTTTAAAAAAAAACATTTTCTTTTGTTATAATCACTTTTGAGCTAAAATTTTTTTTTTTAAAATGTTTTTTTGGTTATAAACTGTTTTTAATGTTAAAAACTATTTTTTTTAAGAATTGTTTTTTTCATTGTAAGTTGTTTTTTTGTTAAAATTATTTTGGGTCATTTACTGTATGGGGTACATTTATTCATAATATTAGCTACTTGTGATACGTTGTTTACGTATTTGTTCCATGATTGCTATTTTAACGAAAGTGCTTAACTTCCATCTCCCAATTGTACCAAATGCATCCAATTACCAATAGTACACCCCTTATATAAGTTAAACAATCCAAACAGTTTACAAACAGTTTTTTTAAGCATTATATCTTAAAAAAATTGTTACTTTATTTTAAAAACTCCATATGATTTCAGCATACAAATATATATATATAAGGTTAAATATATATTATAATTTTAAAAACTACATATATATACAAAAAAAAAAATATATCCTAAAAATAATAATTTCAGCATACAAATAGTTAACAAAAGTTGTTTTATATATATATATATATATATATATATATATATATATATATATATATATATATATATATATATATATATATATATATATAAGGTTAAATAATTAGAAAAAACAGTTAAAACAGTTCTTAAAAATTGTTTAAAAATATTTTCCGAAAAAAAATATTTTCCACCAATTAAAAATATATATATAAAAGGATTTCCACCAATTAAAAACTATTTTCCACCCAAAAAAATAATTTTCGTAAATAAAAAAGTATTTTCAGTTAAAAAAATATTATCTAGCATACAAAAATAAATTCCAGAAATATAATTGAATAAAAAATAAAACTATATATATATATATATATATATATATATATATATATATAAGCTATATATATTATAATTTTAAAAACTGCATATATATACAAATAAAAAAATATATCTTAAAAAAAATACATCTTCAAAATCCTTTTTGACAGTTTATATATTAAAAATACATCATGTTTACAATTTCAGCCTACAAATACAACCTGTTTATATATAAATATATTAAAAAATATTTGATAGTTTTTTAAGAATAAAATACTAAACTATTTATAAATAATTGATTAAAAAAAACTGTTTAAATATTGAGTTTCAGCAGAAAAAAAAAATTTTTCAGAAAAAAAAAAAAAACTCCAGAAAATCCAGTATACAAATTTGTAAAACAGTAAAAAAAATATAAATAAAATATTCAAAACATTTAAAAATATTAAAAAAACTGTTAAAAATATAAAAATAATTTCCAGAAAAAAAAACTGTTTGGAATGTTTAGAAAGGATTTTCAATTAAAAACATTTTTAATCAATTATTTCGAACTAATTTCTACCGAAAAATATATTTCCTAAGAAAATAATTTTCAAAGAAGAATTATTTCCAAAAATGATGATGGTCGGAGGTTTTGTTGATGACCGGAGGGTTTTTGATGGAAATTATTTTTCTTGAGAATATATTTTTTTAACCGAAGATTACTTTATTTGGTTGAAAACATTTTTTTTTTGGTGGAATTTTTTTTATACTGAAAATCAATTTCTTTTTTTTTGAAATTCATTTTTTGAAAATCATTTAAATTTTTTATTTTTAAACAGTTTAATATAGGAGTTTGGCTAGAATTTTTTTTTGGGTCGAAAATGATTTGTTTTGAGTGGAATCATTTTTAAACATTATAAATAGTTTTTAAACTTTAAAAACATTTTTAACGTCTTGAAAATCATATTTTTCACTGAATTTTTTTAAAACAGTTTTTTAAATCATTTTGTAAACATTTGTTTTTAACTTTAAATCGTTTCGCTTGAAATTAAAAAAATAAATAAAGTAATAAAAAATCATTTTGTAAACAGTTTTTTCGGAATTATTTTTAACAAATTTTCACAATTTTCAAAAATTATTTTTAAACAATTTTTAACAACTTTTTTTACTATTATCTATTAAAATATTTTTATTAATATTAAACAGTAATTTTTATGCGTTAATTTAAAGGGCAAAGATGTCAAGGGCAAATATGTCTTTTATCATGTGAGAGAAAATTGTTGGTGATCTTAGCTAACGGTCAAGTGAGTCAACTAACGATTTTCGTTAGTTTTGGACCCAACGAACTAATACGTAAATGAACGTACCCCAAGCAACTAATATTATAAACAAACGTACCCCAAACAGTAAATGATCAAATTATTTTTTTAGAAACTATTTTTTTGTTAAGAATTATTTTTTTGGTTAAAAATCATTTTTTTATATATCAGTTTGTTCACATTTGCCACTTTTAACATTAATTCTATCAAACATTTCACTTTTTCCACCTGAAAAATTGATGTTATTAAAAAACTCTAACATCTTTGCCATAGAATTTGTCATGAAATTTTTTACCATGCCATGAAAAAAAATTATCATCTAGGCCATTTGCTCACTTTACAACCAAATGGACCCTAAGAGTTTCTGTTAAGGAAATACACCACAAAGAGAATTTTAAAGAAATGAAGAGTTTCTTATTAGTTGTTGTTTTAATAATGAGGGGGTCACCCTTTATTTATAGTACATTAGTTTTAATAGGAATGGACATCCACTAAAATATGATAAATACAAATATTTATAACATTCTCCTTTGAATATACACCATTTCCGCCATTTAATGGTTATTCCCTCATTAAAATCTTACTAAGGAAAACTCATTGAGAAAAAACCTAAGTGAAGGAAAAAGAGTACAATTTTTGTGATCATTGAGTCGGTGTTGGATGTGCTTAATGCTGTCTTGTTAAAACTTTTACTAGGAAAATTCATCGGGATAAAATTTAGTTAAAGAAAAAAGAGTACAACGCACAAATATCCCAAATTATATGTTATTGTATCCTCTCACTGATAAGATGCTCTCCTTGATTGATATGTTCTATTTCATTGTTGGTGGAGTCGACGCATCCCTATCTCGTACACAAACTTTTAAAATGTCGCATTTAGTTGTGACTTTGTGAAAAGATCAACTAGATTGTCACTTGAATGAACTTGCATGATTTCAATCTCATTTTTCTTCTGATGTTCGTGAGTGAAGAAAAACTTTGGTGAAATGTGCTTGGTTCTTTATCCTTTGATGAATCATTCTTTAATTTATGAAATACATGCTGCATTATCTTCATAGATGACACTTGAAATATCTGTAATGGAAGAGAATTTACAAGAACCATGAATATGTTAAATTAAAGATCTCAGTTATACACCGACTATGTTCATGAAGTGATAAAATTTCAGAGTGGATAGAAGAAGTAGCTACTAAAGTTTTTTAATAGAACGTTAGGAAATAACAGTATTACCATAAAGAAACAAGGTTCTAAAAAATGCGGGGCGTGATTGAGGCGTGGAGGCCAAGCCTTAAGCCTTAGAAGCCTAGGCGGGCCTAGTCGGGAAAAGGCGTGAAAAGGCGTTTAGGTCTTCTTAATATATTTTAATATTTTTTAACCATAACAAGGCTATTAAAATACAAAAATTTCACATATCATAAAAATATGTCTGAATATATGCAAATTAAAATACTATTTGATTATTTTGGATAAGATAATGGTCCAGTTTGTAACCAAATTCTTTAAAAGGCGACATCGTTTCACTAAGGCATTGTTGTTTTTAGAAAAAGTGCGCCGTAAGGGTTTTACCAAGAATAAGGCGTGAAAAACGTAAGGCGAGGCGTTTCTCCTAAGCCTTAAGCCTAGGCGAGTTTTTTAGAACATAGAGAAATACATAACCTGTATGAGATCGACTCTTATGAGGATCAAAGAGATATCCAGAATTTGCATAACCAATTAATTTAGAACTTTAGAATTATAGGAATAAAATGAGCCCGTGCCAGTGGTTCCACGTAAATATCTTAGGATATGCTTGACACCAACTAAATGCATTTTGGTTGGTTCAGAATTATATCTAGCAAGCAGGTTCACAGAGAATGAAATATTCGACCTAGTGCATTGTGCCAAGTATAACAATGCACCAATTGCACTTAAATAGGGTAATTCTAGACCTAATATTTTCTCATCTTATTTTTTAGGACGATATGGATATTTCTTTATGTCTAAAGATCGGACAACCATTGAGGTACTTAGTGGGTGCGCTTTATCCATATTAAAACGTTTTAATACCTTTTCGGTATAATTAGACTCATGGACTAAAATCGTACTAGAATTTTTCTCGATCTGCAAGCCGAGGCAAAATTTAATTTTCCTAAAGTCTTTTGTCTCAAATTTCTTTTTCAAATTATTAGCAGTTGTTTCGAGCTTTTCTGGTATCCTGATTAAATTTATGCCATCCACATAGACTGCTACTATTGCATACCCTTTTCAGGATTTCTTTATAAATACATAAGGGAAAATTGGATTATTTTTAGGCCCCTCTTTAGATAAGTATTCACTAAGATGATTGTATTATATTCTTTCGGATTACTTTTAATCGTACAATGAACGTCTTAGTTGAATCGAGTGCGTACTCGTTGGATTCTCTTCAGACAAAGGAAGTGCTTTAGGGATTTTCATGTATATTTTTGTGTCTAATTCCCTGTATAAATAAGCGGTCATAACATCCATGAGTTTCATATCAAGATTTTCAGAAACCGCTAAGCTGATCGGATATCTAGAAGTTATACCGTCCATAGCGGGGGAGTATGTTTCCTCAAAATCAATCCCAAGTTTTTGCAGGAAACCCTCTGCCACAAGTCTTACCTTATATCGAGTGATTTCACTCTTCTTATTTCTTTTTCTTATAAACACCCACCCGTAACCTACCAGGTAAAAATCTTTTGGGGTTTGTTCAATAGTTCCAAATACACCATGTTTATTTAGAGACTTAAGTTCTGCCTTGATGGCAATTTTCCATTTTAGCCAATCTACTCTTTTTCGACATTCATTTAGAGTACGTGGTTATTATCATTGTCACAGCCCTAGGAAAGTAGCTACTACATATAAAAATACGTAATCGAAGATAGTTTCCTCATGATCCCACATTTCTCATGAATATGTATAAAACATAGAGATCTCATTATTATCATTAGTTACCTTTGCCTCTTCAGGGGCTTGTATAGTCACTTCTGGGACTTGTGTCTTTTCGGAGACAATAACCTCTTTAGAGGTTTCAGAGAAAGTGTATATTTTATTCACAACCTCTTCAAGAGTGTTATGAGGGCATGATTTTTCATTTGATCTCCGCTTCCAGGGAGCAAAATCTTTGGAACCTATAAGTCTTCCACGCTTATGGTGTGCAACAGACTCATTTACTACTGAATCAAAGTTTGTTCCACTGGTATATCAATTCTGGATAACACATTTGTAGCGGGCACATGAGACTTGATTACTTTTGCAACATCATTGAATGCATCAGGTAATTTAATTAAATTTTTTTGAAGATGCAATACCCATTGAAACTCATGCTCGCATTGAGCAGTCCGTTCTTTAGGAAAGGACTATACTCCTCTTTTATTATGTCATATACCAATACACTGTCGAAGAGCATTCAAGAGAAATATACATCAAAGACGGATCCGAATTAATCATATTCTTCATCAAAAAGACTCCGCGAAGTTTACTTTGGTAAAGTTATGTTTTAAATACCTTTACTTTTCACTTAGAGCTCTTGGGAGATTTTTAACAAAATATTTTCTAAGTGTTGGAGCGAACTTTTTTTATCAAATATTGAGAATGAGTATTTTTTCTAAGTTTTGAAGCGGACCTCGATTTTGATGCCCATGTCGTTCGTCCGAGATCAGCATCTCGTTCGAACAAGAATGGAAGTCGCGCGATGTCGTTTGAACGACATGCAGCCTTCGTTCGAGCAACATATGCTTCTCGTTTGAACGAGCACATTTTTCTAGGCGATGCATTTTTGTAACGCGATTGCATCAGTTGGGCACTTGGAGATCATGGGTAAACTCTCTAGACACCTATTAGAAGGATAATGCAGCAGTTTTGAAGGCAGTTTCGTGGGAGAAACCTGATAGCATTTAATTAAGACACATGTCCTAGCAGTTGGGGATGTCAATTGCGTTTTTCTACCTTATTTATAAGCATTTGCCCCTTGTATTTTGAGGGAGGAAGCCTTAGGCCAAAATTGAGTGTTCCTTTGTAATCTTTGAGTGATTAATAAAAGGTTGGGAGTTGAGTTTCTGTAATTTCGTGTCTAGTGTGCGTGTGCCTCATATATGTGACTTGGTTTGCTATTTTACTTGCTATAATCGTGTTAAAAGTAGGTCGTGAACCTCGTGTATTGGTTGACTGATCAGGTTTTATGGGAAAAACTTGGTGCCTCACCAAAAGATTTTCAAAAAAAAATATCCGCGTGACAATTGGGCAGGAAGTGTATCTCATCAAAATGACAATCCACAAATCTAGAGATAAATGTATCACTTGTAAGTGGTTCGATATAACTAATATTGTTGGTGAATCATAACCAACTATATTCCCAAACGATGTTGTGAATCCATTTTGGTACACTGGGGTGGGGGGATTGGTACGTGCACTGCACAAGTAAATTTACACAAGTATGATATATTTGGTTGACATCCAGTCATAAGTCGAGAGGGTAAAAAAGGATAATAAGTAGTAGGCCTAAGAATAATTAACTTAGTAGCGTGTAAGATAACATATCCCTAAGCCGGAGTTTAGATTTCATAAGTAAATGTCATGCAATAAGTTGAAAACATGTAATTAAAGACTCGACTAAACCATTTTAGGTGTGGACATGAGGGATTGGGTGCTCAACATCAGTTGTTTTTGATAAACAATAATCATAATAAACTTGAGAAGTAAAGTCTCCACATTATCTAAACAAATGGATTTAATGTGTTGATTAGGAAAGCTTGCTCTAAATTTTTTGATTTGAGAAGTAATTTTCCAAAGGCTAAATTATGAGTATATAACAATCAAACGTGTGACCAACAAGTGGATGCATAAATTAAAATCATAAAATACTTAAAAGGTCCACTAAAAAGGTAGATGGGGCCACAAATATCCACTTAAATTCTTTGTAAATAAGATGGTGACTTAGAAGATATTTTAAGAAAAGATGGCTTAATGATTAATTTACCTCGAGAACAAGGGGTACAAAAATGATTATCGGGTAAGGTAAGTTGTTTGTTTGTCAACAAGTGTCCATGCGAGTTATTGATTATTCGACACAACATGTTTGATCCAGAGTGACCCAAGAGGTTATACCACAATATCAAATTATTAGGATCATATAGCTTTTGACCCATGATAGTACGTGATTCTATAACATTAATTGTTGTATGGTATAACTCCATGAATATTGACAGTATGTGATTATACATCATTTTACAGCTATAGTGGAAACATTCGCTATATTGTATATGAAGTCTGAGAAAAACTTATGGTTTTTCAAAATGGTGTGGGTTATCCCATTGTCTACCAGACAAGTGTCATCGCTTTCTATTACTTTTGGATCCGTACCTTTAACATGATTAAATATAAATTGGAATTCGATCCACCATTCATACAAGCATTGTAAAAAATGATCAAAACCATTCGGTTAACAAATAAATGCTCAAATAAAGATATAAATGATAATAAAATTATTTACGTTCTAATGCTAAACTATTAATGTCTCAATATTAAATATGAAACAAATAGATAAATAAATTAAAATAATCATATAGGTCTTCAGGAGAGTCTTAGGTAGTTCTCTAAACATGTTATCAAATATCTCATCATCAATAGCATTTACACCCCTATCTTTATAAAAATCATTAAAATTGAGATCAGTATCATCAAGTCTCCAATGGTGTTAAGGACCTTCCACAATGCTTGTCTCAACTATTTTTTTCGAGGAATGATATTTTTCCAATAATTTCTTAGACGAACGACATGTACATGTCCAATGTTCTCTATGCCCATATCTATGACAAATATCATTTGTGTTTGGTAGATTTGACTTCCGGTTCCATTAATTACTATGATTATTCCACTTCTGTTGGTTTTTGAAATTTTGATTCTTTATACGGCCTTGATTATGGTATCCACCTCTTCTGGAGTTGCCATAACCCCGCCGCATATTTTCTTGGCTTCTTTCACTATTCTGAGCAGGGTTAGAATTTACTTCAGAGAGTGCTACAGATCTAATGGGTCTAGATATATGATTATTCATCAGTAAGTCATTATTTTTCCCAGTGATACGACACAAATATTGCGTATTTCATCCTCCGAACCTACGCATTATAGTCCCCTCAGGTATCTTATTCCATATATTTATGCTCGTTAATCAGACAACCTCGGATATCTATGTTAACATGTTTTGCAGGGGTTAATTGAGCTTTTATAGGTATTTGGATGATAAGCGTGAAGTTCGAACGTATTCCGCTCGATTTTCATACGCGACTGCACGTTCAGGGGCATTTTAGTCTTTTCATATTTTGGGCACTTGGCCCAACATCTTCATGAAAGTTGTAGCCCTCCTCGCAAGCTTTGCGTGGCTGTGAATGTACGCGATTCCGAGTCAGAACGAAGAAGTTACGAGAGTTTCAGCGGACGAGAAATGCATTCAAGCCAAAACAGCAATGCAGTGTGCTGTGACCTGCTTGATCGATCGATCGACGTTTTGGGTCGATCGATTGATCCTTCTCGATAGTGGGATATTTTGTTCATGATCGATCGATCGACGTTTTGGGTCGATCGATCGATCCCCTGTTTCCAGGAGATATTTTGCTTTTATTTTTCTTTCTTCTTTTCTTTTCTTTACTTATTCCACTTTGTATAAATAGATTTTTTTATTGTAAATATCAGATATCAAGTAGTTAGAAACGATTTTAGGTTAGAGTAGCTTAGGGTCTGTGGGATTTAAAGAGTTTAGCTTTGATTCTTCTTGGTTTGACACCCAATTGGGTTGTAAGTTACACTATTCATCTTCCCTACCAATTTAATATAGTTGTAATTCAATATTTCTTGCTTTGTAGTGTAATTTCCATGCTTTCCTAATTAGGTTTACATGCTTTGATTTACTTGCTTTCTAGGTAACTTTATCGCGTTTATTTATCGCATTTCCTTTATTGCGTTTTTAACATGATTTTTAGGTAATTTAAATTAGGTTGTGTTTGAATGGAACTCACTCAAGTTAACGCATTGCTTTGCTTTGGTGATGGCATTTACGGGTCTATTTCGGGTGCGTTGTCCTAGTTATTGCGCCTAGGAAATTTGACAGGGCATATCATGTATGTGTAATAACCTTCGCTTATGAGACCGTATTTTATGGTAATTACTTATTATAGTAATTAGAGACCAGTGTTGGGTTATGATTTGAATGTTAATTCAATGTAGCAAAGTCGATATTTATTATGAGGTTGCTTACATATCATAATCATGGGAAATATTGCTATGTCATGGTTATTAATATCATCTGTATTTAAAATGATATTTGGCTTAATTATGAGACCCGAACATAAATTGAATTTTAAAATGTCCAAATGATAATTTGGAGGTTGCAGTTGATTCCGGTATGTGCAAAATAGTCAAATAACGTACCATATTGTATTTTGTAGTTTTGGGCATTTTTGACTGGTTGTGCTTTAATTATGCAGTTGCGTATTATTTTATCGCACTATTAGTTAATTTAGTGGGATATTTGTCTTAGGCCACGACTTAAGCCTATTAAGTCTTCTAATTACCCTAATTTCCTTCTAAAACCAAAGAGATAAAGAGAAGAGTAGAGAGAAAGACTTGGAGATTGAGAGAAGATTTGCCACTACACCAAGAAATCTGCAAATTTCTGAATCAAGGCAAGTTTTTACTTGCTATTTGTGTCTTGAGATAGATGATTTGCTATGATAATGTTGTATTGATTTTGGTTTAACAAACTTAGGGTTTCTCTCATGTATTTTTGGGTTTTGATTCATTCAAAGATGATTAAGATGATTCATGAGGTTTTAGATGATCAATAGTATCATTGATGTTATTTTAGTGTTGGTATATAAGTTTGGTTTGAAGAAATTTGAGTTGGGGTAGAAAATGGAGTCCAAGACTCCATAGCCAATTCTTGGCAAAATCGCAGGCCCGAATCGATTCGGCCCCCTTGGCGAATCGATTCGATTAGGTCCAGTGCCTAGGTCTTATGAACCGAATTGATTCGGAATTGATCCGAATCGATTCGACAGTTATGCAGTAACTCAAACTTTCTGACCGAATCGATTCGGTTTCCATCCGAATCGATTCGGCTACTTTTCAGAAACTCAAATTTTCTGGCCGAATCGATTCGGCCAAGGGGCGAATCGATTCGGGAGCCCTGCACTTTTTGAAATTTTTCTTTTTTCATTTTTAACCCCTTTTCTTTAGGACTAATGATTAGGGACCTTCTTAAATGAAGTAAACATAGGGTTTAGAGTATTAGTTGAGTTGGGTCGACATCCTAGACTCGAAAGGGTTCATCTGGGGTTCGTTTAAGGGGGAATTTAAAGTGATGTTTAGGCATTACTTTCGTCGTGTAGTTTTATAAGGGTCTAGAATGTATTAAAGTCAATTTGGAGACTTTAGAATTCAACTCGAGTTATATTTGACTTGAGGGTTTATATTAAAGCCTAAAGGAGGCTTCGAAAATAACTTTGGAGTCTGAATTTCTTATCGAGGATGTTATGTCGGTACGTAATATGTATAGTCCCGATTTAGTTTATACATTTATTTATAATGGGAAGTGGATAAGGTAAATGATAATTTACTAAATCATAAAATGGAAATAAATAAAATGGATGTTACACACCTCTCTAAATACCATCTTAAGGGAAGTCCATGCGAGAGGTGAAGCCTCCTGGCTAATGAATGCAGGGTGGGTATAGTCCTAGGCCATATGAGCGCTTGTTTTATTTTTTCTGCGATGGGTAGGAGATTCTGGGTGTGGTCTTGACTACCCCGCAGGCATATGGCCGCTTCTCGACGTTTTCGATAGGATCCCAGGTTGTCTTATGTTAGGCCCTGGAAGATGATGGTTATTTAGGGACGCGCACAGTGGGGAAACCCGGACGGGCGGTCTTAGAATCGTTATATTTATATTTATGACTATTCTAATTTTCGAGTTGGACTCGATGGAACATGAATGCCATAAAGAGCAAATTTATGCCACAAAGAGCATGCTATTGAGTTTAGTGCCATATAGAGCACATGATGATAATAATATTCCTGATAAGGAATGGAAAAGAAGACAAACATTGAAATACGATGAATGATGATAAAGGCTCAACAACACTTTTAATTCTGTTTTAATATGAACCTCACTCCATGTGGTCCTTTATCAGTTTTAGTTCCTTATATTATGTTACCATGCTAGACTATCATCCATGCTTAACTGTACATCATTGTCATACCTGTCATTTATCTATTGATCACATATACCCGGCCCTGACCGGTTTTCCTTTCTTGTTCTATATATATATATATAATCCGTTCAGGTGTTCCGCCGCACGGTCGCCAGTAATGACCCTTCCTTCCTTATGTTTTGAGGAGCCGTGACATTGTGCGGGTTTCACGGGAGTTTTGTGTAGACGCCTCCATTTATGTTTCTAGTTATGTTCAGTTTATTCGGGCTTGTTGCCCAAACCGTTGAAATTGTAATATGGATCTATTATGTAACACTTGGTACTAATTGTATGTTGTATGGTTGTTATTGACCGACGTTTCATTCGGTCCCTTGTATCTTTTGGGTTTCTTATTTACGCTTGTGGGGGTTTCCACCCTCTATTTCTATCATGGATTGTTGAAAATGTTTTCTTTTTATTTCAAATCAAAGTTTTTGATAACCCATTTTCTGGAATATAGAGTGGTTATTCCTTATACTTTGCATATTGTTGTGATGCTGAGAATGATATTTATCAATGATTTCCTATTTTATCGGGGTATAGGGCTGGCCACCCTTTATTCCGGATAGCGGGTTGTCACAGTATGTCCCGTGCTTACAACCTTTCGTGCACAATTTTCGGGATATTTGTTGACCCCAAAATCTTATTAGGCATTTATGAGTATTTAGGGTGTGACCACCCCTGATTTAATTAACTGTCGAAACGAGACGCATTTGTAATAACTCGTCGACCCATGTATCCATTTTTTTCAAATTAACTCGGGTGATGTATATTCGACGCAACCTATAGTTTTACTCGCTTTGTTAGTCTCTAGTTTCATTTCCCTTGCCTAGAATAATATTTTCCTTTTATGCATCTTTTCCTTTTTAGTTTTCAATTCACCTTTTACACTTTTATTTCGAAATATTAAATCATATAAATTCTAGCATCTCGTCCTTGTGGATTTTCGATACCCGACTTACCGCTGTGCTTGCCTCGTAAGTGTAGTTGTAATTTAGGTTTGTTTGTATTGACTAGGTGAAACAAAAATGATTCTAGGTTAGAGTAGCTTAGGGATTGTGGGATTTGAAGAGTTTGGCTTTAATTCTTCTTGGTTTGACACCCAATTGGGTTGTAAGTTACATTATTTATCTTCCCTACCAATTTAATATAGTTGTATTTCATTATTTCTTGCTTTGTAGTGTAATTTCCATGCTTTCCTAATTAGGTTTACATGCTTTGATTTACTTGCTTTCTAGGTAGCTTTATCTCGTTTATTTATCGCGTTTCCTTTATTGCGTTTTTAACATGCTTTCTAGGTAATTTAAATTAGGTTGTGTTTGAATGGAACTCACTCGAGTAAACGCCTTGCTTTGCTTTGGTGATGGCGTTTATGGGTCTATTTTGGGTGCGTTGTCCTAGTTATTGCGCCTAGGAGATTTGACGGGGCATATCATGTATGTCCCGTGCTTACGACCTTTCGTGCGCAATTTTCGGGATATTTGTTGACACCAAAATCTTATTAGGATTTTATGAGGATTTAGGAGCTTGACAACCCTTGATTTAATTAACTGTCAAAACGAGACGCATTTGTAATAACTCGTCGACCCATGTATCCATTTTATAAAAATTAACTCGGGTGAGGTATATTCGACGCAACCTATAGTTTTACTCGCTTTGTTAGTCTAGTTTCATTTCCCTTGCCTAGAATAATATTTCCCTTTTATGCATCTTTTCCTTTTTAGTTTGTAATTCACCTTTTACACTTTTATTTCAAAATATTAAATCATATAAATTCTAGCATCTCGTCGCTGTAGATTTTCGATACCCGACTTACCGCTGTGCTTGCCTCGTAAGTGTAGTCATAATTTAGGTTTGTTTGTATTGAGTAGGCGGAACGAAAACAACGACTAGCGTCTTTACACGCGCTACTTTTTGCACCCGATCAAAATGGCGCCGTTGCCGGGGTCGTGTTTGTTTTAAACTTTATTTGATTTAGTATTTCGTAGTATTTTCTTTCTATTTGTATTATTTGCTAACCTTTTTGCAGGATTTCCACAGTTGACCACTTAGAAACGCTCGAATTTTTCCCGCGCGCACTTACTTTGTGGAATCCACCACTTCGAGCCATTTTTGGGGTAAGCATGTCTTATTCCAATTCTTTCGGTAATCATTGTTATAATTCTCAAAATGCTCGTAATCCTATGAATTTCGGTGAATACTTAGAATCCCAAAGTATAACAAATTCAAATATGACTTTGGGCGAGTATAACGAAAGTCAAAATTTGGGTTATTGGAATTTTGATGATGATGATAATGATTTTGGGCCTTTACCACCTTATAATAGGAATTTTTAAACGAATTGCAATAGTTTTCAAAATTCCTATATTAATGAGGTTTCATTTAAGTCCGATGGTAATTTTCAAAGTTCCCATTTTCATGCATCCGCACCTCGACCTATGACATTCGGTGAGGGCTTGCGTATGTATGAGAATGAGAAAATTGAAAATCGTCATCGGAAAGAAAATCGTTCGTGGGAACAAGAATTGGATTTATTATTTGAATCCGACGACGATTTTGCTTCCGAGACTTTCGAAGTCGAGGAATGTTTTGAACCAAATGAGGTACCTGTGCCTACTTTGGAACAAACCATTCTAGACTTTGCCCATTGCATAATAGATATTGAAAGTGAGGATGAAAATGACGTAATATCTATTTGCAATGAAATGATTTCTTCTTTAGCCCCCAAAGAAGAACATTTCATTGAAAATGATATTATTTCATTCGAAACTCAATCTTCATGCGATGATGATTCATCTCATAAGATTGAATTTCTTTTATCCCCATTTTTATTCTCATTATCACACCGTCTCAAGTACCCGATGATTCGGTTTCAAACATTAATGTTTTAAACCTTTTCGTCGATGATGAGTACTTGCTCAAGTCGCCCTCCACGATCGCATCTTTGCCTTTGTGTGCGCCACCTCCCATTCCAATTTCAAAACCATTGGGAGGATATTCGGCTTTTCTCGGTCCCCACATGTTTTTGTCACTCGTTCAATCTAGACCCCCCATCATCCCTCCTAAACTTTTAATTGACGATGGTTCCTTTCTTACGCCTTACACATGCCTTCCGTTTTTCAAACGGAATTCATTTTATCGGAAGGCATGCTTGTATGTGAGGGTACACCGGTTATCCTCCAAAGTCAAATCTTTTTTGTGGTGGACCCTCAGCTATTTAGACTTCTAGTGTATATTTAGTGTGAAGCCTAAATAGTAGGTTGTATATAGTTAGCTTTTTATTCTTTCTTTCTTTTTATTTTTAGTCTAATGTAATTAGTTAACTTTTTGTTATTTCTTTTTGCTATGCTCGATACTAACTTATTTTGTAGATTCTTTGGACTTGTTCTTATGGGGATTTCTCCAATTTCGGGTAATATCGCTCTTTTCCTCTCTTTAACTTGGTTCTTAATGTACATTGAGGACAATGTCAAGTTTTAAGTTAGGGGGTGGGGGATATTCTATCCATTTCTTTATTTAGTCCATATTTTTTCTCACATGTTATTTACTTAGTATGCTTTTCTTAGAAAAATTCAAAAATTTCAAAAAGATTTTCTTTCTTTTTTCTCTTTTTTGGGCATTTTGCCTTTGTTTCCGATGATAAATTTCAATAATTGCCCGATCCAATAAACAATCCAACGATGCATGTTCTCGATTTTAGAAGTTATTAGACTTTACTCTCGATTATTGATATTATGAATAACTTCATGAATTAAACTTTAATCCCACGAGCACATGCACTTTTATTATTCCATTGATTTGGTTTAAGATTTTTATAACTCGATAATCTTTTGTTGCATTGTATATACTTACACCGAGTAAGCTTTGTACCTTTCGTCATTTGTGAGTGTATACACTATTCTTTTTTCATTGAAAACATTGAATTCGTTGGTAATCTCTCTATTTTTTCATTTGACCGTTCATTCTTAAAATGTGTTACTTGATCATGATTTTCATATATTATTTTGACTCGAGAATTGAGTAAACTTTGTGAAATGATCATAGGCCATCTTTTCTATATCACCCATATTGACCTTGACCTCAACCTTATATGTTTGCCCTCATTAACCCCTTTGAGCCTAAATATTAACTTTTCGTTTCATAGCCCAAATCCTATACCAACTCCAAATTAGAGTTTTAAACCATACATACACTTTCCATACCTTTATTTGGAATGTTACTTGGGATTTAATGTTGTTGTTATGATGTCGGTTGCATTTTAGGCACATGAGAGTATGAAAAGTAAAGAAAAGAGAGATGTGAAAAAGGTGAAGAAAAAGAGAAAGGAAAAAGCAAAAGAAAACAAAAGAGAAAATGAGAAAAAGAAAAAAAGAAAAAGAAAGAGAAAGTTATAAATGTTGTGTATAGTTCAATAAACTTTAATTACTCTCCCCGATGATATGTCCAATGCCTTTTTGGAACTTGTTTTCCAATTTTGATATTTCCCGCATTTTCTCATTATCCCGAGTTTTCATTCTGAACACTTTGAATCCGTACATACATCCCTTTCATTTCATACCCTAGCCTAGCCTACATTATAACCATATACAAGACCTATGTGATATTAAATAGATGTAATTCAAAAGTTTAAATAGTTTTGATAATCTGTGAAAATGCATTTCGCCTCTTTTAATCTGCGGTATCCTTTCGTTGAGATTACAAGTTTTAATTTCATATATAGCGTTATTCATTTGTGACATGTGTGCGGCCTAGTTTCCATTTCCATTTACTCTTTATCCCGCATGTTCCGTGTGTTACCTCCCTGTTTCGAGTGAATTCACTTGATGAGCGTAATGCCCGTGAAGATTGAATGTATGCTTGCTTTAACGTTTATCCGATTTATATAAGTTTTTCGCCAAATCACACTTTGCATGTGCTCTCTCCCCTCCCACATTTTAAGGTTTCAATTCTATGAGGTGCATTATATAATGTTAATAATTTAGAACTTTTGTTTGAATTCGTTCAATGTGCTAATAATGCATATGAAATACTTTTTGTTATTGTTGGGCTTTTCGCATGTTGGTTTGGGCATATTTTGTGGAAACCATGTGATGTTTGTGGGTATCATCCCTGAAAACCCTCACGAGTTGACACTCGTCCACTAGGGTGACCTAGGGGTTTAACGGCTTATTGCATATGCTAAATGCAATCGAATCGCCCGAGAAAGTGGCCTTATTCTTTTAAACCATACTTTTGTTCTATATCCTATTTTTGGTTTGCTTGTAGTTCTTGTTTCATCTTATTTCATTGCCAGGGACTAGCAATGTGTAAGTTAGGGGGTGTGATATGATGCAAATATTGCATATTTCATCCTTCGAACCTACGCATTTTAGCCCCCTCGGGTATCTTATTCCCTATATTTATTCTCGTTAACCAGACAACCTCAGATTTCTATGTTAACAAGTTTTGCAGGGGTTAATTGAGCTTTTATAGGTATTTGGATGCTAAGTGTGAAGTTCGGACGCATTCCGCTCGATTTCCGTACGCGACCGCACATTCAGGGGAATTTTAGTCTTTTCACATTTTGGGCACCTGGCCCATCATCTTCATGGAAGTTTTAGCCCTCCTCGTAAGCTTCGCGTGGCCACGAATGTTGCGCGATTCTGAGTCAGAACGAAGAAGTTACGGGAGTTTCAGTGGACAAGAAATGTATTCAAGCCAAAACAGTAATGCAGTGTGCTGTGACCTGCTTGATCGATCGATCGACGTTTTGGGTCAATCAATCAATCCTTCTCGACAGTGGGATATTTTGTTCATGATCGATCGATCGACGTTTTGGGTCGATCGATCGATCCCCTGTTTCCAGGAGATATTTTACTTTCTTCTTTTCTTTTCTTTACTTATTCCACTTTGTATAAATAGACCTTTTTGTTGTAAATATCAGATATCAAGTACTTAGAAACGATTTTAGGTTAGAGTAGCTTAGGGTTTGTGGGATTTGAAGAGTTTGTCTTTGATTCTTCTTGGTTTGACACCCAATTGTGTTGTAAGTCACACTATTCATCTTCCTTACCAATTTAATATAGTTGTAATTCATTATTTCTTGCTTTGTAGTGTAATTTCAATGCTTTCCTAATTAGGTTTACATGCTTTGATTTACTTGCTTTCTAGGTAGCTTTACCGTGTTTATTTACCACGTTTCCTTTATCGCGTTTTTAACATGCTTTATAGGTAATTTAAATTAGGTTGTGTTTGAATGGAACTCACTCGAGTTAATGCGTTGCTTTGCTTTGGTGATGGCGTTTACGGGTCTATTTCGGGTGCGTTGTCCTAGTTATTGCGTCTAGGAGATTTGACGAGGAATATCATGTATGTCCCGTGCTTACGACCTTTCGTGCGCAATTTTCGGGATATTTGTTGACGCCAAAATCTTATTAGGCTTATATGAGGATTTAGGGGCGTGACAACCCTTGATTTAATTAACTGTCGAAACGAGACGCATTTGTAATAACTTGTCGACCCATGTATCCATTTTATAAAAATTAACTCGGGTAAGGGATATTCGACGCAACCTATAGTTTTACTCACTTTGTTAGTCTAGTTTCATTTCCCTTGCCTAGAATAATATTTCCCTTCTATGCATCTTTTCCTTTTTTGTTTGTAATTCACCTTTTACACTTTTATTTCAGAATATTAAATCATATAAATTCTAGCATCTCATCCATGTGGATTTTCGATACCCGACTTACCGCTGTGCTTTCCTCGCAAGTGTAGTCGTAATTTAGGTTTGTTTGTATTGAGTAGGCGAAATGAAAACAACGATTGGCGTCTTTACACGCGCTACTTTTCGCACCCGATCACCCAGCAACTAGGAGACATGAAATTAGTTCCGAGTACCTTTTAAATCCCCACTCTCGATATTGTTGTTGCAAGAGCATATTCGAGGCATAAAAAGCGAAAAATATTTTCTCCAACATATCTTCATCCTCTACCTTTTTTCTGCATAGCTTTAGCTTGGAGGTAATTTTGTACATAGTAGAGTTGTATTCAGACACAGTCTTGAAATCTCAAGTTGAGCCATTTATGGCGTGCAAATGATAAAATGACCAATTTTTGGTGGTCATAACGCTCCTGCAGGGAGTTCCATAAATCTAGAGGATCGTTGATAGTCAGGTACTCAATCTTCAAATCATTGTGTATATGATGCCTAAGGAATATCACAGTCTTAGCTTTGTCCTACCAGGACATGGTATTTTCAAGTGTTATTGCATCACCAAGGTTCTGAGCTTAGAGGCTGAGTTCAGCATCCCGAGACCAATTAAGATAATTAACCCCAAAAAGTTCAACTGCTTCAAATTCGAGCTTAGAAATATTTGACATTTTTAAATTGTCAATTAATAAATTACAATAAAAATACATAATGCCTAATAAAGGCAAATAATAATTCAACATTAATTGTAACATCATATTCACAAGTAGGACTTTACATCCTTGATTTAATAATTACGACTTCAGGTTCGTGCTATTTATTGGTGAGAACATCGGGTTCAACACATAAAATAATTGAACTTCACGTTCACTTTTACTAATACCTTGGTACTTTTAAAATATCCATTAAAACTTCATGTTTGATCATAAAAAATAATTGAAACTTCTGGTCCAAATTACAAATTATTTGGCGATATTTAATATCCATGACACTATTTTAAAGATAATCAAAAGTTCAAATTTTGATTTAGGTTATATTTTATATATAACTTTAAGTCCAAAGTTTTAATAGCAATTAAGAACTCCAAGTCCCAAATATTATTTAGTAATTGAAAACTTCAGGTCTCAAATTTTAAATAGTAATTGGGAACTCTGGATCCCAAATTTTAAATAGTAATTAGGAACTTAGGTCCCAAATCCTAAATAGTAATTAGGAATATTTTAAATAGTAATGGGAACTTTATGTCCCAACTTTTAAATTATGTAGAAAAGTCAAGCTTGTTATAGTGTTATGTTTAAATAGAACATATAATTTGATTTTTGAGTTTGCCTAATTATATAATATCAATCGAAAAAAACATAGCAGTCCTAGACATATATGTTTGTAATTCATAAATTTTACTACTCAGAATTGAAATTATATAAAAGTCCAATAAAAAATGGGTAATTAAAGTATATTTTTATACTAAAATACACACTGAAGCCTCTGTTATTAATTTTTATTTATTTATTTCTATCACATTCACACATCTTCTACACGGATGAAATTTCCTTTCAAAGTCTGAATCAAATATTAAAAATAGATGTAAGAATATATATGGTGAATTAATTAATTCTCTTGGTTAGATTGTAACAAAAAAAATAATAATTAAGGCCTTCTTATGCAGGTGTTGTAAGTTATAAGAAAAATTATTACACCTTGTAGGTGTTTGTCCATCCATAGCTTAAGCGTAGCACTAAAACGATTTGCTAGATGGATAGGTGATACAACGTATACATGGTAGCAGATATATAAGCATGCACTGAATATATTAAAGAGATTACACATATGGTACTTTTCATATAAAATCTACCACTGATCTTTTTTTTTCTAATTGATTCAAAGAAAAAATTCAACAATTGTCGTGAGATGAAGATTCATCCTCGTAAAGTTATTTCCTAGGTAGTAATCTCACAATATGAACTGGAAGAGAGCATGTGCATGCTGATAACGTATTAAAAGAATTAAGATATAAAGAGAAATTTAGAGAAGGGGAGAGTTTCTCATTAATTGGTGCGTCAGTAATGGTGTCACCCTTTATTTATAATACAAGATGGTAGAGTCCTAATAGAAGTGGACATACACTTAAATATGATAAATACAAATATTTGTAAGACAAAGATTTTTTTTTTAAATTTCTTTGTTTAGTTTTTTATTTTGTTTGTAGTGTGCGAAATGAAATGGCTTTTTGGATGTATCCCAAAATTGCATGAATTTTGGTTTTATATATAAAAGGGTCATTTTAAAAAGGTAAAAATATATTATTGTTTTAATTTTTAGTTTATTATATTTAAAAAATAATGTTTAGTTCTTGACAATAATGCTAACACATAAATAGTATGCATCTAATTAATGTCAATATCTGTATAATTATGTCACTATATGAACTAAATGTTATTTTTTTTGCAAATGTTTGACTTGACATTTAATTAAACAGTTTTTAAGTATTAAACAATAACTAAGCCAATTTAAATATTCATAAAAATAATCTTGAAAATATTTAAAAAAACTCCATTAAAAAATTTAATGTTTGATTTCTTTTATTAATATCAATTGTTTTTAAAATATTTTTAAAATTCCAAGTTTGATTATACTTGGAAGAGGTTGAAATCTTAAAATTATTGGACTTAATGTGTAATTTACATATTTTTACAACAGTTTTTTGATATATTTTCAAATATTGACAATAGTTGTTTATTATCGGAGGGTCGAATCTAAGATATTGTTAAATACCAAAATTAACTACAATAATATATGTGGTTCGATATGTCGATCTTGCCTATATCCACGGGAAAGGAGGAGATAAATCATCTTATTAAAGGAGGAGATAGATTATTTTATTAATCCAGGAGAATGACAACTTGGAGTGCTAAATAGTTCTAGCTAAGAGTCCAAGCAGTGGATACAATATTATTTTATATCTCTTCCTCATAACAAAGGTGTTATATTTATAGGTACAAGAGTCCAATATACATAAACCATTGCCTTGATCATGCCTAAGCCTTATCTTTTAGGTTGTTGAGTTATAATAGGACTATATTCGATTACATTATTATTATTATTATTATTATTATTATTATTATTATTATTATTATTATTATTATTATTATTATTATTATTATTATTATTATTATTATTATTATTATTATTATTATTATTATTATTATTATTATTATTATTATTATTATTATTATTATTATTAGAGGGATCGTCTTTATCCTATCCATATTCGGCGGGTGACTAGGACTTATAGTGACATTGGATTTTTTAGCTGCCACGTATAGTGCCTCATGGGCAGCTCGCCTCATAAATACTTCAATTTCCCTAGTCTGATTAGTCTTTAGGTCTGGTCGACCTAGTTTTGTCCGTGATTGCCGTCCACCTGTGACGTGGATTTTCTCATAAAGACTTAAATAATTGCCACACATCTGACTTATACTTAGAGGCAACACCGTTATGGTCTTATTGACGTGTAATCCCTATATTTTTAGTACGTGCACTGTTATTTGGGTTTCTTCGGACAATCATTATGCATGAAGGGTATGGCATGGGGATGTGACACTGTGGCCCTCTTTCCAAAGGAGCCATCACTTCATATGCCCTCTTGCGGTTAGAGCTATAAGGGATTTCAAAGAACCCCATTAGGTTCTTCACAAGAAACCAAATTGTAAACTTCTTCTTCGTTTATATCTTTCTTCCATTTGTAGTTGGAGAGAACGGTTGCCTCTTCTTCTTGTTCTTCTTCTTCTTCTTCTTCTTCTTCTTCTAAAAGACTTTCATCCTTTTCAATCTTTTCACCTCTACCCCACTAACACACTATGTCTAGGCATATTAGAAATTATAATATTACTTCTAAAAATGACTTAGAGGAATTTTTTGATAGGTATTTAAAATACCTAGCAATGTTAAAATCATAACCTCACCTAACTATAAGGAAGCTTATTGTGACACCCCGCCTAATTAATTATCGGGTGATCAGTCCTTAATTAATCAATTTCAGAATATCAAGTTGGTTCAGATAATGCATCACTACTGAGAACTCAAAGTTTAAATCTAGTAAAACTAACCACCTAGTATTTTAAAAAAGATTGATGTCCAAATTTTATCTTGTCATTAACTACTACCAAAAGAATATAAAAAAACACCATGCATCACAGTAACATAAGTACAGTCCGACTGAAGTAAAATAAATGGTTGGAGTAAACATATCCAAATACAATCCCATACAATAAATCAAATGGAAGAAACCAAATCCAAAAGAGAGTTTAAAATGACTAAATCTCTGAAAGTAAGCATGAGTAAGGACGACATGTCCAAGCAATATGAATAACTGAGAAAAGGAAGGAAAGATTGAATCGTCTACTAGCAATAACCCTGCAGCTTCCACAGTAGCTACAGCACGACAACTGAATAGAGTCTCCTAAGGTTAGTGTCCCTGTGGCTGCGCACCTAAAATAATGGAACAGTAGAAAGATAGACAGAAAAACGGGTCAGAGCCCGAGTTGAACACAATTTAAAATAGCAACTGCTTAAATTTATTCAATTAGCACAATTATTAATCAAGTTAACTTAGCATACTCACTTGAGATACTCACCCCTCAATCTAGTGTGCATGTCTAACGAGCCTAACTACCCATACTAGTCATGATACCCTGACTGACTACTAAGTGTATAATATGAAGTTTGAAAGTCTCTTTAAATAACGTAAAAACCGATGTACTTATAATTTTAATATAGAATTAGGATTTCTTTAGGTTATTCTCATATTCTAAATGCCTAACTGATAATACCATAAGTGTACAATTAACAATATTGACAATAGAAAAAGGCAACAAACATGATTTCCGGTATACACACCTTATTCGCTTTATGTATACCTATCAAATTATATAAGTATAGAAATATTACGCCCTTGGTTAAAAACCCATTAGTACTACACATACTCGTCTATCTAGTCCATTTATAAAGCTTCACGCACAGAGGACAACAAGTTCAATCTCTCGTGAATCAATAGAAACATAAACACATATTGGAGGTGAACATAGTCCCAAGCCGATGGGCTACACACATACCTACGCACCCATACGACCGTAATCACTATCATTCTCACGAATAGTCCGTACCTAGGTTCCATGCTCTAGTAGTACAACTCTAAATCCCCCGAAGGTACACAAGATTTGGTTGTCCACAACGCATTAACCTCCATTCGATAGCCAGTAGCTAGGTATGTTATACACATAATATTTTGAACAATAAGCATGCACACCACTTATATTAATTCATTATCTTTCCCACAGTCTAGTGTTTGCAGTACGTATTTTAACTCTTATTATAACCCATACCTCATTCGTGTATACCCTACCTTGTATTTTCGTACCTCCTTAATTTTATGAATTTTATACCTTTTGAGGGTCGACATATTTTCCTCTCACTATTAATTATCAATATAAGTCACTCGATGATCATTCTAGTTTATCACCCATTAAAAGAAGCCTACGGGAAGTTCGAAACAAAATCGGCTTAAAAAGGACCATCCTGGAATCTCGTTAGAAGGCCCAGAAATCTCATTCGAACGAGGTCGTTCGAACGAAGGGCTTCGAACGAACCACCAATATCGTTAGAAGGGCTACTGGAATCTCGTTAGAAGTCTCATTCGAACGAGGTCGTTCGAACCACCTGGGTTGGACTTCTAATGAAATTTCCGAAGTTGCCCAGTTCGTCTCTCAACTTCGTTTTTCCAAATTTTTACCACTCAAAACTCAACCTAAATTCATTCCAACCCAGATACAATGTTTTCCACTATCCTAAGTCATCTTAGGACATATCATAACATAATTTTGGAGGTCAAATCCTTCTAATCATCATGTAATTTCAATAAATTCCAAAAATTTACCACAAACCCTATTAACATGAACCCAGAATTTATTTGTTCATAAAAGCTCCATTTTAATTCGTGATTTACATTTAGTTCATCAACTTTCACAATTATACTAAGTGTAAAAATCCTCTACATGCAAACCCCCATCAGATTTTTTTAACTATTCTACACGATTTCATCATAGGAAATCCCAAATTGGTATTTGTTGTTCTAAAACCTCAATATATGAGAAGAGCAAGATAATCACTTACCTTAAAAATGAACTTTTGATTTTCAGGTTGAAATTGGTATAGGAGCGATCCTCCTGACACGATCTACGCGTTGGTGTACTTTTTGTTGTGAAAGGTTGAATTCTTGGCTAAGGCTCCAATGGAGTCTCCTTCTTCTTCTTCCTTGGTTCTCTCTCTCTTTCCCTCTCTTCTCATGTAGTTTGAAACTGACAGCCACTAACCCTTAATGAAATTTTAATTAACCCAATTTTCGTCGATTTAATTACCTTAAAATTCCTAAAGACCAAAATACCCCTTCGGGGTGCCGTTTTGGGTTAAAAAGTCCCGGACTCCAAATAACATACCCGAATAGTGTTTTCTGACTATTTCGACCCTTCTTGACACTCTGGCGAACTCAAAACAATCGTTCGAGTTATACAAAAATAAATTATCTTTTAACCCCCCAAATATATATAATTAACGCGACTCATACGCATCCCAAATATTTATAACATAACTACCGTGTATCTCATTCCCGGCCATACTATTATTTTAATAATTACTAACTCTCATCCCGATAGTGATTATTATCATAAAATCGGATTAATTTCAATTTAAATTTTCTCCCCTTTAATTTAATTAATCCCCATTTTCCATAAAAATAGTTATGCATTCCATAAAAATAGTTATGCATAAAAATACGGGGTATTACACTTATGACTTCCCTCGTGATGAGGTTGCATTTATGACGGTTGCAGTAATAGGATGGGGGTTCATTTCCCTCTCCACCTAATACTGGTAAAGGTGCTATGATTATGGAATCCTACCAATCCAGGAAAACATAACTTTCTTCGGTATAGTAATGGGTATAGTTGCTATTAATCAAATTTGTGGCACTAACCTAAGCCTGAATGAAATAAGGTAATCCTATGACCATCATACATTACCTAAGTCCTGTACGTATCATTTTCAGGCTAGGGGAAAGTCCCAAAATTTGGTTAGATGGTTGCCCAAGTCCTCAAAGGACACATATATACACGTATTAGTCTTTTTTGTGCGCCTCTATGGTAAGAATTACATAGGTTCCTGTTGATGTAAAAAACTAGATCGCTCTAATTATTCAATCACAGATAAATAAATAAGACAAAGATTTTTAAAGTGGTTCGGCTAGGAATAAAGCCTACGTCCACTGTTATGTTATTGCTGAGTGTTTGTGGAATTCTTGATTACAAGTTCTCTCAAGAAATTCCGGTCCCCTTGAATGGGATTGATACAAGGTATTTATAGCCTCAAGGCTGTACATGAAAGGTCCACTACATTAAATGATATACATATGAATGGGTAATACATTTAATGCGGCGTGTGCGTCAAGAATCTAATGAATAGTTGAACAGTTGTCCGTCTGATAATTGATGACACGGCCGAGGTGCAGTTCGGACCGCCTTAGTTGCTCGTCGATCAAGAGTTCCTCGGAGTGCTTAGAGTATCTCGGGATGAAGGAGTTCCTCGGATGGAGTTCCTCGGCATGATAGAGCTCCTCGGTGTATTCTCGTTGCTCGGTACCAACCATGGTTGTTCAGTAAATGATCTTCCTCGCTGTTATTGTGCCACGTAGATTGACACGTGTCTTCATACTATTCGTCCACGTCAGCATATTAATTTTGGTATCAACAGAAGCCCCCAATGTTTCATATTTTGAACTTTGAAGAGTATGGAACATTCTTTCTTGGTATGTGGCAATATTAAATGTACTTCCCGGGTTTTAGGAACATTGTATTCAAATTTTCCTTCTTATTTCGCAGTTTCCGCCTTTTTGATAAGCGCTTTGATATTCGTGCAAATTTTGTCCTTTTAGCCGCCGGAAGTTTAATAATTTCTTTTTGGTAATCATTTCTTTCGCCGCTTC
This sequence comes from Sambucus nigra, assembly GCA_949130495.1. Classification (NCBI taxonomy): domain Eukaryota; kingdom Viridiplantae; phylum Streptophyta; class Magnoliopsida; order Dipsacales; family Adoxaceae; genus Sambucus; species Sambucus nigra. The sequence goes on along the minus strand of OX422216.1, from coordinate 327,010,510 downwards.
CCAATGTAAAGTATTTAAACTTCTTTGGTAACCATACCGTTGTCTACGTTTTTCATTCTCTGCATTCAAGCTTTCTCTTCTCTTTTTCTCTTGTGCGTTCATCTTTGTTTCCGTTCGCTGTCAACACATCTCTTTTCTTTCTGTAAGCTCTTCTTCCTTTCTTCTGCATCTCTTTTATTCAATATGGTTTATATTGTTGAATCTGCTGAGAAATTTCGTTCTGACTTTTCCATTCCTTCTTGGGTAACTCTAGAGGTTCTTTCTGAGCCTTTAGATTACTTTCGATTGGCTGAGGGACATTGGTTCCCCAGTCTTTTCATTGCTGAATGTGGTTTTTCTTTTCCCCCAAATCCATTATGTCTTGAGTTTTGTCAATATTTTGACCTTGTTCCTGCAAAAATAGCCCCCAATTCATGGAGAATAATTAACGGGGTGCATAAGTTAAATCTAACTCATGGGACTCGTATAGGGATCCCAGAAATCATGTACTGCTATAAATGGGCCACTTTAGATAATATTTATTATTTAAAAACTAGGTTTTTAAATAGAGCCCTTGTAGTTAACCTCCCTGATTCAAATAGAGATTATTTTGAGCATGGGTTGGTCATAAAAAATTGGCAACACGCGCCTTTATCTGGGAATGAAGTATACAACGGTCCCAGATGCCCCCCATACGGCAATGGGATAGGTTTATTTTTCATTTTTATTTTACTTATGAAATTGCGTATTCATCATGTTTGACAAAATGTGTGACTGAGATTTATGTATTTATTTGCAGTTGATAGTAAAAGAAAAACTCCAAAAGAGTCGGAAGTGAATATCAAGCATTTAAAACTTATCTGGAATTTGCATAAGACGATTGCAGACGAGCACATTAGATCTGCATCATATTTGCTGCAGTATAAGAGCTACACAACCTCTTATACTGCTCGCCCTGTTGAACCAGCCTCAACACCAGAAAGTTCATCTTCAGATTCTCATATTCCCCTATCTCATAGAATGGGCAAGAAAAGAGCTCCTCCTGCTCTATTTGGTGACACTTCCTCTGCTGTTGGAGCCCAGAAAGGCAAAATTGATGTCCCAGAGGGGACTAAAAAAGTAGATGCTGGTTCCTTCAAAATTGCCGAGAAGCCCCCAGTGGCCCCGAGCAAGAAAAAGGCTCCTGCTGATGTAATTGCCATCTCTCCGACCAAGACTTCTTCCTTGGTTGATGCTGCTGACCGTCCTTTGAAGAGATTGAGGAAATCATCCTCGGTTAATCTTGCTGGAACTGCGTCTTCTCTACCCGCTGGTGGTAGTAGTATTTCAAAAATCATTCTTCCGAGCTCTTCAACGAGCTCAGTTATACCCGAGGTTCTCGGGGTTGATGAAAAGATTCCTAGGGATACACTGACATCCCTTGCTGCTCGCCATCTTTCTTCAGTAAATTTCTCATACCTTTAGTCTTTCTTTTCTTTTTCCTGAAATCTTGTATTTGTGTTAACTCTATTGTTTTTCTTACCTTTCAGCTGGTTAACTGTTTCAATACCATTGTGAAGAAAGATCAAGCTATTAAAGCTTCCACTTCCTCGTCCGATGTTGACGATGCTTTGTTGGGTTTAACCCAATCTGTCAAGGAATCTCACCAACAGTACATCGAGGAGAAAACTGTTTGGGAGACAAAATTGGCTGTGGCTGAGGCTGATAAGATGAAGATGGCCGAAACCTCCAAGAATTTGGAGGAGAAAATTAAAGATCTGGAAGTTAAACATCAGGAATCTGATGATAAATTGAAGAAGGCAGAAGAAGAAATATCTACTCTGCGAGATATTAAAGTTAAGAAAGAGGAACTGGAGGTGAAGCTTTCCTCGGAGAAATCGAGGAGAAAAGTTGCTATCAAGAAACATTTCAGTGTTGGTTGGGAGAAAGGATGGGAGAGAGGGATAGCTGCAATGACGTCCCAAGTCCAATATGGGGAGTTGAAATACTTCTATGATGGTTGGGTAGCTGCTCTGCAAGAGCTAAAAGTCCAAGATAATTCTGAGCTATTCCAAAGGCATCTCCCTGGTCCTCCTCCACCAATTGAGGAAGAAGAAGAAGATGAACCTGCATCAGATGAATCTTCCATAGCTGTGGATGTCCCAATCTCTGCTTCTCAACCCTCTATCATTGAGGACATTTCTTCTATGCCTCCTCCTGCTGAGAGGATTTCTGCCGACCAAGCTGTTGTTATCACCGAGCAACCGAGCTCCTCGTCCCAGCCTCCCGAGAAAGTCTTGGGAGACAAGGAAAAGGTGTGAAGTTGTTCGGTATCATTCTTATTATTTGTAATCGAACACTGTAATCCTTTTATGATCTAATAAAATACTTCTTTACTCATCGTCGTTATTGATGATTCTTTGTTGATTGTTGTCTTTTTCTTGTCTTTAGTTTGTTGCTAGAATGGAACTAATCTCTTCTCATGATACCGAGCTGATGCAGCAATGTCACCAATACTATAGGGCTGGTCATACGGACCTTAGTTCTTCTGAAATTGCTGACATTCTTGGTCATGATGCTTCAGAGCAGGCAACTGAGGCTTATCGGTATTTGAAAAGTTTACTCGACCGAGCTGTAGCTAACAATATCGCTTATTATGAATTGATTGAAGAGTTGCATTGTTCTTTAAAGGATCTTCAAAATCAACATAACGAATCAATGGCTTTGTTGCATGAAGATTATGAAAATAGATACCAGCAGCTTTCTTCAGAAACAGGCCACAAGAAAATCATTGCTGGGTATGACATCAGGGAGAGGACTTTAAAAGGTGAAATTGAAGCCTGCAGACAAATCGCTGAGATCCTGGAGCAAGAAAATAACAATTTGCAGAAAAAATTAGTTCAGTATGAATCTGCTGCTTCATCCTCTACTGCATTAATACCAGTCACTGATGAAGGGTTCTCATTCTTAGAAGTCGAAAACGCCAAACTGCGGCAAGAGCTGGAGGATTTAAGAAGATCTTCCATTTCTGGACCTGCTCGGGGACGAGGAAGGAGTTCTCGGGGGCGAGGAAGAATCATCGAGGAGCAAAATTCTCCAATTGCTTCTCGGAGCCGATCAAGAGTTCTTAGCCGTAATGTTGAAGAATCTCGTACCCAATCTACTCTGGAAACTCAAGCATTCCAACTGAATGTTAAGGATCGTGCTCTATCTGATTTGTCTAAGAAAAATTTATCTTTAGAGGATCAATTGACTGCGATGAAATCTGATCTGAATAATAAAGATGCTCTTATCAAGAACTTTCTCGAGCAAGTAGATAGATTAACTTTCCAATTCCATAAACAACCTCGGGAGTTCTGGAATGCGGGTTATAATGAAGCTCTTTACCATTTGGATGATCGCCTTGAAAATGCTAACAACGAAGGTTATAAGCAGGGATGGTTGAACGCCCTGGGTGTATTAAAATTGGAACAAGGTCATTATTTATGGGATTATCATGCTCCTGGATTGCTAGACTTGCCTGTTCCTCCCTATAAATTGGATATGGCATGGATTCCTGCTCGCTCCATTCCTCGGAGTTTAATCTCTAAATATCTTGGTGATTATAACCTTCATTCTCAAGTTGAAGTATCTCGTCCTGAGCACCTGTTGGATACTCCTACAATAATGAATGTCAGAATGCTGAAGGACATGAACTTTATTAATTCTCCTCTGTGTCTAGAGGATCCTCCTGCTGGCGATGAACCTGTCTCAAAGGACAAAGGAAAGAAACCAATAGAGTAGGAATCTTTAATGTAATAGTTAGCACATTCATGTAACATGTAATACATTTTTATCTTAATGAAAGAGTTTCATTTTCTGTTTTGCCAATAGCTATTTTTCTGTTTGCAAATTATATGGTTCATCAACCAAATTAGAATTTATAATAAGCATAATTGTTCAAAATTGTTTCCAACCAACCAAGGTGGATAAATAATGTTTGTCGACCAACCATAGTTGATGGGTTTCTATCCCTGACCAACCATACTTGGTTCAATTTTCAAATATAAACATGTGTCCGACCAACTAAGGTCAATACTTTTATCCTCGTCGACCAACTACAATTAGTGGGTTTTTATCTCCGACTAACCATACTTGGTACAGTTTTCAATATTTTGTTCTTTAAAGAACTTTTTGTAATAATGTTACCTCCCGACAAACATAAGTTGTAATGCGAGAGTATATAAAGTCTTACCAACCGTAGTTGATCATGCTGGTCTACACCTCCTAATCAAAGGAGTAGTAGGGTTCTTTCGAACTTTTTGGCTCCTTGGAGCATATCCTCCTAACCAAAGGAGGTTGGCTACTTATAGCACTTTTGCTCCGTAGAGCGCTCCGGAGAGCTTATCCTCCTAACCAAAGGAGGTTGGCTACTTATAGCACTTTTGCTCCGTAGAGCGCTCCGGAGAGCTTATCCTCCTAACCAAAGGAGGTTGGCTACTTATAGCACTTTTGCTCCGTAGAGCGCTCCGGAGAGCTTATCCTCCTAACCAAAGGAGGTTGGCTACTTATAGCACTTTTGCTCCGTAGAGCGCTCCGGAGAGCTTGACTCCGTAGAGCATGACTCCGTAGAGCATGACTCCATAGAGCAGTCTTCTTCTTTGACTCCGTAGAGCATGTCTTCTTCTTATCAAGTAATGTAGTGTTCAACACTAGTATTCCCCGAAAAACTTTCAACAGAAAGAAAATGGTGAACCATCCTCGTTTTATTCATAATGAAGGAAATGCTTTACATTTTACATTACTGATAATACTTTCGCAGGTGTTCAGCATTCCATGCATTCTGAAATTCTTCTCCTTCTAGAGTTGCTATTCTGTAGGTTCCAGGTCGAACAACCTCTGTAACTCTGTAAGGTCCATGCCAATTTGCTTCCAGTTTATTCTGTTTCTGAATGACTTTCTTCAGCACATAATCACCTTCCTTCAAATCGCATTTCTTCACCCTTTTGTTGTAGAACAGAGCTGTTCGTTGTTGATAAGCAGCATTCCTAATGGCTGCCTCTTCTCTTACTTCTTCGAGCATGTCCAAATCCATTCTTCTCATCAAATCACTGATCGGAGAGTTGAAATTCAGCACTCTATGCGTTGGGAGACCCAACTCGGCCGGTATCACAGCCTCACTTCCAAATGCTAGCATATATGGTGATTCTCCAGTTGCTGCTCGGGGAGTTGTTCGGTAGGCCCATAATACTGATTGGAGCTCATTAATCCAATTTGCTTTAGCTTCACTTAGCCTCTTTTTCAACCCATTCAGTAATGTTCTGTTCGTCACTTCAGTCTGTCCATTGCTTTGGGGATGTCCTGGTGCTGAATGAAACTTCAAGACGTTCGACTTCTCGTACGTCATATTGATAAGAGGCTCAGCTTCCACCCACTTAGTAAAATAGTCCACTGCAACTACGAGATACTTGAATCTTCCTCGGGTGATCGGCAGTGGTCCAACCAAATCAATTCCCCACATGGCAAATGGCCAAGGGGAAGTTATTGGTGTGAGCAATGCTTGTGGAGTTCGTCGGATGGAGGAAAAACGTTGGCATTTGTCACATTTCTTGGCATAGGCTATACAATCAGCCCTCATTGTCGGCCAGTAATATCCCTGTGTCATCACTCTTTGTAAAAGTGTTCGACCTGCTACATGAGCTCCACAAGATCCTTCATGGATTTCTTCAATCAATTCTTTCACCTCAGTGGGATGTACACATCTCTGCAAACCTGCCATAATTCCTCGTCTATACAAAATACCATTAGTTAATACATACCGGGCAGCTTTATACTTCAGTTTCTTGGCAGCGAGTTTGTCCTCCGGCAATTCGCCCTCTTCAACATATTTCCTGATTGGATCCATCCAAGATGGTCCTAAATCAAGAGTAATCACATTCGTTGTCAGATCTTCATCTATGCTCCGACCTTCTAATACTTCAATCGGTATGGTTCTTCGCATCTCGGTACGAGTAGCTGATGCTAGTCGGGCCAGTGCATCTGCTTGTACATTCTCCATCCTCGGTATTCTCACCAATTGAATGGCATCAAATTCTGTCAACAATTTCATCACCTTTGCATGATATTTGATCATTAAGTCTCCTTTAATCGCATATATTCCCATCATCTGATTCACAATTAATTGAGAATCACTGAATACCATCACCTGTTGTGCTTCCATAGTCTTTGCTAGATTAAGACCTGCTATCATGGCCTCATACTCCGCTTCATTGTTAGAGGCTTTGAATTGGAATCGCAAAGCATATTCCATGTCAATCTCGTCTGGGGTGATCAAAACAATTCCTGCCCCACAACCAGCTGTGCATGATGATCCATCTACATATAATCTCCATGTAGGTATTTCGTCTTCAAATTTCTTATCTGTCAGAATTCCTCGATAAAATATCTGCTGTTTTCTTCCATCATCCCCCGGTATCTTTCGCTCCTCGTCAGTCATCTGCTCGTACTCTTTTACCAACCGTGGCTGGTCTGAATTTGAATATAATGATTTCTCTACATCCACAAGTCCTTTTACCAACCTTGGTTGGTTTGGACCTATTTCTGCTGATCCTGTATCGTCCACAGGTAGGTCAGCAAATGTTTCTGTTGATCCTGTATCGTCCACAGGTAACTCAGCAGGCATCTTTTGCTCCTCGGGGGTATCAGGGTATGTGAACTCTGCTATAAAATCTGCTACAGCCTGCCCCTTCAATGATAATCTGGGCTCATACACAATATCGTATTCACCAAGTTCTACTGCCCAGTACATCAGTCTCCCTGATTTTTCTGGCTTATGGAAGGCTTGTCTCAATGGCATATCAGTATAAACAATGATGGTATGGGCTTGGAAATATGGCCTCATTCTTCTGCTTGCCTCAATTAGTGCCAATGCCAATTTTTCTAGCTTTGGGTACCTGATTTCTGCACCTCGGAAAGCCTTACTTGTGTAATAAATTGGCTTCTGGATTCCATTCTCCAATCTGATCAACGCTGAACTGACTGCGTTCTCTGATACTGCCAAATACAAATACAACTTTTCTCCTGTTATTGGTCTGGACAACAGTGGAGGTGTTCCCAAATATTTCTTCAAGTCTTGAAAAGCTTTTTCACATTCCTCATTCCACTCAAAGGTTTTTCGAAGTGTTTTGAAGAATGGTATGCATTTATCAGTTGCTCGAGATACAAATCTGTTGAGCGCTGCAACTCGTCCGGTAAGACTCTGCACTTCTTTCTTCGTCGTCGGAGATCGCAGCCCTAGAAGAGCTTTGATCTTATCTGGATTTGCCTCAATACCTCGCTGATTGACGATGTATCCGAGGAACATTCCTTCTCGTACTCCAAAGGTGCACTTCGTCGGGTTAAGCTTCATTTGGTATTTATCCAATTGATCAAAAGTTTGACTCAAGTCAATCAAATGATCAGTAGCTTTCTTGCTTTTAGTGAGCATGTCATCGACATAGACCTCCATGTTGCGGCTGATTTGTTCGGTAAAAACCTTGTTCATCAACCGCTGATATGTTGCACCTGCATTTTTTAAACCAAAAGGCATAACATTATAACAATAAGTTCCCCTAGGGGTAATAAAAGAAGTAATTTCCCTATCTTCAGGTTTCATTTTGATCTGGTTGTAGCCAGAGTAAGCATCCATGAAGCTGAGTAGCTCGTGTCCCGAGGTAGCATCCACCAGTTGATCAATTCTGGGCAGTGGAAAATGATCCTTGGGGCATGCTTTATTGAGATCGGTGAAATCGACACACATTCTCCATTTGTTGTTTTTCTTCTTTACCATCACCACATTAGCCAACCAATCTGGATATTTTACATCTTCAATGAATTGGGCTTTCTGGAGTTTCTCGACTTCCTCCTGTATGGCCTGATTCTTCTCGGGACTAAACACCCTTCTTCTCTGCTTTACAGGTTTAATCTCCTTATTCACATTGAGTTCATGACATAAGAAGTTTGGATCTATTCCTGGCATGTCTTCATGACTCCGAGCAAAAGTATTTTTCCTATTCTTCAAGAAAGCTATCAACTCCTCTTTTATCGACATATCCAACGATGAACCTATCTGGGTTATTCGTTCAGGATGTTCGTCGTCCAAAATAACGTTTTCTGTAGATTCCATCACCTGTCCTTTTACAAGTTGAGATTCATCCCTGGGATCAAGAGTTTCAATTTCTGTACCTTCTTCCACCTGGTAAGTTGTAGTCTTTTTCATCGATCCTTCTAGTTCTTCTTGCTCGGCCGACGAATAATAGCATTCCCGAGCTACTTTTTGATCACCTTTCACCACTCCAACTCCAAAATTTGTTGGGAATTTCAAACATTGATGTACTGTAGAAGGAACGGCTTCGAACTTCTTCAATCCAACTCTTCCCATGATGATGTTGTAGGCTGACTGCACATTCTTATCCATCACAAAGAATCGTATTCTTTCTGTTCGACAAACAGGCCAGGTTCCAATGAATATATCCAACTTGATCGTCCCAAGTGGAAAAACTTTCTCGCCAGCAAAACCCAGAAGGGGTCTGTGATAAGGTTCTAATTGGGATAATTTCAAATTCAGGCTATCAAAGCATGAATAGTACATGATGTCTGCCGAACTACCATTATCTACCAACACCCTTGAAATGATCACGTCCTTCATTCTCATTTTAATCACCAAAGGATCATCATGAGGGTAAAGAACACCTGCCAGGTCATTTTTTGAAAAACCAATTACTAGCTTCTCTTTGTTTACCTTCCTCGGACGATCATCCTCGGCCAGGTTTATTCGCTGAATATATGAGCAAGCTTGAGCCTCTCCGAGATAAGCTTTTCTTTCTGCAGTAAGGTCTTCTCCTCCTGCATCTCCCCCTGTAATAACGTTACAATGAAATGATCCAAAACGTATGGAAAATACCTCTCGTTCAGGTTTTCTTGGCTTCTTGGGAAGATCGGGGTCATCATCTGGATCCTCTTCATGGTCCTTCCTCTTATTCTCCTCTGCACGACGAGGAGATCTAGATCTCTTTCTAATTCTGTCCTCATTTGTCCTCTCACCTCTGCGATCTACATACTTTGATAATTTTCCTCTTCGAATGAGTGTTTCAATCTCGTTCTGAAGGGCTATACAATTTTTGGTCATATGGCCATGATCTTTGTGAAACTCGCAATATTTGGTCTTATTCCTCATGTCTGGATCTGACTTCAGTTTCTCTGGCCATTTGATTTCCTCGTTATTCCTGATTTCTTCTAAAACATGATTAATACCCATTCTCAATGGAGTATAATTATCATACTTCTTTAGGGCTTCCAACTTTATCCTGTTATTCCTGGAATATTTGTCACCACCATTGCCTTTCTGATCTTTCTTCTTAGAATTGTCGACCTCCACTTTAACTTCTTTATCCATATTCTTCTTCGCAGTCATAGCCTCCTCGGCATTCATGATTTTGGCCGCCTTTGCCATCAATTCCGACATATTTTTAGGCGGATCTTTGGCCAGAGTATAGTATAGCTTGTTAGGCAGCAAACCACTCATCAAAGCAGTGATTGCTGTCTTTTCTTCATAATCTATGACTTCCAACTTTTCGTTATTGAAACGAGTTATGTAATCTCTAGTACTTTCACCTGATTTCTGTCTAACACTTAGCAAGTGTGCTACTCGCTTTACCGGCTTTGCTCCAAAACAAAAATTACCAATAAACAGCTCGGCTAACTGAACAAAAGTTGAAATCTTACCCCGAGGAAGATTATTGTACCATATCTGTGCAGATCCGGTAAGAGTTCCCGAGAATGCTCTACACCTCATCTCGTCGGGGACAGCATAAATATCTGCAGCAGCTTGGTACTGTTCTATATGAAGTACAGGATCTGTCTTACCATCGTACTTGGGGGTCACTACAGGTGCTTTGAATTTCGACGGTGTAGGGAAATCCACAATGGCTTGCACAAAAGGTGTCCCTTGAACAAAAGTTCTCTGTAAGGGGTTCCTCGCCTTAGCCATTTCTCCCAGTCTATCCTCCAATCGTTGAATGGAACCTTTCCATGCTTCATTCCCTTCCTCGGGCCGCCTAGTCCGAGCAACTGATTGTCCTGACGTAGCTTCCTGAGATTTATCTCGACGAGTAATTGGTCGTGATTGTGCAGATCTTTCTCTCGAACCTGGTGGTGGTCGAAAACTTCCTGATGGAGCCCTAGGTGGACTCATGTTCCTCCTTGGTCCTAACCGACTGAAAGGAGACACCCTGCTTAATCTTTCTAAAGCGCTAGTTCTCTCAGGAGAAAGAGAGATATGTTGATCTGTATCCGTAGCCCGTATTGATGAAGTTCGCCCAGGTTGGTAAGAAGAATCATTGGATTCTCCATTGCGATATGACCCAGTACGTCTGGATCGTGATGGCCCATGACCAGTCCTTTGCCCTGAATAAGTAGGTATACTGCCTTGAAGAGTTTGAAGGAGTTGCCTCATAGATTCTTGCATGGCGGTTTGTCCCTGAGCCAGATTCGTCATAATTCCTGCCAGATCTGGAGATGTAGATAGATTTGGAAGATTTCCAGTATTTCCAGCATTCCGATTACTGGATTCTGGATTATCTTCCATTAGTGACAAATGATTTTTATGAAAAACGATAACAACAGTCGTTTCCCACAGACGGCGCCAATCTGTTGATGTAAAAAACTAGATCGCTCTAATTATTCAATCACAGATAAATAAATAAGACAAAGATTTTTAAAGTGGTTCGGCTAGGAATAAAGCCTACGTCCACTGTTATGTTATTGCTGAGTGTTTGTGGAATTCTTGATTACAAGTTCTCTCAAGAAATTCCGGTCCCCTTGAATGGGATTGATACAAGGTATTTATAGCCTCAAGGCTGTACATGAAAGGTCCACTACATTAAATGATATACATATGAATGGGTAATACATTTAATGCGGCGTGTGCGTCAAGAATCTAATGAATAGTTGAACAGTTGTCCGTCTGATAATTGATGACACGGCCGAGGTGCAGTTCGGACCGCCTTAGTTGCTCGTCGATCAAGAGTTCCTCGGAGTGCTTAGAGTATCTCGGGATGAAGGAGTTCCTCGGATGGAGTTCCTCGGCATGATAGAGCTCCTCGGTGTATTCTCGTTGCTCGGTACCAACCATGGTTGTTCAGTAAATGATCTTCCTCGCTGTTATTGTGCCACGTAGATTGACACGTGTCTTCATACTATTCGTCCACGTCAGCATATTAATTTTGGTATCAACAGTTCCCATGACGGCTAGATCTCATGATAGATTACTTACCATTCATTTCAATTTTTATTGACATTATTTTTTTAGAGTTTAATTGTCCTTCTCTCATTTGTTTCAGGTACTCACTGCAAGATAAATCCAAAAAAGTATGAAGTTAACCTTGTCGACCTTTAAAAAGATCGACGGACTCCTCAAAGATTCAATTTTTTTTGGAGAAAAGCCCATATAATTCTTGTGTATAAACTAACTATTACATCAACCAAGAATTTTACTATTACTCCCCTTGTCATTGTAGTTGATTGAACTATAGTCGGTGGTTCTTCAATCCCCAAAACCACTAGAATTTTTAATATAGAGACAAGAGTGGTTTATGTAGGCGAGGCTTCCTCACCGACCTATATAATCTCAACTGATTTAAAGGATACCGAATGAGATCAACATCGGGAAAATCTCCCAGAGGATAAATTTGACCCTCTAATTTCTTACGAATTAGTTGCTACATTCGTTTGTCCTTAGGAAGAAGTGGAAGAAGAAGAGAAAGACTTCACATTCCCTCATCCTATTCAATACTCCAAAATGGACAGAGAATGACTTGTCATTTAATTTGATATCATAAAGGCAAGCCTCAAGAATAAGGGTGGCTAGACCGACTAAGACGCCCAAGGTATAGCTGACACCTCCAAGAAAAAAATCATCTATGCTAGGGAAAAGGATGTGAGAGAGAAAGAGATAGAAGTAGAGTTATAAAAGGTAAAACAAAAAATACAAACAAACCCCCTAGTACACTGACTATTGTGAATAATCTTCTTATGGTGATTGAACCAATGCCAGTGGAGTTTCCACCGCCTACTTCATCGTCTAGGGGGTCAGCGTTAGGCGATGAAATTTTTGAAGGGTAAGGAGACTGTTACTATTAATAATTCAGCGTATTATAATGCCAACATTATGTTTTCTCTTGCAAAGGCTACCATATTGCCCAAGGACATGTCGACCTTGAAGAATATCTACTTGGATTGCCTTCACAAGGAACGAGTCCCGTCACATGGTGTTAGTAAGTATATTTAAAAATATTTTGATCTTATTTAACTATTTATATATCATTCACATGACGCCCCATATATTTTAATACTCAGGTTATTCTAGTCTAAATATTAAAATGCACATGTTAAAATAATTGAATACCACTCTCAGTATAAAAATGACACATATAAGGATGTAATATGAAAGTCCTCAATATGTAAACCTGAAAAAGATGTATCAAAATAATAATAGAGTGAGAGATACCTACAACCAAACACCAACTCCCAAATATATATGCCAAGTACTAAGTCTAAAAAATATAGGCCAATAACTGATACCCAATATACATGCCATCTAAACCCAATAGTGTAACTCATACGATGAAAAGTATAAATGATAGTCTATCAAGATAAGGGCATACATCGGTCTCTATAACTGAAAATCTCGAGAAAGAGAGAGAAAGAGAGAGAGAGAGAGAGAGGGAGATAGAGATAAAGAGAGAGAATAATGGATAATACGTGCTACCAATAATCGAACCACCGATAGTTCAGCTTGTGAGGCAACCTAAGCTATGAACGGAGTGGTAGACTTGATCTATGATATCGAACCTCTTTCTCATTGTTGATGTAAAAAACTAGATTTGATCTAATTATTTAATCACAGATAAAAATGAATATATAAATATAAGATAAAATATTTTTAAAGTGGTTCAGCCTTGTAAGAATGGCCTATGTCTACATGGTTTGTTATTACTGACTGTTTGCAGAATTCTCGATAAAGGATTTACCAAGAAATTTTGAGTCCCCTGCTAATGAGGAGGTTACAATGTATTTATAGCCTTGAGGCTGTACAAATGAAAGGACAATGCGCTGTTACCCAGTAGACATGTACATATGTACTATATTAATGTGCATTTAATGCGCAATTATATCCTGGATTCTCTTGATTTGGATACGCTATACACTTATGTAGCTCGGACAGCTTAAGCTGCTTGGACCGCCTAAGCTGCTCGGTTCGCCTAAATGGCTCGACACGCTTGAATTGCTCGGTGGTCTTGATTTGTTCGTCTGGAGTATTCGTATTTACCATATAAATTGACACATGTCTTCATGTGATTTTCCCATGTCAGCAGACTAAATTTGGTATCAACCGAAGCCCCCAATATTTCACAGTTTGAGATTGAGGAGGAGTGTGGAACATTCTTCTCGAAATATGTCGGGATTAAATAGTCATCCTAAATTTTAGGAGCGTTTTCCTTGTATTTATTTCTTCTTTTGAATTCATAGAATCAAACTTTTTGAATTTTTCTAACCGCTTCGATTTCTGTGCCTTTTTTCTCCTTTTAGCCGCCGGTAGCGCAAACGTCTACCTTGGTAATCATTGCTTTTTCTATTCTCGAGGTAAAGTATTTAAACACGGCAAGAACTCCTATCGTTTTTTACTTTTCAAACCTGTGTCTTCAAACTTTTCATTTCCTCCCTATCTTGTGCATTCGTTTCCTCTATTGTTCGTTGTCAACTGACTCAGTCTTCTCCTGTAATCTCTTCTTCCTTTTCTTTTACTTATTCTGTTCATCATGGTTTACCCTGTTGAATCTCTTGACAAATTTCGTTCTAAATTTTAATTCCTTCATGGGTCATTTTGGAGGAACTCTCTGAACCTTCTAACTATTTCTCTTTGGCTGAGGGACATTGGTTCCCAAGTCTCTTCGTGGTCGAATGTGGCTTTTCTTTTCCTCGAAACCCTTTATATTTGGAATTCTATCAGTATTTTGACGTTGTTCCTGCAAAAATAGCACCGAATACCTGGAGAATAGTTAATGGAGTCCATAGGTTAAATCAAATCCATGGGACCCGTTTAGGAATTCTAGAAATTATGTTTTGCTATAGATGGGTTGTCAGCGATAGTACTTTTTATTTAAAAACTAGGTTTTTAAATAGGGCTTTAGTTGTCAATCTCCCAGATGCCAACATGGATTACTTCGAGCATGGGGTTGTTATGAAAAATTGGCAACATGCTCCATTAAATGGAGATAATGTATATCAGGGTCCTAGGTGTCCCCCTTATGGCAATGTAATATGTTGTTTTTATTTTTTGGAAATATTGTTTTCTTTGTGTTTGATAAAACGTCTTACTGACATTTATTTTTGTTCATTACAATTGACAGCAAAAGAAAATCTCCAAAGGAGACAGAGGTTAATATAAAGCACTTGAAACTTATCTGGAGTTTACACCAATCCGTTGCTGACGAACATATCAGATTAGCATCTTATTTGTTGCAATACATGAGCTATACTTCATCCTTCACTGCTCTTCCAGTGGTGGTTAACATCGACCAAGTACTAGCTGCTGATACTAGTGTGGAGGGTTCATCTTCAGAGTCAAATATTCTAATTGGTGACATAATGAAGAGAAGAAAAGTTCCCTCTTTTTTTGATAAGTCTGATTCTCCTGCTGTGGAGACAAGGAGAAGTAAAAAAGATGTTCCAGAAGAGAGGAGAAAGTCTGCCGCGGTACCCTCTTCTGATGCAACCAAGAAATTCAGTGAGAAGCCCCCAGTGGCTCCGAGAAAAGTTCTTGATGTTTCTCCTTCAAGTGAGGTTATTGTTATATCACCAACCAAAACCACATCTTTGGTTGAGAATGTTCCTGCTCCTTCGAGAAGGTTAAAGAAAATTTCTTCTGAGAGACCAGCAGAACCTATCTCTTAGTCTTTGAATGTTGAAGGTGGGGTTCCCACTTTTGTTCCTCCGAGCTCTGCTATGAGCTCGGTGAAGTCTTAGATTATCCCCGAGGTCCAAGGTATTGAAGATACTCTTACTCGTGATAGGGTCACCACCTTGGATGCTCAACATATTGCCTCAGTAAGTATTATTAATATAATCTTTCATTTTTCAATACTATGTCTTCGCACTGACTCAAAGTTATTTTCTTTTTTCAGCTGGTAACATGTTTTAATACTATTCTGAAGAAGGATGAAGCTATCAAGGCTTCAGTATCCTCGGGAGGTGTATAGGAGGCCTTTACTGGATTAACCCAGTCCTTAAAAGATTCTAATCAGAAGTATGAGGAGAATAAGATCTCTTGGGAGAGTCTGTCGAGCAAGAGAGAGATCGAGCCGTGGAAGGTTCCAAGGGATTAGAGAATAAATTGAAAGAGTTTGAGAAGAATAACAAAGAGCTTGAGGAGAAGCTCAAGAATGCTGCAGAGCTTGAGAATAAGCTCAAAGCTGCTGAAGAGGAAATCGGGAAACTTCATGACGTTGAGCGTCAGAAACTGGAGGTAGAGGAGAAGTTGAGGGTTGCCGAGGAGCTCCTTAGGGAAATGACCTCCTCGGAGAAAGTTAAAAGGAAGAAAGCTGTCAAAAAATTCTTCAGCGTAGGTTGGGACAAGGGCTGAAATAGATGTTAGGCTTCTATGTCATCACAAATGGAATACGCCAGCCTGAAATACTTTAGGGACGGATGGGTGGTAGCTCTACAAGAGCTGAAGGTTGCTGAAGATTCTGACTTGTTTCAACAACACACTCATGGCCCTCCTCCCTCTTTTGGAGAAGAAGAAGAGGATGAAGCTGCCTTCGAAGAATCTTCCATGGTAATCGGAGACTAGGCCCTTTCTATTCCGTCTATTAAATCATGCTCCGAGAAATCCCAACCAACCATTACTCCTGTCGAGCAGCTTTCTTTGGCCTCCGAGCAACCAACCTCTTCGTCCAAACCTCATGAGGAAGTTTTAGGAAGAAAGGAGAAGGTGTAGAGTTGTTCGGATATTTTTTTTCCTTTTTTATTGAATGTAATTTTGGACTGTACTTCTCTGTATGATGAAATAAAAATTCAAACTTTGGGTTGTGTTTGTCTTAACCTTTTCTTTTACTTGCTCTTTCTTCATTCTCATTGATTTTTTCTATCTCTTCTCTTTAATAGTTTATGGTTAGGATAGAGCTCTTATCAGCTCACGATACTGAACTGATGAAAAAATGTAATGACTACTTCAAGGCTGGCCATGCAGACCTAAGCGAGGCTCAAATTGTTGACATCCTTGGTCCAAATTCTTCTGAATAAGCAGTTAAAGCATATCAGTATTTGAAATGCCTGGTTGACCGAGTTGTTGGTAATAATGTGGCATATTATGAGATGATTGAGGACCTTCAAGGAACCATCGAGGATCTCCAACAACAATACAAGGAATCTTCTGCCCTTTTGTATCAGGGGTATGAGAAAAAATATCAGCAACTAAATGCTGATAAAGGATATGATAAGTTCATCGCTGCTTACGAGAAAAAAGAGAAAATTCTAAGGGTTGAGGTTGAGGAGCATAGGCAAATCGCGAAACTGTTGGAGAAGGAAAACAATGTTTTGCGAGGAGAGATATCTCAACTGAAATCTGCAGTATCTACCTCTGGAGCCTTGGTCCTTGTCAACGACGAAGGTTTCTCTTTCTTGGAGGTCGAAAATGCCAAGTTGAGAGATGAATTGGAAACCTTAAAGAGGACTGGACCCTCTCGCGGACGAGCAAGAGCTTCTTGGGGATGAGTAAGGGCTGCTCGGGTTGCTATTGAAGAATCTAGAATGCAGGCAGCCTTGGAGAATCAAGCATTCCAGTTGGTGGCGAAGAATCAGGCCTTGTCAGAGATGTCCAAGAAGATTCTGAACCTCAACGAGCAACTTTCCATACAAAGTTCTGCCTTAGAGAATAAAGAACTTTTAGAGAAGAACCTCCACGAGCAATTGGAGAGGTCAACTTACCAGTTTCACAAACAACCCAGAGAGTTTTGGATGGCTGGATATAATGAAGCCCTTTATCATCTCTATGATCGGATCCAGAATTCAAATAATGAGGGTTACAAGCAAGGATGGCTGAATGCACTGGGGGTGTTAAAGTTGGAGCAGGGCCATTATCTATGGGAATACTATGACCCTGGATTGCTCGAGTTACCCGTGCCACCTTTTAAACTTGATATGAGCTAGATTTTTGCTCGGGCAATTCCTCAGTGCTTAATCTCCAAGTATCTCGACGACTACAATCTTCATTCTAATTTTGAGGTATCTCGCCCTGCACACTTGCTTGATCGGCCATCTGTGATGAATGTGAGGATGCTTCGAGATATGAACTTCATAAATTTTCCTTACACCTTAAATGATCCTCCTGCTGGAGCGGAACCTGTTTCAAAGGCAGAGGGAAAGAAACCAGTAGAATAGGATTTTTATGTAATGATTTTTTCTTATTTCAGCACATGTAATCCTTCTTGATTTGAATGAAAAGTTTTTGGTCTTTTGTCATCTCATTTTCTTCTAAGTAATTTGCAGAATGTCTTTGCTTATTGGTTGGTAAGTATATATATGTTTATAACATACTTAACTCGTTGTAGTGATTTCTTAAGCAATAGAACAACTTACGTTTCATGGTATTGCTTAATTTAAACAACCAGAGTTGATTGAAATTGGCTTACCGACCAGCCAGAGTTGGTGGATTTTTATTCCCGACCAACGGAGTGTGACACCCCGCCTAATTTAAACATCGGGTGATCAGGCCTTTATTAAATTAAAACAAGTTTCTCAAATGGTTCATTCTTAGCATCACTTTCGAAAACTTTTTAATTACTAATACCCAAAGTAAAAATAGACCGGTGTCAAATTTTATCTTTCTTAAAACAGAAAAACCAACCATGCGGAACAAAGTACAAATAATCATGTACTACAAATCAAACAACAAGTGAAAGTACAACAGAATAAAAGTATTACCGAATAAACCATCGGCTAAAGAAAAACCCAAACAACAATAGAATAACCACTAGTCTGAAACTAACATCTGAGACTAATACCGGACCACAAGTCCATACATAGAAGAGTGTGAGATCCTGTGCTAGATCTGAATGAGAGATATCGTCTAGTCAAATCCTGTAAGCATCCACTGTGCTACAGCTCCGAATCTCTGGAATGGAATCATCATACATGGCATCCCTGTGGCTGGACACCTAAAAGGTTTTGAAAATATTTTATAGCAAGAGTTAGTACTCAAAACATTTTGAAAATATTTTGCAAGCGTTTATCACAATATAAAATGCGGTTATTGATTACACATGTTAGGTTCTCGTACACTCTCTTGAGTTAACTCACCCCTCATCTTTTGTGCACACCTAACGTTCTACACTTAGTTTATCTAGCCGTACTTCTCAAGCTAACTAAACCAAAGTAGTAAACTGAACTTATCTGTACCCAAGTTCCAGTACCGCCCATACAGTACAACCATTTTTCTAACATCACGCGTATGTTAATTAAATCCCAAGTAACATATAATCTATGTTATCTTTTTCCAAGACTTCTCATTTAGTTTCACTTACTAAAATTTCTACAATTCTCACAATTGTTAACTTTCCCTCTTATGTAATTAAGTTTCGCTACTTGAATTACTAAATAGATTTTCTCTGCCTAAAGGTTCATTTCGTAATTAAGTTTCACTACTTAACTTACCAATTTAGTATGTATCTTTGAATACATAATATATCAATCTACTAATACACGGAAGTAGAATATCATCAGGTATATACACACAATATATACTAAATATTAGCCACTGCTATTTTGCCCCTTTTATACACATAAAGGACTCTTGGTTCGGAATGATTCATCGACCCCAAGTAAGAATTGGTTCGGCATGATACATCGACCCCAATTATTTTAAAAATATATATATACACATATTCTGGTTCGGGACTCTCTCATCGCGACACCAGTTCAAAGTTTGGTTCGGTATTTCTCATCGACCCCAAACTTATAATAACTTTATGTTAGTTCGGAATGTCTCATCAACCCTAACATAATTAATTTAGGTATAATCTCTTTACCTAAAAGATCACATAATTCAGTAGGTACACACCCGACCTATTAATCATATACGTACGTAATATTTTAATCTCATATATTAACCGTACAATATTCGCCTCACGATTTATCTCATTAATCGTACTTATTTGAGTATACACACAACTCTAAGGGTCCTAGTTACCCCTTACATATAATTTCAGTAGTTATTGCTTACCCTACTGGTCTATTTCTGAAATTGAATTTACTTCCCCCCGGAACTCAATTTCCGAAATCCCTGATACTCTACTAAATCGGATCATTCTCCTCGGTCCATAATCCAAGCCCTACACCCAATGGCCTTATCGGACCTCAACAATATACCTACTGGTCTTATTTTCCCTCCTATATAAGTATAATGTAAATCCTAGAATACCCATTCATTCCCGAACTCAACGAAGAATAAAACACAAAATTTTCGAGAAACAGCTTGCGTCGATCGATCAACGGCTAGGTTCGATCGATCGACTTAGTCGATCGATGATCGATCGATCGATCGAACAGGGACATACGCAGTCTGTCTTCTTCGTTGAGACGTTTCCTCCATTAACAAAACATCAAATCCATTACAGTCCACCAAACTTTGACCCAATGATCCTAACATATTTCCACATATACTAGGACAGTTTCTAACGAAATCAAATACATCAAAACTCCAATTTCTTTAAAGAAATAATGAATTAAACCCCAAAATTCTTGAAACCCTAGTTATGGTGTTCTTCCCATATTTTCATTCAAAACCCAGATTTTAATCCAAAAAAATCATCAAGTCTAATCTGAATATTACTCCTCTACATAGGTTAAATCATTCTACATGCGATTCCTATCCCAACATGCATAAATATCATCTTTCTCCAATCAAAATAATGATTTAAACAAAACTATTCAAAACACTACACATGGGTATTATAACTTTATGATTTTTGCAATAAACAACTTGCCTTATGATCAGTAGGGTCTGATTTCGTGGTTCTTGTTGATGATTGATGATCTTCATCCTTCAATCCTTCTTCCCCAACAAGTTGATGGTAAAAATCCCTTTGAATTCTTCCCAAATCTTCTTTTGCCTTAGAAAGTTGTGCCACTCCTCTCTCTAATGGTATTGGTGTTGTCATGGGTGTTCTAACCCTAATCCCTCTATCATACGGCTGATATAAAACTCTAAATTTCGTAGGTCTCCATACCCTCTTATGTTAAAAGACCAAAACGCCCCCGAACGGCTTCGGTTTAGTCCAAAATTACCCCGGGACTCAACTAGTATCCTCGGGTATACTATTTTGCCTATTTTGACCCTTCCAGACTCATTGGTGACCTCTAAATTATCATTTGAGTTACTTAAAAATTATAACTCGTTCTCACCCCAACACGGTCTACACGTGTTAAGTAACTATTTACCACTCGCACTAAGTAAATAAAATGAGGCAATATTTATCGGTATCTATCTCTCGATTAATATACCAAAATTAAAATTTAAATAAACTCTTTAAATTACTACTCTTCCGTAATTTAAATTAAGCGGACATTTTCTCATTTAATTCTCCAATCTAATTAAATGGAATATTCAGAAATACGGGGTGTTACATACTTCCCCCCTTGCAAAGGAATTTCGTCCTCGAAATTAGGATAATGCTGGTATTAAGGCTAAGGATCCTAGACATAATCGCATCCTCTAATACCCAATGTCAAATCATCACATCCTAACAGTCGCCCCAAGTACATGTCTTGCTTCGTAATAAATTCTTACCGCACGTTACCCATGCCGCATATATTATAATTAAGTCTCACTACTTAATTTCTCATAGATTTTCCCAATCCAACGTAAATTATTGAAATTAAGTTTCTCTCTACTTAATTTACCCATTCTATGTATATCTCTATATAACATCTAAGTTCCTACTATCACTCATAAGTAGAATATTATAGGGTATATATATCACACACAATATATACTTTAAGGAAAATTGGTCTGGCAAAATCATCGGCCCCAATAATCCTATCATTTACATTGGTCCGGGAATTCCTTGACCCCAAGGTAAATGTAATGAACACGTCAGTTCCGACCTTCCGTGGATCCCAATATATATATCATCGATTTGGTTCGGAAAATCATCGACCCCAAATCGATCCCCCTTGTATTGGTCCGGAACATCATCGACCCCAATACAGAGATTAAGTACACTTACTATCGCACATAAGTAGTAAAAATCAATAGGCATATATATCTTACACATAACATATACTACCAACACTTATTTTATAATCACCCCCTTCTATAACGCTTTTGGGGTTATTGGCTCGGAATTCCACCTCGATCACCAATAGTCATTAATTACTTGTCTCGGGATCACATCTCGAGCACTAATATATGTACATATATCTCACCGCACATGAGTAGACAATTTGTGAGCTATATTTTACACAATTCATATACCCTAAATATCATAATCTAATAGAATGTCCTCATATCACGCGTTAAGGACTTAAAAGTTCGAAATGTCTACTCGAACCACACCCAAAGTACATGTATTGTTCGTAATCGGTACCCACGAACCTAATTCTCATGTACAGTCCATATAGGCACTCACTCTACCTATAAATATGCTCATATAGGTATACATTCAACTTATGAATTGATCAGTGAGCTTCTCCAAAATTCCACTTATCGTAAGGGCGTATCATTATTCTTTCTCACTAACATTGAGTCGTAGGTAGCACAACGTACTCAAAATAAAACTTTATCTCTATTCCTTCCTGACCTTCTCTCACAGGGTGGAATTTTAGGATTTCATCCTGATTCACAATCATGTAGAGCGGCATCGTGCACTTGTGCACTCTCCCTTTTCAACTATACACTAATCCATGCTGGTCACCCCATTTCGCTACCCCCAACGAAATGTTGGCTAAATTATGATGTTCACGACCCATCAATAATTTATAAGTTTGTCTCCTCATTCCATCATTGGAAATGTAGGTTCACTACTACATTCCGGTTGCTCATTTCGAGTCTAACTTGCTCTATAACTAGAGGTGTATCTGGAGACAATCTCACTATGTCTCCTCTCAACATCGCTTCCCACTTACGTCATCTTTCCTCAAGTGGTACTCTATTCCCTTCTTTCTCCGGGTTTATTATACTTTACAATCCGTGCACTCTTCGCAATTGGCGCACCTTTTGAGGTTGGTTACTTTATAAGAATCAACAGTTTAGTAACATGTATGTCACCCTCAACACTCAGTCAAGAGATAACCTTGCGCTACTTCTTCACCCCAGTTAGGTCTCCCATATCAAGAGATAACCTTTGAACGGTTTCCCACCGACTTTCATCCCATAGGGTGTGCTGGATCTCTCAGCACATATAATCTTGGATCATCGTCAATCTCCCATGACGTTCAACCCATTTCATCGATACGACTTGTTTCCTAATTTCCCCAACGTCCTACAAAATTATTCCGCATCCCTCTATCTCGGATGTCTAAGGAATCCAATTGACTAGGGTGCCCGTACACCCTTTTCTCCGGGTACATTTGTAAAAACATTGCAAATGTCGCACCCGTAACATACTTTTCTTCAATTCTAGCCTAGTCTACACGACGTGAATACAATCTTGTGGGTATTCTCAATACCCTACAGACCAAGAATCAAATGCTTGCCCAGAAAGTCCCACTTATCCCTTCGTGGTGAGGTAATTCTTTCAGTGTTTCTCCACAACACTACCGGCTCCACTGATGCCCTAGCATCTAACAATGTCTCTTCTCCTGACGTGCATAAAAATTCAGTCGTATTCCCTTTTGCAACCGAACTTAAACAAGAGACTTCTCCCCATGTATTCGTGCTGAGCATTGTCAGAACAACACCTAGTCGATATGCTCAAAATTTGATTTCTCAACAATATGTGCAACCATACTCCAATATTGCTAAAGGAGTCAAGTGGCACCGCGCTTATACTAACACTAAGTCTTTAGCACTAACTACAACAGCGAGCTCGATCTCTCCGCTCGGTAGTCATGCCACAAACATTGACTCACATCATTTATGATTCTCACACACCGAAATCAATTACTAAGAGATTTTCATAATCTCCGAAGTTTCTCACATTTTGATGAATAATGACAACTCGACCCTTTTTCAGGTGAGGAGTCGTCATATACCCCATTCACTCGATGCTAAACTCATATACTTCTTTATCCATCGCTCTGGTGATTTAGATGGTTCCCGGACATAACACGCTTGTCCTCTCCGGAATGCAAAACTTATTGGAGTTATTATTTCTTCAAATAACTTCCAGCTAAAAAATAAAACGCGTGGCCCTAGAATCCACACTAGGCATCTATTCAAAAAGATTCCTGGCTCCAGGCCATGCTGACCGGTTTGGGTACCCCTCCTCTCGGACTGGGTAGTCTCGATCCTGAACACTATCATCTTGGTTCCCTTAGTTCTGCTGACCAAAAGGAACGCACTATGGGACTTAACAGTCCCGACTTAGGATCTAATCATTAAATCCTCTAGTGGGTTTCCACTTATGGCTTGTACCAGCCCCATTACATTCAGTCCTACTCTTTGACTAAATCTTTAAACTCTCTTGAATTCGCCCCCTAGGAGCATTTACCCCAACCTTGTAAGAAGTACCATACTGCCTTCATATACATAAGTCGTTCAAGAA
Source organism: Sambucus nigra (assembly GCA_949130495.1). Lineage (NCBI taxonomy): Eukaryota > Viridiplantae > Streptophyta > Magnoliopsida > Dipsacales > Adoxaceae > Sambucus > Sambucus nigra. Next base: position 326,986,772 of record OX422216.1, on the reverse strand, counting down.
GAGTTTTACCAAAAATTGCGAGCTATAACTCGAGAGTCCATTTTCTCAAGGGCTCTTTTCCCTTATACCTATATCACCTGTACAAGTTCACTTCACAGGATAAATTTCTCTCTCACGATTTGGCCTCCACCAGGCTTTCATGTGAGGGGTTCATATATTCCCATTCACTACGCTTCTGAATCATCATTGGGGAACTTTGCGGTTAAATTATACGTAAAGTTCTTCTATTTATATATACGGACATTCGGTCCGAATGTAGTGACTGGTATCCCCTCCACGTTGCTTGAAAATTTACTCAAATTTTCACTTCTGAGTATTTCTACTCAGTCCCAACTGCCAAAACCTCTGGACATACTACTTCCATTGGTTAACATGCACAGTCGCCGTTTTATCACATTTACGGTTCGTTCTCATCAAATTTTCTTCAGACCTACTCCCACTATTACTGCATTGGCGGTCTAGACTAGCATCCCTCTTGCCGTCGCGACACTTGGAAAATGCCTGCTATGCTGCAACAACCCTTGCAGCAGTTACTTCCATTACCCGCTAGGAGTGACCTCGACCACGGTCATCTCTCCTATAATTGCCATCTTCGAACACCCTATGCTTTGCCGAGCTCCTCCCTCCTGTTGTCCTGCTAACGTCAATGCTGGACCTACTACCATATTCGACGTACCGTGCCCAATCGGACTCGTATGTATATAACACTACGTCTATTAAATAGCAGGAGAACGTAAACTACGTACGTAGAGGAGTACAATCATCCTAAGATAGGGCTCTATATCAATCAAGCGATACGCTGAAAACGTAGTAAGCCGTACAGATCCTATGGACACTAGAACCTGATGCTCTGATACCATCCGTGACACCCCGCCTAATTTAAACATCGGGTGATCAGGCCTTTATTAAATTAAAACAAGTTTCTCAAATGGTTCATTCTTAGCATCACTGTCGAAAACTTTTTAATTACTAATACCCAAAGTAAAAATAGACCGGTGTCAAATTTTATCTTTCTTAAAACAGAAAAACCAACCATGCGGAACAAAGTACAAATAATCATGTACTACAAATCAAACAACAAGTGAAAGTACAACAGAATAAAAGTATTACCGAATAAACCATCGGCTAAAGAAAAACCCAAACAACAATAGAATAACCACTAGTCTGAAACTAACATCTGAGACTAATACCGGACCACAAGTCCATACATAGAAGAGTGTGAGATCCTGTGCTAGATCTGAATGAGAGATATCGTCTAGTCAAATCCTGTAAGCATCCACTGTACTACAGCTCCGAGTCTCTGGAATGGAACCATCATACATGGCATCCCTGTGGCTGGACACCTAAAAGGTTTTGAAAATATTTTATAGCAAGAGTTAGTACTCAAAACATTTTGAAAATATTTTGCAAGCGTTTATCACAATATAAAATGCGGTTATTGATTACACATGTTAGGTTCTCGTACACTCTCTTGAGTTAACTCACCCCTCATCTTTTGTGCACACCTAACGTTCTACACTTAGTTTATCTAGCCGTACTTCTCAAGCTAACTAAACCAAAGTAGTAAACTGAACTTATCTGTACCCAAGTTCCAGTACCGCCCATACAGTACAACCATTTTTCTAACATCACGCGTATGTTAATTAAATCCCAAGTAACATATAATCTATGTTATCTTTTTCCAAGACTTCTCATTTAGTTTCACTTACTAAAATTTCTACAATTCTCACAATTGTTAACTTTCCCTCTTATGTAATTAAGTTTCGCTACTTGAATTACTAAATAGATTTTCTCTGCCTAAAGGTTCATTTCGTAATTAAGTTTCACTACTTAACTTACCAATTTAGTATGTATCTTTGAATACATAATATATCAATCTACTAATACACGGAAGTAGAATATCATCAGGTATATACACACAATATATACTAAATATTAGCCACTGCTATTTTGCCCCTTTTATACACATAAAGGACTCTTGGTTCGGAATGATTCATCGACCCCAAGTAAGAATTGGTTCGGCATGATACATCGACCCCAATTATTTTAAAAATATATATATACACATATTATGGTTCGGGACTCTCTCATCGCGACACCAGTTCAAAGTTTGGTTCGGTATTTCTCATCGACCCCAAACTTATAATAACTTTATGTTAGTTCGGAATGTCTCATCAACCCTAACATAATTAATTTAGGTATAATCTCTTTACCTAAAAGATCACATAATTCAGTAGGTACACACCCGACCTATTAATCATATACGTACGTAATATTTTAATCTCATATATTAACCGTACAATATTCGCCTCACGATTTATCTCATTAATCGTACTTATTTGAGTATACACACAACTCTAAGGGTCCTAGTTACCCCTTACATATAATTTCAGTAGTTATTGCTTACCCTACTGGTCTATTTCTGAAATTGAATTTACTTCCCCCCGGAACTCAATTTCCGAAATCCCTGATACTCTACTAAATCGGATCATTCTCCTTGGTCCATAATCCAAGCCCTACACCCAATGGCCTTATCGGACCTCAACAATATACCTACTGGTCTTATTTTCCCTCCTATATAAGTATAATGTAAATCCTAGAATACCCATTCATTCCCGAACTCAACGAAGAATAAAACACAAAATTTTCGAGAAACAGCTTGCGTCGATCGATCAACGGCTGGGTTCGATCGATCGACTTAGTCGATCGATGATCGATCGACTTAGTCGATCGATGATCGATCGATCGATCGAACAGGGACATACGCAGTCTGTCTTCTTCGTTGAGACGTTTCCTCCATTAACAAAACATCAACTCCATTACAGTCCACCAAACTTTGACCCAATGATCCTAACATATTTCCATATATACTAGGACAGTTTCTAACGAAATCAAATACATCAAAACTCCAATTTCTTTAAAGAAATAATGAATTAAACCCCAAAATTCTTGAAACCCTAGTTATGGTGTTCTTCCCATATTTTCATTCAAAACCCAGATTTTAATCCGAAAAAATCATCAAGTCTAATCTGAATATTACTCCTCTACATAGGTTAAATCATTCTACATGCGATTCCTATCCCAACATGCATAAATATCATCTTTCTCCAATCAAAATAATGATTTAAACAAAACTATTCAAAACCCTACACATGGGTATTATAACTTTATGAATTTTGCAATAAACAACTTGCCTTATGATCAGTAGGGTCTGATTTCGTGGTTCTTGTTGATGATTGATGATCTTCATCCTTCAATCCTTCTTCCCCAACAAGTTGATGGTAAAAATCCCTTTGAATTCTTCCCAAATCTTCTTTTGCCTTAGAAAGTTGTGCCTCTCCTCTCTCTAATGGTATTGGTGTTGTCATGGGTGTTCTAACCCTAATCCCTCTATCATACGGCTGATATAAAACTCTAAATTTCGTAGGTCTCCATACCCTCTTATGTTAAAAGACCAAAACGCCCCCGAACGGCCTCGGTTTAGTCCAAAATTACCCCGGGACTCAACTAGTATCCCCGGGTATACTATTTTGCCTATTTTGACCCTTCCAGACTCATTGGTGACCTCTAAATTATCATTTGAGTTACTTAAAAATTATAACTCGTTCTCACCCCAACACGGTCTACACGTGTTAAGTAACTATTTACCACTCGCACTAAGTAAATAAAATGAGGCAATATTTATCGGTATCTATCTCTCGATTAATATACCAAAATTAAAATTTAAATAAACTCTTTAAATTACTACTCTTCCGTAATTTAAATTAAGCGGACATTTTCTCATTTAATTCTCCAATCTAATTAAATGGAATATTCAGAAATACGGGGTGTTACACGGAGTTGGTGGTTTTTAATTTCCAACCAACCGGAGTTGGTGGATTTTATTCCCGATCAATCGGAGTTGGTGGATTTTAATTTCCAACCAACCGGAGTTGATGGATTTTAATTTCCAACCTACCGGAGTTGGTGGATTTTATTCCCGACCTACCGGAGTTGGTGGATTTTATTCCCGACTAACCGGAGTTGGTGGATTTTTATTCCCAACAAACCGGAGTTGGTGGATTTTTATTACCGACCAATCGGAGTTGGTGGATTTTTTTTATCTGGACTTGATTGATGCGTAGTGTGTAGCATTAGTACTCCGAAAAATTTCAACCAAAGGAGAGAATTGGGTAAAACATCAAAAACTTTATTCATATTGAAGAAAACTGCATTACATAGGGATTTTAACTACTGATAATATTTGCGCAGATGCTCTGCATTCCATGCATTTTTATACTCTTTTCCTTCTAAGTTTTCAATCCTATGTCCCCGGTCGAACAACTTCTGTTACTCTGTAGGGTCCATGCCAGTTAGCTTCCAGTTTGTTATGCTTTTGAATTACTTTCTTTATCACATAGTCCCCTTCTTTCAAATCACACTTCTTTACTCTTTTATTGTAGAACAGAGCTGTTCGTTGTTGATATGCAGTATTTCTGATTGCTGCTTCTTCTCTAACTTTATCGAGCATATCCAAGTCTAATCTTCTCATCAAGTCACTGATAGGAGAATTGAAATTCGGTATTCTGTGCGTGGGCAAACCCAATTCAGCTGGTATGACGACTTCACTTCCAAATGCCAGCATATATGAAGACTCTCCTGTTGCTGCTCGTGGTGTTGTACGATAAGCCCATAACACAGAATGTAGCTCGTTAATCCAATTTACCTTTGCATCGTCCAGTCATTTTTTCAAACCATTCAGCAGCGTTCTGTTGGTCACCTCAGTTTGTCCATTGCTCTGGGGATGGCCTGGTGCAGAGTGGGTTTTCAATATGTTTGACTGATGACAATACGCAGCAAATTCCTCGTTGTTGAATTGGGTTCCATGATCCGTAATGAATGCATGGGGAAGACCATATCTACAAATGATATTATTCCAAATAAATTGATACACCTTGTCATATGTCATATCAATAAGAGGCTCAGCTTCAACCCACTTAGTAAAGTAATCCACGGTGACCACGAGATATTTAAATCTTCCCCTGGTTGTTGGAAGTGGCCCGACCAAGTCTATCCCCCACATGGAAAATGGCCAAGGGGAAGTAATGGGTGTTAACAATGCTTGGGTAGTTCTTCGGATAGAAGAGAAGCGCTGACATTTGTCACATTTTTTGGCTTAGGCTATACAATCAGCCCTCATCGTTGGCCAATAATATCCCTGCATCATTATTCTTTGCAAAAGTGTCCGACCTATTACATGGGCTCCACAGGACCCTTCATGAACCTCTTCAATCAAATCTTTCACCTCGGAGGGATGCACACATCTTTGCAATCCTGTTATAATTCATCGTCTATATAAAATACCATTAGTCAATACATAACGAGCAACTTTAAACTTCAGTTTCTTGGTTGTGAGTTTATCAGTTGGCAAAGATCCTTCTTTAATATATGCCCTGATGGGGTTCATCCAAGATGGTCCTAAATCAAGGGTAATAAAATTCATCATCAGATCTTCGTCTATGCTTCGACTAGCCAAGACTTCTATTGGGATTGTTCTTCTTAGCTGAGTACGTGTTGCTGAAGCTAACCGAGCTAATGCATCTGCTCTTGCATTCTCCAATCTTTGTATTCTAATTAACTGTACTGTGATCAGGATTGATACAATCTTCATTGCTTTTGCATGATACTTGATCGTTAATTCTCCTTTGGCTGCATATACCCCCAGCATTTAATTTACGATCAATTGTGAGTCACTGAATACGATAACCTTCTCAGCCTTCATGGTTTTTGCCAAACTAAGACCAACAATCATAGCTTAATATTCAGCTTCATTATTCGAACCTTTAAATTGAAAGCGCAGAGCATATTCCACATCAATCTCATCTGGGCTGTTTAAAATAATCCCTGCTCCACTCCCTGTAGTGCACAAAGAACCATCTACATACAAATTTCACATAGGTATCTTATTATCAAACTCTTGGTCAGACAGAGTTCCTCGGTGGAATATTTGATGCTTCCTTATATCCTCCTCCAGTACTTCTTGCTGCTTGTCGACCAATTTTTCTTGCTCATCTACCGACTGAGGTTGGTCAGAGCTTAAGTTTGATGATCCCATAACATCCACAGGCTGGTCGGTATTCAACCTCTGCTCTTCAGAGGTATCTGAATAGGTAAACTCTGCGATAAAATCTGCCACTGCTTGCCCTTTAAGTGACGTCCTAGGCTCATAAATGATATCGTATTCTCCCAATTCTACAGCCCAATACATCAATCTTCCTGATTTCTCAGGTTTTTGCAGAGCTTGCCTTAATGGCATGTTTGTATACACAATTATAGTATGAGCTTGGAAGTATGGCCTCATTCTTCTACTTGCTTCGATCAATGCTAGTGCTAACTTTTCCAACCTTGGATATCTGATCTCTGCTCCTCGGAAGGCCTTACTAGTGTAATAGATTGGTTTTTACACTTCATCCTCCACTCTTACTAGTGCCGAGCTTGCTGCATTTTCTGAGACTGCCAGATACAAGTATTGTCTTTCTCCCATTACTGGCCTGGACAACAATGGAGGTGCTCCCAGGTATTTCTTTAATTCTTGAAAAGCCTTTTCACATTCGTCGTTCCACTCGAAAGTCTTTCGGAGTGTTTTGAAGAATGGGAGGCATCGATCAGTTGCTCGTGACATAAATCTGTTAAGTGCTGCAACTCGCCCTGTGAGGCTTTGTACTTCCTTCTTCGTCGTTGGGGATCGTAGCTCCAATAGAGCCTTGATCTTTTCAGGGTTCTCCTCAATTCCTCATTGATTTACGATATATTCGAGAAACATGCCTTCTCGTACTCCGAATATGCACTTGGTGGGATTTAGCTTCATTTGATATTCCTCTAGTTGACCAAAGGTCTGGCTTAAATCAACTAGATGATCATCAACTTTCTTGCTTTTCGTTAGCATATCGTCAACATAAACCTCCATGTTATGACCGATTTGCTTTGCAAACACCTCGTTCATCAACCGCTGATAGGTAGCACCTATATTTTTAAGTCCAAAAGGCATAACATTATAACAATAAGTTCCCCTTAGGGTAATAAATGAGGTACTCTCCCTATCTTCAGGCTTCATTTTAATCTGGTTATAACCAGAATAAGCATCCATGAAACTTAATAGTTCTTGCCCCGAGGTAGCATCCACCAGTTGATCAATTCGGGGCAAAGGAAAATGATCCTTTGGGCATGCCCTGTTGAGGTCGGTAAAGTCTACATACATCCTCCACTTGTTATTTTTCTTCTTTACCATTACAACATGTGCTAGCCAGTCAGGATATTTAACATCCTCAATGAAAGAGGATTTTTGCAGCTTCTCTACTTCCTCCTGTATAGCTTGATTTTTCTCAGGGCTAAACACTCTTCTTCGCTGCTTTACTGGCTTGATTTCCTTGTTCACATTGAGCTCGTGACACAAGAAATTTGGATCTATTCCTGGCATGTCTTCATGACTCCACGCAAAAGTTTGCTTTCTTCGCTTTAAGAATGCTATCAATTCTTATTTTATTAATTCATCCAAGGATGCACCAATTTGAGTTGTTCGTTCTGGATACTCATCATCCAGAATGATATTTTCAGTAGCCTCCATAACCTGCCGTTTCACGAGTTGGGACTCGTCTCTAGGGTCTAACATTTCAATCTTCGCATCTTCTATTTGTTAGGTGGTAGTCTTCTTTCTAAATTCTTCATGCTCTTCCTGTTCGGCAGATGAATAGTAGCATTCCCAAGCTACTTTCTGGTCGCCTTTCACAACTCCCACCCCAAAATTGGTTGGGAATTTTAGACATTGATGCACAGTAGATGGTATTGCTTCAAATTTCTTTAGACCTACTTTTCCCATGATGATATTGTAATATGATTGGACGTTTTTATCCATTACAAAGCGTACTCTTTCAGTTCGACAAGCGGGCCATGTACCGATAAGCATATCCAACTTGATCGTCCCAAGTGGGAAAACCTTCTCACCAGTAAAACCAAGGAGGGGCCTATGATATGGATCCAACTGGGCTAGCTTTAGATTTAAACTGTCAAAGCACGGATAGAACATGATATCTGCCGAGCTACCATTATCCACCAGTACTCGTGAAATCACCACTTCCCTCATTCTCATCTTGATTACCAATAGATCATCATGAGGATATAGTACACCTGCCAAATCGTTCTTAGAGAAAGCAATGACCAGCTTATCCTTATTCACCTTCCTCGGGCGATCATCTTCAGCCAGATTTATCCGCTGAATGTACGAGCAAGCCTGAGCCTCATTGAGGTAGGCTTTTCTCTCAGCAGTCATATCTCCGCCTCCTACATCTCCACATGTAATGACATTACATTCAAATGATCCAAAATGGATAGAAAATACCTCACGTTCTGGCTGTTTTGGTCTTTTGGGGAGATCGGGGTCATCTTGGTCATTATCCGGATCCTCTTCGTGGCTTCTCTTTTTATCTTTTTTTTCTCGATGAGGAGATCTAGACCTCTGTCTTGCTCGGTCGCTTCTCTTTCCATCATTTCGACGATCAACATACTTGGCCAGCTTTCCTCGTCTTATGAGTGCTTCAATTTCATTCTGAAGAGCTATGCAATTTTTGGTCGTGTGACCATGGTCTTTATGGAACTCGCAATATTTGGCCTTATTCCTCTTATCAGGATCTGTCTTTATTTTCTCTGGCCAATTTAGCTCCTCGCTGTTCTTGATTTCTTCCAGAACATGGTTTATGTCTACTTTCAAAGGAGTATACTTTTCAAATTTCTTCAACAGTTCCCATGCTGGCTTTGCTTTTGACTGCTTGTTGCCACCATTGTTCTTATGCTCTTTCTTTTTAGCCTTATCAACCTCCATCTTGGTCTCTTTGGTATCTATATTTTTCTTTGCAGCCATAGCCTCCTCGGCGTTCATAATCTTCGCTGCCTTTGCCATTAGTTCTGACATGGTTCTAGGCGGATCTTTGGCGAGAGTATAGTACAATTTATCTGGCAACAGTCCGCTCATCAGAGCAGTAATTGCTGTCTTTTCCTCGTAATCAATAACTTCGAGCTTCTCGTTATTGAAACGAGTTATATAATCCCTGGTACTCTCACCTGCTTTTTGTCTAACACTTAACAAGTGTGCTACTCGTTTAACTGGTTTTGCTCCAAAATAGAAATTTCTAATAAAGAGCTTGGCTAGTTGAAAGAAAGTTAAAATCTTCCCCCGAGGAAGATTATTGTACCATATTTGAGCAGATCCGGTAAGAGTTATCGAAAATGCCCTGCATCTCATCTCATCTGGCACGGCATAGATATCGGCAGCAACTTGGTATTGTTCTATATGAAGGACAGGGTCAGTTTTTCCATCATATTTAGGAGTCACAACAGGTGCTTTGAACTTTGATGGTGTGGGAAAATCCACAACTGCCTGGATAAAAGGTGTCCCTTGGACAAAAGTCCTTTGTAGAGGATTATTGGCCTTAGCCATTTCCCCTAGTCTATCCTCTAACCTTTGAATAGAGTATTTCCATGCATCATTTCCCTCCTCGAGCCTGTTGGTTCGAGCAACTGATCGTGTTGAATTTGCTTCCTGGGATCTTTCATTACGAGCAGTTGGTCGTGATTGGGCAGAACCCTCTCTTAGATCGGATGGTCGTTGAAAGTTCCTCGACACAATCCTAGAAGGACTTCTATTCCTCCTAGGGCCCAAACAATCAAAAGGAGAGACCCTGCTTAACCTCTCCAATGCAGTAGTCATTTCTGGAGAGAGTGATATTTTGTTGAGTATCTGTAGCTTGTACTGATGAAGTTCGACCAGGTTGATAAGAAAAATCATTAGATCTCTCAGTGCGATATGAATCGGTACGTCTGGATCGAGATTCCTCTGGGATTAACATTCGCCTAGTATGCGAAGAAGGTAAACGGGTATTTCTTTGAACGCTTCGTTGTCTTGAATGAGTAGACACTCCACCTTGGACAGTTTGTATGAGTTGTCGCATAGTTTCTTGCATGGCTATCTGACCTTGGGCTAGATTAGCCATTATGCCAGCCAGATCTTGAACATTTGGGGGAGCAGATGGATTTGGGGGGTTTCCAGCGTTTCGATTACTGGATTCGGGATTATCAGCCATTGGTGATGAATTGTTTTGGTGAAAAAATGATAATTACAGTCATTTCCCATAGACGGCGCCAATCTTTTGATGTAAAAAACTAGATTTGATCTAATTATTTAATCACAGATAAAAATGAATATATAAATATAAGATAAAAGATTTTTAAAGTGGTTCAGCCTTGTAAGAATGGCCTACGTCCACATGGTTTGTTATTACTGACTGTTTGCAGAATTCTCGATAAAGGATTTACCAAGAAATTCCGAGTCCCCTGCTAATGAGGAGGTTACAATGTATTTATAGCCTTGAGGCTGCACAAATGAAAGGACAATGCGCTGTTACCCAGTAGACATTTACATCTGTACTATATTAATGAGCATTTAATGCGCAATTATATCCTGGATTCTCTTGATTTGGATACGCTGTACACTTATGTAGCTCGACCGCTTAAGCTGCTCGGATCGCCTAAGCTGCTCGGTCCGCCTAAGTTGCTCGACATGCTTGAATTGCTCGGAGAGCTTGAGTTGCTCGAGGGTCTTGATTTTTTCATCTGGAGTATTCGTATTTACTATGTAAATTGACACGTGTCTTCATGTGATTTGTCCATGTCAGCAAACTAAATTTGGTATCAACACTCATAGTGTTTCAACCCCAACTTATAGGATGACTTAACCGAAATGCATTGACAAAATTGAATTTCTTAAAGGGTTCCGTTGTGGAACAAATTGCTAGGTTTACTAGTTAGTGTGGTATGGCAGGCCATTATGATCTTTTAAAGAGGAGACTGTTCCCAAATTCCTTCGTTTATGTAACAGTTACTTAGTTTACAAGTTAACCTACCAACTCTATCATAATATGATAACGAATGGAAAAGATGTCCCATGCACAATTCTTTCAAACTAAACCATAAGAATAAATGTCGGATTTGTCCAAAGATAAGGGGCTAATGAAAAAGGTGCTGAATTTATCAATTGGTTCAAGAGAGAAATAAATGCAAAGTTATCCTACTGAAATTTGAATTTGTAAAATTGGCATAATATGGTTAAAATTTAGGCTTCGAAAGAAGTTTGATTCCATTGAATTCAGAGACTTAGTATATATAACTGTCCAAATTTCTAGTAAGAGTATTTACTTAAAGAAGAACAAGAAATAAAAAAACTACGTGTTGTATTTTTTAGGACATGATGCAAAACTTGATCATAAAAGGGAAACTCAAATTTCCCAATAGGGGTCCAAACCAATGGAGGTGTACAATAATTATTTCCTAAATATCACATATGTTGAAATTTATGTTGGATATATTCACATATAAGAGGCCAAAGTTGACTTTTGGAAAAAAAACAATGGCAGGACAAAAATGGCAGTAGACGAAAATCCATACAGAAGGCCAAAGGGATAAAGAGTTGGAAGAACATGTCATGTTTGCGGTAGGGGTTTAGTGAGTCTCACAAAGGGGTGATGCTAAGGCCAAAATTTTGCTTATGATCATCAGTAGATGATGAATAATATTTTACCTCTGACTTAACCATCAATGGTGAATATTGATAGAGGAAACTTTAAAGGTCTAATTTATTGGAATGTCCTTACTACAAGGCCCCACTACTTTTTGTCCAAGAAATGAAATGGACATACAGGTCACATGTCAACACTTATCAACACTGAAGAACGTTCTGCCCAAGAAAGAAAATTTTAGACTAAGAATTCATGTATAGGTCAAAGGGGTATGACCCATACCAATAGACCTGTTTCAAAGATGAACAACGCGCTTAAAGGCGTATAAAAATAGTAGAATTAATATCTCTTTAGTCTAGGGGATACAAACTAGTTCTTATGGAGAGAATCAAGAATAATTAAATAAGTTTAATATGTACAACTCCATAAAAAGAAGAACCTGAGATGGTCAAACCTAGTATGTCATACATGAATGAATGAAGTGAAGAAATAAAATGCAAAATCAACAGAATATAAGACTATGCTGTCCAAAATCATGCAAATAAAGATCTAAAGGAAATATACATGTTGAAGGAAATGCAACCTATATATATAAATGCATCAATGGGATGTAATAACATAATTCTAAGTTTGGCTTTATTAATCCAACATGTTGAGAAAAAAGAACACATGCAGATAGGAAAGAATGAAACAGAACTAGATAGTAAATTCAAAGTATTGGACGAGATTTTAATCTCTAAAGAAAAATCTAGTTTCTAAATCTAATTATAGTATATAACTAAAATTGACAGTGAAATCCGGTGATGACATTTGTCGCTTCTCTAGAGCACCACTTGGACAATTTCAATTAATGTTATTATTTAACAAAACCATTCATCTCCTACCCTTTCAACTTTTACATGAATGTATCCCTACAACACCCATTCATATTCTACCCAACCTTATTTGTGATTTATATTGACTCCATAATACTTTCTCTCATTAGTCGCTTCAGATGCCCACATTTACATTATTTTCAGGTCATTTCATCTCCCTTTTTGAGTTTCTTCTTGAACCCGTTCTTTCTCACCCCATTCATTTTATTTCTCTATCACTTATATATATTCCCACGCTATTTCACACTACTCTATTACTCAATATTCAAACTGAGTAAGAGATATTTCTCGATCACATTCACATGCCTATTTAGTTTACCATAGATAATTCAATTATAACCAAGAAATCTGACCAAATCGTTAAACTAAATGAGTCTGGTGAGTTTGCTGCAGAAAAGGGGAGAATAAATTTCAAGATTTATCATATAAATATGTCAAATTCTTATTCTCTCAAATGATGAAGAAGTCAACTAAATGGAATGTTATAGGAAGCAATGGTTTGAGACATAAATAATGGACATCTTAATTTTGCCGGTGGTCGGGGAGGACTTTCTCGCTGACTTGCAAACGGAGGAGTTGCGAGCAATATGACGGATTATACTGCACCTCTGTGTATTTTTCTTTAATGGTACACAAATGTATAGTCTCTTTCTTCTTTGAAGGATCTAACACTATTTAGTTTGGATTACTAAACATTTGTGTGTTTTTTGCATATTTGGATTTATGTGTTGTGAGTTTATCTATTTTTAATGGTATTCCTGGGTTTACAGCTTGCCTACCTTTTTCTCTATTTAGGAGTCTAAATATGCGATGTATTTTGATGTGTAGAGAGGTGGAGTAAACCTACCTCTGTATATGGTTTTAATGACCATTAAACTAAATGTTCATTAACTCATATCAGTGCACAATACATTTTATTTATTAAAACCTTTGTTGTTTCAAGGTCCAATGCACTAATATCAAAACTCCATAACTAATCATGGTAAATAAACTAAGGTTTTTCATTCAAAAAATTTCTATATAACCAAAATGCCTAAAATGCAATAGAATTTTTTCCACCAACACATTAGAACCAAATAATTAATACAAAGAAGTTGAAAATGCCATATAACTATAACTTCTTTTACTTAAGGTGAATTTTATTATTAGCTTTGTACTTCATCTATTAATAGTTTGTAAAAATTTAGTGAACCTGCTTACATTATGATTTATATTTTCAAAGCCTATTCCCCTATTGTATTTTCAATTTCAAAAATATTTGTACCATATTTTTAAGGCATATTTTTATGATTTTATTTTAAAATCTCACGCATCGTGTGTGGATCGCATGCTAGTATAAAAAATTAAAAATGATGTCTCTATTGTAAGATCCCTATTAATCTCTATGATACTCTATTAAGAGGCTCAAACACAAAGCTATCCACGTAAACACATAAGGCTTTAAACTGATCCTTTCAACTTCTTCGTTCGTTTTTGTTGATGCACCAATTTAAATAAATGCAGAATTAAAATAGGGAACGAAATTACCCAATTTAGGAGCTGATAAACCGAAGGCGAAAAATATAAGAAACCCGAATCTGAACAGTCCAGAAATATGGATGAGTCGCGGACAATGTCCCTCTCTTTAAGGTGTTTCGCGGCTTTGCCTCCAATTTGTGCCGACAGTGTATAGCCCCGTCACCCCCAAGATAAAACAACCTCAAAAATAATACGAATCAGCAGCACGAATCTGATTCGCTCAACAAACACCCATTCTAAAACATGTATACTGCTCGATCATGATAAATATAAATAATCTGGGAAAGATTATATATTTCTGTGTCGTTATAAGTATTCAGTGGATGAATAATTATTTCTGTGTATTAAAAAAAAATTCCCAGGTCAGAAGATGAGAATTGTTTTTAGAATTTTCGTGGGAGGTAACTTTCTGTTAAAAACGGAGGCTACAACCTCTTTTATGGGGTAAAAAAAAAGAGACGTTGGTAAACAACGTGGAGAGAAAAATCTGGAAGTAGTGGGCAACTCGGTTGAAGAAATCAACTCAGATTAAAATACGTTTTAATTTTTAGAAATTAAAAAAAAACGTTAAAAAATAATTTTTAAAGCCCAAAAAATAATAACGTATTTGTCCAAAAAATTAATTCTTAATGAGCCCAAGCCCAAGACCCAGGACCCGGACCCGGACACGGGCACGGGTCGGGCCGGCCGGACGGCGACGGCGGCGCGTGCGCGCGCGTGTGACTTGGCCCAATAAGTCCCCCACCTATACACACAAAACATCTAATGCCCAAAGGGCTTACCCTTTAGACTCACAAAAAAGGTATATTAACTCATCCCATTTTTTACAACCCACCGATGTGGGACTTGTGCCAAAGGCACTTTCAAAGTTTTGCACTTAATAGCTCTTAGCTGTTGGACAGCTATGAGCTGTAACTAACAATCCCCCACTTGCAAAATTTGAAAATATATTATCGAGCAATAATTCATAGAATTGTGCATAAGCAAAGGTGTCTTTCGACTTGAACCTTTACGTAGTAAGGATGATTCAGAATATACTAGAGTAACCGTAGTTTTGAACTCTCTCTCTGACAATATCCCACACACAACCCTACTTGGGTGTAGTTCTAATAGCTAGAACGTTACGGCCATGTGCTTCTATCCCAGTATAGTGAACGCTTTAGGAATTTTCCCAAAATATCCATAGGAAGCGGCCACACTTCCACATTCACATAGGTGAGTCTATCAAGAATACTCCTGTAGCTAAGTACCCCACTCAAAATAGAGCTATATATCTCATTAAGAGTTATAATAACTCATCCTGTAATCGCTTCAGGATATCATGATCCATAGGGATGGACTCGGAGTAAAACCCCGTTCTATATTAATTAATAATCGCATGATTCAACCATATCACTTGTGACTTCTTATTACCCTTTGAACATATTTCTTGGGATCTCCAGTCCATATGTTGGGTTACCATCACAAATGACTCATTTATCCAAGGGCTTTAGTCCCATCCCTTTCGTGGTGTTCCACACCTTCTCCCTGGCTAGTCCTTTCGTCAAAGGTCAGCTAAGTTCTGTTCAGACCGTATATGATCCACCCTCACAGCACCCGTAGAGATAAATTCTCTAACAGTACTATAATTACGACGTATTTGTCATTTCTTACCGTTATAATAACGGTTATCAACTTTTGCAATAGCCGCGGTACTATCACAATGAATCAAAACGGCTGTAATCGGTCTTTCCCATAATGGGATATCTGACAGGAGGTTTCTTAACCAACCCGCCTCTTCACTAGTAGTAGCTAGCGCTATCATCTCGGACTCCATAGTGGATTGAGCCAAAATAGTTTATTTCTTAGATTTCCAAGAAACTTCACCACCAGTGATGCTAAATATATATCCACTAGTAGCCTTAGAATCATCAGATAGGGTGTTCCAATCCGCATCCCTAAATCCTTCTAGGACAGCGGGATGCTTATTATTGTGTAATCCGAGGTTCATCGTCCTTTTAAGGTACCGCATGACCCTCTCAACAGCATGCCAATGATCCATACTAGGTCTACTGGTAAATCTACATAGTACTCCCACAACATAAGCTATGTCAGGTCTAGTGCAATCTGTAGCATAACGTAAGCTACCAATAATGCTTGCATAAGCATTTTGGTTTACACTGTCGCCAGTATTCTTAAATAACTTTACACTAGGGTCAAATGGAGTACTAGCAGGTTTACAGTCAAAGTAATTATATTTCTTTAGAACTTTCTCAATGTAATGAGATTGATCCAAAGAAAGTCCCTTTTCTGACCTAGTAATATTAATTCCCAATATTACACTAGCTTCACCCAAATCCTTCATATCAAAATTGGCACATAATAATGATTTAACATTTTCTACGGCATGAATATTAGAACCAAATATAAGCAAGTCATCAACATAAAGACATATGATAGTGCAAATGTTCTCTACATATTTATAATAAATGCATTTGTCACTTTCATTAATTTTAAACCCATTAGAGATGACTAGGCTATCAAATTTATCATGCCATTGTTTAGGTGCCTGTTTGAGTCCATAAAGAGATTTATCTAATTTACATACTTTATTTTCTTGACCGTGGACAATAAAATCTTCAGGTTGATCCATATAAATATCTTCTTCTAATTCTCCATTTAAAAATGCAGTTTTAACATCCATTTGGTGTACAATTAAATCATTTAAGGAAGCTATAGCAAATAGTACACGTATAGACGTTATTCTAGTCATAGGTGAAAATGTATCAAAAAAGTCTACATTTTCTCTTTGTCTAAAACCTTTAGCAACAAGACGTGCCTTATATTTTTCAACAGTGCCATCAGGTTTTAATTTCTTTTTAAGAATCCATTTACACCCGATTGTTTTACACCCAGGAGGAAGGTCTACTAAATGCCACGTTTTCTTTGTTTCCAAAGAATCGATTTCATCATTAATAGCCTCTTGCCATAAATCAGCATCTAAAGAAGATAAAGCTTCTTGAATAGTGTTAGGATCCTCCTCTAAAGTGTAAGCATAAAAGTCGGGACCAAAATCTTTTTCTACACGAGCCCTTTTACTTTTTCGAATTTCTAAAATGGATTCATTATTTTCTTTATTTTTATTAAAGAAATATTAGTGGATGACTCGCCCCCACTATTTCTCAATTTAAAAGGAAATTTATCTTCATAAAAATCGGCGTCATTTGATTCAATAATTACTTGATTTTTCAAGTCATAAAATCGGTATGCTTTGCTATTAATAGCATAGCCTATAAAAACGCACTCATATGCTCTACTTGCCAATTTAGACCTTTTAGGGTCGGGTATACGTACATAGGCTAAACACCCCCACGTTCTAAAGTATGACACGTTGGGCTTAATATTTTTCCAAATTTCATAAGGAGATATTTTCATTTTAGTCTTAGGAATTCTATTAAGCACGTGACACACAGTCAAAATAATTTCACCCCACCAATGTGAGGCAACACCTGAATTTAATAAAATAGCCACAACTAATTCAGTTAATGTCCTATTTTTTCTTTCGGCTTTACCGTTCATTTCGGGCGAATAAGGGGCAGTTTTTTCGTGAATAATACCGTGCATTTTATAAATTCAATAAATGGTCCAGAATCATATTCGGTGCCTCTATCACTATGTAACCTTTTTATTTTCCGATTAAATTGATTTTCAATTTCTTTTAGGAAAATTTTAAACATGTCAAACGCTTCACTTTTATTTTTCATTAAATACACAAATGAATAATCAGAACAATCATCAATAAAAGTTATAAAATAACGTTTGCCATTTCTAGTTGTGACACCATCCAATTCACAAATATCCGAATGAATTAAATCAAGTGGTTCAGATTCTCTAAAAACATATTTTTGTGGTGTCTTAGTGATTTTTGCTTGACTACACCATTCACATTTTTCAAAATCATTTAATGATAATTCTGGAATTAATCCTAAAGTGCTCATATTGTTAACAAGTCGTTTATTAACATGACAAAGCCTAGCATGCCAAATATTAAATGAACAAGCAATATAAGCAGAAGGAGAAATTTTATTCATTGCATCAACATTCAACTTAAACATCCCATTAGTGGCATAATCCTTGCCTACAAAAATTCTATTTTTGGTCAAAGTAAATAAATCAGCACCAATAGTTTGAGTAAAGCCAACTTTGTTGAGAAGAGAGCCTGAAACCAAATTTTTTCTTCTCTCGGGAGTGTGAAGAACTTCTTTGAGGATAATAGTATTTCCCGAAGTGAACTTCAATTCCACATTTCCAGTACCAGCAACCTCAGTGGAGTGAGAATCACCCAACAACACCTTCTTATCTGCAGTCTCAGAATAAGTCTTAAACAACTACGGTCATAACATATATGGCGGGAAGCGCCAGTATCCAACCACCACCCTTCGGCACCGCTAACCATGTTGATTTCTGAAATCATAGCACATAGGTCCTCTTCGGTCAAATTCTCTTGTGCTTGTGGCACATTGTGATATTTGCGAGCCATATGGCTAGGCTTGCCACACTTGAAACAAAGAAACTGTCTCGAGTTGCTAGACTGTCCATTTCCAGGGTTCTTATACTTATTCTGAGTCTGAGTGTGATTTTTAAAATTATGGTTGTGGCTCTTTTCTGATTTTTCATATTTTTTCCGTTTGCTTTTAAAACAACTGGAGTGTGGTTCTTTTTCTGATTTTTGTTGTTAGACACAACAAGAATTTCATCTTTATAGTCCTGTTTTCGGGATTCCTCCTCAATTCTCAATTTAGTAATTAATGACTCTAGTGAAAATTATTTAGACTTATGCCTCAAAACATTTTTAAACTCTTTGAACAATGGAGGCAATTTATCAATAATTACAGCCACCTGAAATTTCTCATCTAAAGCCATGCCCTCGGAAATAATTTCATGGGAAATCATTTGCAAATCATGGGTTTGAGCAACAACATATTTGTCATCCGTCATTTGAAATTTCAAATAATGGCTGACGGCATATTTTTTTGCACCCGCCTCCTCAGCGTCATATTTTTTAATGAGTGCAACCCAAACATCTTTCGCAGTTTTATAATTGGCATAATAGTCATAAAGTTCGTCACTTAGAGCATTCAGAATATAGTTCTTGCACAAAAAATCATTTTCCTCCCAAGTTCTAATTGTTTTGCTTTCCTCAACAGTAGGTGGATTATTTACTACGGGTTTGTCAAATTGAACACATGATGCGACTTTTTTCGTAGTTAAATAAAATAGCAATTTTTTGCTCCAACGTTTAAAATGAGTGCCTTCATATTTGAAAGGCTTATTAAGGTTACTTGAGTTAATTTCGTCCATGGCAGCATTTTCCTAAACAGCTTAAAATTGTTGGTGCAGCAATTTAAATAAATGCAGAATTAAAGTAGGGAACGAAATTACCCAATTTAGGAGCTGATAAACCGAAGGCGAAAAATATAAGAAACCCGAATCTGAACAGTCCAAAAATATGGCTGAGTCGCGGACAATGTCGCTCTCTTTAAGGTGTTTCGCGGCTCTGCCTCCAATTTCCGCCGACAGTGTATAGCCCCGTCACCCCCAGGATAAAACAGCCTCGAAAATAATACGAATCAGCAGCACGAATCTGATTCGCTCAACAAACACCCATTCTAAAACATGTATACTACTCGATCATGATAAATATAAATAATTTGGGAAAGATTATATATTTCTGTGTCGTTATAATTATTCAGTGGATGAATAATTATTTCTGTGTAGTAAAAAAAAATTCGCAGGTCAGAAGATGAGAACTGTTTTTAGAATTTTCGTGGGAGGTAACTTTCTGTTTAAAACGGAGGCTACAAACTCTTTTATGGGGCAAAAAAAAGAGACGTTGGTAAACAACGTGGAGAGAAAAATCTAGAAGTAGTAACTCAAAATAAAACACGTTTTAATTTTTCGAAATTAAAAAAAACGTTAAAAAATAATTTTTAAAGACCAAAAAACAATAATGTATTTGTCCAAAAAATTAATTCTTAATGAACCCAAGCCCAAGCCCAAGACCCAGAACCTGGGCCCGGGCCCAGGCCGGACGGTGGCGGCGCGCGCGACTTGACCCAATAAGTCCCCCACCCATACACACAAAACATCTAATGTCCAAAGAGATGACCCTTTAGACTCACAAAAAAAGTATATTAACTCATCCCATTTTTTACAACCCACCGATGTGAGACTTGTGCCAAAGGAACTTTCAAAGTTTTGCACTTAACAGCTTTTAGCTATTGGAGAGCTATGAGCTGTAACTAACAGTTTTATTTTCCCATTTCAAGAAATGGCTTTTCAATTTCTTCCTCATTTTTGTTGCCTCTTAGAGTCCCATAATCCCTCCTTAAATACCCCTCAAAACAGGCCGAAAAATAACCCCCAACGAGTTTATTGACTTAATAGGCAATGGAGATGTCTTTCCGCTCCTTATCCCAAACCTACGACCCAATAATACAACTCAAATTTGGCTCCTCTCCAGTGGTTATTTCCTTTTCCTTCTCACCTTAGATATATCTCCAGATTTGTCTTCATCTCAGAGGACTGTGGCCTTGATGAAACTGCGACAAATCCTGGGACAGATGTGATCTTCCCCTTTTCCATCAAAAGGAAGACTTTGGAGTGATGGATGGGTTTTGGGTTCTTTTGGTTTTGGTGGTTGAGCTTTGTGGGTTGATTTTCACTGGATAAATGGTTTTAGTTATTGTTTTTCTTTCAAGATTTATGGATTTTTTTTGTTTGGTTTGGAGATAGGAATGGAAGAGAAGGTGTGTTGTTTGCATATTGATAGGACAGTTGGAGAGTTGAGACTGAAAAGTCTTTATTTTGAGCAGATGATTTTTCAATCCCATGGGTTTCCTCATATTCTTGCCGTCTGCTTATTGGTTTTGGTGGAGGTGGCTAACACGTGTAGTGATGTTGGTTGAAAACTCTACGCGTGTATTTTTGTTTAGAATGTGAGCTGGATTGTTTAATTTTGTTTTTCGGGTAGTCTTTGGGTTGCGAGATAGTTTTTTCTATTAGTAATGGAGTTTTGTTTTGGGTCGAATTCCTCTTTTCTATTTGCTCCATGGCTTGCTAATTCTAATGCTAATGTCCATATTAGTTGATAACTTCGCCTGTCTATTGTCACCTTTTTATTCAGTACCATATTAACATATATCCATCCCCATTTTATTGCATATGATAACATTAATTTTTAATTCAAACTTATATTAAAAAATATATTTTTGTAAAATATACAATATTTTTTAAAATTATGCTTTTTATAAATGAAATTACCTACTTCTAAAATTATCTATTGAAAAACACATACTTATTTTCACTAATAATTTTTCTGAATAAAAAAAAGTTTCTTTAAAACAAATTATAATGTGCACGCGCATTGCGTTGGCTTAAACCTAGTCTAAATATAATTTTAGTGTTTCCTCTTAGAGGACTGCCACGTGGTTTCAAGGTTTAATTACTAAGTATTAACTCCTGCATCCTCTTTCATTTTAACTCTCAATGAATGCTCCATATCCTGTCCCTGACTCTGTCTCTCCATATTGTGACACCCCGCCTAATAAAATACCGGACGATCACTCCTATATTAAATTAAAACAGAAGTCGCATATGGACCATTCTTAGCATCACTGTCGAAAACCAATTTAATTACTAATAACCTATTAGGCTGGCGTCAAAATTTTACTTAACTACTCTTTTTAAACAATTACTTAATTAAAACATTCATACAATTTATATAAATGGAACTGAAATGAAATAGAATAACCGAACACTCGGTTCAAATATGATACAACCAAATCGAATCCGCATAAAAAGGCGGTAAAAGAATAAATAAATACTGTTGGGTTATTAACCCGAATGTGTACACAATACCTCCTATCTAGATTACAAGAATGGAAGCATCTATCGAGAACCTGCATGCATCCACAGCTGCTGCAGCAGACGTCTGACTCGAAGGAAATGCCATCCAGGCGTCCCTGTGTCTGGACACCTATATAATATATATATAGCAATAGAGGGAAAAGTAGATAAACGGGTCAGAGCCCGAGTTTGAAAAATATTTAACAAGTGCATTAATGCTTTATTTTTATAAAAATATTTTATCTCATATTTAAATTTGGTATCGCACTCCCATGAGATACTCCTCACCTCTCTTCTAATAGTGCACGCCTATCGCATCCCTCTAAACATCCTAGTCAAGCTACGCTGCCTAACTAACCCGTCACCCATCTTCTAACAACCCTAGGTATTCCAAGTACTAAGGGCTAAACTTCTCCCCAGTCTCAACACTATGCCAAGTTCGTGCGTGGGGTGTCTCGCAGAGCGAAATCCAAACAAGGAACCCCCTATACACTACTACGCGGTAAGGTCGATCATCAAGATCCATTAGACCTTCAGTACACGAAAGGCATATATATACTATGTAAAGATGTATATAACATACATACTCTAATATACATCTTACAATATACATTCGGATCTATCTCCCGGACTGAGGCTTACTGTATATTCATCTTTTATATACATATCATGTTACACTTCCGGATATATCTCCCGGAATGAGAAGTCATTTACAAAATATTTACCAATTCAATTTCATTTCAAAACTTTCTATTTCCCTTCTTCTATCCAGGAAATATATTTAAAGAAAGTTTTATTATCATAAAATGCTTTTCCGTTTCATAACATCCCATTTCCCTTCTTCCATCCAGGAAATGTATTTAACTTCCCATTTCCCATCTTTTATCCAGGAAATGTATTTAAAGCCATTTTATTATCATAAAATGCTTTAACCTCAATAATGTACCACATTATCGAGAGTAGTTATATTACATATCATATAACGTTTCTAAGACCGCCCGTCCGGGTTTTCCCACTGTGCGCGCCCCTAAATGGCTATCATCTTCCAGGGCCTATCACCAAGACAACCTGGGATCCTAACGAAACGTCGGGAAGCATCCATATGCCTGCGGGAGAGTCATAACCACACCCAGAATTACCTCACCAACACAGAAAACATACAATAATCGCTGATATGGCCTATGACTATATCCACCCTACATTGATTAGCCAGGGGGCTTCACCTCACGCGTGAAACTTCCCTTATGATAGCGATTTAGAGAGGCGTGTATACATAAATTATCATTTATGAAAATAATTTCTTTTCCATTTTGAAAACATTCATTTTTACATTCATAAAACCCTTTATTCTTATTCATTAAGTACCAAGTTTTAAGCCACGCATTTCTTATTCTTGTAGACATATATATTACCTTGTTCTCATGCACAAGGAATATACTACATAATACACAGCCGTATCATATTATGTATATACTTTAATCACATAGTATACATACTACATATTCCTCCTCGAATATATATATATAAATGGCCATAATTGCCAATCACATCTAGCGATGACCAATAATTCCAAAGATTCTCTCAAAGAATCATAATGATGCATTCATATACACATGATACTATACCCAAAGTGTTTCCTCACTTTTATAAATAATAATTACCTTATTCTCATCAAAGGATTTAGTGGGTATCTCCAAATTTCCATCCTAATAACCTCATAGGATTTACTCAACCAATATCAATATAATTATGCTTTCCTATACGCATAAATTATATAGGCCTAAAAGCCCACAGAAATATCCCAGGTATTATCCTTCCCCGGTCAACCTTAAATTTAGTAGGTCGTGGATTCTATTTCCATGAACCCAGGGACTACATGTCGTCCAAATAATCATTTATAGGTCCCCACCCTATTTTAGGAACCCCAACATTCTAAATCCTCATCTTATCTATTTTCCTCGAAAATATAATTTAAGGGTTACACATTTGAAACCCTCACTTTGCCCTCCTAAATCTCCTCAATTGGAGGACTATATACTCCTTAAAGATCCATTATGTTATCCCATAATTAACCTCGGATCAATTAGAATTGGAATTCATCCCATCCAATTCACCTAGAAAAATTGCCTAACTTTCAGAAGGGGTCGATTGATTGACCCATGGCCCTCGATCGATCGATGGTTCGATCGATCGATCCCCCATGATCGATCGATCGATCATGACAGGCGGCTTCTTCTATGAGAAGATGTTTCGGCCATTAAAGCTTCTCCTATGCTTTTGTCGCCCCTCCCGACATCCTACAACCTCAACCAACTACGAATACACATATAATAAGGGTTCTAAACGTCCTAGAACCCGAAATCACCAATTAATTTCTATTAACTTCTAAGTTTCTCCAATTAGAAAATTATTGGGGTTTATTCGTTTTAACTCCCGAAAACCCGTTTTATCCACGAAAACCCAATTCAAAATCTTTAGGGTTTGTTATTACCAAACTACGATATGAGATTTATGCTCAAAAGTAAATAAAGCAAGTAAACACTTGCCTCGTGGATAAAATCCGACGATCCCGAGTCGAATCCCGCGGAGTTTGGCCAAAATCTCCCCTTTGCTACTCGTTTTCTCTCCTCCTCTCTCTCTTCTCTCTTTTATTTCTGTTTTCTCCCTCTCTCCCTCCTTATATAGGGAGAAAAGGGTTTATACCCCTTAAAACCCAAAAATGACTCGTTTACTCAATTACGAGCCCTTTTAACTCTAAAATTTCTCGAAACTCAATTTCGACCATCGGACACTCTTTTTCGACTATCTCGGCCATTCTGAGACTCAAGGTGCAGTCAAAATTTCCATTCGAGGTACTTGACTGCAAATCACTATTTGAACCCAAAATAAATAAATGCGGTATTCCCATTAAAATATCATCTTCTGTCGCTTTACTCAATGACGACATATAATTAAAATACCTCGACATATTTACTTAATCCCAAAAGTAAATATTTCACCCATCGACAATCATCAAATCCTTGAAAATCCCAAAAATTACTATTTCGAGAAATTCTCCAAATTCCAATTTATACTTAATCGTGGAATTTAATTATCTCCAAGAGTATGGGTTGTTACACATATCCCCTCACTCCGTCTTTCCATATCGTGGACATAATGAAATAGGTAACTTTAGACCTTCCTCTTCCACTCCTACCTTCGTTATGGATCCGAATGGCCACACATAAATTATACTCAACAGTAATATTCCTCACACATACATCTACTTTCGAGTTCTAAGGTATCATTCCTCTGCCTCGGCTATTGATTGTGGTTAATAATCTACATCTTTTAAAGTTCATATACAATGTTGAACGTGTTTATATGTTGTTTTTATTGAATGAATGTGTGTTTTTTATATTAATTTTTACGGCTTTTAGGATTGTGATTTCCATCATTGTGTTGATGTTCAATTTGGTGCATCTTATCCGTGTAAGAATCGTTTGTGGGGAAGAAGGGTAAACTGGGAATAAAGAAAATTTGTTTGAACGTTTTTTATGATTGTGCTTTCCATCACTATGTTAATGTTCAATTTCGTTGATCTTATATGTGTAAGAATCGTTGGTGGCGGGAGAAGGTTAAACTTTGAATATTGTAAATTGGTTCAAAAATCCACCGAGTAGCCTTAACCAAATGTGTAACAGGTAATTTTTTTTGCCATAAACGATCTGTTGTATTTGTCTTAATCTGATTATTAAAAAAATTTATATATTTTTTTTGTTGTTTGTTATAAGTATTTAAAACCAAAACATAATTTTTTTGCTATAAGCGATCTGTTGTGTTTGTTTTAATATGATTATTAAAGGAAAAAAAAATATTTTTTGTTGTTTGCTCTAAGTATATAAAACCAAAACAGTTCCTCTGATATAATTATTTATAAAAAAGACCCTTTGTGTTGTTTGATCTAAGGTAGCCTTAACCGAATGTTTAACAGGTAAAACATTGTTAACAATGATCTGTTTTATTTATTGTAATCTGATTATTTAAAAAAAAAATCCTATTGTTTGATCTTAGTATTTAAAGCAAAAAAAGCTCCGTTGATCTAATTATTTTAAAAAAAAACTTTTATGTTGTTTGATCTAAGTATATTAAAAATAAAAATACTTATTATATTTTTTCCCCAAACCTGTAAATTTTTACGATATTTCTTCAAATTTTTCCCCCCGTTGTAGGAACTATATCTTATATTATTTTTTTTATTATTTAAAACGTTTTTTCTAAGACCTGCATTGTCCGTCCCCCTACCCCCCAACTATATTATTTGTGCAATCGAATTTTTATTCAATTATTTTTTATCAAAATATAATATAAAAATTACGAATTAATATTGTTGAAATATAAGCCCCCAAATTTCAAAATTCGTCTTTTAAATTAAATATGAATTTCCTATAAGTGTAGAACATGATGGTTCAAATATAAACAACCTACAAATGTAAATTTCAAATTTTAATTTCTTTCAAATTAAAATTAAACTAAACTAAAAGTGAGATAAAGATTACACTAATATAAATATTCACTTAAACAAATTAACTCAATCCAAGTCCTAGAAATTTGCCTAACAAGATTAATTCATTTTCCTATATAGGCCAAACCAAATTTTATCAAATTAAATTATCTTGGCTTGAATTAAATTAAACTAAAATTCACCCAAACTAATTTAGCACCAACTTGAACAGATGTGTGATTTAAACCAATTTTTATCTTGATTATCCTAAGCATGCATTCTAGGTGATATGAAAGATAAAATAAAATCACATCCACTACACGACGATGTATGAGAAAAACCCAAATGAGAAAAACCTCTGATGACCCTGGCCTAATAAATCCATTAAGTATGGAATTACAATTACAAGACAGTAGACTTACACCAACAACTTGACTCCGTCCAACCCTTGGCGCTCCTTCTTATAAATACCTCCGTCTAGTAGATAACCATGGACTCCTCCACGATCTCAAAATCCACCTATGGGGCTCTTGGTTACTGCACCCTCATGCGAAGCCTTTATTCGAGTGGGAACACTGCAGCAAACAAATGTCTTCCTTTCGAGGGTAGTGAAGAAACCCAAACAATTTTCTTAAAATAATTGAGAATAAAATAGTTGCCAAACTATCTCCAAACAAATATATATATATATATATAGATAGATAGATAGAGAGAGAGAGAGAGAGAGAGAGAGAGAGAACTTGGATAGAAACTAAACAAATATTTTGGGTGAAAAACACTTGGTTTTGTTATAAAGATTAAGCATTTTTTACAAAAATCAAGGGAACTTTTTATTGGAAGAATTAGGCTCTCAAAAACTCTCTAAGAGATGGAAAAAGTTATGTCAAAAAAGTTGTTTCCCGCACTAGTTTTATCATATAAAAGGTTAGTGAAAAAGTGGGGAAAATTGAAAAAATGACTAGTCCCGCTGAAATCTCGTTCGAACGATTTGGTTCGAACCAAACTTCTAACGAGAAAACAGAAAAAAATGAAATCTCGTTTGAAATCTCATTTGAATGAGGTCGTTTGAATGACCTTTCTAATGAGATTTCAGGCCATGTTCTAGAGAATTTCGATACGAACGCGTGGCCGCCAGTTTCGTATTTTTCTGATTTTTTTTGGATTTGATATGATTTTTCTACGAAAAGGTGTCCAAGAACAAAATCTTTAGAACTATGAATTCAAAAAAAATTTAACAAAAAAATACTAATACCCAAATTAAATTTCCAAGATCCTATATATATATATATATATATATATATATATATATATATATATATATATATATATATATATATATATATATATATATTAATGCATTCATACCTTTAGGAGACATTGGAATCCACACGTCGATGACGTGAAACTTGGCACGGAAATCAGCAACGATGAAGCTTTTAAATTCTCGGTCGCTACGTCTTCAACTCCTTAAATACGTCATAGGCTTGATAGGGAAAACTTATATCCTATGAATAAAATATTTTTGTCCGAAATTGAGCCAACACTACATAAGACTCAATTGAAAATTTGTGTCCTTACAAATATATATTATACATTATGTACATAAGTTAAATTTTATCGCGTCATTCCATTTCTTGATATGGAAAAATGGTACGAAGAGAGGTAGAATTTCAAAAGAAGGCGAACAAAATTTTTGAACGCAAAGACGTTATCGATATTGACAATCCAACACCCCGTGAGTCACGTTTGCAATCAAGGCATCGCACCCGTAAACTAAAAGAATATATGAAGATATCTAAGAATAAATCGAAGAAAACACGTGTAAATAAAATATTTTCTATTTTGAAAGCATTGCACAACGTTCCATTTATTACAACATATGATCGAGAGGGGAATATTGTTAATTCTAAGAGAACTGAGGAAAGGAAGGAAATTATTTTTTCTAACTTATTCCCTCGGCTTGAAACAACTATTGAAGGTAATGACCCGCAGTGAACAGATGTGGACATCACATTTGTTGATGCCGAAATATTATCTGAAGATGATCAAACAACATAAAATGATCCAGAGAATTAAGATCCTTCGATTGATGATGAATTCCTATACATGGAAGACTATCCTTAATATGAGTTATAACCATTCCAATATTTTGAATAAGTGTTGAGAAATAAATGCTGTTTATTTCTATTTTATTGTGATTTCATTCCAAGAGGATTTACTCTGGATGATTTAATAGTTGCACTTTATCGAATAACGAAATATTATTTATAATGCTATGAATAATATAATTTTTTCCATTTTGTGTGCTATGAAATGTTGTTTGTGTTATTAATTTTATTCATTTACTGGAATACTACTGTGTTGTGATTGGTTATAATTAATTATTGGAAATACATCGACGTACATTTATATTCATGTTGATATATATAAATATGTATTAATTTTAAGATAAAATGTTGAACGATGGATGCAATTTACCTATATTGAATTTTATTCATGGTTTGATCAATGTAATTTATCATCGATGTACATCTAAGATATAATTTTGAAACATTACTTAGAGATATATAATTTTAATCTACCATGAAATCATTTTCTAATATGCTTCATTCATTTGACTATTATCATTGTCATAGGTAATTCAAAAAACCCTATGAAGTTTATCCAACAAAGAAGCTACATCTACAGGTACTTTCTCTAGACGATGCAATATGTTATAACTAACCTATATCAGCATACGAATAGTTTTGGTATAATGCTAAACTACTTAACATGAATATTTTGGTGTTATCATAAAACCCATTTGTCATTGTTTACGATTTTTGTATTTTTTTACAAAAACACCAACAAGAAGAAGAATGAGCAAAACCAACGAGGCTCTGATACCAATTGACATAAATGATGTTAAATAGGTAATAAGAGAAAGATATCACACACGAGTTTAACGACAATCAATAATTTCTTCCACGCTCTATTTTTTTATCACCTTGCTGTTTAGATTTTGTATATACTCTATTACACTATCCACATTCATATATTTCAATTCACATTTACCTTTCATGTTCATACTAATCAAATCATTTTGTTCCATTATGGTTCATATCGGTGTTTAGTACTTTTTACTTACGTCTCCAGTTCTTTCTTTCTCATGTCAATTTCCTTGAATATAATTTTTTTTGTTCGAGGGTGTTGTGAGTGTTGCGTTTTTATATTTGGTGGAATTTTAAAGACCTGTTGTTTATCTTTGTGATATATATGTGATGTTTTATCTACTTATTCATGATGTTTAGTGTGCATGTTGGTGCTATGCAGCTAAGATTTGTATCTCTACTTATTTTTTATCTTCTCATTACAAATTCATCATCACATCCATTTCAAATATAGTTATAGACAAATATTATGAAATGCATTGTGTAAAAACAATCCTTTCATTTCTCAAGTTCACAAATATTTGTCCTCCATAAATTGAAATTGAAAGCGCTACGACAGTGTGTGACAGTGTATATACACCATCCCATATCATATGTTGTTCTGAAAATATTTGTACATAAATAACTTAACTTCACATGATCATAAAATTCAACCTGACCTTCTTAATTATCAACATTTAAGTGGGCTTATACATATAAATAAATAAAATAGGTAACTTGTTCGGTTTTGTATTAACATTGTTGTATCGTATCGTCAATTTTAAAACATATTCCCATTCACATCAAGATACACAAATTCAAGTGTATTTGAAGGCAATAACTACATTTATTCTATAATTTGCATCTTTCACGTGATTTATCATTGTTGGGAAATCCTTTATTTGGCAATTGAATATATTATTACTTCTAATAACTTATAAATGCGAATTAAGTAGATGGAGAGTCCCGATCATGGTAGGATTGCAAGATTTTGAAGATGTGTCATTATGCTTATAATAAATATAACAGAGTGTCTGGGGGCATCATCTCTGTAAGGACACAAATTTCCAATTGAGTCCATGTATTGTGTTGGCTCAATTCCGGACAAAAACATTTATTCATAGGATAGTATGTAATTATAATACTCTCAAGCATATGAAGTATTTATTTAAGACGTAGCGGCAAAGAGTATAAAGCTTCATCAAATCTGCCCGTTTGCGTGACTCGTTTCTACGTCATCAACTATGGTTCCATGCTCCCAAGGTATGAATGCAATATTATATATATAGGAGCTTGGAACAAGTTTATTGGGTGTTAGGTTTTATAAAAACTGCGTTTTTTTTAAGAAAGAATTAATTAAAACTTTAAATAAGTGTTTATAAAGTTTTCTGGGCTTAAACAAGAATATTCAAACTTTCTGGTTTTTCGTTCGATTGAGTCGTTCGAACGAGATTGTCGTTCGAACGAAAATGTCGTTCAAACGAACCTGCCAACGAGTTCCCACCAAAGTATACTGGTTCGTCGTTCGAAATGTCGTTCGAACGAGATTGTTCATTCTAACGAGATTTCCAACGAGTTTCTAACGAGTTCAATCTGGAATGTCGTTAGAAGTCTCGTTCGAACGAGATTTCGTTCGAACGAAATGTCGTTCGAACGAGATGCCAGGCGGGAACAGTTTTTGGCAGTTTTTTTTGCAATTTTGCACCCACTTTCCCACTAAGTTTGTAACCAACTTTTTCAGATTTTAATATGTGCGGGAATCACTTTTGATAATTAATCTTTTTCACATCATAGAAACTCTTAGAGAGTGTTTTGAGAGCAAAATTAAAAAGAGAAAAAGATCAAGTTTTGAGTGATATTTTCAAAGAGAAATTTGCTTATCACTCTAGTTTTACACCCATATTGTTTATCCAAGTTCACATATATACATATCAATTGCTTGGAGTTTGGCACCGGTTTATCTCTTCCGTTTCAAAGAGAAGTTTTGGTTTGCTTCTACATCCATCAAAGAAGAAGATGTTTTGTTGCGATTCTACCCACTTGGAGAAAGGATCCTTGCTCTGGTGACGGTGACCATATAAAGTCCTATCGGTGGATTCCGCGACCGCTGTGGTGTTCCAAGGTTATTCGCTAGGAAGAGGTGTCTACAAGAAGAAGCGTCGAGGCTTGAGAGGGATCGAGTCGTGTGTTGTAAGTCTTTCTGTCTTGTACTTGTAATTCCGTATCTAGTGGATTTGTGGCTAGGGCCGTCCGAGGTTATTTCCCGTCTTGGGTTTTTCCTCGTACATCGCGGCGTAGTGAGATTGATTTATTTTATCTTGCAAAATAACGTAGAACGCATGCTTAGGATAATTCAAGATAAAATTCGGTTTAAATCATCACACTCACTTTAATTGGGACTAAATTAAATATTGGGTAAAGTTTATTTAATTCAAGTCATTTGCTAAAATTTGGTTTCGCCTAATTTGCTAATATTGATAAATATGACTTAGGCCAATTCTAGGACTTGGATTAGTTGAACCATCATCATTCAACGCTTTCGCATCTCATCGCTTTACATAAAAAGGAAATTATAACTTTTATTTTAATTGAAAATTTTAAATCCGGGGATCCATAAACACACACCCTTTACAATCTCTTATAACACACCTATAATGTTGAACTGCACATCTCCTACTCCTACTAATCATGCGTCGATTTCCCCCTAAATTCCATCCATGCTTACAAGGATTTGAAATTAAGAACCATTTCTCGATCATTTGTGAATCAAGATGGGATCGTTACTTCTTCCACCAAAGTCATTAGCGCATCATCTAATACTATGTATGGGAAGTATAATGGATAAACCATTGAAACCGCACGAGATGCAGTTGCGAGAGTTAACGACTTTTGTAATACAGGTTGTCTTTCTGGATTTTATTCATTGAATTTATTGTTATTAGTTTGCCATTTTACTATTTAATTTTTATATTTCTCTTTCCTACAAGAAGTATCTAATTCCTCATTTACATTGTTAAAATCAACTAATGTCGAAAGTCAACAGCCTATTCGAAGGAGGAACATGGTCCAGAGTTTGCGTACCCCACACTCGAGTAATTAGATGCCTGGAATTCAACACATAACCTCTATCACATAACCTCTATCACATTTAAAAAGATTATATTTTATTCAACACATAACCTCTATCACATCACATTAAATATCTATATCTTCTTTTAGGAAAATTCAAAGTTGGATGGAATTTTAGTTGACCAAGTTATAACTGTGAGCATTAAGGAGCCATTATGTGGTATGAATATTGTAGTGAGAAACATAGACGACGCATAAATATAAAGTTCTCCATGTGTTGTTGAGAAGGAAAGATAAGATTGCCCTCGCTAAAACAACCTCCAACATTCCTAAATAGTCTGTTAAACTCTTTGGCAGGAAGAAGATGTAATGACCCCACTTTTATATGCTCACATATATTTTGTTCTTACAATTGCGTCTCATTTGTTATCTGATAAATTCCATATTAATACATAGGTGATATTATAGGTTCTTAATATGACAAAGCCCATTTTTAAATTTGAAGAATCAACTGTAAAATGGATCAAATTGAAGTTTTATGGAACATCCTAAGGATAAGTTTCGGGGTAGAAAATATAAATTTATGAAACTTTAAGGATTGGTTTTTATTAAGAAAGTTTCAGGGACCAAAATAAAAAATAAAAAAGGACCTTTTAATTAATAAAATATTTTTAAGGACCTCTAAGAAATATTGAAAATATATAGTGTGAAATTAACAAAATACCCTACATGTGTAAACCGACCCTTATACACTTAATAACTTTCCACCTCGTGTTATATTTTGACATTACCACCTTGGAGGTGTCATCCATATAAATAAAGATAAAACACATGTCATCCATTTAGAATAAGCTAACACACGTGTCGTTGTTTGGTGAATTAAGACTACATGACCATTCTGTTACGCGACACTTCAACGTTGACTCATCGCTGTGAGTGGTTGGTCACCCAGACACGTGTTAACACCCAAATATCTTTGAAAAACTATAAAAAGAGTACTCGGGATCATTTATTACATGAAATTAGTCCAAAAGTTTACAAAGAAATAGTGAGAGAAAGTGTGGAAAAGTTTAAAAAGAAGTTTCATCTTAGTGATCTAAGACTTAATATTTGTAACTTCGAACTTCCGTTTTAGGTGAGTACTCTATGAAATTCCTTGTGTATTTTGATTATATGATATTATGAAAACTATATATATTTTGTGAAACTGCTTTTATTCTCAAAATAAATCTGGTACCGATGATTTCGTCATTTGTTATATGTATACATCTCTAGATATAAACATCTGATTTGAATTATGAAATTATCGATTCGACACATGGAACTCTTTCACTATGTTGGCCTTGAATATCAGGTGAAAATATTTTGGTGGTACCTTCCCAGCTGGTTCATCGCTAGTGTGCCCTAAATAAGGTGTTGTTCTAGAGATCATGATTTTTTGTATGTGATGTTACTGGATGGAAACATTTGGCAACACTATCTATCTGGGTATTAAAGCGTACATGGACATTAAATCTAAAATAAATAATTGACATATTTCTCAATTATCTTATCTGTTCTATCCCGAACTATTTATTTTGAAAATATATACTGTCACTTACTTTGTATATATTACTGAAAATTCCTATCTCTATGTATATGCTTTCTGTCCTAAATTGAATAGGTATCCATTTTTTGAAAAATCCTGGAATGTTTGGAGATTGAATCTCATTTGGATTTAGGCTATGTTATATAAATAACCATTTTTCAAGAAATAAGTAGGCTCGCGAAGGGAACGTAAAAGGATTATGTTGAAGATTTATCTTCTAGAGCTCTTTTTATTACATTAAGTAAAATATTTGTTTTATCATATAGAGCATGTTTGGCTCTCTTGTAATAAGTTTTAAATTTTGTCTTAAGTTGTAACTCGTTATTACTTTTAATATAAATGAAATTTCCTTTAGAAAACTCTGATGATGTAATTCCTTCACTTTCAGTATTTTACGATTCATAACCATGTGATTGTATTTCCGTTTCATTCATTCTAAGAAATATTTTAAAACAAGAATATTTGTTGCCTTGGTGGCATGTCAAGACACTCATTCCCTACTAATTTTTGGCCGGGGTCGTGACAGAGGTGATCAAAGCCTACATTATGACCCTGTAGAGTACTGAACATAAATTTCGAACGTTATAGATTTTAAGTTTCCATACATAGGATATAAGATTAAATATCCAAATTCTGTGATAACCCTCCATATGTCTTGCATTCTATATAATTATTTATATATAATTGTTCTTTTAATTTGCAATCTTGAGATTGTATAATACATCTTACGTTTGGCCATGACTGTAGAAAATGACCAAGACAACATAAATTACGGGAACTAGTGGTTCAAGTATGGAAGGACTGGAAGGTGCATATAAGGCGATTGAAAGTCTAGGAAAGATTGTGGAGCATCAGGTGAATAATGGAGCACCAAGTAATCTTGAACCAAGTAGCTGTACTATTGAACAATTCAAGAAGTTGAATCGACCTTCTTTTAAAGGTACTCCTAACCCCATTAAAGCAGAAAGTTAGGTGATGCAAATGGAAAAGATGATCGATGTTCTTAAGTGTATCGATGAACAAAGGGTTTCATTTGCAACGTTGATATTAGAAGGTGAAGCCGAGCATTGGTGGAGAATAATTAAGATAATGCACGAGGAAAGGAATAATTACATATGTTGGAACTACTTTTTTGTGATCTTTTATGAGAAATATTTTCCTGAAATTGGGAGAGATGAAATGACAGCTGAGTTCATGAGTCTAGTGCAAGGGAATATGACAGTTAGTCAATACGAGGTAAAGTTTACTGAGTTATCTCATTTTCACAACATGTTGTGGTAACTGACGTTTTAAAATCCAAAAAGTTTGAACGTGGGTTAAGGTTGAATATTCGTAGTTGAATTTCCATCCTAAAGTTGACATCGTATAGTGATGTCGTGACTAGGGCTACGATAACCGAGAGGGATGGCGAGGAATACAATCGAATTAGAGATGGTAAGAGGATGTTTGGGGAAAATAGGGAAAAACACAAATAATAGAAATAATTTTAGGAGTACACCCAATGTTAAGGGATCTAGTGATAACAAATACTATAATAACAAGATATGTCAGCGATGTGGAAAGATGCATGGAGGACGACCTTGTTACAGGGATTCGGGAGCTTGTTTTAGATGTGGACAAAAGGGACATCATATAAAAGACTGCCCAACCCCATCAAGGGTTTCGATACAGCCTTTAAGTGAATAAGGACCAAGGTAGACAGGTAGATTTCTTTCACTTTCTGATACCCAAGCTTTTAACACAATAGTGTTAGGTACACTTTTTATATGCGCACAACTTTTTTAAGTTTTAATAGATCTTAGTTCTACCCATTCATTTGTGTCTGTACGTTTTGTTAACCGCTTTCCTAATAGGCCTGAACCCTTGAATCATAACATACACATTTTTACTCCTTCGGGTGAGTTATTGACGAGAACATTAGTATATAAGTCTTGACCTATAGATGTTAGTAGTCATAAACTATTCGGGGATTTAATAGTTTTAGACATAAGATATTTTGAAGTTATTTTGGGGATAGATTTGTTAGCATCGTATCATGCTAAGGTAGATTGTTTTGAAAAGAGAGTTACTTTCCAAATTCCTAACCAACTAGAATTCAGTTTTAAGGAACTGTCATCTTATATCCCATGTGTATTATCTCTATAATGAAAGCTTGTAGTTTTATTAAAAAGGGATGTTAAGGATTCCTTACAAGTGTCACTGATTTGCAAACAAAAGAGCCTAGTTTAGAAGATATTCCTATAGCTAAACATTTTCCATATGTTTTTCTAGATAATTTACCCATTCCACTTCCTAGTAGAGAAATAAAGTTTACGATTGACCTTATTCCTGGAACTATACCAATATCAAAACCACCTTATCGCATGGCACCTTTAAAATTAAGGGAATTAAAAGTTTAATTTCTAAATCTATTAGACAAGGGTTTTATTAGACCAAGTGTATCCTCTTGGGGTGCTCGAGTGTTATTTGTTAAAAAGAAGGATGGAATGATGAGGTTATGTATAGATTATCATGAACTAAATAAGGTAACCATTAAGAATAAATACCCCTTACCTTGTACAGATGATTTATTTGACCAACTTCAAGGTGCACAAGTATTTTCAAAGATTGACCTTACGTCAAGCTATCACCAATTAAAGATTAAGGAAGATGATATTTCAAAATAAAATTTTTGTACTAGATATGGTCATTATGAATTTCTTATAATGCCATTTAGACTAACTAATGCACCGGCCTCTTTTATAATATGATGAATAGAGTGTTTAGAAAATATTTAGATCAATGTGTGGTTGTTTTCATTGATGTCATCCTTAATTATTCCAAAAGTATTGAAGAACACCAAAAGCATTTAGAGATAGTGTTACAAATCCTTAGGAGGGAGAAATTATATACGAAAGTAAAGAAGTGTGAGTTTTGGATGCCTAGAGTCTCTTTTCTAGGGCATGTCATTTCCAAAGAGGGAGTGTTGGTTGACCCTTAAAAGATCGAGGCTATACTAGATTGGCTAGACCAACTAATATGATAGAGATTCATAGTTTTCTTAAATTAGCAGGTTATTATAAAAAATATGTTGAAGGATTTTCTAGTATTTCCAAACCTATATCTAGATTAACACAAAGAAGGTGAAATATGAATGGTTTGAGGAAGTTGAGAATAGTTTTCGAGAACTTAAGAATCAATTAGTAACTGCCCTAATTTTAACTATTCCTTTCAGGGCAAGGGGATTTATGATTTATAGTGACGCATCTAAAAATGGTTTAGGATGTGTGCTAATGCAAAATGGAAAAGTAGTAGCTTATGCCTCGAGATAGTTAAAACCACATGAGTAGAATTATCCCACCCATGACCTAGAATTAGCAGCTCTAATTTTTGCTTTTAAGATTTAGAGACATTATTTGTATGGGGTGTCTTGAAAGATTTATACCAATCATAAGAGTTTAAAATATATATTTACTCACAAAGAATTGAACATGAGACAAAGGAGGTGGTTAGAATTGATGAAGGATTATGATTTAAATATTCATTATCTCCCACGAAAAACTAATGTAGTACCTGATGTTTTAAGTAGGAAGTCTACAACAAATTTAGCATGTCTCATTACAAATCTGGAACCTTTGTTAAGGATTTTGATAAGTATGGAAATAGATATACGCATTTACAACAAATGAGGAATAATCGTAAACTTACAAATATAACCCATGTCGACGAAAAGGATCAAAATTGCAAAGTAAATGACCCACAGCTGAAGAAGATTAGAGAATAATTTATTGAAGGGAAGAGAATTTAATTTGCGATATGAGATGATATATTGAGGTTTGTAAATAAAGTGCGTGTTCCACATATTGCCCAACTGAAGAGGCAAATTTTAGAGGTAGGTCATTACTCAAGATTCACATTTCATCCTGGATGTACAAAGATATAGAGGGATCTTTGAGAAGTATTTTGGTGGAATAACATGAAGAGGGAGATAGTAGAATTTGTATCTCAGTGTTTGGTTTGTCAACAAGTAAAGGAAGAGCATCAGAAACTATCAGGATTACAATAACCCCTACCTATCCCTGAGTGGAAATGGGAGCGTATTACTATAGATTTTGTGATAGGTTTACTAAGGAGTTCAAATGGTAATGATTCTATTTGGGTAATTATTGATTGGTTAACAAAATCTTCTCATTTTATTGCCATTAAGATTACCCATTCTTAAAAAAATTAGCTAAGTTATTTGTACGAGATATTATTAGGCTTCATGGAACCCCAATTTCAATTATTTCTGATCGTGACCTTAGATTTGTGTCTTGCTTTTGAAAAAGTCTACAAGCAGCTATGGGAACACAATTAAATTTCATCACCGCTTTTCATCCTCAAACAAATGGACAATCTGAGAGAACCATTCAAACCTTAGAGGATATGCTTAGGGTATGCGTACTTGATTAGAAGGGGAATTGGGATTATCATTTACCGTCAGTGGAATTTTCATATCATAATAGTTATCAAGAAAGTATTCAAATGGATCCATGTGAGGCACTCTATGGTAGAAGGTGTCATTCTCCTGCATGTTGGGTAGAAGTTGGAGAAAGAAAATTATTGGGACCAGAATTGATTCAGATCGTAACAGAGAAAGTGAAATTGATACAAGACCGACTTCGAATCGCTCAAAGCCGTCAAAAGAGTTATGTCGATAATATCCACCGACAGTTAGAATTTTAAAGAGGAGATTATGTGTTCTTGCAAGTACCACTAGCAAAGGGAGTAATTCGATTTGGAAAGAAAGGGAAGTTGAATCCAAGATACATAAGACCTTTTGAAATCCTTGAAAGGATATGAGTTGTTGCGTATAGAATATCCTTACCCCCTGAGCTCTCTAGTGTGCATAATGTGTTTCATGTTTCAATGATGAAGAAATATGTCCCAGATCTAGCACATATCTTAAGTCATGAACCTCTTCAAATTAGAGAAGATCTGACCTACATTGAGCATCCAATAGAAATTTTGGACAATAAAGATAAAATATTACGAAACAAGGTAATTCCACTGGTCAAAGTATTATGGCCTACTCATTCCATTGAAGAAGCAACATGGGAGAGGGAAGATGAAATAAAGGAGTGATATCCATACCTGTTTAAAAATTAATGCAAGTCAAGTTTGGGAACCAAACTTTTTATAAGGAGGTTAGGATGTAATGACACCACTTTTATATGCTCATATGTAGTTTGTTTTTACAATTGCGTCTCACTTATTATCTGATAAATATTGTATTATTACATAGGAGATATTTTAGATTCTTAATATGACGAAGCCCATTTTTAAATTTGAAGAATAAACTATAAATTAGGTCAAATTGAAGTTTTATGGCACATCCTAAGCTAAGTGATAAGTTTCGGGGTAGAAAATATAAATTTATGAAACTTTAGGGACTTGGTTTTAATTAAGAAAGTTTCAGGGACCAAAATAAAAAATAAAAAGTACCTTTTTGTAAATAAAATATTTTCAAGGACCTTTATATAGTGTGAAATTACTAAAATGCCCTTCATGTCTAAAATGACCCTTATAGCCTTAATAACTTTCCACCTCATGATGTATTTTTCCACTGCCACCTTACATGTGTCATCCTTATAAATAAAAATAAAACATATGTCGTCCATTTAGAAGAAGCTAAAAATCTTGTCGTCGTTTGGTGAATTAAGACTGCATGACCACTCCGTTACACGACACTTCAACGGTGACTCGTCGTGTGAGAGCTTTGTCACCCAGACACGTGTCAACACCCAAATATCTTTGAAAAACTATATATAGAATACTTGGGATCATTTATTACATGAAATTAGTTCAAAAGTTTACAAAGAAATAGTGAGAGAAAGTGCGGGAAAGCTTAAGAAGAAGTTTCATCGTAGTGATTTAAGACTCAATATCTGTAACTTCGAACTTCTATTTTAGGTGAGTAATCTATGATATTCCTTGCGTATCTTGATTATATGATATTATGAAAACTATATATATTTTGTGAAACTACTTTTATTCTCAAAATACATCTGACACATATGATTTCGTAGTTTGTTATATGTGTATATCTCTTGATATAAACATCTGATTTGAATTATGAAATTATTGATTCAGCCTATGGAAACTCTCTTACTATGTTGGACTTAGCTACCGGGTGGAAATATTTGGGTGGTACCTTCCCAGCTGGTTTATTGCTGGTGTGTCCTAAACAAGGGGTTGTTCCAGAGGTCATGATTATCTATCTATGATGTTACCGGTGGAAACATTTGATAACACTATCTGTCTGGGTATTAGAGCATACATGACCATTAAAATAAATAATTGACATATTGGTCAATTGTTTTATCTGTTCTCTTCCGAACTATTTATTCTGAAAATATATACTATCAGTTACTTTATATATATTACTGCAAATTCCTATCTCTATGTATATGCCCTATGTTCAAAATTAAATAGGTATCCATTTAAAAAAACACACACTAGAATGTCTAGAGAATTAATCTCATTCGACTTTTAGCTGATGTTATATAAATAACCATTTCCAAGAAATAAGTAGGCTCGCAAAGGGAACGTAAAAGGACTATGTTGACGATTCAACTTTTAGATCTCTTTTTGTTACCTTAAGTAACATGTTTGTTTTATCATATAGAGCATGTTTGGATCTCTTGTAATAAGTTTTAAAATTTGTCTTATTGTAACTCGTTGTTACTTTTAATATAAATGAAATTTCCTTTAGAATTCTGATGATGTAATTCCTTCACTTTCAGTATTTTACGATTCATAACCATATGATTGTAAGTCCTTTGCATTCATTATAAGATATATTTTAAAATAAAAATGTTTGTTGCCTTGGTGGCATATTAAGACACTTGTTCCCTATTAATTTTGGGTTGGGGTCATGACAGAAGCGCTGCAACATTTCGTCATAATATTTAGGCATATAACTCCATGTTTGCCTTCACATCAATGGGTGGAAAAATATACAAAACTATAAACAACGGAGTTGAACCTTATGTCTATTGCATTTCTGGGCAAGCTTACCAGAAAATTGGTTCCCTTCTTTCCTTAACTGAAGATCCACCAAAATTTTTGCTAATCTATATTTATAACACTGATAATGAAATGCATAATAGACTACGTGCATTTCGTGGAGATGTCCCCTCACCGACTTTAGACACTGAGATTGGTGTAGGTTTAATAGAAATGTTTGACACACACAATGTATTAGCAAAAGTGTTTAGGATGGCGCGTGACTGTTTCAAATAAGAAGATTTCACAGACGTACGTAAAAAAATAATTGGAGATCGATCGATACACTCTTCTATCTACAACTTACCTAATGCGCCAGAGGTAGCTGCACTTATTGTTGGAGACGTACACGACATTGATGTAAAGAGAGATGTAATTGTGGAACATAGATCACAGGGATTACAACGAGTCTGTGATCTCCATCCA
Organism: Sambucus nigra; assembly: GCA_949130495.1. Lineage (NCBI taxonomy): Eukaryota > Viridiplantae > Streptophyta > Magnoliopsida > Dipsacales > Adoxaceae > Sambucus > Sambucus nigra. The sequence goes on along the minus strand of OX422216.1, from coordinate 326,945,448 downwards.
TCATTTATGGCTATTCATATCCCTTGATATTTCCATACGGATAGGATGGCTTCCATCTCGATATTACATACTTGACAATAAAGGTCGACTAAAAACCAAAATAAATTATGTTACAATGCGTGAATTTTATGCTTATAGATTACAATAAAGTATGAACGAAGTTCAAACTCTCCAACTTTCAGGACGATTAATCCAATAATTTATAGTTGATGCATATACTTATATTGAGTGTGAGAGATTGCAATGGGTAAGATCAAATCACACCCAATTAAGATCTGAACTCTACAAAGGTTTAAAGGATGCAATTCTAAAGGGAGATACAACACTTGCCACTGTCGAAAAACGCATTATCCTACCCTTTAGCTTCACCGGAGGTCCACGGTATATGGCCCAAAATTTTCAAGATGCTATGGCCATATGTGGATGGGTAGGAAATGCCAATATTTTTAATACATTTACTGCAAATCCCAAATGTATAGAAATACAATATTTCCTTGATTTAGCACCAAGTCAAAAACTTGAAGACGGACTAGATATTGTGACAAGGGTGTTCAAAATTAAGCTAGATCAACTAATGCGAGATTTAGCAGTAGGTCAACTTTTGTCCTATTTTGGCGGGATTTAGTAGTAGATCAACTAATGCGGGATATAGCAGTAGTATATCCTTACATCTTATCATCTAGAATAATTATAATCATTATAAACTTATTCAGTATGCATATTTTATTACTTATTAATATCTTTAAATTGCTTGTAACCATTTAGACATTTGAGTTTCAAAAGAGAGGCTTACCTCATGCACATATATTACTTTTTCTACAACCTGTTTGCGAGATTAGAACTCCAAATGATATTGACAACATCTGATAAGCACCCAAAAATGTTATATTTATAGATCAAATAGACCCATTTTACTAGCTAATTCTCAGTAAAATGGGTTTTATGCGCTTATATATCTATCTTGTAGGTCAAATGCCTCTTGGGGAGTTTAAAGCATTAAATCAAGGAAAAATACGACACGAGCCTAACCCAGTCCCCTACCAATTACCCAAACCCAAACCTAAGCCTAAATCGAGTCCAAACCAGTCCCGAGTCTCGTGTGTGTTTAGTTTGTACTTTTATATTTTTTTAGATTTTTAGTTGAGTCGTGTATAATTGTTTTTAGAATTTTTATATTTTATTTGTGTGAATATAATTGTAAATATTAGGGTCCGTGTATTTTTAACCTAAGTTCGCGTGTTTTTATATTTTTATGTAAATTTGATAGGTGTGCATTTAATTAGATTTTTAGTTATTCTATTTACTTTTATTCTTCTTCTTTATTTTATTTTAGTTATTTTATTATTTTTATTTTATTTTATTTTGAATCGTTTAATTTATAGGTCAGGAATTTAATTTTTACTTTTAATAGATTTAATTTTTTCATTTTTTTATTGATTTTATATTTTGAGTGTAAATATTTAACTATTTTAATTTTTATTAGGTACAAATCTAAACACACATACACGCACATTAAACTCCTACACATTCATACACCCAAACAACTCACCCATTCACACCTTATTACACCACACAGCCAAACACCTCTCCATCACCTTCAACCTCTCACCACACGTTCTCTCTCCTCACCATAGCCATTAACACCCCAAGATCACCACCTCCATTAAACACAAACCTATCCCTTCACCCGATTAGCAACACCCAAACCCGCTCCTAAACACACTAGCCTTGCGATCTCTACCCACCGTCGATGGTGGGTCACACATTCCAACTCCAGCGAATTACTCGATCATACCCCGCCGAAAAAAAGACCTGATTCCATCCTTAATCCTGTTCATCCTTAACGATTTTTATCCCTCCTTTACCCGGAGGTCCATATCCCATCTTATAGCTCTGAACCCAAACTCCACCATCACCAACCTAAGCTCCTGCTCAACCCGAAACCCATACCCGACCTGCTTTGAAATCCCCAAACTGGAGCAACCGAAAACCCATAATCCCATGACCCGCATCCAGCTCCCTATACCTATAACCCTAACTCCAAAACCCAACACAACCCATGTCCTTATTCCGGGTACTTCGACTCTACCCCTCTCTTGTCATCTCGATTCTCTCACTCTGACACCCATTTTCCAATCCCAGCTATAAACACACCAAACCCCTGCCAAATCTAATTTTTCCTGCCTTAATCGGTGCCTAGCCCATTATCTACAGTACCCCTAGATTCATGCCTTGATAAAATACAACCCTCTCTTCATTTCAAAGGGGGAGAGGAATTTGGACAATGTAGAAGACAACAAGCTATTTAGGAGCTCCATTTTTGGAGCTCATTTTTAGATGTAGTTTTAGGAATACAGTTCTATTCCATTTTTATTTTTCTTTTATATATTTTGGTGACTCGAGGGAGCCAGGATATATTATGAGGCACAAATTTTGGAGTTTTGGCATTTCTTTGAGTGTTGTAACAAGAATTGTGAGTGCACTTAATTGTTCATGTTTGGGAAATTATTATTGAGTTATAATTTATATTTACGCCTCGAGAGATGGTGAAATATTTTTGAGACAAAATCACAAATTCAGATTAGAATATTTATTTATTAATTAAATCAGAGGTAGGCAATTTTTAAATAATACTATAGTTCGAATTTCTCTACTCTAAAAATGTAATTTTTAATGATTTAAAATACTTTTACTGAATTTTCCCTAGCGGATGATTTATTAGAAAATGTTTAAATATTTTTTTGATGAGTATGTGAAATTTAAATACCAATCTTCTAAAAGGACTATATGTAACTTTACATTTGCAACGAGAGTTGATTTATGAATTTATATATGTTTTGGGGTATTTTAAATAGATAAACTAAGTAATAGAAATAAATAGCTTAAGCGGTGAATTTTAATCCCTTGAATCATCTCACGTTTATTCACTCCTCGCATATTTAGCTCATTTTATCATTTTCTTTATTTAGTAGTGTAGTTTTAATTTTAGTTCATAATTAGTAGTATAAATATCCCTTCAAAAATCTTACTTAGTCTTCACCTTGCTCTTGTCCACATTAAGGAGCGTGGATTGACCCCTTACTTGACAATATATAATTTTAGTGTGTTTGAAGTACCAAAATGGATTTTTGATTGACCGTCTTTACTCTATAATGACATATACACAAAAGACGAGTTATCAAATGGCGCCGTTGCCCGCTTTTTAAGCGTTGGAGCTTTGCTCAAACTTTGGCGATTGACTTTTAACAAAGTGCCGTTGCCGACTTTTCGAGTTGAGGAGCCTTTTGAAGACTTGTACATTTTTTCATTTGTATATAGTCTTTATTTTTCATAGATTGTTTGTATTAGGATATTGAGGATTTGTACATTTATTTGTGGTGATTTTGTACACCAACTATTTGTAATAATTAAATTAAAAAAAACAAAAGCAAAAAAGGAAACAGAACAAAATAGAGAGAGAGAGCGTCGTTGAAGTGGATTTGAAGCCTCTCTATTTTGGGTCCGTAGGACTCTCGGGGATGACTGAATTTAAGAGAAATTTCCCCCGATCGACCCAACTCGGTCTTCACCCTACGTGTGTAAAAGTCATAGGAGGTACATTTCTTTATCACTCGCGCATCTCGTGTTAGCGCGATCATTTATTATTTGACTACATGCCCTTATGTGACGTTATTTTTTTCCATAGTCTTACTTTGAATGTTTTGATTAATTAATTGGACTTAAGACCTTAAAACGAGAAGGTATTTCATCACTCGACTCCAACGCTTAATTCCACTTGCTTGTTAACTGTGCCATCACATAATTAAAATTAACCAACTAGCAAGCCAAGTTGGAGCGCATTTTCCAAAGGCGACGTATAAGACTCCGTGATTTTATCGCACGCGGAATAATTAAAATTTGACTGCCCAATCACTTAATTGAAGATAAAAATTGGCTACGTGCTAGTTAGGATTTTCCTTTGCTTGTACGTTTCAAATTCAAATCCTTTGGTAGTTTATTTTTGTGTGCTCCGTTAGTGTGTGTTTCATCCCGAGTCCACTTTTATCCCTTTTGAAAAATTCAAAATTTTTTTTCATCCATTTTCTTATTTTAAAAAAATCCAAAAACATTTTTTTAATTTTCCTTGTATCTCAAAAGTTAAAAAAAGATTCATCATTTTTCTTCTATTAAAAAATACCAAAAATATTTTCCTTCTTTTTCAAAATTCAAAACCCCAAAAGATTTTCTTTCTTTTTTAAAAAAGAAAATTAAATTAAAAAGGAAAAGAAGAAACCTTTTTCTATGCTATCCATTTCGTCGTGGCCAAAGAACATCCCTTATGGGACGACTTTATCCATTTTACGTGATCACAGTGCACTTATTGTTCCCATGCCAATAACTTGTCCCGTGAGTGCCCGTACCTTCCTTATCCATCTGAACCCACCATGGAACATGTGAATCCATATGACACTATTACGAAACCCATTTTGGCTTATTATCATGACTTATCTAATGCCGAGTGGTGTGAGCAACCAAATTATTTGTGGCGAATTGATTACCCTTCCACGCAATACGAATCCCAACCCCATGTTGTGGATTCTCACCCGTTTCAAAAGTCATTAAGGTAACCTAGTGCACCCCATACCGATCAGTCCCCTCACTATGCTACCCATGATTATTGACCTTTCTTCTCTCACGAAGGCCATCCTCTCGTGTATGACGAACTTAATCTCGCTCCACACACTTCATACGAGTATTCTCTGCATAGTCCTGATAATGAGTTGTGTCCACCTCAACCATACAGCGTTGTACCACCCCACGTCACTTTACCACCATCATCCACATCCACTCTCGAACGCCTCTTGCAAAAGTTCATCCTCGAGCAAGAGCAAGCCACTCAATATCAAAATCAATCTCTCCAACGGCTTGAGCAACGCTTAAGTGAATTTGAGTGTGCGAGCGAGTCGGATTACCTCTCAAGTCAACCCATTATTACACCCACGTGGAACGATGATGAGTCATCTTGTGACACTGATTTTGAGCACGACCAACCCTAAAAACCTTAGAATCTCGAAGTTGAGACCACCTCGTGGTCTGAGCCCAAAGTTGATAATTGTGTTGACTTATCCATAGATTGTGAGACTGATATATACCCTAATAATCCAAAAGAACCTAATGCCTAAGTTCATCCCTCCCTTCCATATCCAAAAGAAACCACATTTGAGGTTCGCATTCCCATTGAATCCAAAAACAGGCCCAAGTTTATGCCTCTTGCACCCATTAAGGGTGCTCTTGAGACACCCATTACTTATAGGTTCACTCTGTCTACGAGTGCTCCCTAACGCACTGAGATTGAATCGAAGATGGTTCCTACCTCCCTTGATATGGATCTTCTTCAGAGATTCTTAGCTCACTTTGAGTCTACTATTGATGTTGATTCATCCATCTCGGATCTTAATGCCTCGTTAAACCCTTTCACCATTACGGATGGTGACACATTGGTGGATAAGTTAATCTTACCATCACTTGATACCACTCTCCCTCTTCAGGAGGACCTTGAGGACTATTTCGACCCTCAAGATGAGTGTGTATCCCCTACTCTCGAGTTAGCTCATCTTCCTCTACCCATTGTACCTCTCGACCCACCCATCATCCCACCCGACACACCACCATGTTTGGACTTTATTACCTTACCATTATCATCTACCCCTTTAGGTTCTTACTTAAAACTGCCACCCACCCATGAACTCCACGAACCATATCACGAGCTCTTCATCTACCCCACTATCCATCAGAGTATTTGTGGTGCTACTCTCTACTTACGTGACACCGAGCTTGTTCCTTCACGTGCACCACTTTCCTATTGTGGTCCTTATTACTATCATTAACTACTCTATGTGTCATTATGTGACCATTATCATCGCCCATTTATAGAACGGTCGCTTATTTTTTCTCAGCCCATCACTTTCAAAGTGTTACACCATTACGCCTTCCACACTAAATTGAGCATTATGCTTATAGGGCCCCTGTTAACCTCACCTTTAAGCTCAATACGACCCATGATTGGTGCCTCTTCACTATCCACCTTTCTATAGCTTCATATCCATTCCTTCCTACCCACATATGGTCCACTGATGCTTTGCATCGCGTGAAGCACTTTGCCATACATGTGCATTAACCCGAGTGTCCTATGTAAAAAAAAAACTGATTTTTTAGTCTTGTTTGGGGTGACTACCATCACCCACACCTTCTGCCACCTTGTGTTATCGTAGTTCATATATTTAGGGGTTAGTATGCTTACGTCTGGCTGAAAACATTAAACTTAGTGCTATCGGGAGGCAGCCCGTCGTTTCTTATTTCTGAGTATGAATCTTATCCTATATGGGGGTGGTGCTTCTCACCACCCAATGCTTTGCCATGTTTCTAGACTTGTACACAATTTTGTCTCATCACTTATTCAGGTTTCATGTTGGATACATGAAGTGCAACTTCATTATCGGTCGATTTCGGTATATTCTTTCATTTCATGTGCTTTAAAAAGTTCAAAATAAGTTTTTAAACATCGAGGATGATGTTCTTCTTTATTTGGGGGTGGGGTATTTCTCAAAATCGTACCTATTTTGAAACATTTGTTAGAAACAAGTTACATTTTTCACTTTTTACATATTTTTCTTATCTTTGATGTGATTTATCTATCATCCACAATTAAAAGTCTATAATAATCTATGTTGATCCTAAAGTCGATTTTCAAATTCATAAGCTTAAGTAATACATCATAAGGCATATTGCACCATGAATTCCTAGACTCAACACTTCTTGCGCACTTAGCACATCATTGCAATCTAAAGTTGAAGAGTGAAAATATTTTTCATGAAAACCTTAAAAATCATTTGTGGAGACTTAAAACCCGTGAGATTTAAGCTTTTCATCGTTTTTGAGAATTTTATGCAATCTCCGAGTCATAAGTTGACTCAAATTCCTTTGGATATCGTACTTTAAGTCGTTGCAAGATCTCATTATCCTTTAAATTTTGGCATAATCACTGAGGATGACATCACTTTCGAGTTATAAGAAACACGTGTCTTCTAGTTTGTCCTGAACACTAATCCTTTATCCATTTTCCATTTCCCACCATCCATTTTCCAAATCATCACATCATTCATACCATCCATATATCATTATTACATCATCACCCTTGATTTTTGAAAAAGCGTGTTTGAAATTATATATGTTAAATGTCTTCATTCATGCTCTAAAAAACGAATCGTATCGGATAAAAAAGCATCACAAAAAAATGAAAAGAAAAAAAAGAAAAAAATATAGAAAAAAGCATGCGATCAAAATTGATTGAAATGGAGACATTAATTGTTCAAGCTGTCCACTCTTCTCAAAATCTCAAAAATCATCATATCATCCATATTACACATCTCATTTCCCCTCATCCTTTACATTAAATCCCATTCTAACCTTTGGTGAATTATTTGGACAAATGAAAAGTCTATGAGGTGAATAACTCAACATTCTCGATATAGTGATTTACATTCCTTCCTTGAGATCAAATTCATTATTGCATCCGTTATTTCTTATATATGTACGTGACATTTGGACTTGTTTGAATTTACTCACATCCTCACACACAAGAGAGATACACTTATCCAAATCTTGAGAGATTAGTTTAGAGAGATATATCCGATGAGATTTGGAAGTCGAAGCATTGATTTTATAAGGTGATCTACAAATTACTCTTATGATACTTAAAACTGTTTTACACGATTCACACTACGCACATGGAGTTCTGGAAAGGATTTGCCTTGGGTATTAAGTGAGTTTCTTTAATATACTTCTTGGTTCATTTCTCGTGTTCCTTAAATGATGGATTGCATGATATTTCTCTGTCTATAGATGAGATTAACTTCATTATTCAAAAAAAAGAATTTTTTGGGTATACTCACTGTAAACCCTCACGTGACAATATTTGTTCTCTAGGGCAACCTAGAGGTTTAACGGCTTGTTGCACATGCGAAGTGCAATCGCTTGTACCCGCGAAAGTGGCACACTTTTGGTTTCTTATCTTTCTTTCTACTTTTGCTCGAGGACTAGCAATGTTCTGTTTGGGGGTGGTGTGATAAGCACCCAAAAGTGTTATATTTATTCCCCAAATAGACGCATTTTACTTGCTAATTCTCAGGAAAATGGATCTTATGCGCTTATATGTCTATCTTATGGGTCAAATGACTCTTGCAGAGTTTAAAGCATTATATTAAGGCCAAATACGACACAAATGCGGTTAAAGGAGACTAACCCAGTCCCCTACCAATTACCCAAACCCGAACTTAATCCTAAATCGAGTCCACACTAGTCCCGAGTCTCGTGTGTGTTTATATGACACCCCACCTAATTAAATATAGGGTGATCAGTCCTATACCAATTTAAAACAGAATGTTCAGTTGGTTCATTCTTAGCATCACTGTCGAAAACTTTTTAACATGATAATCATCTAATATAAAATTAAGCCAAGTGTCAAAACATTTCCAATTTTAGTAAAACCAAGTAAATCCATTTTCATTCAGTTTTAAAATATAAACCATTCACCACACATAAGAATATAATAAATACTGAACATGAATCAAGTAATGAAATAAATAAGACAGGATAAAACCTCCCAGGTCAAAACTGTAAACCATAAAGTAAACTGAATACAATATCTCAGATAAAAAAAATTAGAAGTGAACGACACATGTCCTAAATGAGAAGTCTAGATGAAACTTAATGGAAAATATAGATGCGTCTACTACAAAGACCTACAACTTCCACAACAGCTGCAGCACGTCAAGCAATCCAAATCTCTAAATTTGGTGTCCCTGTGGTTGAGCACCTGATATAATACATATATAGCAAAAGAGAGAAGAGTAGCAAGAGACGGGTAAGAGACCGATGTTTTAAAAAATATTTAGCAAGTATTTAAAACTGCAATGAAGCAAATATTATGTGCATATTAGATATCGCACTTTCACATGAGATTATCACCTCTCATCTATTGTGCACTCCTAACGTACATCTAATTTCCCCCTATTTATGCTACCCAGCCTAACTAGTCTGAAACCATACTACTACTAACTATGCTCACTAGTAGTATTCCCGTATCGCCCATACAATATGCTATTGAAATAGTTTATCTCACATAACTAAGTTTCATTATTCACCGTTCGAATGTTTAATCTTTTATCTATTAAGATTATTTTATTTCTCATTTTCACTTTATCCACTAGTTTCACAAAGTAGAAAGTTCCCCAAGTACAGTCATATATATATAGTCTCATCATCCCTATATATATACACTGATCCTGCACCCTTAGGTTAAGATCACTTGGCGCAATAATGATTATTATTATTACCAAGTCTACTAATTTCACACAGTAGAAATATTTACAAGTTCATATATATATATATATATATACACACTAATCCTGCACACCCGGACTAAGTCCCATTTGTGCACCTATCAAGAAAATTCTGCATCCCCGGGTTAGCACCCATTAATGCACCTATCAATAATAATCCAGCGCCCCCGGGTTATCACCCATTAGTGCGCCTAAAAATAATCATCCTTATACCCCCGAGTTATCACCCATTAGTACACTTAATCAATAATGTTCTTGCACCCCCGGGTTATCACCCATTAGCGCACCTAATAATAATATCCTTGTACCCCTGGGTTATCACCCATTAGTACACTTAACAATAGAGTTCCCGCACCCCCGAGTTATCACTCATTAGTGCGCTTAATAATAATATCACATAATAGGCATACACTCATCCTATTAAGATTCATAGGTATTCTACCAACCGATTCATATAGATATATTCCATACGTATTATTCTCTCATCCCTACGTATAATATATTTAATTCGATTACTATCACTCATGTAATCTCCAAGGTAAACATGCCGTTCCAATTATTTAAAGTATTATTTCCCAAATACTTCCTAAAGATTCTGCACTAGGCTAAGTCCATCAAATAGCAGTTTTCTCACTCAAATTCATTGTGTAACTTAATTTGGGGTAAAAATGAAATTTTTAGAATTTTAGACCTGCCGCTCGAACCAGAAGTGTTGTCACTCGAACGACTTCCACGTGTCGTTCGAATAACTTTACGCGACATATCTATGTCGCTCGAACGACTACGCGCGACATCGCGCGAGATGTACTGTTTTGTCTTCTTGCCTAGATTTAAGCGTTTTTCCACCATTAACACCTCTAAAACCTCTCCTGTTAAATCCCAAATACCTCAATTTTTTTTATCCGAGATATTGTATTCAACTTACTTTATGATTTGGAGTTTTGAACTGGGAGGTTTTATCCAGTCTTTATTATTTCAGTACTTAATTCATGTTCAGTATTTATTATATTCCTATGTGTGGTGAATGGTTTATATTTTAAAACTGAATGAAAATGGATTTACTTGGTTTTAACTCAATTGGAAATGCTTTGACACCTAGCTTAATTTTATATTAGGTGATTATCATGTTAAAAAGTTTTTGACAGTGATGCTAAGAATGAACCAACAGAACATTCTGTTTTAAATTGGTCCATGACTGATCACCCTATATTTAATTGGGCGGGGTGTCATAGTTTAGTTTGTACTTTTATATATATTTAGACTTTTAGTTGAGCCGTGTATAATTTTTTTAGGATTTTTATATTTTATTTGAGTGCGTATAATTGTAAATATTAGGGTCCGTGTATTTTTAATCTAAGTTCATGTGTTTTTATATTTTTATGTAAATATAATAGGTGTGCTTTTAATTTGATTTTTAGTTATTTTATTTATTTTTAGTATTCTACTTTATTTTATTTTAGTTGTTTTATTCAGTTAGTTTTTGTACGGACATTTTTGTCCATTATCTATTTGTATGTCGTAAGCCGTTACACCGTTGAAGAAATTCAAGATCGCATCTACATCAACGGATCCGAATATCAAAGAATCTTCATCTTGGAATCAAATTTCTGGTAAACCAGATCGGTCCGCGTATTTCAAAAAGGAACCGATCCGCCTACGGACCGGTCCGCCTCAAGTCAGACCAATCTGCTATTGCTTCAAACTAGTAAACCTCGAATCGATTGCAAACTGAAAAGTGCGACTATGTGATAATTGATTAACTATGGGTTTACACTTGCCTTTAGATGCATGATTAGGGGCTAAAATTAAATAAGTGTGTCAAATTAGAAATTTACATAGTTAATCAATTATCACATAGTCGCACTTTTCAAATTGGTATCAGATCAGTTTACGCTAATTTGTCGCGTATTCCTATTTTTCGTAAAATTGTGTGATATCGATTTTTCAAAATCAAGTTTGTGAAAAAATCGCAATTTTTCTTATGGAGCACTTATATAATCAGATGCCTATTTTTGACGGGTCTAATTATGCCTACTGGAAAGCTCGTATGAAATCGATTTTAAAATCTATTGACGAGCGTGTTTGGTTGCTTTGTGAAAATGGTTGGACTCCTCCCACGGTCACCATTAATAACATTACCTCTCTAAAACCCGTGGCAGCCTGGACTGAAGATGATTATAAATTGTCTAATTTTAATTCTCGTGGTCTGAGTGCTATTTTTGAAGCTGTCACTCCTATGAGTTTCGCCGAATTATGATGTGCACCACGTCTAAAGATGCTTGGGATGTTTTGAAATTGACACATGAGGGTACGAACGCGGTTAAAGAATCAAAATTACAAAATTTGGCCACCCAATTTAAGACTATCACCATGTCTGAGTCTGAATGCTTTGATGATTTTTATGCACGTTTGTCGGATATTGTCAACACAAGTTTTAATTTGGGTGAGGTGATTGATAACACGCGTGTCGTTGAAAAGATTTTGAGATCTCTCCCAAAACGCTTTATTCCTAAAGTCACTGTTTTGAACTCTTTGGGAAATTTGAAATCACTTAAGTTGGAAGAACTTGTAAGAGATTTTCAAACCTATGAGATTGACATGTTTCCCAAAACCATTAAGGCTAAGGGTAATGGCATTGCTTTAAAGACTCATTTTAAGAAAAAGAAAGAAAAAGTTTGTGAGTCCGATTCTGAGGGAGATTTTGATTTTAATGATATGGCCTTGTTTGTGAATTTTTTTAAAAAGTTTCTCAAAATGAATAAAGGAAATTCTTCCAATAAAAAAAATCTTTTGAGTCAAATAAAAAGAAACTGGAGGCCAAATATAGTGACAAGGAAGATGATATCAGGGGCTTTGAGTGTGAGGGAAAAGGGCACATAGCTAGAGAGTGTCCTACTAGGACAAGGAGAAAGGGCAAAGAAACTGCTATGCCTGCCATACTTAGTGATAGTGAGGGAGATGAGGGTGATGAGAGAGATGAGTTCGATAAAGGTTTAGCACATGGTATGGTTGTCGCCTTTTCTAGTCGTGTGAGCACACCCACTTTGTCTCACGAGAGTTCACACAAGAGCGATGATAGTGATTTGTGTTCTTCGAGTGAGGGAGAAAGCAAAAGTGAGAGTGGAGATGAAAGTGAGCTCAAAAAAGCTTTTAGAGATTTGTACACCGAGACCTTGAAAACAAAGATGTATAATCGAGATTTAGGTCACCGGGTTCTATATTTGAAGAGAGAGAAGGAGGTTTTGAGAAAGGAGAAGTGTGATTTGACCGACACATTGTCTAGTCTAACGACACGTGTATCCCAACTCGAGAGTGATCTCGAACATGCCAGGGAGGTCAAAGTCAATTTTGTGAATGCACCTAAAAGGTGGTTCATAAGGGTAAAGGTGAGAAGTTAGGAATAAGTCATGATGGTGCTTCTACTTCCCAATTAGCACTCGAGCCACTCCCACTTTAGTGTTTGATTCACGTGAGTCTCACCCTAACCCACCTAGGCGTCCCATTCCTATTAGGAGAATGCATCCTAGAGTTTTTGAGAAAGGTGTTCTTAGGCCTATTTATGTTTGATCACATTTCAAGAGGAGAGGACACCTTAGGGAATTTTACTTTGAGTTGGGGTATGTGCCACGTTTTGCTTCTACATGTGTTTGTGGCACACGTGCACCCACACATGATACTTTACATGCTCCCGGAGACTACATGAGAGAGTTTGTGTATTTAGGTGAGCAAGTTAAGTTTTTGGTCAAAACTTCACAAGAATTGATAGAGGTTTTTCATAAGTTGACACCACCTTTGGAAAACCCCTCTGCACCTAACGATTGAGGTTTGACTTGTTTACTAGCATATGATACTTTTCATAATGTCATTATATGCCTATTGCTAGTATGCCTCATTTTTGTATGATTTATTTTTTCTTTTGAATTTTTTTGAAAATCCAAAAAGATTTTTGTATTTTGTTTGCACCGTTTATGGATGAACACTTAGGATGACCGAGTCACAACATCATTCCATTATTTTCATGTGACTATTTGATAGTGTTTTGAGACAATAGGTCAATTCATCCTTGTGCTTTAATATGTTTGGAGTCATTAAGATGTAATTAAGTGTTACTACCTATATGTTTGACTCATAATTTCCTTTATTGAACATGTGCACGAATTTATTTGATTATTATGCTTGTCTTATCACATGTTGGTTGGGTGTTTTCACTTCAATCCTTTCCTTAAAACGAACCAAGCGCAATAATTGTTATAAGGAAATTATGCGTATAAGAACTGTTTTGTGAGTTTGTGTGCTTTGTTTCAAAATGGGGAAGGGCTGCGAAAGGTTCATTCTGCCTTTGCGAATACTAAGCCACCGTTAAATTGGACCTAAAAAATGGAGGAGTTTTATTATTCGGGGTCCAAAGAGGTTTAAAAGAGCCCCGAAAAATTTAAAGGCAATAAAAAGAAATTCATGCCAATTATGGGCCATTTAGGTGTTTGCACCAATTCTCCAAAGTTTGAGAATTTAGATTACCTCTAAAAGAAAATATATATGAGGGATTTTGGTTGGAGAATTAAAACGGGTTTGCACGTCCTTGAAAATCTTGAAAAAGTGCTAAATAGTTTTGGACGTTATTGGTGTGGAAAGCATTTGACTTTGATTTGTTGATTTGTATAAGACGATGTCATTTAAATTCAACAAATTTTCACACCTAAGGATTCTTTTGATGTTCATTCGTTAGGGGTACACATATGCATCGTGCACATATGATTGATTGAGTTGATTTACCTATCGAATGTGTTCACACCCATTCATTCCATTTTCATGACTTGGTTGTTTGAGTCTAAATCCATGGTGTGATTTTTGTAGCATATTTTTTTCAAATGTATCTTATTTTTGTATGAAAAAAATGAAAAATCAAAAAGAGTTTGTGAATTGTTTTTGCATCTCCTTGCAACATGCACGTTTGCCATTTGATTGATGCCTTGGTTTGAATACCGTGACACCCTGTCTTTGCTTGTTTAATTTATTCTTCTCATTTGTCTATTTGAGTTTTTGAGATTTGACTTATGCTTTTATCATAAATTGGTATCTATGTTTATCTCATTTCAATCTTGATATGTCACTTGGTATTTTGCTTTATCTCATGTGTGTAGGTACTTCTTTGATTATCTCTGACTTGCACACCATGATGAGAAAAGCGTTGAGATTCCTGAAGATTTGAAAACAAACGATGAAGTCTTATTCATTTATATCTTTCCACTTTTGGGTTCATGGAAGGGTAGATTTGTATAGACAATTTGGTATTTGATAATTTGGATTTTTTATGTTTGTACCGGCATAGACATAGGGGGAGATTTGTAAGGACATTTTTGTCCATTATCTATTTGTATGTCGTAAGCCATTACACCGTCGAAGAAATTCAAGATCGCATCTACATCAACGGATCCGAATATCAAAGCATCTTCATCTTGAAATCAAATTTCTGGTAAACCGGACCGGTCCGCCTATTTCAAAAAGGAACCGATCCGCCTACGGACCGGTCCGCCTCAAGTCAGACCGATCTGCTATTGCTTCAAACTAGTAAACCTCGGATCGATTGCAAACTGAGGAAGCCCTATTAAAAAATGAACCGATCCGAGGTCGGACCGATCCGCCTCCAAGCCGGACCGATCCGCCTGAGATAAAATCGAACAGATCTTGTTGAGATTTTTCAGGCCTAGGTTTCCTTATTTAAACCAAATTCGGGGAGTGTTTTTCTAAGACTTTCATAGACGATTTTAAGAGTCCTAAATACTCTAAGCCTTCACCTTTTTGAGTCCCAAGACTTATGTTTTGATTCACACAATTTTTCATACCTTTGTGAATCTTTTGCAACCCAAGAACACAACTTTGGTTTGTTCAACCCTTGTGGAGAAGCCGTCTCTCTTCTTCATTGCTGACCACCTGGAGTTCCCGCGGGAGATTCCATCCGACATTGTTTCTAGCCGTTGCTTTGAAGGTTTGACGAGGACACCGTGCGTTACACTTGTGGGCGATTATCAGGTTGTATGTAAGTCAATGGTCTTGCAAAATTTTCAAAGTTTTAGAAATAAAAAGTTTTGCCCTTCAGGTATTTTTCCTTAATTTTGTGTCGCTTGCTTTATTTGTTTATGATTTTACACTTGCCTTTAGATGCATGATTAGGGACTGAAATTAAATAAGTGTGTCAAATTGGAAATTTGCAAAGTTAAACAATTATCAAATAGTCGTACTTTTCAGTTTTATTGTTTTTATTTTATCTTATTTTTGAGTCTTTTAATTTATAGGTTAGGAATTTAATTTTTAGTTTTAATAGATTTAATTTTTTAATTTTTATTGTTTTTATATTTTGAGGGTAAATATTTAACTAGTTTTAATTTTTACTAGGTACAAATCTAAACACACACACACACACTAAACTCCTACACACTCATACACCCAAACAACTCACCCACTCACACCCTATTACACCACACACGCAAACACCTCTCCATCAGCTTCAACCTCTCACCACACCTTCTTTCTCCTCACCGTAGCTATTAACACCCAAATCTCACCACCTCCATTAAAACCCAAACCTATCCCTTCATCGGGTTAGCACCCGAACCCACTTTTAAACCCACTAGACTAACGATCTCTACCCACCTCCCATGGTGGGTCGCCCACTCCGCGAATTACCCGATCATACTCCTCCGAAAAAATGACCTGCTCCCATCCTTAATCCGGTTCATCCTCAACGGGTTTACCCTTGTTTTACCCGGAGCTCTATATCCAACCTTATAGCTCCGAACCCAAACTCCACCATCACCAACCCAAGATCCTGCTCAACCCGAAACCCATACCCGACCTACCTTCAAATCCCCAAATTAGAGCAACCCGAAACCCATAAACCCACTACCCATATCCATCTCCCTATACCCATAACCCCAACTCCAAAACCCAACACAACCCATGTCCTTATTTCCACAAAAATCGGAGCTGTACCCACTTCGAATCTACCCTTCTTCCGTCATCTCAATTCTCTCACCCTGATACCCCTTTTCCAATCCCAGCTACAAACACACCAAACCCTTGCCAAATCCCATTTTTCCTGCCTTAATCGGTGCCTAGCCCATTATCTACAATACCCTTAGCTTCATGCCTTGATAAAAGAAAACCCTCTATTCATTTCAAAGGGGGAGAGGAATTTGGAGAGTGTATAAGACAACAATCTCTTTGAGACACCCCGCATAATTAAATACCGGTTGATCAACCCTTTATTAAATTAAAATCAAGGTGAACGATTGGTTCATTCTTAGCATCACTATCGCAAAATAAAATTTCCAATTTAAACACCCTAAATAATTAAGCTAAGTGTCAAAACAATTTTAAAACCTTATTTCCATTTTATTAAATCCAAATATGAAAATCTTTTTAAATAACCAACAATTTAAGAACCCTCACATACTAAAGATGGATAATAACACACAAGAGTTAGATTCATCCAGATAAACCAAAACCAGTTTAAACTATAAATAAAATCATCCTGACAGTAATTAAATCCCAAAGAGTACCAACTAAAGGAAATATAAAGGAACGTATATCCCTGACAAAAATCCAAACTGAATAGAGAAACAGGCGACACATGCCCTAAATAATAAGAACTAAAAGTAGGATTAGAATCAACAACGAGGTAGTCTCAGCATTGGCCTGCAACTCCCACATAAGCTGCAGCACGTTCGGTCTAAATAACCTAAGCATGACGCCCCTGTGGTTGGGCACCTGTATTATATACATATATATACAAAAGAGAGAAGAAATAACAGGAAACGGGTCAGAGCCCGAGTGTAAAACAGTTTAAAATTAGTTTAGCACGTATTTAAAATGCTTACCGGCTAATGTAACAACCATGTTAGTATGCGACACTCTCTTGAGAATTCTCACCTCTCATTCTAGTGTGCACGCCTACCATACTAATAAATCTCATAAGTTTCTCTAACTTATTTTCCATAAGGTTTTATCAAGTGAAAAGCGAGGTTATGATATTTACGTTAGGAAATCATTCTCTTCATGATTTCTACGTTATTTAGAACAACTCATTTCCCTTATAAAGTTCCCGAACACTTATAATAAAATTAAAGCATTTATTCATTAATTATCTACTTATACGCACAGTAGGAAGTTTCCATATAGATATACGTATATATATTAGTCACACATATAATATCTACTAACGTCACCCCACATAAAACCTATGGTGCTGGCATACTTTGCTATCAAGTCCCCGTATCACACAAACTAAGAGAAATACTAGTCCAGAATTACTCTCGAACTGTATTAACACAATACACAAACAAATGGAGGCGAAGCATAGTTCCAGGTCCTAGAAAGGTTAGCACATACCCACACGTCTCTTAGAACATCTAACTATCATTTTTGGATAGCCTGTATCGAGGATACTATCTTCTAGGGTACGAGTCAATATCCCCCATAAAGGGCCAATCGAGATAAGACCATCCCGGTGCGTAAACCCCCGTGATAGCAAGTAGCCCGAGTATGATTTTTACAGATATATAATATATGTACAATCACACACACACACACACACACACACACACACACACACACACACACACACATATATATATATATATATATATATATATATATATATATATATATATATATATATATATATATATATATCCACATTTCTAAATTAGGTGCGCTCACGACCCGTAATTATAATTATCCGCTCTTTGCACATTTCTACTTGATCATAACAAATTTGTCACTTTTATTCTCATATATATAAGTTAGTTCCATACCTACTTCTCATCTCTCAAAGTATTCTAACTCCCTAAGTATAATTTCAGTAGGAACTCTCACTTACTTTCTAGTCTAACTTCCTTACAAGTCTCGAACTTTTTTTAAATGTACGCATGGTTTCATATGTGTTAATAACTCCCCGTTAACCCTTAGTTTCCTCTTATATTAAATTCTCACTCAACGGAGTTTACCTAGACCCTACTGGTCCTATTTATATCCTATTATGCTCCAACAATAATAATCAAGGGTTACTATGCATTTATAATCGGATTAAACCAAGATAAGGGGAATATGCAGTTTTCCAGGAGGGGTCGATCGATCGAGGAAATAGGGTCAATCGATCGATCGATGTTCTTGGATCGATCTATCGATCAAGCAGTTATGATGAAAACTGCATTAACCCAGTTACGGGTTTGCCTCTCCAACCTCAACAAAATCTCCATATATCATTCCCAAACTCCCAACAAACGTTACTACAAGTACTATATACCAAAACACATAATTTTCTACCTAAAATATGTTCCAATTGATCAATTACAACAATTTAATGCGTAAAATTTACCTGAACTTCAAGAATCCTATTTTTTTTTCTTTCAATTCTTCCAATTCTTTTCCAGATTTCCTACTTCTAAATCCATACAAATTCGTTGTTTATCCTCTACATGCGATTTAGATGTCCAGAATATGATTACTTCTTCTACAATATGTGATTTTAAGTCTCAAAACTACACTTTCTTTAATGAAACAAGTTCTAAACAACCCTAGACTAACATGATTAAGACATCAACTAAAAATAAAGCAAGATAGATACTTGCCTGGAAATTGAGTTTCTGATTTGTGGATGAGAGAGGTATGATTGCATTCCTTATCACGCAATCTACGCTTTGGTGGTGGTGGCGGTACAAACAGATGTGTTCTTGGCCTTGGATTGCTTGGAAAGCTTCCTATCTTCGTCTCCAATGGACGTTCTAAGGTTCTGTGTCTGTTAACCCTAAAAGGCAACTCCTAATGGCTGATATAACTATTGGAAATTCGTGGGTTTAATTACCCAAAAATACAGAATGTCTAATATACCCTGTCGGGATGTCAATTAGGCCTAAAAAAGTCCCGAGACCCAAACTAAACCCACGGGTACACTTTTCTAACTATCTCGACCCTTCAGGACACTTTGGCGCACTCGAAATGACCTTACGGGCGACTTATAACTTATTCACTTTTGATAATAACAATTTAGTTCTGACACGACACATGCGCGTCCCGACTTAAATTTCCATAATTGCCATTCTATTCACTCGTGACAATTTTAATAAAATCAATTCTACGTATTACTTTACTCAATAAGTAATATTTAAAAAATCAACCAATTTTCAATAATTACTAACTCTTGTCACGCTAGTAAATATTTAAAATAAATTTCCGGATTAATATTAAATTAATATCTCAATTTAAATTTAATAATTCCTCAAATTTAAAGGCCATAAAAATACGGGGTATTATACTCTTTAGGAGCTCCACTTTTGGAGCTCATTTTTAGTTGTAGTTTTAGGAGTAGAGTTCTATTCCATTTTTATTTCTTCTTTTATATTTTTTTAGTGACTCAAGTGCGCTAGAATATATAGTGAGACACAAATTTTAGAGTTTTGGCATTTATTTGAGTGTTGTAATATTCAAGAATTGTGGGTCCACTTAATTGTTCATGTATGGGAAATTATTATTGAGTTCAAGGAGACTCGGTTCAATTATTTTTTCTCATTCCATTTTATTTTGTATGCCTCTTATTGTGTCATTATTACATTTTACATGTAATAATACCAAAATGAGAGGCTAAATACCCCATTAATGGGGTGAGATGAAACCATTGCCTTAATTATTTTTATTTTCATTTTTATTTATTTATTATGCCCCTTTGAATATTAATAGAAAGAGGGTGAATTACTTTGGAGAGAAAATCGCAAATTCAGATTTTAATATTTATTTATTAATTAAACTAGAGACAAACAATTATTAACTAATATTATAGTTCGAATTTGCCTATTCTAAAAATGTAATTTTTAATGATTTAAAATACTTTTAGTGAATTTTCCCTAGCGGGTGATTTATTTGAAAATGTTTAAATCTAATTTTTGTGAGTATGTGAAATTTAAATGTTAATCTTCTAAAGGACTATATGCAACTTTACATTTGCAACGAGAGTTGATTTATGAATTTATATATGTTTTGGTGTATTTCAAATAGATAAACTAAGTAATAAAAATAAATAGCTTAAGCAGTGAATTTTAATCCCTTGAACCATCTCACGTTTATTCACTCTTCGTATATTTAGCTCATTTTATCACTTTCTTTATTTAGCAGTGTAGTTTTAATTTTAGTTCATAATTAGTAGTATAAATATCCCTTCAAAATTATTTTAAAAGTCGTACTTAGTCTTCACCTTGCTCTTGTCCACATTAAAGAGCGCGGATTGAACCCTTACTTGCCAATATACAATTTTAGTGTGTTTGAAGGTACCAAAAGGTATTTTTGATTGACCGTCTTTACTCTATAATGACATATACACAAAAGACGAGTTATCAAATGGCGCCGTTGCCCGCTTTTTAAGCGTTGGAGCTTTGCTCAAACTTTGGCGATTGACTTTTAACAAAGTGCCGTTGCCGAGTTTTTGAGTTAAGGAACGTGTTGAAGACTTGTACATTGTTCATTTGTATATATTCTTTATTTTTCATAGATTATTTGTATTAGGATATTGAGGCTTTGTACATTTATTTGTGATGATTTTGTACATTTTTTTCATTTGTCAAAGGACTATATGCAACTTTGCATGCAATGAGAGTTGATTTGTGAATTTATATATATTTTGGGGTAATTTAAATAGATAAACTAAGTAAGGAATTATGCCCAATTCTATGTGGGCTGAATCCTCCAACAATCCTCCAAGAAATCTGGGTGAACTCTTCTTCCCCTTTGGTAACATCTGATCTCTAAGCCATGGCCAATATAGCAGACCCACCTCTGGCAACCAAGATTCCCCCAAAACCTCTTAATCCAACAAAAGTGTGGGATAAATCATTTTCAAGTGTACTCATGATCAATGAATCAAGAGAACCAAATCTCAAGACCCCAACAACGTTCAAGGGAGAATCTATTCTCTCAAGAAGACATTTGGCATTAGTTAAACCTTTTAAGCATTCAATTGTATGCAAATTCTCCCATGGAAGGCCTTCAATTGAAATTATAAGAAAAATATTTTTAACATTCTCTTTGAAAGAAGCCTATTATATAGGTCTGTTGGATTCAAAACACGTCCTTATCTGGCTCAATTATGAGGAAGACTATGTTAGACTTTGGCTAAGGGACCAGTGGTATATAGGAAAATATCCTATGTGAACTTTTAAACGATCTGCGTAATTTAAGCCTGAAGAAGAAAGCCCAATAGTACCTGTTTGGATAAATCTACCAAAGCTTCCAATTTACTTTTATGCGAAATCTTCTTTATACTCAATAGCACAACTCAATCGAAAACCTCTAAAGATGGATGCCTCTACAACATCAATTTCAAGACCTAGTATAGCAAGAGTATGTGTGGAGTTAAATTTGTTAAAAGAAATATTTCATAGAATTTGGATTGGTTGTGAAACTTCGGGTTTCTGGAAATAAATTTCTTATGAGATATTCCATCTTTTTGCACATATTGTATAAAAAAGGGTCACAATGAAGAAAAATGCTTGTTTAAGCATCCAAAATCAAATTCAGCCTCCAGGAAAGTTACAAAACCTACTGATCAACTTACTGATTCAGTCCAAGAAATATGTAATCAATCAAAACGTTTCAAGAAAGCCTAAGAACCTGGTCATACCAATCAAGTCCCAAAAAATTTGGTTCCTAATTTAGCTTTAACAAAAAATAGATTTGAAATTCTTGACAATTATTATTCAGAAGAAGACAAAGAAATTCAAGAATTAGATGAAATCCAATATTCGAAACTTATTAGAGCTTTCAATACAAAATTATCTCAGTAAAAAAATATTCCTCTAAAATCAGATGAAAGAATTTAGCATGGGGAATTCACAATAGAAGATACCCAATTAGTTTATCAATTCAACCTTTCTCCAAAAAGTTCAGAACTCCCATCGAAAGAAAAGATTTTTTCATGCTTGAAAGACTAAAATTCAGATCAAGAAGGAGGTTTAACAACAATTCCATTGATTGAAGAACTCCAAATATTTGCTTCATGGTTGGATGAAAAGTGGAAGAATTATCAAGTTAGAAAAGCAGTTGCAAACAAGAAGAACAAATAATAAGACTCAGCATCTGATATTTCAATAACTCTTCATCCAAGTAAGTCATATGAACCTAATCCTTATGATCCTATATACAGAATATTTACTAGATCATTGGGAAAAACAAAATCTCAAAATGCATTCCCTAATTCTTAATGTTAAATTTTATATGTTGGAATGTAAGGGGAGTGGCTAAGAAAGCATCTAATAGAAGAATTAAAAGACTTATCAGAATACATCATTTACGTGCTATAGCTTTAATTGAACCAAAATTTGATTCAAGTAAATTATCAAAATATCAGATTAAATGGATATTCTCAAATAGTTTAAGTAAGATCTAAAAAAAGATTTGGTTCATGTGGAAAAAAGAACTGTTATTAAATTAGTTAAATACAGATCAATTATTGAAATTAAATAGTCAAATTAAAGGCCTAAACATATGAGTTCTGTTAATCATAGTGTTTGCAAATTTTAATGCAAAAGATAGAAAAGAATCATGGTCAGACATATGGAGCATTTCTTCAGTTTCTTTAAATCAACCTTTATTAACAATTGATGATTTTAATGTGGTTACAAATGTAGAAGAAAAGTTAAGAGGAAATGATTTAGAATTTCACTCAGTTGAAGAATTTAAAGACATGATTTCATCTTACTCATTGATGGACTTACAATTTTTAGGCACAAGCTTCAGTTGGACTAACAATAGGATTAATGGAATAATATTCTGCAGATTAGAGAGAGGTATAATTAACCCAAACTGGTTAGTCCAATTTCTTCACACTAATATTACTCACCTTCATAAAGCTTGTTCATATCATAGTCCTCTCTTACTATCTATTAAAAGACCTAGTGACCATTTCCCTAAGTCTTTTAAATTTCTCTCCATGTGGTGCATTAATTCTAATGTCAAAGACATTATTGTAGAAGCCTGGTCTTCAAAGTTTCAATCTTCTCCTATGGTAAAATTTTCTCTTAAACTCAAATTCCTTAAATCTAAACTGAAAATATGGAATAAGAATAAATTCAATAATATCTTTCAATATATAAAAGATTTAGAGGATCAAGTTGTTATTAAAGAAAATGAGTTTGAAATTTCTCCAAATGCAAACACTAGGAGTAAATTATTTGACATAAGAGCCAAATTGAATGTTGCTATTCCTAGAGACAAAAGTTATTGGCATCAAAAGAGCCATGTAAAAAGGCTTCAACTAGGTGACCTCAATACCAAATTTTTCCACGCATTAGTTAAAGCTAGAAATAGGAAGTCAGTAATTACTAAAATGAAAAACAATCAGAATTTGTGGGAATAATCTCAAGAAGAAATATATAATATATTTTTTCAGCATTTCCAAAATTTATGGAAGGCTAACTACAAAATCCCAAACACATAATTTCTGGATGTTATTGAGAAATCAATATCAAAAGAAATGAACCAAAAGCTCACAGAATTCCCTAAATACATAATGCTATCTTAAGTTTAGACCTTACTAGTGCTTCAGATGCTGATGGATTGGGGGGGGGGGATTGTATTCAAAGTTTTGGGATGTCATTTATGGATGACCTAATCAAAGCAGTATAGTATTTATTTTCAGGAGCAGACCTTCCAAAAAGTTGGACATCTACATTTATTTCTCTAATTCCGAAAGTGTCAAATCCATCAAATTGTTCTCAATCCAGACCAATAAGTTTGTGTAATTTCAATAATAAAATTATATCAAAAATATTAAGAGAAAGACTATCATCAATTCTTCCATTAATCATTTCTCAAAACCAATGTGGTTTTGTTAAAGGTAGGAGTATCCAAGATAGCATATTACTTGCCCAAGAAATGATTCCGTCCATTAACAAAAAAGTATATGGAAATAATGTGATAATTAAATTAGATTTGGAGAAAGCTTATGATAAAGTTTATTGGCCTTTCCTATGTGAAGTTCTTAGAAAATTTATTTATAATGAATTACTTATTGATATGGTATGGAGACTAGTATCAAATGACTGGTTCTCCCTTATCATTAATGGTCAAAGTAAAGATTTTCTAAGTCCACTGGCAGTCTAAGACAAGGAGATCCATTGTCTCGAAGCCCTTTTATTATTGCTGCTGAAAGTCTGAGAAGAAATATTGATAAGATATTCCATCAAAACAAGGGTGTCCCTTTTTCCCACCATCAAAATTGTCAATTAATTTCACACTTAGGATTTGCAGATGATCTTATCATCTTCATTAATAGTGGTAGTCACCGTCTAAATACTTTAATTAAACTAATGAAAATCTATGAAGATACATCAGGTTAACAAGTAGACTTATCTAAAAGTTCATTCTTTGTAGATGAAAAGACTATGCCTAACAGAATTAAATCAATCTAAAAAAACACAGGTTTATCTCGTAAAAAACTCCCTATAAAATATTTAGGTTCCAATTCAAACAAAGGAAGATATAAAATCAACCAGTTTTTAGAATTAATATCCAAAATGAGAGATAAGTTAAACTCTTGGTCTTTTAATCTAATATCTCAAGTTGGTATATCTATTCTTATAAGGAATGTTCTTGAATTAATGCCTGTATGTATACTATCAGTTTTAAATCCTCCTAAAACTGTAATAAAAAGAATAAATGCATTATTCAGTAAATTTTATTAGGGAATCTACAATAAAGAAAAGCCCTATCAATGGTTAAAGGGTTATGTACATGTTTCCCTTTTGAGGAAGGTGGTATTAACTTCAGATGTTTAGAAGATATAATCATAACATCAAGTTTCAAACTCTATTGGAAATATAAGTATGATTCTGGTCTATGGGCTTCATTTTTTAGAAATAAACATCATAGAGGATTGTCTATAAATAAAGGATCTAAAGTAGTAAAGAGAATAGCTGTAATTCAAGATAAGGCAGATGAGTTTATTATTGAAGAAAATAAGATCTGGAAGCCCTCATATAATGGGTAATTTTCTTCTAAGTCTACATACAATGTATGAAGACAATCTAGACCTATCTCTCTTAGTTAGAAAATCAATTGGATCAAAGATTTTCCAATGAAAATTTCTAATTTCACTTGGAATCTTCTTAATAATGCTATTCCATTTGAGACTAACATTCAAAGAGCAGGTATAAGATTGGCCCCTATTTGTAGATTTTGAAAATCTACCCCTGACTGTAACCAACATGTTCTCATTGAATGCTTTCTTATAATAGAGGCATGGGATTTATTTTCTCAGTTATTTGGATTAGATATTAACATTTCTTTTTGCAGGGCTGTTCTCTTTTCTTGGTGGATGTCAAATCCTTAAAGAAACTTCAGAATCTTCCTAACTTATATTATGCCAAATTTTTTTTCTCGGAATTACGAAAATCTAGAGATAATTTTTTATTTGAAGACATAAAAACCAATTCCTCAATGATTATAGAAAATGTTATTTCTTTTAGCACTGATATTATGCAGAATTACAAATTCTATGACAAAATCACTTAAAAAGACTTTCATATAGTTAAAACTTTCAATATAAAAATTTTGCAAAAACATATTCAAATTTTCAAATGCTTCTGGTCCAAACCACCTAGAGGTTTATTCAAACTCAACATTGATGGAGCTTCAAAAGGCAATCCATGCTTATGTGGAATAGGTGGAGTTATAAGAAACTCATAAGGAATCTTCATAGTTGGTTTTGGAAAATCTATTGGTCATACTTCTTCATTTTATGCAGAATCAAAAGTTCTTGAAGAAGGTCTCAAACTTCTTTCCATATTAAATATAGACAATGTCATCATAGAATCTGATTGTAAAGATCTAGTAGAATTTGTATTGAAGAAATCCAAACCACCTATGGCATCTGATGATCTGATTGAATCTTATGTCTTTCCTTCACATTATCAAATCATGCATATTTGGAGACAGAAGAATTTAGTCACAGATTTATTGGCTTCAAGGGCTTCTCCTTATCACATAATTACAACCTACTGGATCTTCAATTCTCTCCCAAGATTGGTTAAAGGTTTGCTCAATATGGATAGAAATAATTTCCTTAACATTATAACTAAAATCAAAAGATTGTAAATGGGGATATTTTATAAATCCCCAAGTTTTGATTTTGTTTTTAAATTTTCATAATATGTAATGGATGAATTTATTATCTTCCATATTTTTTGTTTTCTATTTAGAATATTGGGCCCAACCTATGGATACTCAAGTTTGGGTTTGTGAGCTACGGAGAGGCTTTTTTTTAATATAAATAAAATGTGTGGGGGTACCGTTCGTCTTTGAAAAAAAAGATAAACTAAGTAAAATAAATAAATAGGTGAAGCGGTGAATTTTAATCCCTTGAATCATCTCATGTTTATTCACTCCTCGCATATTTAGCCCACTTTATCATTTTATTTATTTAATTGTGTAGTTTTAATTTTAGTTCATAATCAGTAGTATAATTATCCCTTGAAAATTATTTTAAAAATCATACTTATTCTTCACCTTGCTCTTGTCCACATTAAGGAGCGCAGATTGACCCCTTACTTGCCAATATACAATTTTAGTGTGTTTGTAGGTACCAAAAGATATTTTTGATTGACTTTCTTTACTCTACAACGACATATACACAAAAGGCGATTTATCAACATCATCTTAGAAGAGTTACCTGATTGCACAGTTGATCCGATTGGGTATGCAGCCGTTGGCCAATGTATGATGCACGGTACTTTTTCACCATGTATGGGGAAAGAAGGTTGCTCAAAACACTTCCCTTGGACTTTTACTAATGAAATAATAATTAATGACAGAGGATTCCCGGTGTATAGGAGAAGAGTTGGTTCAAAGTTTTATTAGAAATATGGGGTGAAGCTTAATAATAGGTTTGTTGTACCACGCAATATTGACTTAATCGTAAAATTCCAAGCACATATAAATGTTGAATGGGGTAACAAATCAAGGTCTATAAATTACTTTTCAAGTACATTAATAAGGGCCTCGACAGAGCACGAATGGTCTTGGAAGAGAGCATTATATGTAACAAAATATATGGGATAGAGCAAGTGATGGAAATTAATGAAATACATACTTTTCTCGATTGTCGTTATCTCTCAGCCTGTGAAGCATGTTGGAGAATTTTCGAGTTTGACATACAATAAAAAAGTGTAGGTGTTGCATGTCTTACTATGCATCTTCCGAATTAACAAGTTGTCACCTTTAGAGATTCTGATAAACTAGATAACAATGTTAACAAAACTATGCTCACATAATGGATGAAAACTAATTCAAATCAAGAAGATGTAAGAGAGTTAATGTACATAGATTTCCCAAAAAATGGACATGGAAAACAGAATACAAGGAATGGAAGAGGCGTGAATCCGAACTATGTATTGGACGCGCTAATTTCATTCACCCAAGTGCAATTGAGATGTTCTATCTTTGAATGTTATCTAACATTTATAAAGGGATGAAGAAACTTTGAAGAAATGAGAACCATCAATGGAGTGACGTACCCGACATTCAAGGTAGCATGTTATTCACTTGGATTACTAGATGAAGACAAGGAGTGCCATCACGTAATACATCAAGCATCACAATGGTCAACTGGGGAACAATTTTGGGATCTCTTTATCACTCTTCCTCTCTTTTGTGAGATCTCAGATCGTTTGAATCTTTGGGAAAACAACTGGGAATTACTATCCAATGACATTTTGTATCGACAAAGGAAGATCCTCAATTTTAATAATATGACGCTTACAGATGATTAAATAAAAAATTATGGTATGATGAAATTGAGCAACTATTGGCCAAAAGCGACAAGTCTCTAAAGTATTTCACCCCTTTACCAGTCCCAAATCATACACTTATCCATAAATTGAATAACAGATTGATCACAGAAGAGCTATCATATGATGTTGATCAATTATTGCGCGATCATGAGGATCTACATAAAGGACTGAACAATGAATAATAAGCTATTTATAATTCTGTCATTCAGTCATGTATCGAAGATAAATGGGGTTTGTATATGGCACCGAAGGCACTAGGAAAACATATTTGTACAAGACAATTATTTCGAGTTTAAGGCCAGAGGAAAAAATTATACTAGCAGTTGCGTCATCCAGAATTGCCTCACTGTTATTACCGGGAGGAAGAAAAACATATTCCCGTTTTGCAATTCAAATTAATTTAAGAGAGAACTCGACCTATGAGATTCGTCAGGTTGCCCAACTAGCAGAGAAAATAAAAAGAACGACGCTGATCATTTGGGATGATGCACCAATGAACCATCTACAAAATTTTAAGGCCATTGATAAATCACTCAGAGATATTCTTAGGTTCAATGATCCGTATTCAAATGATAAAGTGTTTGGTGGAAAAACCGTTTTACTTGGTGGTGATTTTAGGCAAACTCTACCTGTTGTACCAAGAGGAAATAAAGAGGATATTATAAATGCCTCAATTAATATGTCCTATATTTGGGAGTTGCGCTATGTTTTCTTCTTAAAAAACATGCGGATTCACGATTCAAATGAATTTAGTGATTGGATCCTCTCTCTAGAAAATCGAGATTTTCCCACTTCCTCAATGGGAGACAAAAGTAATCCCTATTATATAGACATACCTGATGATATGCTCATCCCATTCACTGATGATCCCATTGGCAATGTAGTTGAATTAACATATCCAGACTTATGCCACAACTATACCAATAGTAAGTATTTAACTTCTATAGGGATTCTGACTCTAACAAATGACATAGTGGATGGAATCAATTCGTACATTATGGATCTGCTTTCTGAAGAGAAAAAACATATCTCAGTTTCGATTCTCTTTGTAAAGCTACTGGGAATTTTGTCGATTAAGACATTCTCTTCTCGGGTGAGTTTCTTAACACACTTATATTCTCAGGGCTCCCAAACCATCAATTGGGCTTGAAAATTAGAATTCCGATCATTTTATTATGAAACATAAATCAAAATGTTGGACTTTGTAATGATATAAGATTGATAACCACCCAACTTTCAACATTGGTTATTGAAGGTAAAATCATCACTGGGTTAAACATTGGCGTAAAGGTATTTATTCCCAGGATCATTATGTATGATACATAACCTAAATGGCCTTTCATTTTAAAACGACATCAACTACCTGTACGATCATCATTCTGCATGACAATCAACAAGAGCCATGACCAAACTTTATAAAATGTTGGATTTTACTTATCGCATCCAGTCTTTAGCCATGGACAACTTTACGTTGCGGCATCTCGAGTTACTTCACGTTCTAGATTGAAATTTTAATAATGTCAGATAATTTTTATCAATACAACAAGACAAAAAATGAGGTCTTTATAGAAGTATTAGATTCATTTCATAAAAGTATGTTAAATTCAATTGAAACATGAAAAATAGTTACATATATTTCACTTCTAAACTTAATGATTAACCAAAATAATGCTTACTGTAATCATAGGCCAATCTCCAAGTACATCATGATCAAGGTGACATTATTTAAGAATGTTCAAAAGAAAGGGATTGATTGGTCAATACATGTGCGTGTTTCAAGAAAATGGAAGCCTCGCAATAACAAAGCAAACAATGAAGTCATAAGAACTGACCTGATACTACTTGACGAAAATGTATCCACTTTATATATCTCTAATCTATATAAATATCTCTACTATACCTAACATTTCACTTACTCACATTGCTTTCTTTTCAAAGGGAGATCACATCCATGCTTGCATAATGAAGAAATTAATTGACCAGTTTGAACAATTGCTGCATGAGGGGGAAATTTACATAATCTCTACATTCATCATTGTGGATAACAAGACTAACTACAAGGTTGTCACCCATAAATACATGATCTAATTTTTACCTAACACCTTGGTCAACGAAATTTCTGCGAATTACCCAAACATTGGTCTCCATCATTTTAAATTCCTCGATTTCAACCATGCCACATCAAGGACAGACAACAACCAACTATCTGGTAAGAATTAAATACTTTATATTAACACTTACGAATATCATCAAGGTAAATTTATACTCATCTCAATCTTAATTTTTAACTCTAAATAGATGTAGTAGTAGTATTGATCAGCATGAGAGATATCGAAGATCAATTAACGAGGGGATGTGTGATAAAAAAGGGTTATTCAACTACAAGAGCAAAGGTAAACTGTTGTTAAATATCTTAGTACATTCATATAATTTCATTTATAAATACATATGTTTGATACGTTATACAAATACAACGAGGCAAGACTACAAATAACATTATGGTCCGATAATACACATGATTGGGATGAAGATATTTAAAAAAACATATCATCTCCAATCATCATCATAGGGCCCCCAAAGGAGACGTTCCCCGTCAGTCCCCCGACTAGCACACGGCGATCCGCTCTCGCTCTGGAAGCAGCTCGAGCAGTCCATCGACAGCTGATGGGCTTAGGACCGGGACCCTCGTGAAAAGCCTTCTTATCCTTCCGTGCACTAATTCGTTGTCACGTGCATCGAGTTGACCTTGATGCATCGTCTCCAATGTCACTATAATCATGACCCTAGGTCAGGAAGGATTACCCACTGAATGCCATTACGATGCGCGCTTCCCACCATGATCAAGGCAATGACATCTCCATGCGCATATCAACAACATGGGCTTTGGCTGCCGCCCTAATCTGCACATGTCCATGCTCTGAGTCAATCGACAGATCCACTCATCACCATTCCACATTCAATCAGAGCGCATCATCGAACCCCATTCGCTTCCCTCCAGATAATTTCAAGCACTCTTTGACTCTCTTTTTATAGTCCTTTTCATCTTTCCCTTGCGGTACTTATTTTCTATCGCCGTTTACCCACGCTTGGTTGAATTTCTTCACTTTGACATTCAGAGCACTGGGTAGAAATCACATTGCGTTAGCATCCGCAGGGACGATCGCAATGATTTATTTTAATTAAATAGTCGGATTCCCCTTGTACGTATAAGTTCTGAGTCGACTGTTCGACTCCCGAGGAAGGCTCCCAAAGGAGCCGTTCCCAGTCTGTCCCCCGGATGGCATGCGGCGACCCTCTCTCACAACGAAAGCATCTCCAGCAGTCTATCGACAGTCAACGGGTATGGGACTGGGACCCCCATACCCAGCCCGACTACCAATGTCCCCATGAGTGGGGAATTGGAAGGGGATAACGGCAATGTGTGACGGCCAAGGAAACGTGCCCTCGACCTAATGTCTTCGGGCGAAAATTGTGTTAAAAAACTTGATGATTCATGGGATTATGCAATTCACACCAAGTATCTCATTTCTCTGCATTCTTCATCGATGCGAGAGCCGAGATATCCATTATCGAGAGTTATTTGTGTTTCAAAGGGGCAGAGCCTGCGTCAAACTTTTATCTAATAAATGCATCCCTTCCAGAAGTCAGGATTTGTTGCACGTATTAGCTATAGAATTACTACAGTTATCCAAGTATCAGTACCATCAAATAAACTATAACCAATTTAATGAGCCATTCACAGTTTCACAATCTAAATTAGTTCATACTTACACATGCATGTCTTAATCTTTTAGATAAGTATATGACTATAGAGTGGATCTTGCGACTTAATTTGACTTAGCACGGGGAAACTTTATATGTTCAGACATAGTAAAGATTGACAGACTGATAGCTCTTTCTTGATTCTATGAGTGGTGGTGCATGTCCGTTCTTAGTTGGTGGAACGATTTTTCAAGTTAATTCCGTTAACGAACGAGACCTCAACCTTCTAACTAGCTATGTGGAGGTATCCCTTCACGAACAGCTTCTTAGAGGGAATATAGCCTTTCGGGCTGCGGAAGTTGTGACGTTCGTTATCGAGGACTCACTTTTGGTCCAATCGCACTCAAGAACACGGGAGACTGATATCCACCAGACTACCAACGTCCCCAAGAATGGGAAATTGGAAGGGGTGACGAAAATGTGTGATACCCAGGCAGAAGTGCCCTCGGCCTAATGGATTCAGGCACAACTTGTATTCAAAAACTCGTTGGTTCACGGGATTATGCAATTCACACAAAATATTGCATTTCTCTACGTTCTTCATCGATTGGAGAATCGAGATATGCGCATGTATAGATTGGAGGAATCAATAACACGTTGGATTACCGGCGTGGGAGGTGGGTTCTTGGGATGTGTCGGAGTGAAAGCTCTTGCAAGCCTAAGGAGCATGGGGGGATCAAAGTACACAGCTCCACTTTCAGGTGATGTTGTGTGTGCGTTAATCCTCCCCATTGTCCCGACGAAAAAGAAGCGAAACATGCATCACATCCATAACTATTAAGTTATTCCAAGGTAAAATTCCTGTCTACATATAGATTTTAAACACACATTTACCTTTGATATTTATTTAGGTAATTACTTATATATTTTCATGATAAATTACAAATTGTTTACTATTACACTTTTCAAATACATTTATTTAGTTTTTCCCAAAATATCCATTTACTTGCAACCATCATACTTCCATTCTATTAAAAACATAGTACATTTTAAAATATTCTCAATTATCCTATTTCCCAGGAAATTACTCTCTCTCCATTACAAATGCAAGCAAGGTTTACATCAATCCAGATATACCGGACGCTTTATCATTGAAGGATCTATAATGCATTATACATTTTTTAATAACTCTTTCAATTATGAATATACACATGTCCCTATTTCAAACATTTAAATTTTGGTACAATGCTCTGATAACATCTCTCGACATCACTCAAATGCCTCTAAGAACTGAACACAAAACAGAGTTAAAATCAGTTGAAGAAATTTTTTCCATCACATCAAGTGCAGAACCGTAGGTATTTAAATTTACTTAATTCCTAAAGAACATTCATTCCTTATTAAATGATCATATTACAATATAAAACTAACATTCAATCAATATATAGGCAATGTTCATTTCATGCAAAGTGAAGATCATCGACGTGGATACATAATATGGCAGTATCTACATATTATGTACCTAGTGTAATAGAAAGTGTAACTTGTTGTCTACAACATTTTAGTGCGACCATTGCATCATTGAACCAAAATTTCCTAAACCAAGGTATGAAGTATGATATACTAACAATTATGAACAACAAACCATATACTAATTCGATTTTTTCTCACCAAGGTATCGCTTGAGTGTAAAAGTCGATGACACAATGGGTTCAATAACTTTTGTCATTTTCGATAATGAAGCAGAGAAGATCCTTCATATCCATGTGACACAGCTACGCGAAATAGTTGAAAGGGTACTAACATCTATATAATAACATATAATTTCAATTTATATTTCTTATATTAATCATACCATAAATAATATAGGAACAAAACAGTAACAAAATACCGCATTGCTCAATAATAAAGTGGGTAGGACATACAATTTTAAAATCAAGGTTGACAATTACAATTTCAAGCATGGTTCCCGTTCCTACTCAGTGGCAAAATCAATGATGAAGATACATTCAACACTGATCATCCATCAACTATAATACAATCCCACGTTAATAAGCTATATTTTTTGATGATATTTCTTTCAATTATAAAAATAACCTTCATACTCATACCCTTCACTGAACAGGGACATAAGAGAACATTACCCTCATCTTCAAGTATGTCCAATGACAACATAAACCTGCACACAAAGTCTCCAACTAAAAAATACCGAGATCTAGTTATTGAGTGAGTATTTATTCTTCCTAAAATTTTAGATTCAATTACGTGATAAAATAAGAATAAAAACATTGAAATTACATTGAACTTTTATATTTATTATATTGTGCAGTCACTATTCATTGGATTCGACTTAGAGAATACTCTTCATGCATTTCAAAAAATAAATTATTACTAGTAATCAAACTACCCGATTTCGTTTACTACACCATAAAACATTATTTATAATATAGCCACTACATATAAAGTCCTCCATTCCCTCAAAATCCATCTAACAACTTACTCTTTCCATTTGCACAGAATAATGAGCAAAATGGTTCAAGCAATGACATTCATGGACCATAACGAAAATAATCGGGAAATAAAAGGTTATACAAACCCACTTAGCTCTAACAAATGGCCCCTGCATTTTCTTAGCCAATAACTCTGATTCAGGCCTCTTTACGCATTTACATTGCAATAATTTAAAACTATATTGCTGAACAAATTGTTTCGATTTATGTAACCGATTTGGATTTGAATAATTTGTCCATTTGCTGCTTTTATCTTTCATAATTTGACTTTTTAGATTGGAGTGAGATCTACTAATAAATTAGTAGAGGTAATATATTTTTTCAGTTCAGATACATAAAATGTACTAATGTGATTATTATTTATGAGGGTTTTATTAACCAAAAACGCGTAAAAAGGCCAAATACAAATCTTGAGGAGTGAAAACATAAGTATTCAAGGTGGGTATTAAATCATAGTTGTATGGCATGTTAAATATAGGATTGCATGAAGATTACAAATCCTATATTCATGTTAAACATGTTTTAAAATTGATATAACATATGCTATGAGTGTATTAAAAATTTTCAATTGCATCATTAGCCTCTTGGCAACTATCTCCCTCTTTTTATTTATATCAAAATGCAAAGTTGACACAGTTGTATCATTATTGGTTACCTTTTCTTATTTCATTTACTTTTCCCTTTATTCGCGTACTCACTTATTCACTATTTTACAAACGTCCTACACTTTTGTGTATAGAATCTATAAGGATCCTGATAACATGTGCCCTAAGGGCACACATTATGATCCCCAAAATAGTAGGGACTAAATTCCGACATACATTTAATAAGGAACAAATACTCATGTGGAGCTCTAATACTTACTATTTTGAGGCTAAGACGATGCACCCTAAAGGCCCATGTAATCATGCAATCCTATATTTAATGTGCTACACTTTCGTGAATAAAATCTATGAACGTCCCATATTTAACGTGTTATTTTAGAAACATCCTACACTTTCGTGAATAGAATCTATAATAACCAAAAATATATAGCAGGTATATCCTAAACACCTTTATATTCAATTTCCATTGCTCATATATTAACAAATACTTATTCAATAGTCAATTTTTATATAAATATTGATCAGCGTTCCACTAGCACACTTATGGAGAGTGGACAATAGGATACGTACACATTAAAACATTCACCATTATTCTCATTGCATGAGTTATTTAGCTTACATTAACATTACTACTATGTGAGCAAGCATCAAACTCTCAACTGTATACACCTTGGTAATTCTGTACGGTTTGAGCGGATATTTTCTCTAACCTACGTATTAACTTAAGATCTCCAAATAATAGCAATGCTGCTAAAAAAATTTCAGTCAAAATTGAGAAGATTTCACGTCATCTAGAATCAACAGTAAAACAAAGGTACTTAAATAGGTAAACCTCAATTTTTGTTTTGTTATCAAATGCCTTTGGCTTCTCATATAATAAACATTGATATTTTTTAAACTTTTAATAGGTATCTTCTTTAGCCTATGCATCTACTCAAGAACACTAAACAAAAATCAATGCTTCTCGAAAAAATCTCACTCAAAACTGAGAATATTTCATATCCTGCAAAATCAACAGTAAAACAGATGTAATATTAAAACTAAACCTCAATTCCTCTTATATGCTTCAAATATTTGATATGCTTTATATTTAGAAATCATTTACACAAATAAATATTCATTATAATTGTTTCTATATGCTATTGTAGCTCAATTAGGATGATATTTGTGTTCATCAACCACATTAATGTACGCAATGGTCATATATGACTCATCGGACATTTCTGGAATGCGTACAACTTTAGAGGATCTTTAAGAAACCTTTAAAAGTAAATTTTGAGGAGGCTATTTTTAAACATTAGAATAGTGTCGGCATATGGGCACTACAAGTTTGTTATTTCAGTTGTTAAACGGGAGGAGAATTCCCCCACCCACAATCTTCCTAATCAGAATAAATACATATTTGATGTCTGTATGTGATATAAAAATATGAAATATATAACTTTCATATTAGCATGATATAAAGATCTTTTCTTTGCTTCATTAAAAAATAAATTAAAATAAATGCCGGGAAAATCAGATTTTAATTTAGATGTTTTTGATAACTTGACCATTTTATTATGCAGGGAAATATTATAGGCTTCTACAAAAAAAAAAAACTTTAATCCTTCTTTTGTTTAGATTCATATGAATTGCCTGATTTACTCATTACAAATAATTAACATCCTTCTAGCATATATATGATACACATGATTTCATTTATTCATTGTGTTATTGATAACATATAACCTCCATTTTCATTTTCGTTGTCATCATTGAGTACTATCTTATTAAGTCATTGTGTTACTAAAATTTTCAATTCTATTTTGAGTTTCCATGTTGTTTTCAACTTACATATAGTTGGCCTTGGGTTTACATTTATGTTGATGAATATTCTGCATCAATTGAAAAGAAGAAAAGATGGAGGTCTATATATTTTATTGTAAGTATATTCTATTAATTCAACGCACAACATTAAAACAATTGTTATTCCATCTAAAATGTCAATTATAACATGATTCACATTATCACATTTCACGACATTTAATCATTTTATATTACTAAGTAAACAATATTGATAAACACTTTTATGCTTTGTAATGCAACCCTGCAACGGAGGTTAATTTAATTTATTACGGGAACCGAAATCCATTGCATTGTCGCTATTATACTCTCATTATCATTGACATGGCTTGGTTTCTATTATAACATAGTCTAACAAAACGAATTACATATATTTCTTTTAATCAATAGTCTATATATTGTTATGCTGATACAGAACAACACCATTAGTTGGTCGCGAATATAGTTTAAGACATGATATTGCATGTAACCTAACCATCAACTAGTCAGATAGTTATTAAACTTATGCATAAATGTGGACATGTCTTAGTTGTGGAATTCAATAATTAGATGACATGTTACAATTCCTTATAGTGAATTTCGTCAATAGTCAAATAAAATTGAGAATTGAATTTAAGTATAGCTCAGAGAATTCATTATAACCACTAGGAAGTAAGTAAATAAATGGAATTTACAGTTACCATCATGGTTTAACATTTAAACAATTTTTTTTCTTATTCTTGGATCTATTATTTCATCGTATTATGATTTTTTTATACAAACTTCTATGGACTGAACCATACTCATGGTTCTATTAATACATTATAGAAATTACTTCGCTATTGGCTGCAAAATTACAGTATTTTACGACATGTAAGAAGTCTGTTTAAAACAAAATACATAAAAAAGTAATGCGAATGACCAAACTTGGTATATCAAATTATAATAAAAATGAATAAACCAACAATGTAGGTATGAAATCAATGGAATAAATTCATATGCACTGCATGTAGTTGGTCTGTACTACATGTCAAATACTCTCCAACAAAATGGAATATTCCTTATAGTGACTTCTGTCAAGAGTCAAACAAAATGCATAATTGCCTTAATGCATAGTTCAAGGAAATCTTTATAATCACTATGAAGTATATGAATTTCACAAACATAGTGTCACCTTGTAAATTTTAACTCTTCTGTTAATCCCTTACACACCTTCATTTCTCATCTCGATATATTGTTATAAAAAATCCTCTTTATATTCCAAACACTCTTCCATTCCTATTCCAAACTATATCCCTCTTTTTATTTACATCCAAAGGCAAAGATGACACCATTGCCTCATTAATGTTTACCTTTTCTTATTTCATTAACCCTGCCCTTTCTTCGCATAGTCATTTATTCACTATTTTATAAATGGACTGTGCACTCTTGAATAAAATCTATCATCACCAAAAATACATAGCCGTAATACCCTCAAGAACTTTAAATTCAATGGATATTAATCATATCTTAAGAAAGATTTAATCAATAGTATTTTTTGGAAAAATATAAATTAGCGTTTCCTCCACACTTTTATGGAAAGTAGAGAATATGACATGTACACATTAAATCATTCATCATTCTTTTGATTGCATGAGTTATTTACCTTACATTAACATTTTTACTATGTATCCGAACGTCAACCTCTTAACTGTATACACATTTGATATTTCTCTATGGTTTGAGCGGATATCTTCTTCAGCCTATGCATCAACTTAAGAATCCAAAATAAAAAGCAATGCTGCTAAAAAATTCCCCCATCAAAAGTGAGTAAGATTTCATCTCCTACCGAATCAACAGTAAAACAGAGGTAGTTTTACAACTAAATCTCAATTTCTGTTTTGTGCTTCAAATAAAAAATGATCTTTACATTTAGCACTCTTTTACACAACTCAATCTTCATTTTAATTGTTACTATATGCCGCTGTTGCACCATTACGACGATATTAGTGTTCATCAACCTCATTTCACATTATTCTTCACTATCAAATTTGCCACTTTCCTTACAATATATATAGAAAACTAAACCCTCAAAGGTCAAACAACTAATAATCTACTGACATTTATTGTCTATACATTTCCCGTTGATGCTATATCTACAGTTAATATCAAATACCTTTATCTTCTCACACCACCAATTATTAATTGATATGAAATGCAATCGTTTAACTAGGCAATTATACTTAACTTCTTTTGATTCACAGGTTGTGAATATGTTTAACTTCTTTCGATTATAGGTAATGGTCATAGATTAATGCTGGACCATTTTTTAGATGCGTAGTACTTCGAGAAACATTAAGAGAGAGTTCTGTATTGCTCAACATACATGTAATTTTTGGTATTGCACTTCATATATTCAATCATAGGATCCGTTATATGAACATTTCAAATTCACTGTTTGCGAAAAATAAATAAACTGTAATGAAATGATTTAGGTTATCACAATACACAAATTTTATGGGCGATTATACTTAACGTCTTTCGATTCATAGATTGGGAATACGTGTAACTTCTTTCTATTCACAAATTATAGGAATTATGCGCCAACTACAATATACAATGTAGGCAATGGTCATAGATCACTGCTGGACCATTTTCGAGATGCGTAGTACTTCGGAGCAACATTAAGAGAGAGTTTTATATCGCTCAACATACATGTAATTTCTGGTATTTCACTTCATAGTTTCAATTAGAGGATCCTTTATATGAACATTTCAAATTCACTATTTGCGAAAAATAAATAAACTGTAATGAAATGATTTCAATTATCATAATTCAAAATTTTTATGCCTTAGAAATTAAGATTTGCACATTTTTCAAAAATATTTACTAATAACCTATCAACATTTACTGAATATTTGTTCAATTTAATCAGATTTTTGTATTTATGTAGCTATTGGAATTGATTTCAACGATTTACTACATTGTGTACAAGCATTAATTTCATAAAATTATCAAATTGAGGAACTTTATGCATATTTGAATGAAGATGTAGAATATTTATTATGCTATCTAGGTTGTAGTTATTTATTCTTAGCAATATCTACACATATATCTTCTACCAAGTTCATTTTTATACTAACACACAAATACTAATATTCCAATACTTTGTTTTGGTGAATGTCTTTTTTATATAGAAAGAGAAGTCTTAAGTCGTATTAAGATAATGATGTTGATTTGATCAACGTATATATCATCTTTGCCAACAAGTGAATCTTCCAACTCCTGTTAATCTAAAGACTCATTTTGGATGCCTACATCATGTGTTTATCTTATATTTTCATTCCCTTTAACAATACTTTTTATGAAGATGTGGAGGCCCATCCTTTATCAATCAATGCGTTCAACAATTAATGACGCTTCTCCATACTGCTAAACTTTTCTTTAATCACGTTTCAACTTTGTGCATAAAAAATTCTTTTATGATCATCAATTTCATATTTCCAAGGGATCAATTTATAGTCGAAATTGTAGATATGTAGTTTTACAACATAGATATTTATGCCCCAGTTTCAGTTTATCACTAATGACTTTGAAGCTAAAGACAAACAAATTGAATGTAATTAGGTCTATTTAGGTTCATATTTAGCTTTCAATATACGATTATGACTTCCAATTATTTCAATGCTCACTGTAATTTAGTTAAGGATTTTTTTATCCAACCTATCAGACAACCAATCTTACACACACACACACACACACACACACACACACACACACACACACACACACACACACACACACATATATATATATATATATATATATATATATATATATATATATATATATATATATATATATATAAATAAATAAATGTATGTATGTATGCCATTATGAATAGTCCGCACATCGCGTGGGGCTAAAACCTAGTTGTCAAATATTATTAGCAATCAAAGATATATCCAAGGTCCACTAATTAACATCCCATCTGAATCACTTCTAGCGAAAATAAGAGTTAATGCATGACTTTAAAGTTATATATCAAAGAAATAAGTAATAGAAATATACCTTGATGATAGTGGTATATATAATAAGTTAGAGTTAAATGTTTCGAGCGTTATGTTGTCTTCCTATGATTTTGTTGAAGGTATTCAGATCGCAATAGTAGGCATTACGTAAAATATAAATCCCGTGTATGTTAAAGAACATATATTTTATACTCTAAAATGCACTACAAGTTTTTAATTCTCCCTCTCATTGAGGCAACCACGTGGCTGCCTCCATTATCCACGCATCTATCTTTTTAATTCTCCCAAAGTTTATTCATTTCCCTCAAACCTACATGAAATGATTCCCCTACCATAACTTTTATCTATGCGACTTTTCTACTCCTCTGCAACTATTCATCTTCTTCACCTTATATAATAGATAAGTGATCACCAATTCAGGTCACCTCTCTCATCTAAACAATTTTTACTCTCTTTCCCGACCTATCTTTTACTAACCATTCATTCCCCAAATATGATGTTTTATTTAGCTTGAAGTAGAAGCAGGAGTTGGACCAAATCTAAGTCTTGACCCATCTTCTCTCTCCTTCATTAAACATAGCTTCTTATTCTACCTCCAAACCTCCACTTATATCCCCAACATTTCGGTAGCCCTAACAATCCACTAGACAATTATACCGACTTAAACTCATCGTCGACAACCACCAGCCATACCTATATCCTACCCAAACTAAAAATCGATGATATTCACACTTAATCTGATGAGAACCAACTCTGCCCAAGCCGGCCTGCCCATTTCCACCCCTATTTCCGATTGGTGGACAGTCCAACCACTCGCCAATAAAACTCCGACGACCCATCCTACTTCCGATGACCTATTACGTCGGCGACCATAGCCTACCCTACTACTGGCGGTTCCCCTCCTCTATCTGGTCAACCAACCCATTTTTGAACAACCTTACCCTAACCTCCTTAAACTAAGACAAACCCAAATCCACCAAAATAGTAACTCTCACCAACCAACCAAAACCCACGTGTAAAAAAAGAAATCCAAGACTCTTTTCAAAATTCCCTTGACTTAGCCAAATAAAATTCCAAAAATCTCTCCTCAAACAACCCACTTCATCGCTTATAAAAATAGCGGCACTAGCTCATTTGGGGTATCTCAGACCTTAAATTGCAGATTTTTTTTTTTAGTATCATTTTATAGTCTAGGAAGAAAAAAAGAGTTTAGAAAATTACAAAAAAAAAAAGTTTAGGTTTAGAATATTGTTAGGATCATTTATTTTATTTTATTATAGTCAAGTGAGAATTATTTATGTGAAGAAGTTGGACTCATTTCAAGAAATCAATTCGAACAGGGAGGCTTGCGTACAGTAATTCTTCTTTTCTTTTTCAATTTATATCACTTTTGAAATTTTATTGATGGCTGTTTATGCAAACATGAGAATGCTTGGCTAAATATCCCGTTCAAGAGGTGAGATGAAAGTGTGTGAAATATTAGAATAATTAATCAATTTATTTGTTGTTATATTTCTTGGAAAATTAATTTTAGAACTGTTGATAGGCAGGGTTTTACCACAGTGCGAGCATCACCTACGTGCCGGTCGTTTTGAATTCGGCTCACCTGAACTATACAAAAACCTAAATTATGACTACACTCATCGGGCGAGTATAGCGGTAAGTCGAGTATCGAAAATCCACAGAGACGAGTTGCTAGAATTTATAAGGTTGAATATTCCTAAATAAAAGTGTAAAAGATAAATATAAAAAAGTAAAAGATGCAAAAAAGGGAAATATTAATCTAGGCGAGGAAAAATAAAGCTAGACTAATAAAGCGAGTAAAAACTATAGGTTGCGTCGAATATCCCTCACCCGAGTTAATTAGTATAAAATGGTTACCTGAGTCGATGAGTTATTACAAATGCCTCTGGTTTCGACAGTTAATTGAATCAAGAGTTGTCACGCCCCTAAATTCGCATAAATGCCTAATCCGATTTTGGCATCAACAAATACCTCAAAAATTATGCACGCAAGGACTTAAGCACGAAACATACATGATATTCCCCATCAAATCCCTTAGGCATAATAACTAGGACAACGCACCCGAAATAGACCCGTAAGCACCATAACCAAAGCAAAGCAACATGTCAACTCAGAATGAGTTCAATCCGACACAACCTAGACTAACTTAGCCAGAAAGTATATTAAAAATGCGGTAAATGAACGCGGTAAATAAACGCAATAAAACTAAACTAGAAAGCGAGTAAATGAAAGCAGGTAAACCTAAATTAGAAAGAAAATAGACTAACTACAAAGCAAGAATAAAAGATATACAAGTTAAATTAATGGAGAGGGAAGATGAAAGTACCAATTACAAACCCTAATGGGTGTCAAACCAAGAGAGGAAGAAGAAGAGCTCTCAAATCCCCCAAACCCTAACCTAAACTAACCTAAAAATGAATTATTTTGAATATGAAACCAAAATTGGTTTATATAGTAAGTTGGAAAAGAAATAAAGGAAAAAGAAAAGAAAAGTAAACAACCACAAAATATCTGCTACACGCGGTCGACCGCGCCTTCTATTAAAGGCATACTATCTCCTTTCCACGGAAAAACACAAAACCACGGTCTACCGGGCCTCAAACTGTGGTCGACCAACATTCTGTTTCAGGCCACATTTTGTTCATGAAGAGGGGGAAAAATCCATTGACGAAATCAACCATAACTTCATCATTCTGACTCGGAATCACGCACCATTTACGGCCACACGAAGCTTGTTCAACGAACTACGCATACATGAAATTTCCATGAGCCGAAGATGAAATGTGAATTAACTAAAATGCCCTTGAGGTAGCATCCGACGATGGAACTTCTCCAAAATGCAACGAAACCTCACTTTTAGCGTTCCAATACCTACAAAAGCATAATTAACCCATGCAAAGCATGTATATATCCAAATACAAGGTTGTCTGGTTAATGAGCATAAATATAGGCATTAAGGACCGTAAAAGTGCTAGAATGCATAAAGATATAGGGAAAAATATTCAATATTTGATATGAATCAACCCCTAACTTAAACATTGCTAGTCCCTAGTAATGAAATAAACAAAACCAGTCCATAGAGGGTAGTACAAGACGTATATATATGAATCAAAATATAAGTGCCACTTTCGTAGGGAGCACGATTGCATTTAGCATATGTAATAAGCCATTAAACCCCTAGGTTACCCTAGTGGATGAGTGTCGTCTCGTGAGGGTTTTCATGGATGATACCCACAAACATCAAATGGTCTCCTCAAATTATGCCCAAACCAACATGCGATAAGCCCAATAATATCGAAAAGGATTTCATACGCATTATTAGCACAGTGAATGAATTCACACAAAAGTTTGAAATCATTAACATTATAGAATGCACCTCATAGAATTGAGTCCTTAAAATGTGGGAGGGGAGAGAGCACATGCAAAGTGATTTGGCAAAAACTTATATAAACTGGATAAAAGTTAAAGCAAGCATATATTCAATCCTCACTGGCATTACACTCATCAAATTAATTCACTCAAAATAGGGAGGTAACATATGAAATAAGCGGGAATAAAGAGTAAATTTAAG
Source organism: Sambucus nigra (assembly GCA_949130495.1). Classification (NCBI taxonomy): domain Eukaryota; kingdom Viridiplantae; phylum Streptophyta; class Magnoliopsida; order Dipsacales; family Adoxaceae; genus Sambucus; species Sambucus nigra. The sequence continues at coordinate 326,900,992 of OX422216.1, read as the reverse complement.
TGGAAACTAGGCCGCACACATGTCACAAATGAAGAACGCTATATATGAAATGAAAAATATGTAATCTCAATGAAAGATACCACCCATTAAAAGAGGCGAAATGCATTTTCACAGATTATCAAAACTATTTAAACCTTTGAATTACATCTAATTAAGATCACATTGGACTTTAATAGGGTTGTAATGTAGGCTAGGATAGGGTACGAAATGAAGGATATGTATGTACGGGTTCAAAGTGTTCGGAATGAAAACTCGAGATAATGGGAAGAATGAGGGCAATACCAAAATTGGAAAACAAGTTCCAAACGAGCATTATATATATCACCGGGGAGAGTAATCAAAGCTTATTGAACTATATACACAACATTTATAACTTTCTCTTTCTTTTAGTTTCTTCTTTTTCTCATGTTTTCTTTTTGCTTTTTTCTTTCTCTTTTTCTCTCTTTTCACATATATTTCTTTACTTTTCTCACTCTCATATGCCTAAATTGCAACCACAAGAAAACAACAACATTAAATCCCAAGCAACATTCCAAACAAAGGTACAAAAGGTAATATGTATGGTTTAAAACTCCAATTTGGAGTTGATAGGGGATTTGGGTTATGAAACAAAAAGCTATTATTTAGGCTCAAAGGGGTTGACGAGTGTAAACATATAAGGTGAGGTCAAGGCTAATATGGGTAATATAACAAAGATTGCCTATGATCATTTCCTAAAGTTTCTGCAATCCTCGAGTCAAAACAATATATGAAAATCATGCTCGAGTAACACATTTCATATATGAACTCAATTAATGAACAATCAAATGAAAGAATAGAGAGATTACCAATGACTGTAACGTTTTCAAAGAGGAAAGAATAGTGTATAACACTCATAAACGATGAACGGTACAAAGCTTACTCGGTGTAAGTATATAAAATGCAACAAAAGCTTACCGAGTTATACAAATATTAAACCAAAGCAATAAAACAATGAGAGTGCATGTGTTCATGGGATTAAAGTTTAATTCATGAAGTTGTTCATAATATCAATGATCGAGGAAAAAAATCTAATAATTTTTAAAATCGAGAAGATGCATTGTTGAATTGTCTATTGGATCGGGCAATTATTAAAATTTATCATCGAAAACAAAGGCAAAATGCCCAATAAAGGAGAAAAATGAAAGAAACTCTTTTTGAAAATTTTAAATTTTCGAACAAAAGCATACTACGTAACTAAATTGTGAGCAAAAACATGGACTAAATAAAGAAATGGATAGAATATCCCACATCCCCAAACATAAAACCTGACATTGTCCTCAATGTGAATTAAGAACCAAGTTAAAGAGAGGAAAAGAGCGATATTATCCAAAATTGGAGCGATCCCCATAAGAACAAGTCCAAAGAATCTACAAAATAAGTTGGTACCGAGCATAGCAAAAACAAATAACAAAAAGTTAACTAATTACACTAGACTAAATTAAAAAGGAAAGAAAAGATAAGAGGAATAAAAAGCTAACTATATACAACCTACTATTAAGGCTTCACACTAACTATACACTAGAAGTCTAAATAGGTGAGGGTCCACCCTGAAAACGATTTAACTTTGGGGGATAACCGGTGTACCCTCACTCACAAGCATGCTTTACAAAAAAATATGAATTCCGTTTGAACAACAGAAGGCATGTGTAAGGCGTAAGAAAGGAACCATCATCAATTAAAAGTTTTGGATGGACGATGAGGGAATTGGATTGAACGGGTGACAAAAACATGTGGGGACTGAGAAAAGAAGAATATCCTCCCAAAGATTTAGCAAGCGGAATGGGAGGTGGCGCACACGAGGGCAAAGATGCCTTCATGGAAAGCAACTCGAGCAAGTACTCCTCGTCGGTGAAATGGTAGAAAGTTTTAAAGTTCGGTACCAATTCATCGGGTACTTGTGATGGTGTGATAATAGAAAATGAAAATGGTGAGGAAAGAAATTCAAACTGAAGAGATGAGTTGTCATCATTCAAAGTTGGAATTTCAAAAGAGAAGGGATCATTTTCAATGAAACTTTCTTCTTTGGGATCCAAAGAAGAAATCATCTCATTGAAAATAAATACTACATCCGTTTCATCCTCACTTTAATTTTCTATTAAAAGATGGGCCAAGTGACGAATGGTTTGTTCCAATTTAGGCACAAAGTCCTCAATTGGTTCAAAACATTCCTCGACTTCAAAAGTCTCGAAAGAGAAATCGCCGTCGAATTCGAATCATAAATCCAAGTTTTGCTCCCAATAACGATTTTCCTCCCGATAACGTTCTTCATACCTCTCGTTCTCAAGCATGAGCAAACCCTCGCCAAAAGTCATAGGCCGAGGTGCGGATTCTTGAAAATGAGGAGTTTGAAAATCGTTATCGGCACTAAAGTTAAACTCATTATTATAGGAATTTTGAAAACTATTGCAATTCATTTCAAAATTCCTATTATAAGGAATTAAAGGCCCAAAATCATTATCCTCCTCATAATACACGCACTCCAAAGATTGACTTTTGTAATACTCGCCCAAAGTCATATTAGATGTTGCAATTTTTTGGGATTCTAAGTATTGACCAAAAGTCAAAGGTTTGCGAGAATTTTGAGAATCATTATAATGATTACTGAAAGAATTGGAATAAGACATGCTTACCCCCAAAATGGCTCGAAGTGGGGAATTCCACAAAATAGATGCACGCGGGCAATTCAAGCGTTTCTAGGCGCTCAAAGGTAGAAGTTCTACAAAATTGTTAGTCAAATAATACAAGTAGAAAGAAAATATTACGAAATACTAAATCAAATAAATTCTAAAACAAACTCATCGCCGAAAAAGACGCCATTTGATAGGGAGGGTTTTGCCGCAGTGCGAGCGTCACCTACGCCCGGTCGTTTTGAATTCGGTTCACCTGAATTATACAAAAACCTAAATTACGACTACACTCAAAGGGCGAGTATAGCGGTAAGTCGGGTATCAAAAATCCACAGAGACGAGTTGCTAGAATTTATAAGGTTTAATATTCCTAAATAAAAGTGTAAAAGATAAATATGAACAAAAAGGAGAAGATGCAAAAAAGGGAAATATTAATCTTGGCGAGGGAAAATAAAGCTAGACTAATCAAGCGAGCAAAAACTATAGGTTGCGTCAAATATCCCTCACCCAAGTTAATTAGTATAAAATGGTTACATGGGTCAACGAGTTATTACAAATGCGTCTCGTTTCGACAGTTAATTGAATCAAGAGTTGTCACACCCCTAAATTCTCATAAATGCCTAATCTGATTTTGGCGTAAAAAAATACCCCAGAAACTACGCACGTAAGGTCGTAAGCACGGAACATACATGATATGCCTCGTCAAATCCTCTAGGCATAATAACTAGGACAATGCACCTGAAATAAACCCATAAACACCATCATCAAAGCCAAACAACATGTCAATCGTAATGAGTTTAATCTGGCACAACCTAGACTAACTTAGATAGAAAGCATATTAAAAATGTGGTAAATGAACGAGGTAAATAAACGCAATAAAACTACACTAGAAAGCAAGTAAATGAAAGCATGCAAATAAAGCATGTAAACCTAAATTAGAAAGAAAATAAACTAACTACAAAGCAAGAATAAAAGAAATACAACTTAAATTAATGGAGAGGGAAGATGAAAGTACCAATTACAAACCCTAATGGGTGTCAAACCAAGAGAGGAAGAAGAAGAGCTCTCAAATACCCCAAACCCTAACCTAAAAAAGAATTATTTTGTATATTAAACCAAAATTAGTTTATATAGTAAGTTGGAAAAGAAATAAAGGAAAAAGAAAAGAAAAGGAAACAACCACAAAATATCTGCTACATGCGGTCGACCACGCCTTCTATTAAAGGCATACTGTCTTCTTTCAACGGAAAAACACAAAACCTCGATCGACCGGGCCTCAAACCGTGATCGATCGACACTCTATTTCAGGCTGCATTTGGTTCATTGTAACAACCCTCGATTCTGGGAGGCTCATTTTATACTAATTTGACTGCATAAGGTAATTATATAAAATGTGGGGACTGGAGTAAATATTAATTTAATGAATTGAAAGTTAATATTTACTAGATTGATGCATATTTACTGCATGTGAAAGTAAATAACATCAGGTTGCATGTCTGTAGTGTCATGTATTTTAAATGGCCTTTTAGTTTACATGATTTTGGAACTCAAAATAATTTATAAAATTTCCGAATGCCAGTTTAGAGGGTGTAGTTAGTCTCGGAAGGTGCGAGACAGTCAAAATAAGTGTCATATTGTATTTTTGTGTTTCGGGCACTTTTACCTGGTTTTAGCTTATATGCGTATTTGCGAGTCATTTTAATGTGGTATTAACCATTTAAGTTGGGAGTTTTAACCTAAGCCACGATTTTAGTCTTCAAAATCCCTTATTTTCCCTTATTATGTCTTGAACATATAGAGAGAAAGGAGAGAAAGAAAGAGAAGAGAAATGGAGAAATGAGAGAGAGATTGAAGATGGAGGATTTGGGATTTGCTTCTTCTCTAAATAAATCTGAGATATCAACCCTAAGGCAAGTTTTCTACTTGCTAATATGTTATTTAAGATGCATAAATTGTATGATAATTGTGTATTTATATTTATGGTTTGAAAGTGGAAATCATGGGAATTAAGCCCTAATCTTAGTTTTGATGATGAAATTGTGGACTAAAATGGTTTTAAATCGTGTAGGATACACTTTGGGTAGATAAATATTGTTGGTTGTGTGTAAGATGGAAGAGATTTGGGGTTTGGAGAAATTAGGGTTCATAATCCTTCGTAGCCATTTTTGGCAAATTTGCAGGTCCGAATCGATTCGGCCCTTTGGGCGAATCGATTCGCTAAGGGAAATTGGCAGGTCTGCATAACCCGAATCGATTCGGGGTTAAGACCGAATCGATTTGGTCAATTGCAGAAAGTGGGTTTTGTAGTCCGAACCGATTCGCTTTTTGGGCGAATCGATTCGTTTTCCTGCTGTTTTTGAGTTAATTGTATAACTCAATTTCAATCCTTTTCTTTTAAAATAGGGACTAGGAACCTTCTTGAATGAAGTAAACTTAGAGTCCTAGAGTGTGAGATGAGTTAGATGTCTACCCTACATTAGGAATGGGTTATGTGGGGATTTTTCCGGGGTTAGGCCTATTAATGATAAGGCATTCTTTTCTTCTAGTTAATTATTATAAAACTAGGAGTTGTAGTGTTATGTTCGGGAGACCTTAGGAGCTTAATTAAGCTATACTAGTTTTGATGGTTTATATTACCACCCCAAAAGAATGTTGGGAGATTTTAAAAGTTCGATTGAACTATGTTAACTTTGGTGGTTCATAATAACGCCATAAAGGTGAGTTTGGAGAATAAATTGAAAGTTATTTCATTCCTTCGAAAGATGATAACCTTGGGGTTTTAAAATAACATCCTAGAATGCTTGGAGATAATGAAGAGTTTATTTACTCCTTTGAGGTTGTAGTATTGATATAAGCTATCGTATGGCTCCGGATAATAAGTTCTATCTATTACTAGAAGTAAACAGTAATGGTTTCGAATAAAATGAAACATATAAATGGAAATGGTATTGATATTAGTAAATGATAATTTACTTAATCATGAAACCGGTAAATAATGATTTACTTGATTTTAAAATGATAAATAAAATGGCTTAAACACACCTCTCTAAATGACATCATAAGGGAAGTCCGCACGTGAGGTGAAGCCCTCTGGCTAATGAATGCAGGGTGGATATAGTCCTAGGCCATGGGAGCGCTTATTGTTGTATATTTTTCTGCGATGGGTAGGAGATTCCGGGTGTGGTCTTGACTACCCCGCAGGCTCATGGCCGCTTCCCGACGTCTTGCGATATAGGTGCCCAGGTTGTCTAATGATAGGCCCTGGAAGATGATGGTCATTTAGGGGCGCGCACAGTGGGGAAACCCGGACGGGCGATCTTAGAATTCGTTATATGTATATAAATATAACAGTTCATAATCAAGTGGGACTTGATGTATTTGATATGCCATATAGAGCATGATGGAGTGCCACAAAGAGCACATGTAAATGCCACAAAGAGCATTTGAAAATGATTATTTTCCTGATAAGGAAAGGATTTTTACAAAAGGTAAAATTGAGATAAAATCTCCTTTAAGAGCAAAAGATTGTGATTATATATATATACTTCCTGTTAAGGAAAAGATATATGAAATAATTGGCACCTTTGGTGAAGATTTTAGTTTAATGCTTCTTATTTAGTTCCTGCTTAGCTTATGTTTTAAATTGTATAGGTTGCTTCTTATTTCTCTTTCTTCACGATTTATCATACATAACTGTCATACTCTTTATTCATCTGGTAATCATATAGAACCGGACCCTGACCTGGTTACATTTCTTATTGCATATTCATCTTGTCTCTGCTCAGGTACTCCGCCGCAAGGATGCCTGATTTGAATTCCTATTCCGATGTTTTCGACGAGCCGTGATGCATTGCGGGTATTACGGGATACATTTGGTATAGACGTTTTCATTTTTATTCTAGTTAAGATCAAGTCTTTTATTCGGGCGAGAGGCCCAAGTTTTTGTAAATGTCTAATGAAATGTAATAAGTAACTTATTGTACTTGTGTATTGTTGGTATATCAGTTTAGTGACCGGTTACCTATTCGGTTTTTTTATCGTATTCTTATTGTACTATTTATGTATGTCTTGGGGTTTCCCTTATCTTTCAGGAATTGGGTTGTTTGTTTTCATTTGTTTACTTTCAAATCAAAATTTTTGGCAACCCGTTTTCTGAAATATTGGGTGGTTATCCTGGATACTCTATATTTTTGTTATGATGCTGAGAATGATTCCATCCATGATTCCGTTATATTGGAGTATTGGGCTGGCCACCCCTTATTTTGGTGAGCGGGTTGTCACATTCATGAAGAGGGGGGAAAATCCATTAACGGAATTGGCCATAACTTCATCGTCCGGACTCGGAATCACGCACCGTTTGCGGCCACGCGAAGCTTGTTCAATGAACTACGCATCCATGAAATTTCTATGAGCTGAAGATGAAATGTGAATTGACTAAAATGACCTTGAAGTAGCGTCCGACGATGGAACTTCTCTGAAATGCAACGGAATCTCACTTTTAGCGTTCCAATACCTACAGAAGAACAATTAACCCATGCAAAGCATGTATATATCCAAATCCAAGGTTGTCTGGTTAGTGAGCATAAATATAGGCATTAAGGACCATAAATGTGCTAGAATTCATAAAGATATAGGGTGAAAATATTCAATATTTGATACGAATCAACTGTCTCATGTCAATTCATGCTTCGTGAGAGAGTACATTATTTCATTTTAAATTTAAATATTAATATTGGAATCAAACCAGAGATATATTTTTCCTAATTATGTTATTAAATTTTAAGTTTTAACTCAGTTATGCAATTCAAGGATTCATACAATTTTTAATAAACTTATCTTAGCGTATGATGTTTTAGAGAGAGTATAAATCCATTTTTTTTAGAGTAGTGGCAATTTTTAAATTAATTTTTTGAAAAAGATATTATTCAATTTATACTTCTAACAAGAGTTAGATTATGAATTTAATATTATCTTGAAATATTTCAAATAAGTAAATTAAAAAATTAAAATAATTAGTCAGGCGGCGTAATCCCATCTCATGTTCCTTCTCACATTTGTAACTTGTCACATTTATAAAACTCGATTACCTGTCGTTTTTAGTATATTTTTTTACTTATAATTTTTAGCATTCAGTGTTATCCCTTGAAATTATTTTTATAAAAATATAAAAAAAGGTTATATAAAATTAAATGACATTACAATCATTCACATTATTTGTTCCCACACCTTGAAAGTTGAATTGATACCCGTACTTACTACAATACAAGTTATTTAAGAGATTTTGAGACTTAGCTTTTGAAGACAACCACATACATAAAATCTAGTTATCAATACATATGTTTACGGGACGACCTTTTCAAATTAAGTCGAATTTCTTAGCTTAGAGTGTCGTTCGTTCATAATTATGTGATTTTTTAAAATTAAATTTTGTTATTTTCTATGGACATGGTATTAGGGTTTTATATTTCAATTCCTCTTTTATCTTTTCCTCCTTAAATATTTTTATAATATTTACTTTATTTCTTGGATTTTTTTAACCTTCCATTGATTTGAATAGTTAAAACTCGAAAATGTGCACAAACATCCCAATGATTAAAATAATTATAGAAAATCATGTGAGGAAGAATTAATCCATTCCACGAAAAAATCTCGAACATATCTTTTTGTGAATTAATATATGTGTTTATTAGTGTTAAATTTGTTCAGAATTAACATTTTCATATGTATGCATGTTTTTAATTTTTTATGTTGCGGTACCATTTTGAGATACTCCGCAAAAGATCAATTAAAACATATGATTTAAGTAATGAATTACATGATTAGTTTTATTTCACTCTATGTTATTTTATTATTTTTCATTTGGTTGAATTGTTTAAGAATTTATGATGCTTGTGTTTTTTAATAAATTACGTGTCACCTAGCCCGTGCATCGCGCGGGTATAAACCTTATCTTAATCGCATTTTGAGAAATAAAGTTATTTTTGATAATGGTGCTGCAGTATATGTACTCCCATTTTTAATGTTTAAAATAATCATAAAAGCAATGTCAAGCTAATTCAAGACCACATAACAATATCTAGGTTTATTGGTGATATAAAAATACACTAAAGATATCGTACGGTTATACCATATATATGGAACACCTCATGTGACAATCAGAAGAAAACACGTGACCTCATCCATAATAATAAGGTGGTCAACTCAGAGATGAACTTGGTCATCCATAGCCATGAGGTCGTCCAGATAGTCCCAATAGCCCATCTTGACACTGTCAGTTCAATGTTAGCTAATGCAATGAGTTAACACAATTTGCCTAGTCATGTACCATGTGATAGGATAACATCAACAACATTCACGTCACGCACACATATGTGAGATATACAAATATTCTCCTCCATGTGCGTGTAACAATATCATGATATTCCCCCCACTTTAATGTGAAGTGTGTCCTAACATATAAAGGTATGAGACCTATTAATTCCTATTATTTCCTTTTAACAACCAATAGATACCATACACATCCTCATTTTGAGGGGATCGAGATATTTTTCCATATCATTATCTGTCCAAATCTAGAGTGAACTTGAGAGATTGTATTTAGCCCTCATTTATGGCTTATTCCCATTAAATCTATACACTCAGCACTAGCACCTATGGATGTAGGCACCTCTTTGGTCCGAACAACATAAATATGGTTTCGTTCTCTTTCTCTAACTTCTCACCACTTGCTCTAGATTATCATTTGTTTGATTATATCACTTTATCTGTTATTGTTTATGGTTGGTGTATATCTACTAAGACAAAATCTATATACCAATTTTAGACGATAACAAATTGGTGCCGGAGAAATCGCCAAGCCATTTTATACTTTCCACCATTGTTGATTTATGAAACTCAGGGATACCCTGTTCTAAGAAAATAATGAATCTGATTCATCTTTCTTTCGTTCGGTTATAGTCCATTAAACTATAGATTTTCTTTAAATTCTCTTTGATTCATTGAATCTAGCATCGAATTCAGTTTTTCCTACTTTAAATTCGCTTTTTCTATAACTTTTATTATATCAATAGTTATACTCTATTTTTTTGTATTACGATACTATGCTCTCTCGAAATTCTATGAAGATGGGTGAAAACTCCTAAAGTAGTAGAGCCAATGAATGGATTTCTCCTTCCACACTTGTGAGCATGGGAGACATGTAGGGAATATTGCAGTGCTTGGCCAGAGTACAAAAGGCTATGAAGGCGAGCATCGAACAATTGGTGCAGAGTATTCTGGTTGGGAAGAACAGGCCATAAGTATTTCTATTTTCCTCATAGACCTAATTCTTTTGTTTTGAAATCTCTTTGGTCTTCTTCTTTTCCTCTTAAATTTTTTATTTTCTCTTGGAAACTAATGCATCATGCCATTCCTCTAGACTCTCAAATTCATACCTTAAACATTCATTTGCCTTCAAGATGTAGATGTTGCTTCTCTCATGAGAAGATAATTTAACACACCTTTTTGTCAGGTCTTATTTATCATAAAGTGTGGTTTTATTTTGGCAAGTTGTTTTGTTTAAGGCTTAATTTCCATTCATGCCAATCTATGTTTGTTTCTTGGTGGATTAAAAAACATCGTTTTCATATTCAATTCCTTATCCATCATCTGCCTGTCATTATATTCTGGGAGATTTGGATTGCCAAAAACAAATGCTGCTTTGAGGAAATTAAAATGGACCACAAGACCATTATTTCTAATGTTATTTTTCTTATGAGTAATTTGGTTGCAGGTTCAAAGTTCAATACCTCTTTTAAGTAGGAAGACCTTCATATCATCTCTTTATTCAATCTTAAAGTTTATAAGAAGGTTCATTCTTTCATATATGTCTCTTGGTTCAAGCCTCCTCAGAATTTCTTCAAGTTGAATATTGATGTATCCTCTAAAGGAAACCCTGAATCCAGTGGATATGGTGGTATCATCAAAAATCATAAAGGGGAATTTATATCATTTTTTTTTCTAATTTATGGGGAACCAGACCAATCTCTTTGTTGAAGTTTAAGCTCTCAGAATTGTCCTTGATATTTGCCTAGAGTTATATATTAACGAGCTCATTATTGAAACTGATTCATACTCTCTCTTTAATATGGTTCTCAACAAACGAAACTCTCATTGTAAGCTTAAAAAGTGTATTGCCTATTGTTCTATTCTAATTTCCTCTAATGGTTTTAAAACCAATCATGTTTTTAGATAAGGGAATAGTGTTGGTGATAGCTTGGCAATTTTGGCTTCTTCCACTTCTACTTATTTATACTTCTCTTCTTTCAATCTTCTTCCAAGAATCACAAAGGTACTTTTGAAGATTGATAATATTGGTCTCCCATCTACATGATTATGCACATAATCTATCTTCATATGGTTGCTTCTAAAGTTATTTTGATCTTTTTAAGGGGAATATTTATAAATTCCATCATTTATTATTTATTTAGTTTACTTCATTGGATTGTCTTAAAATCTTCTTTCCTCATTTGTCTTGAGCATGTTTATGCCCCTTAGGAGAGGTTTTTTCTCCTTGTATTAATAAATACTAGGACGATCATTCCCATTTCCCTCCCTAAAAAAGTTTTACAACATACAACAAAGTTTTCAAGCGAGCAAAGCTACTCAGTGTATTTGTCTATTGAACGTCTATGCTTTTTCCTTTTGGGATTGGGGATTGCGTCCATTAGAGAGGTTGACATTCATAGGTGCTTTGTTTTTTATTTTGTCTCGGAATAGCCAAACGGGGAGATTTGTAAGGATAAATTTCCAATTGAGTCAATTTTTATATATTAGCTTAATTTCGGATAAAACATTTTGAGTCATAGGTTAGGATTTGAGTTCTTGAACTTTCAAGCCTATGATGTGTTTGAATGAAGAAGTAGCGACAACGATTAAGAGATTACATATTATATAATGGTTCTCATCACATTTGATCTTCGTGTTTTTGAGGACCTCTCAGGTATGAATGCGTATATATTTTGATCCTTGTAAATTTATATTGTTGGGTGTTTTGTTTTTTACAAAATTATTTAGAGCTATTATTTTAAAAATAATTTTGTTTTGGTTCATTTGAATGAGTTTAAGCGTTCATTCAAATGATATGGGGATCTCGTTACAATGACCTTCCAACGACCATCAAACGGAATATTTTTGTTTATCATAGGTATATACGTTTTAAGCTCATTCAAAGTTAGTTCGAACGTGATCACGTGTTCATTCGAGTGAGCTTTGTGTTCGTTCAAATGTTATAAGGTCTTTGTTTGAACGGACCTTATATTTATGTTCGAACGAGATTTTTTGAAGATTATGCCACCTTAAAAAATGTGTTTTCTATAAATAGGAGTGTTGGAATCAATTTTAAGAGAATTTTGGAAAAAATAATTTTCCCATCTATATCTAAAATCTATATAACCATAGTTTTACCCCAAAACTGTAAAGATTCAAGTTTTATCTTTCTTATGTTTTGAGATCTTATTTTTTGGGAACTAAGAAGGTTGTACTCATCTCTGTTGATTACATTTTATTTGGTGGAGTCCATCTTTTTTGTCTACATGCGGTGGACTTCGTGGTGTGGTGTTGTAGTGAAAAAGTGGCGGATTCGTGTTCCAATTCATAAACGGTAGCTGATCCTGGAACGGTTGATACCGAGGCATGTGTGGACTCACATGTTATGGAGGCTTGCGTTCATAGACTCCTGCATTGCATTATGGAGGTGAGGTTAAAGATCTAAGAATCATTAAGGCTTGCGAGGGCATCGAGTCTGTGTAGTAAGTTATCTGTCGACTTTTGTAATTCCTCATCATAGTGATTTGTGTGGCTGGGTAATTTGAGGTTTTTCCCATTGTGGTTTTTTCTTGTACATTGATGTGTTGTGATTGAATGACTTATTTTATCTTCTATCACTTAAATGCATGTTTAGGATACGATAAAATTAGTTAATTTGGGTTAGTCACAACTTGGTTTAAAACTAATGCTAAGCTTTATTTGGGTTAATTCTCTTTACGTTATATATTTAATTTGAAAAAATTAAAAATTAATTTTTTTAAACCATCTCTCCTTATTCTGCCTATCAGGGTTTTTAAAAATACTAGAGCAAATTATCAAATTCTAGTGAGAAAAGTTTTTAAGGGACAAATCAAGAAAACTATGGAAGTCTACGTTGATGATATGCTAACCAAGAGTAAGAAAGCTATCAATCGCATTAGTGACTTTAGGCGAACTTTTGATCGATTGGAAATGTACTACATGCAGTTAAACTTGATAAATTCATTTTCAGAGTGAAGGAATGGAAATTCTTGGGCTTTATAGTCAACCAGAGGGGTATAAGTGATAATCTAGATAAGATCCAAGAATTTATTAATATATAGTCTCCCAAGAGCAAAAAGGAGATCCAAAGGTTGACGGGACGAGTGGCAATGCTGAACTATTTTGTTTCAAAAGCCACTAATAGATGTCTACCATTATTTAGGGTTCTTAGAAAGATCTTTGAGTGGAATAACAAGTGTGAAGTATCCATATTTAGGATGAAGAAGTACTTAGGATCTGCGCCTTCACTGTTAGGGCTTCGACGCTGGTAAAGCGTACTATGGTATTGAAATTTGGTACCCTAGGCTCGAGAAGGTTACGTTAGCTTTGATTGAAGCATCTTGCATAATAAATCCATATTTTCAAGCACATACAACTATTGTCTATACAGAACTTTCGCTACGAAAAACCATTCATAAACCTAAGAAATTAGGAAGACTGACGGATTTGGTTGTAGAATTAGAGGAGTATGACATATTAAATGGATTCATAATGAAAATAAAAGGCCAGGCATTGGTTGACTTTATAACTGAGTTTACCTATGAAGAAAAGACTGTCGAGCAGACTTTTATAAAAGATAGCTCAGCAGCAAAGACAACAGATAAGACTTATACGAAAGAGAGCTTAGTAATAAATCCAATAAAGCAAGAGAGACCAAAAGTTCATCTAAAAGAGTAGACTTTCTAAAAGATATCTAAGTAACAAAAACTATCGACCAGATTAATAATAGATCAGAGTCATCGACTCGACTGGAAGAAATGACCTGTGATCTGGAGTAAATAGAAAAGCTATTCAAAGATGGATATTTAGTCGAAGGTAATTTTGAATATGAACCTCTCGTTTGGCAGTGGTTTATAGACGGTTCATCATGTGCCAACCGCAGTAGAGCAGGACTAATCATTAATACACCTGATGGGGAATACATTGAGTATGCCCTCAGGTTCAACTTTTAGACCTCCAACAATAAAGCCGAGTAAGAAGCCCTTATTGCAAGTTTAGGTTTATCACTATCACTAGGGGAAAAGCAGTAGTTTTTGGCATACAGTGATTCTTGATTGATAATAAACCAAGTCTTGGGCATTTATGAAGACGAACATGAGTCTATGGAGAACTATTTAGCGAAGGAAAAACACCGGTGATAAGATTCTCTTCCATATAGATGGTCAGAATTCTAAGAGCGGAGGATGCTCGAGAAGATGCACTTGTTTGTCTGGCGTCAGCTGCTTAAACTGAGATTCGAAAAATACTAATAATTGAGATCTTGTTCCAAATCATCATTAAATAAGAATGAGTGATGATGATGGAGTTAAATTTAGGGCCATCTTGAAGGGATTCTATCCACGCATTCTTGGAAATCGATGCAATACCGAGAGATCTAAAGGAGGCAAGGGGACTCCTCTATAAAGCAATAAGATACGTGCTTAAAGGAGGAAAATTATTTAGATGGGGATTTTTTATGTCACTACTCATATGTCATCACACGAAACTCCATGATCTAGTCATAGAAGTCCACTAATGCTCATGTGGAGCTCACTCGACAAGTAGGTCATTGGTTAAGTGAGTCTGCATGCAAGGATACTATTGGTCGATAATAAAAAAAGATTGTGCCAATTATGTAAGGAAATGTGATATATATTAGAGGTGTGGCATGATCCATAAAAGACCAGGGGTCACATTGACGCCGATCACATCCCTTTGGCCTTTTTCCACGTGGGGAATTGATCTAGTCGGCCCACTGCCGAAGATAAGGGATATATTCAAGTATCTAGTCGTTGCGGTGGATTATTTCACTAATTTGGTTGAAGAAGAGCCACTGCTTAAGATGCCTTATGAGAAGGTGTTACATTCTATATGAAATAATATAATTTACTAATATGGTATTCTGTATGCATTCGTCATAGACCATGATATGCAGTTTGACAATAGTGAGTTTGAGGATTATTGTATACATTCGAAAATCTAGAAATTGCACTCAACACCTAGTCACACATAGTGCAACAAAAAGACAAAGGTAAAAAAATAAGACCTTTTTAGGAAGAATGAAGAATACACTTAACTATGCAAAGCAAATTGGATCAATCTGGGCTTACCCAACCATTCCAAGAACTTGGACAGGTGAGACTCCATTCATACTGGTGTTTAACATAAAGGCAGTGATGTTAATAGAGATAAGATTCCCTAATCACTGAGTACTCAACTTTCAATCATAAAACAGAGACTCGATGAGAAAACTAGATTTGAATTTTGTAGAAAAATCCACGGAGCATGCAACACTTCAGGTAACAACATACCAACAGCGAACTATTAGGTTGTATAATTAAAGGGTAAAATCATGAAGACTTAAGGAAGGTAACTACATGCTTAAAATGGTTATCCAAAAAGGTATCAAGTTAGAACCAAATTGTCATGATCTATATCGAATTTATGCTGTCGTGCGACCTACGACTTATTTGATCGAAACCTTCGAAGGTGAGGAGTTCAAGAATATGTGGAACATGGAGAACCTGAGGAAGTATTACCAGTGATGAAGAGTAGATTCCAGTTTGGAAGACTAAAATACCATGTAAATAGTTTTATTTCCGTTCAACCAGTCTTCAAAAATAAAGGAGAAACATTATTTCCTCCTCTATATATGTCGTCATTTCAAGCTTTGCTTCGTCGGTTGGAGAGATGTGAAAGAAGCCCGGATGAACACGTATCAGAATTGAGCATATTAAAGTATAAAATTAAAATCATAATTCATGTATGACCTCGTCCTTGAAAATGTTACGATTAAGAAGTTTATCCAAATCGGGAAAATCTAGTGCAGTTATATGGACGATAAGATTCGATCATAGATGACTAACGTAGGGATAAATCCTAGAACATTTGGTTAAATCTAATAAACCAATGCCGACACATAATCAGGACGATAGGATCCATCCATACAACCAGTAACATGGCACAATCATTGGTAGATCCTATGTCAGGAAAACTCAAATTCGTCCAAAACTGGTAACTAGTAAGGAAGATGAGGTTGATAAGACCCGACCACATGATCGTAAGGTTGAACTACTCACCAAACAACTAGTAAGTTGACATAGCGGGTGGATAAGATCCCACCATGAGTCCATAAGAATAGAATTAACTTGGAGGTCGACGAGATCCAACCACATTTACTTGTAATTTGTTTTCTGCACAATAATTGACAAAAAGTAAGAACATATACATGCAGGCAAAAACATATCTTGAACAACTTGAATTCTCATTAATAAGCAAGAAGAGATAGTTAAACATTTATCACAAATAATTATTTGCAGTGTTTATAAACAAAGTTCAACAAAAAGAATAATAAAGCCAAGAAAGCTGAAAACTCAAGCCTCAGGATCATGAATAGTATCAACTTCGGCCATAGGAGTATCCTCAGGAAGGATAGGGGTAACATCATTGGAAATATTTTACTCGGGGGAGCTTCATCTGACAAGTTATCTACCTCCATTTCCCCTTGCTCAGCAGCCAAGGCCTTGGCTGTATCATCGTCCCCTTTCCATGATTGGAAAACCACTATACTGTTAGGGTAATGCTTGGTGGCCCTCTTCTTTAGCTCATATCAACCCTTCACGAAAATGATCACCAAACTAACGTTATATTAGGCAGATGTCTTATACTTCCTAACACACTATTCCTCAGCTTGTGGAGGGTCCTTATTAGTCTTCACAAGGGCCTCAGTGGCTTTTAAGAGCATCATTATCTCGAATAAGCTCCTTAGATCCCTTTATGAGTGCTTCTTCTAAACTCCTGTGCTTTACAACATCAATATTGATCTTCTTTTTTAGCCTTTTATTTTCTACCTTTGACTGGCTTAAAGCTTAAATATTTTCTATAAGCTGATTGTCCCTCTCCTTAAGCTCGGTATAGACTTCGTAGTAGTCCGCTTGAGCAATCTTTAATTCATCTGACTTGTTCTCATAGTGTGTAAGGGATCATCATTAGCCTTTCACTCATCATTGTAAGAGTTTTGGTACGATACTACTTGCTCCCTTAAGATGGTGGCACCAATATCGCCCTGAAAGAAAGGAAAAGAGATCATCATAGTGCAAAATATTTCAGCAAAATTAAGTAAAAATAATTCTTGGTGCTAATTTACCATAATCATTTGGTGATACACTAAATTCCACAACTCTTGAACACTAAAACCCCCGTGGAATTGAAAATCGGTGGCATACCCATGATAACCGACCACGTCAGCATTATTATATATGTGGAAAAAATAAAGTTCGAATCCTTCTTTAGCTACTCCAGTGTGGTCGGATGCTCGTGGTTAGAAGTAAATGGATCCACTTTACTGTAGGGGGAGTGTGATCCCCCACTTCGGATCAAACGCCAAGCTGGCTGTCCATGAATCTTAACCCTTTCCCTAAGAACGTTGGTCTTTTGGTGTTTATGATTGGGTTGAGATGTAGGACCATCTATAGGCCTCTCATAACACTCTGATGGGACATCATCTGAAATAATAGCCTTTTCTTTGCCTTTGGTTTTCGCAGCGATAAAATTTGATTTGGCTTGTCTTTTAGTAGCATATTCAATATTTTTTCGGGCCTCGTCGTTGGTCTTTTTCTAGATATCAACTTTTTTTATCCATAGCATTAACATCAACCCTATTTTTTTAGCTTCGACGTCGAGTTTCCTCTTCCGAGCAATCACCATAGTGGCACGATCAATATGTGTAGGAGCCATGCCAGACGAATATCATTTAAAAAAATTAATGAAGTGGGAGTAGAATCTGCACGAGAGCACATCATTTAGAGAAGTCAAAATGGTAATACAAGGATGAGATATTAAGGGTGAAAAGTCTTATGCCTTCTTTGACCTTATTCTCGACTCGCCTTTCCCCGCATAAATGTTACCTTCAGCCACCAAGGCTACCCAATCCTCTCGAAGGAGACTACTTTCAAGAGGAGTGTAATATCAAGATTTATAAACTTTTTCACTAAGAAAAGCTTTTTAAACTTAATGGGATTTGGTGTGAAAGTGTTCAGCACCAACTGTTTCGAAGATCCTAGAAATTTGGGAAATTTCTTCCCTGTGTTAACACCGAGAGAAAGAAAAGTGTCAGCGCATAATAAGTCAGCCGAAAATTACAAAATATAATAGAAAGATGTATACCAATACAATCTGGACCACACCAGTCATGAGGGACACTATAAGATCATTTCTTCTCGGTGGAATGGAACTCCAAATCACCCTTTAAGTATACGAACTTATTCTCCCATCAATGGTTTCTCGTCTGAACAACTTTCACTATTTCCAGGTCATAATTTCCAAGAGAAAAATAGTAGTACCTGTTGGCCTTAACATTATCTTTCATGTCGTACACAAACCTAAAGATATCCCTAGTAAGGTTAAAATCAACACATGCTTGCTAATAAACCATTGACACTATAATGGACCTATAAGCATTTAGTGGAAGCTTAGATAGACCTTATAATCAGATGGAGGGGAAACTGAAATCCAATGTGGAAGGCCCAAACTAGAAGGCATATATCATTGGCATTGGGCCGATCGTTGAATCTCTTATCAGAGTCAGGTAGTCTCAAGGAAATACCAATGGGATATCATATTTATCCCTCACTCCTCCAGGTCATCCTCACTGATGCCGCAGTCATGATTTTGAGCATCGATGTTAGTTGAATCCTAATAATTAGAGCTTCCTGTGGTACTCTCTTCAAGGAGGGGTACAACCACATGAGAGGTAAAATCCCTAGGCCTTTCATGTATAGATCTCTTCAATGAGGGATCTAAGTTAATGACTAATATGTCAGATAGAGCTGATAGTTTTTGACCCGATAACCCGTTTACGGTAATAACCCGAAATGACCCAATTAGCTTGTATAGATTTAAGAGTACCCAAAACTTATACTAAAATAAAAATCAACGCGACCTGAAAATGACACGACTAACCCGAATTTACACCCCTAATGTCAGACAACATGTTTATAAAATTTTTACCACTTAGGGGGTAGTCCATTTCAACAATGCCTATAGTTTCCATGAACTCAGGGGGAATTATGCTCCACAACTGGGGGTTATGGTGCAACACGAGCCAAAGAGGCTACTTTTGGAGTTTACCTAGGATGACCAAGTTTATCCTCACGTTAAATAACTTGGGGAGGATTGCTAAACCTTCTAGAAATGATACCATGGAAAGATTGTTCTAATTGAATCAAATGTTGTAACCACCTTTGAACCCAGAGTTTGTAACTCATCAAGGAATGGAGCTGGGATATAAAATGGAGCCTATTGCGGGATGAAGCAGATTTTGGGATGAAAAGCCTAAAAATCCCTAAAAATGGAAGTGAGTCTGAAAAAGTTTGAAATAATTTGAAATTTGGGTTTTATATATTCTAGGTGGTATCATTACAACAAAGCATGGCGTTATGCTGGGGAAGAGAGCTAACACTCCAGAGACTGGAACACGCTACCCCAGGAAGCACATCATAATCACACCTAACACACTTCCTAATGCGCAAAACGTGTCAAATTAAATATTTAAAGAAAAAACCATAAGTCATTTTGCTCAGTGCGCGTCGAGAAGATCCAAAGACGACCAAGATTTAGGAAGCTGATAACATTCTTAAGTTATCACTTCCCTCACTCAATTCACTTAGAGACCGCTGAGAAGACCTAACACTCCAAAGAACCTTCTACTAGTTATAGTTGTGAGTAAATTCCTGGGGGATTTTGTTATGCCATAAATATGGAACACCCCACGGTCCAATCAGAACACAATACATGGACTCATCCACAACATCAAAGAGATTGGCTTAAAGATGCACCTGGTTGGCCATAGCCATGAGGTCAGCTAGATAGTTCCAGTGATCCGTCTTGACACTATCATTTTACCATTATCTAATGTCGTTAGTTAACACCATTTTTTCTGAATTTGTACCATGTGATAGGATGACATCTGTAATAGCCACATCACACACACATGTGGGAGATATGAAAATATTCTCCTTCATGTCTACGTAACAAACTCATAATTATTCCCCCCCACTTGCATGTAAAATGTGTACCAGCCTAACCTATAAGGCATGGCACATGTCACTCTCTATTCTTTCCCTTCTAATGGCCTATAAATGACACACCCTCACTTTAAGGGGATCAAAATATTCTTCCATACAATTATGATATACAAATCTAGAGTGAACTTGAGATCTTTTATTCATTCCTCATCTATGGATTTTACCCATTAAAAATATACAACCAACACTAGGACCTGTAGACATCGACACCTTTTTGGGCTGAACCGATTTCGTTCTTTTTCTCTCACCCCTCTTTATAGTTTTTACCAAATTGATAATCTGTGATTATATATCTTTATCTGTTATTGTTTATAGTTGGTGTATATCTGCCAACACTAAATCTATATACCAAGTTTAAACGATAATGCTTATTAATGTAAATAATAGTTGAATATATGAGGTCTAAGACTGCTTTCTTTTTTATGTAATAACACTCGATTTTTATTCAATGTTAGGTAAGTATTGAATCCATTATAACATATGCGTGCCTTATTCCATGCACTAGAAGTTGCTACTTTTATAAGAGGGAGGTAAAGCCAGAGAGGTGGAAGCTGTCCCACAACCTTAACTGTACGCCCTCTCGAACAGAATATGTAAAACTAATTAATGCTGCTAATATGCTTGGAGGAAGCAATGAGAAAATATTGGGAGGATCTTTTTTTTATGCCTAATGGGTCCAAATGTTGACAAAGTCACTGACTAATGAATGGTAACTCCTTGCATTTGGTGAAAGACAATATAATATTTGCAATTCTTTATAAAAATCCAAATAAAGTCATGCAATAAGTTATGTTTAATCCATGTATTTTTTTGTAATAAAATTTAAGTACTACTGACTACGTCTGTTGATGTGTGTGAACTTTCAGTTTGACATATTTGTGCATATGCTCATATAATTATGCATGAGGATTGAAAAAACAAAATTTTGGTCAACCTTAGAAATTGAGTGCTAGTTAGAAACAAAAATAAGAGGAGTGTGAAGCAAAATAGATTATTTTATATCAACTCTATAGATTTATATATGATATTTAAAAAATGAGTATAAGAAGTTAAAATTGAGTTTATTGCTTATATCTAAAAAGCCTATTTGAAGTAAAAAACAAATGTGGATTTATTATAAAATTCACAACTAGTATTGCAAATGTTATTAGGTAGGATATAAAAACCCACATATTAACTTAAATATTGATGATGGGATAATCTATCCCATCACATAGGTTAAAAAATAGTAGAATAGTAAACCATGAAAAATCCTCATCAAAATTACAACTTCCTTGAAGGGTCCCATAAACCATATTAGTGACTACACAAAGAGTACTGCTCCATCGGATAACTCTTATGTTTATATAGAGAAGAAAGTCTCTCATAGACATTTGAAAGCTCAAAATAATTGGGTTTTCCATGGTTGAGTCTATCTCAGCAAGCCTCGTAGTGACTATATCCAATTTAGCTTTTAAATCTTCTTTCATTCAAAGGATGTTCTCCCTTTGAATTAATGTTTGTTTGAATAAGAATGCGAGTCTTGTGGCATTAGTTTTTTGGGATTTATTAAAATTGGATCTCTCAATTAATTTTGAATTTTTGAGGCAGTTTGTACCTTAGCTCTTGCAAAAAGTGATAAAGAAGAGACCTGGTTTCGAATCAATCTTGTTATTTGTGAATTGAGACCAAAATACTCTATTAATGCATCACATAATAGATTCAAACATTCGTTTAACAAATGGCTAGTATATGTTTCCAAGAGTTCCTTGAGAGAGGTACGGTGAAGATCAATAACTTTTATGGGATTTGTCAAAGAGGTTGGAAGATAAGGTTAAGCCTCGAGAAATGTTGATGTTGGTATTTGAGATCATCCGTTAATAGAGGATTGAAAGTGAGTGGATTTGTACTGTGCCTACTAGGGTAGAAAATGCATATTTTGATTATCCCACTTCCTTCATAGTTAAGTAGGTCCTAAAAAGATACTCGGTGGAAGAAATTAAAGACATGTTTGTTGAAAGGGGATATTCAAAGATGACAATGATGGTAACTTCACAAAATGTTGTAAATATTATTATTAATACCATGGAAAGATTAACTTCACCAAAGTTAAATATGTGCCTTTGGTGGATATTGAACTTGGACTTCATTATATTTAAGGCCTATAGAAATGACACCTGAGAAAGATATAGGAGTGACCTTTGAAGAATGGGTGTCAATATTAGAAATGAAAATAAGGGAAGTTGGGATGCCTATTAGAACTGAAAGGACTATGAGTCGGGTATGCCATGTGGTATGACACGTGTCAATTAGAGAGTAGTGATAATCAGGTTATTTAGAGATCACAAAGAAACTAGAGAGTAATAAATGAGCATATAAATTAATAAGTTCGGATAAAGTTAAATGAAACTCAATTACCTTAGGGATAAGATCATGACAATGACCAATTACTATGAAAAATGGAGACCCTAAGATTCTAGGGTTACTAATTAAACATCATAGTATTCGCATTTTTGACTCTCGAATAGAAATACTAACACTCCAAGGAATCTGTTTCTTCTTCTTAACAAAGTAAACACTCCACCCTCCATTCCCCATGGTCGTTGGCATGTGGACCTGCCAAACCACATATATGTGTCTCATTTTTATATTGCACTCATATTTATGGTTAAAATAATATTAAGCATTTATTATAGGATTGATATCCCCTACAATTTGGCACCATTTGTGAGAAGTTGCTTTAATACCCACCACTAGATAGTACCAATCCTTATTCGATACGAGTGCCCACCAGTCCTAGCATTCCCATATTATGAACTATATTTGATTAGAAGTTCGAATTGTGAGGAGGGAACAAACTCCTACTAGGTCCCCTCCATCTCCCAATGATGCAAGGTCTAGGGGACAAAAACTTCATAAGTCTAGTTCCATCTATCGACATAACACTCCTTTTATAGAGCCCCTTATCGTAACACAATGTCATAATTCTTAATCACTATGAGGAACTGTTGAATGAACGAGATAAGGAAATTAATCGATTGAACATGCATCTAACCAAATAATCTGAAGGACGTGGGTCTAGTCCCTACAACCTTAAAAATCACAATATATAGAGAACCCAATCTCCTAAAATCCCTTGGGCTGACCATTATGGCAGAAAGTTGATATTAAAAGTCCATGAGCAATATATTCTAATTGCCTTCAATTAGAAAAAGCTTTTATCTGAAAAAACCACTAGTTGTGGTTTAACACCAACTTTAATGGTAGAATCCAATGATTGTAATAGTTCGACTAAGACTATGACTCTAGTGAAGAACATCAAAATTGACGGTCTATAAGAATCATCAAGAAAGAATTGGAAGGATGCCCGACCCCCAACATTGTACGCACTCCAAAAGATCTTCTTAGCAGAACTTTGAGTAATGGATTATCATATCCATTCAATACTAATATAGAGTCATTAAAACCCCAAAGTAGTTATTTATTCATAAGATCACCACATATAATGGAAAGATAAATCTGACTTATCACTTCAGGCATTACAAATAATCTATGGCCTTATGGAACAATCTCAATGCCATTATGTGTCGTGTTTTCCTTCCACTTTATGGAAAATTGGTCTTAGGTGGTTTAAGAAGCTAACCCCTTGGTGGATATCTTCCTTTAGGTAATTATCGAGCAGTTTACAGTCTGATTCATCACTAACAATTAAATAATGAAGGAAGTTGACTGCCTGATCTCCATTAGACGAAAGAAAGGGTAATATCCCAAAAAGTATACTCAATGATATTTGGATCTTTTTAATGATATTGATAATTCCAATTAGCATTTAACAATTTATTCTTTTAAGTTTGGTCTTTCTAAGTCAATTTATCTCTATCAGCTCCTCACCATGAAGTCACCGTTGATTATGGATGACCTTATGACTCGCATTGAGAAATGCATTAAGGTTGAAGGCGAGCTCCTCAACATTGATACTTAGTCCAAAAATCCTTCAAAGATGAGAGTGCGCTATCGCGATATTAATGGAATGATTTATATAATTAATTATCCAAATACAAATCTAATTTTATCTTTTTACCCTAAGACATACATCAAGGTGATATAACTTATAAAGTAAATCATGCAGTCAACAAAGGCAAAGTTTAAGGAAAAATCCCTTATAGGCAAAACCTTTTATTTCAGCACTTAAGAAATAATACAAAACAATCTACTTACAATACTACTTGATACCGGCCACAAATATAACATGATAGTCTTCGAAAATATCAACAGAATACTACCCGATAAGGAGTAGTCCTCATGCGGTGTTCCACCCTCGGTATCCACTGATCAAACTTTGTATTTAGCAGTGATTCCCTCGAGTATCACAAGGATAGCAACAGAGATGATGTATACACAAAAGTAGTGTATGAAAGGATACAAAACTATCTAGGTTTAAACGGATTCACTAAAATTTATTTGTGGACGAGTTTTTTGAATTAAAAGTGTTTTATAAACATAAAAGTGTGAAACTTTTGCAACAGGTATGTAGAAGCCATCTTGGAAAAAGTCTTAGAAAAAATAAATATGAAATAGGTATTTATAAGGCGAACACAAATTTCGAGGTTGTGTCATTCGTTCAAACAAAAATAAGGCTCATTCGAACTAGAATAACATCTCGTTAGAATGAAAGAAATGACAAAGCTATCTCGTTTGAACAAGATTCAAACGGGCTTAAAACGACGCAAAATAGTATGCCCTCGTTAGATGCAGATATCAAATGATGCTTCGAACGACTTTGACATCTCGTTCGAATGAGAGTGCCTTCTCGTTTGAATGAGGTCAGGGAACTTTGGAATTTTTTTAATAAAAAAACTGCCTCGATTTTAAACTTAAAAAAAATCATGTTTTAGTTTTACTAAAAATAAAACATCGTAAAATAAATTTAATGAAAAAATTTGAAATTCCTAAAAGCTTTATATCTTCATAAAGTGTAGAACTATAGATCTTGGAGACGTTGGATATTCGGTTCTTCATGACATACCATAGGATCCTTTCATTGCATATGGTGTCTTTTCATGCAAAGACTTTGTCTTTCGCAACCCGATTCCATGCTAAATATTTAACAATTTTACCGGAAAAAAGGATTTTTTAATTCGGGCAATGGTTCTTACATGCGCAACTTTTTACTATATCGTTTTTCACATTTGGTTCGTCTTTAAAGACAATTTGGGATGAAAACACTATGATCAACATGTGACATGTAAGTGCAATACTCATATAAGCTCGGGCTTATGTGAATTAATGGAGACAAGGAGTTAAACGTGTAGAAATTTGTTATCAAATCACCTCTTAATAACTCCACACATAATAAAGCAAATAAATGAAATGATGTCACGTCTAAAAACTTCCACAAATTAGTGACGTGGATATAGAATGAATGAGTGACTCGGACATCTTTAATATTTATCCACATAAGGTGTAATAAAATACGAAACTCTTTTTGGATTTTTTCAAAAATAAAATATTTTTGTCTTTTTCATCTTTTTTTAAAACCAAAAATCCTTTTGTATTCTTCAAAAATTTTCAAGAAGAACAAAACTCTTTTTGGATTTTTTAAAAAATAAATCAAAATGAAAAATATAATATAGTGATAGTACAATCTAGCAATAGGCATGCAAAAATATGAACATGAAAAGCATCCTATGCTAGAAATAAGTCTCAACCTCAATCATTAGGCCCGGAGGAGCTCTCAAAAGGAGATGACATATTATGAAATTTATCCCTCAAATTTTTTGAAGTCTTAACTAAATACTCTACTTGCTCTCGAAACTCTAAAAATCTCTCAAGTGAAGTGCGAGAGCATACGGCATAACATGTGTGGGAGTGCGTACGGGGACTCATCTATGAGCAAACTGTGGAACATATCTATAAGAAACTCTCCCTAGATTAACATAAAGCTCTCTAAGGTGACTTCTTTATTTGCAATGGGAACAAACATAAATGGGATTTGATCCATCTTCCTCAAAATGTCTAGGACGAGCTCTCCTAAGTGGGTTAGGTCGAGGGTCAGAAGGATCTAACTCAAACTCAGGAACCGACTCAGATGCAACATGGGAAGTGAATGCACCGTCACAACCTATTACTTGCCTCTTGATGTTACCAAAAGCGGGACCGAGGAGCATCTTTCCTACCTTATTTGATGTATCCTCTAAAGTAACTTTGACCTCCCGGACACGTTCGAGATCTCTCTCAAGTTGGGATACACAGGCTTCAAGTTTCTCACGAGTCTTTAAAAAACATTGTGTAGAGGGGGCTTGAAGGTAATCCTGAGATTAAGGATAATTTCCCTATTTACAACAATATCTGGGATTAAGGCAGCCTGGAAACTCAGTAAGGAAGCTCAAGCATGGCAACACATATTTTAGCTTGTTGTGTTACTTAGGCATATTGTATCTTTTTTACTGACTATGAGCTATAACGATTGTAATGATGTAACGAGAATAATGATTATGTGTGAGGTCGAACGATAATCGCGAGAGACCAGGCTTGGCAGGGCATAGGAGAGTTTTCATGCTCTATCGAACGACCTCACCGTGGGAACTTTGGAAGGACCTGGTTTGGAGGATTGAGAAGTGAGGCACCGTTGGGGATTGTCCTGACCATATTAGATACACCTGGTCAAACACCGAAGGACCCTGACCGTGGAACCTTGGGGGGAGCAGCCTTGAGTTCCATCAGGCATTGAGTTGTGAGCCAAATAACCCTTTACTTAATGTCACATCTACTTTACCTAATGTCACTAACCAGCTAGGCAATGTCAGACATGCACTTGAGTAAACCACCATGGTATTTGGGGTTGTTAGACAGTTGGTGAGCTACCTCTGTGACAACAGCCCCCTAACACACAATGGTTAGGCAAAAGGCATGTCTTGGCTTTTAATGTTTATGACGTGGAGACAACTAGTGCATCAGGTATTTAATGTTTGTGACATAAAGTATGAGGGATGTATTTCACAAGCATTAATGGCGGAGTTGCCTCGGGGATAGTGTGGGAGGCTATTTAAAGACCCCCCCACCTCTAGGGAGAGGATCATATGATCTTTTAAGAGTTCAGAAGTTATTACTAGAGATAATATACATCAGAGAGAGTTATTACAAACCAGAGAGTTTACTCGCCCACCATTGTCATTTATTACGAAACTTTTAATACTTGACAGAGATTCTTGAGGGTGGTTGGTGTGTTTGGATGCCTACCAAGGTGTATTTAGGATGCTTACTTCTCTCTCCCTCTAGCTAAATTACTTCTAAGTTCAGTACTACCTACTGAGTTATACACGAGAGATTTATGAGTTCAAACCGAGATTATCTTCAATGAGTCGTGTTTGCATGTCTTGTGGTTAATCAATAGTGTTTCTATTTAACTTATCATTACTATACTAAAAAAGGGGTTACGCCTCCATCTTAGCTAAACTACCCTCTTACAGATTGAATATCTCCCATAAGACTAGCCATGGTGTTGGTCAAATAAGTATTTTCCTAGCCTAAAATGATCAAATGCTCACATAAAGAAATCTTCACTTTCTCGAGTTGACTCACCAACGCCTCACACTCTCTCAATATTTTCACTTCCTTCACAAAATCTAACACCCTAAGAGAAAAATCCTTACTTAGCTTTTTAGTTTTCAAAGTCTGTGTATAAAGATCACTAAAAGCCATTTGGATACCACCTTCCCCCTCACTCAAAATACCATCCTCACTTTCACTATATCCCACATGAATCGAAACATCATAGAGGCTTTCACATTTAGATATGTCCTCAATGGTGTGGGACAAACTAAAAGTGCTAACGTGACTAGCCATGAATACAGCGCATGGTCCATGTGGTGATTCTCCCCCTGAATAAACTGACTCAACGTAACTATCGCTAAGATTGGCTTTATGTACAAATTTCTTGCCCTTTCTCTTTAGCCTAATAGGACACTGTTGATACCAAAATTAATATGCTGATATGGACGAATAATACGAAGACACGTGTCAATCTACGTGGCACAATAGCAACGAGGAAGTTTATTTCCCCGACCAACTCATGTTCTCTCCGAGCAACGAGGATACACCGAGGAACTTTAGCACTCCGAGGTATTCCAACGCTCCGAGGAACTCCAGAGCAACGAGCAACTAAGGCGGTCCGAACTGCATCTCAGTCGTATCATTAATTTCCAGATAATCAACAGTTCACCCATTCATTGAATGATTATCATCTTGAGGCACACGCTACATTAAATGTATTACCCTTTCATATGTATATCATTTAATGTATCAGCCCTTTCATGTACAGCCTAAAGGCTATAAATACCTTGTATCATCCTCATTCAAAGGGACCAGAATTTCTTGATAGAACTTGTAATCGAGAATTCCCAAACACTCAGCAATAACATAACAGTGGACGTAGGCCATTCTTATAAGGCTGAACCACTTTAAAAATCTTTGTCTCATTTTATTTATCTGTGATTGAATAATTAGAGTGATCTAGTTTTTTACATCAACAGACAATAATGTGCCTTCCTCACATTCAAAATACCTAATCTTTTCCTATTTCTCTCCCCTACTCGTTCCCTCAATCTTATTTTTATTTTTCTCAAAAATCTTTTCTTCGAAAATTTTGAGAAACTTTTTGAATTTTTTTCACAAAAAGGGCCAAGTCATCAAAATCAAGATCAATCTCAGATTCATACTTGTAAAATTTTTCTTTCTTCATTTTCTTAGTTTGAATCTTGAAATCAATCCCTAATTCCTTAGGTTTAATAATTTTAGGGAACATATCTATCTCATATGTTTGAAGATTTCGTACAAATTCTTCTAACCTAAGAGTGTCCAGAATCCCTAATGAATTAAGTACAGTGAGTTAGGAAAAAAATGGGTAGGAAGTGACCTCATAATATTGTTCTCAACTCTCATCTCCGGAATTTTCTAACCCAAATTAAAACTAGAATTAACAATGTTCGATAAATGCACATAAATCTCAATGATTGACTCAGACTCTTTTATAATGATGGTCTCAAATTGGGCGATCAAATTTTGAAGCTTTAATGCTTTTACAGCATTAGTTCCCTCGTGATTGATCTGGAGGGTATCCTATGCTTCCTTACACGTGGTGCACATAATGATGCGATGAAGTTGATCAGGGGTGACAGATCCAGAATTAGCACTAAGGCTGTGAGAGATAAATTTTTTCCACTTAAATTCCCCATCAGTCCATGAAAAAAATTGTTCATGGACAACAATATTATCAACCGTAATAGTGGGAGGAGTCCACCCTCTTTCACAAACGAACCAAACTCACTCATCTATGGCTTTTAAGGCAGAACTTATCCTAGATTTCCAATATGCATAATTCATCCCATCAAAGATGGGCATTTAATTATACAAATTATACATTAAAATTCGGCCTTTTCAATATCAATAATTTTTTTTAAAATTGATATCAAAGAAAAATAATTTTTGAGGAAAAAGATTACACAGTATTTTTGTGTAACTGACTCTGATACCAATTTGAAAAAATTGGTATCAGTAAAAAAAACTCTTTAAAAAATCTGGATCACATGATAGATTAGCGCAACGTGCTCTAATACCAATTTGAGAGTGCGCTGTCGCGGTCTTAATGGAATGATTTATATAATTAAATATCCAAACACAAATCTAATTTTATCTTTTTGCCCTAAGCCATACATGTAGGTGATAAAACTGATAAAGCAAATCATGCAGTTACTAAAGACAAAGTTTGAGTAAAAATCCATTACGGGAAAAACCTTTTATGTTAGCACTTTAGAAATAATACAAGACAATTGACTTATAATCCTACTTAATACTAGACACAAGTATAACACGCTAGTCTTCGTAAATTTCTAAAGAATACTACCCAATTAGGAGCAGTTCACAAACGGTGATCCACCTGCGTTATCCACTGATCAACCTTTATCTTCAGCAGTGCTCCCCTCGATTATCACAAGATTAGAAATAGAGATGATCTCTGCACAAGAGTATGTATGCAAGGATACAAAACTATCTAGGTTTTAAAAGGATTCACACAAATCTATTTGGGGATGAATTTTGTGAATCAAATTTGTTTTCTAAACATAAAAGAGTGAAAACTCTTGCAATAGGTATGCAGAAGTCATTCTAGAAAAAGTTAGAAAGACTGAACTCAAAACAGGTATTTATAAGGCGAACAAAAATTTCGAGGCGACGTCACTCATTTGAATGAAAACAAGTCTCATTCAAATGAGAATAACATCTCGTTAGAATGAAAACAAGTTCGTTCGAATGACAAAACTATCTTGTTTGAACAAGCTTCAACGAGATTAAAATGATGCAAAAAAGTACGCCCTTGTTAGATGCTCGATAGATTTAGATAACAAACGATGCTTCGAACGACTTTGAAATATCTTTCAAACGAGAATGCCTTCTCGTTTGAACGAAGTCATCGAACTTTGAAAATTTTTTAATAAAAAAACTGCTTCGATTTTAAACTTAAAAAGATCTTGTTTCAATTTTAATAAATATAAAACATCCCAAAATAAATTTGATGAAAAAAATTAAATTCCTAAAAGCTTTATACCTTTATAAAGTGGAGAACCATAGATCTTGGAGATGTTGGAGTTTCAGTTCTTCGTGGAGGCTCGAGTCAAAGTGTAATGGTATGTGCCAAGATAAATGTAAGCCTATGCTATAAGTAATGACATAAAATTTGCTCTTATAAAAGAAGTCTTAGAATAATGACCTAAATAAAGGATATAAGGGATGGAACCAACCAACTTCCTCTATGAAAGGGGATAAAGTAATTAATCCTAAAGGAGGATCAAATATGCTAGCCAATGAGAATGCTTAAAAAGTGGTGGACACTTTCTTTAAGGAACCAATTTACAAGATCCTCCCTTTGATAAAAGATAAAAACTACTTCAAAAAGAAAGATGCCTAATATGGCCAGCGACCTAAGAGATACAATCACTAATATTAGGTGTACTTATTATTAGGATCATGGCCATAAGATAGAGAACTGTAAGATATTCAAACAACACCTAAGGCGCTAACCACAAGGAACATAGATGATGATAAGAATAAATCCTTAACAAGGGTTAATGGGGAACATAAGAAGAACGATGACGATCTCCAACCATCCGAAATGATCATAGCTATACAGGGCTAACTGATCATTCTTAGTGCACTGTAAAAATATAAGTGAAACATTTCGGATTGCCACTAGTGTGTAAGAGGATTTTCAGGTGGAAATATCGAAGACCATCATCACCAAACAAGAATGCAAGGACTTCAATCTTTATTGGGAAAGCTTCGATAAATAAAAGTTACTAGTTAATTAAGGAAGTTATTAGGAGATCATGTATGTTAATATTTTGAAAAATATTGAGTACAATATCCAAGAAATATACACATAGGTCGCCCCTGATTAGTTTCAATGGTGATGTGGAGGCACCACTAGGAAAAATCAAATTATTGATCAAGGTCAGGCTGGTCAATTACGAGATTGTGTTCTATGTTATCCAATCATATTCACCCTATAATTCCATTATAGATAGAAAATGACTCCATATCATAAGATTTTTACGTTCGTCATTTTACCAGAAGCTCATATATTTGAATGACCAAGGATCGTTGAGGTTAGGGGTGATCAAATAGCAACACAGAGCTATTTTATCACCGCCATCAAAGAAAAGAAAGATCAACTCAAGAAAAGTAAATAAAATGACAATGTAAAGGGATACCACCCTAAATAATAACCAATAGGAACTCAGTTAGGGGTAGAAGAAACTAGGATTCCTCCCTAAAATTGAGTAATTAATGGAGGAACTCAAAACCATTCCTCTAGACTCACCTCAACTAGATAAAATCTTCTTGACCACTTATGAATTACCAAAAGAAGGGCAGAGCATCTCATTCAATTCACTAAGATGAAAGCATATGTGTTTGCCTAACAACCGTATCATCTTTTAGTATTTGACCCATTTGTGGCATGCCACTGATTACCTATGGATCTTATATGTCGATCAATCAATCAAGAGAAAAAAAGTTAGCCCCTAATAAATTCAAAATAGTGGAGAATGAAGTTGATAATCTAATTCATGCCAAGTCCATCAAAAGATTCTAATTTCCAAATTGGATATCCAACATTCTTGGTAAAAAAAGAGTGGAGAGTTAGTGTTAATTTCATGAATCTCGACAAATATTGATTAAAGGATAGTTTTCCTTTACCTAAAATTGATTAGCTCGTCGATTAAATAATGGGTCATCAATGCATGAGCTTTATGGACACTTACTCAGGATATCACTAAAACCTTTACTCATCCCTGATAAGGAGAATAACTCTTTCATCACGATGCTAGGACTTAACTTCTATGAATTCATGCGGTTCAACCTTAAGAATGTTGGGGAAATATACGAATGCTTTGTGACTAATATGCTCAAAATGTAAATTGGATGAACTATGGAAGTTTATATCAATAATATGCTCGTCAAAAGAAAACGTTCAATTGATTAAATCAAAGATCTTTCCAAAAATTTTAAGACCTTGAGAGACTATGTGATAAAATTAAATTCCTCCAAGTATGCCCTTGGAGTTAGTTCTGGCAACTTTCTGGGAGTCTTAATGATGTAGAGGGGAATTTTATGGCTATCCATAACAGATTAAGGATTTATAAGATTTATAAAAGTTGAACACCATCAGAGATGTGGAATTATGGAATGAGATGTTGGCTACCCTTAATTAGTTCATATCATGATCATATGATAATTACCATCCATTTTTCCAATCATTGAAGAAAGCAAACACTAAAATCTAAACATATGAATGCGATTAGGTACTAAAAAAGGTCAAGCGGTACGTGGTATCTGTTATTTATTATCAACATCGATCAGTGTTGGGAAACTCAAATATTCTCTGGTCGTTTCTCAACATATAACTAGCAGAACACTATTTCAGCATTAACAAGGAGAGTAACTGTAGGTTTATCACATAATCCATACTCTCCTAGAATCCTCAGGAAGGTATATGCCCATTGAGAAGTAAGCATTAACATTGGTGATGTCTTCAAGAATAATACACCATTACTTTGATTCCCACACTTTAGTAGTCCTAACCACTTTTGCACATAAGAAGGTATCGAAAAAAATATATTTGTCTAACTGGTTGACCAAATGGTCAATGGAATTGGCTTAGTTTAATATTATCAATCAGTCTCGATCAACTATAAAGGGGAAAGTGTTGGCCGACTTCATTACCAAGTTCTAAACAAGTCTAGAGGGAGAGATTTATTATTTTGACCTCTACCGGAGATGCTCATCTTACAATAATCTGATCAAGTATAGATATGGAAGTTATTCATGGACAATGTCTCCAGCTAACGAGGAGGCGATGCTGGAACTGGCATCATCGCCCCATAAATTTTCCTTATTGAACAGGTAATTCATCTTGGATTCAAGGTCTCCAATAATGAATTGGTGTAGAAGTGTATAATAAATATCCTATAAAGGATGATCTCTATGGGAGCATAGGACATCATTGTGCACTGTGATTCCCATATGATTGCAAATCAACTCAAAAAATAATATGAAGCCATAAATTCAAGGATCCTCACTAACCAGGATAAGGTAAGGAAAATCCTAAAGGCCTTTATAGTAGCGTCAATGAAATAATTATTGAGGAAATAAAATAATCATGATGATGCCTTAGATACATTGGAATTAATAATTAACACCAATCTAAATAGAAATATCAAAGTAAATACAATAATTGACCAAGCATAGATGAACCCAATGCAATGCCCAAACTCTTGCAAATTGAGTTAGTCCTATCTTGGATGGACCCTATCATTACTGATCTAAATAATGCAGATCTTCCTCAGCAAAACAAAATAACCTATAAAGTGAAAATCCAGTAGGAAAGGTTTTTGTCTTCACTCTAAAGGAAAACTTTACTTGTGATCTTTCACGGACCCTTTGCTCAAATATGTCTTCCCAGATCTGGTGGAAGGAATCCTCAACGAGATGAATGAAGGTAGTTGAAGAACTCATGCATGAGGAAGATCATTATCTTATAGTTCTTTATAAAAGTAAAGGCCGATTAACATCAGATAAAGGCTGAATATGTGATAAAATATAATCAGATAGTACAGATCCTACTATGAGATCATTCTTGTGTAGGAACATGAAGACCTATGTTGTCCTCACTATAGAGTTTTTCAGAGAACACTAAGACATCTCTATCAATGTCTTTTTGTGATTAAAATAATAAAGTTACCAAAATATGGGACTCATCCCTAACTTGGAAGTGGTATATGCTAAACCCAAGAGAGGTCCTCAGGTTGTAAGAACACATTATCTCATATAATCCGAGGTTAGTCCCAAAAATCTAGTTTTTGACAACTATTCCAATAATAATCTGAGAAAACTTATGTTTTCCTAGATTGGAAGTATTCCTTAAAAATAGAGTACTTCCACCATTAACGGGCGAAAGGGTAAATGATCACCCTATTATGGATCCTATTATAAATATGACCTCACCATTGATGTCGTAAACATCTTCATCACCTGACAAGGTCCATATTATAACATTACAAGGTATGTGGTAATTAACATGAAATGACTCAAAATAATTTTATAAGGTCACTTCATTCTTCCTTAAATGCCTAGACAGTTCTATAGAAGGAGTACTAAAGAAAAAAGATGAAGAAGAAGATAATAATGACTTCTCTATAAATCAAAATTAGAGAGAGAAAGAAAATAATAGGTCTTGTACATTTGATATTCAAGTAAATAGGTATAATGGGTCATTTGAAACCCATTGTACTCTTTATCACCAAAGGGAAGTGAAAATGATATCTTTCTTGGAAAAAGATCCTCACTCTCAGGCCCCCAAGTCACGCATTTCACGCACAATGACTGCTTGGGGAAGCAAATTTATGGTGCATGAAACCCTAAAGATAACGATTATGTTTGCATATTATAATGATTATGCACCCACTAAAAATAAATGAGATGCATGGTAGGTAATGAACATTTGACGAGAAAAATCATATGACATCGGGATAACTCAACAAGACAGAATTGGATGACTGGGCCTAAAGACCGACCACCCCATTTTAGGAGAAAATTTAAGGGACTATGTGACGAATATGCGATGTGGCATGCCACATAGAAATTAGGGAACCGATACAATCAGGCAGTTCGAAGATAACAGATTAGTTAGAGATGAATCAAGGCTGATAACAATGAATATGGACGAATATAGTTATAATGAAACTCAACTGCATTAAAAATAAGATTAAGAACGGTGATTGATTACGATGAGAAAGGCCTCAGGTTTTAGGACTGTTGTATATATAAATAGGCATGACCTTAAATTTATAGGGCATATAATATCACATCATTGTTTTAATGTCCTGGACTCTTAGATAACAACCCTATCACTTCAAGTCGTCTTATATTCACCCTATAGTAATAACACTTCATTTCCCCTTTCCCATAGACATAGCCCGACCTACCGAACCATGTACACATGTTATTTTTATATTTAAGTCATATTGGTGGTCAAATTAGCATTAATCATTTATTGTAGGGTCAATATCCCCTACAAAAACAAAGTGGTGGTGGTTGGGGGGGGGGGGTCAAGAGATTTAACAAGTTTGTCAAGATAAAGTCTAGGTCGAGTAACATTCACAGACTAAAACTCTTTGGTTCTTTCTCGCTAATGAAATAAATTTAAGAGGAAAAGTATGGATTGCCAATGAGGGCATAAATAATTGCCACTACATTAATGGGATAGTCAACAAAAGTATTAAAAAAAGGCATGATCCTAGTTCAAGTGCTCTATTAAAATGCTCAGGACCTTTGTTTTGATTGTAATGTTAAAACCATTCACAAGAGGGACTTCATCATATTCTTTGACCACTAGTTCTTTAGAGTAAAAGTTATTTTTAGTATTTCACTTCCTCTATTTTGTTATTTTTAGAGCATTGACAACAATTAAGGATCCAATATCAAAAGACCCTGTATGATTCTATATTTAGGTTTATTAGGCTATGCTTCTGAGTTTCCACCTCACCATCTATGTTTTCTTATTCTTGTTCCTCTATGTATACCTCATACCTTCTTCCTTATCTGGTTTGAGGGAATTACTGAGAAATAGTAATCACGCTTAGAGGGTTCCTCATTGGCTTATAAGTATCCCTTGAAAATCCAAAAACACTTTAATATTATAAAAACCAACAACGAAATTGACAAAGAACATATAATTCAATACTTGAAGTATACATCGAAGTATAACTAACTTTGGTCATAGTTTTTGTCTTAACATCTATCAAGACAATGGGAATCATAAGTTTAATATCTCCAACACCGAGGAGAGAAATAGTGAGGAAATCAACAACAACAACTGATTGTGAATCACCCTTATGAACATGTCAGAAAACCACCATTTATAAAATCTATTGATGGACTTAGAGTGGGAGCACAAGGACCTCATTTCGAAGGTCCTTAATTGATCTTTGTAGGATGAAAAACACTCTCCAACAATAGTTTTAGTAATATGGAACCTTAAAAATAAGGATGGATTAGATCTATTTTTAATAAGGAAAAGAGTAGATTGGATAAAATCAATTTTCTACTAAATTGAGAAGATATATACACCTCTGCACTAGAGTCCAAATAATGTTTTATAATAATATCACTAGCTATTAATAAAATTACCCATACATTATTGTAATCATTTTGATAGATATTGGAATTCTTATGCATCATATTATATATCCAAGAAATGGACTCATCGGTATAGGGGATACACTTTTAGGTTAAAGGTGAAAGGCAAAAACGATTATTGCCTCAAACTTAGGGGATTTTATGGAATAGAGCTACCAAATCAGGAAACTCCAATCCAATAGGCATGGAAAAATATAAGTTATATGTAAAAAAGGTATTATGAGTAAGAAGCCTATGAGAGGAAAATTCAGGGAAATGGGAAAAGATCCAAATAAGCCCCATAATCAAAGATTTGAGAGTGCACAATTATCTAATGGCGTAAACTTATAAAATTTTGATGACAATATACACCAAATTTTAATCCTTTAAGCCTAGATCATGCAACCATGTGATTCAAAATTTAAATCAAATCAAGCATTCAACAAAGCAAAGTTTCAGAAAAAATCCCCTCGGGGAAAAATCTTTTATTCACTTTATAAAATTGACAAATCGCAACTTAAAAATTCTATAAAGTAATTTACCATCATTCTCTTAAGAACCACATAGTCTTAGCTTTCCTTCAGCAATGGTCCTCGCAAGAATCACAAGAACCACAATCCTCCGTCTTCAGTAGTGAATACCCTTGGGTTTCATAAGTCAGGTGTGGGGATGCCTTCTCCACTAAGGTTGTATGAAAAATACATTATAGAGTTTAAACTTGATTCACTCAAATAAATTATGGGAATGATTTGTGAATCAAAAAGGTTTTTCAAACTCAAAAGGTTGAATACTTTTGCTAAAGACATGCAGAATAATTTCTGACAAAAGTCTCAGCGAAATCAAATGCGAAACGGGTATTTATAAGACAAACCCAAATTTTGAGGCGATGACTCTCGTTCGAACGAAATCTAAGCCTTATTAGAATGAGAAAAAACTCTCGTTTCAATGACATCAAGTTTGTTTGAATGAAAACCTAATCTTGTTAGAACGAGCTTCGAACAATGTAAATCAATACACCCTCGTGAAATGCTCGATTGAAGAAACCTACAAATGACCACTTCAAACGAGAAGTCAATCTCGTTTGAGCAAGATTCTTATCTCATTTGAACGAGATGCACGTACTTTAAATATTTTTAAATAAATAAACTGCATCTATTTTTGATTAAAAAAAATCCTGTTTCCAGTTTTGTTAAAAACAAACACCCAAAAATAAATTCAAGGAATAAATTTAAACTTAATAACATTATACCCTCAAAGTTGGAGATGCTTGAACATTGGAGATTCTGAATCTTCGAACTTCATCTCTACTCGAATTAAATGGTAACGAGATATGCCAAAAACTTATGTAATCCTAAGATATGGGCAAATTATGCTTTTACAAATCTCCCTCTTTTTTTCCTATTTCAGTAAAAACATAAAATCGAAATAAAAATTACAAGTAAATCCCCCTAAGGAAAATACAATAACCTAACACCCTTCCAAACCCTAAAATAGATAGGTACAAAGATAGAGTTGTCTTCAAAATAAAGTCTTCAAATCTCGACTTCTTTTTTGTCTTTTCTTGGGCTCTTTGTCTTCATCGAGTGTAATCCAACTATGATATTTCAAAATACCTACACACATGAAAAAAGCAAATAGCCCATGATTCATCGAGTTTTGAAAATATCAAATACATTTATAAAGATAAAATCTCTCCCATAAATCAAACTCTTCCCCATAATTTGTTCTCCCCCTTTTATTTTGTCCGAAATAGACAAGGAGTAAAAACTAATCTTAAAAAATATAGGGAACATCACCAAGCATAAAAAGATATCAGCACAAAAAGATATGGATTAATAATCATGCAATGATAATCTCAAAACACACCACAAATTATTTTTTATTTTTCTAATTTTTTAAAGTAAAAAAAATTCTACAAAACCAACACACCATGGAGAAATACAAAAATAACCGAATCATGGAAACGGAATGTAGGGGGTGTAAACACATTCTATAGGTTAATCAACGTAGACAAACATAACATATGTGCACAAAGGAATGAGACACCATCAACGCAAGATCTCATAGTCTACTTTAGCAGTAAAAATGGTGAACTCGAGTGAAATCGAATTAACCTATTCAACTAATCAAGATCGTGAGTGATTTTCACACCAATAACACCCAAAACTATGTAATGGTTTACGAGATTTTTTTAGGACGTGCAAACCCATTGATCTTCAACTTAACTCCCATAAAATTCACATATTGAATCCTTTCTCTCATATCTTTTTAAAGAAATTAATGCTCATATGTAGCGAAAAATCAATGTTTTTTGAAATTGGTCTGACACTTTCTTTTGCCTTTTATATGGCTTTAATATTTTAGCCTCTTTTCTTTTTGCAAATAGTGGTTATTCACGCAAAGTCAACCTGTCTTTCGTAACCCGATTGCATTACTTTAAATATATATCACATTTATCGGAGATATGATTTATAATTTTTCCAATTTAGCAATGGTTCTTACAAGCATTACTTTTATTATATCATTTTTCATATTTTGTTCGTTTTACAAGTAGGATTGAGATGAAAAGACCACAATCGACACGTGAAATGTATGTGCAATACTCAATTAAATTCGTGCTCGTGTTCATTAAAGGTGACAAGGAGTTAAACATGTAGTAAGTAGTCATCATATCACATCTTAATGACTCCACACAAAGCACGAAATGAAATAATGTCACATCTCAAAACACTACAAAAGAGCCACGTGGATATGGAATGAATGGGTGTCTCGGACATCTTTAATGTTCATACACATATGGTGAAAAAAATACAAAACTCTTTTTGGATTTTTCAAAACTTTTATCAAAAATAAAATCTTTTTGGCTTTTTCACTTTTTCTTAAAAAGAAACTGAAAATCTTTTTATTTTTTTACAAAGTTTTTCAAGAAAAACAAAAATCTTGTTGGATTTTTTGAAAAATATATCAAAATAGAGATATAAGTACAATGATAGTACAATTTAGCAATAGGCATGAAAAATATGAGCACGAAAACCACCCTATGCTAGAAACAAGTCTCAATCTCAATCATAAGGCCCGAAGGAGTACTCCAAAGAAGATGACATCCTATGAAAAATATCCATTAAATCTTGTGAATTCTTGACTAAATACTTTACTTTCTCTCGAAAACTCTAAAAATCTCTCATGTGATGTGCATGAGTGTGCAGAGTAACATATATGGGACTTCGTGAGGGAACACATGTGAGAGAATATCGGGAAAAATACCCATGAGAAACTCTACCCAACTGAAAGAAAAATTACCTAAGGTGACTTCTTTGCTTGCAATGGGAACAAATGTAAATGGGCATGGGTCTATCTCTCTCAAAACATCTAGAACGAGCTCTCCTATGTGGAACCGGATGTAATACCCCGTATTTTTGGCTATATTTATTTTTGGGATTAATTAATTAAATGTGAATTAATTGGGAATTAATCCGGATAAAATACTAGCGAGATGTGAGTTGGTATTTGACTATATTGAGCATATATGATGTTATATGAATATTGAATTATGAAATTTGTCGTGAGATTGATATACGGCAATTTGGTCATTTTATTGGGACGCGTGTGACAGTCGCGTCGGGATATAATTATTTTATTTATAAAAATGAATTTAAATTTTGTTAACCGTATGGTCGTTTCGAGTGCATCAACACGTCCGGAAGGGTCGAGATAGTCAGAAAACACTAGCCGGGGGTTTAGTTTGGGTCCCGGGGTATTTTTAGGCCATACCGGCAACATAAAGGGTATTTTGGTAATTTCGTATTTTTAGGAATTAAAAGTGACGAAAATTGAGAGTTTTAATCTGATATGGATTTGAACCACTAAGACACTAACCAACCCTTAATGACCCAATAAGCTACAGAGGTTATCAAATTAGGTTTCCAACTTTCCCAATGGAAAACCCTAGCCACCATAGCCACCTTTAGAGAAGAAAGCTTGTAGAGAGGAAATTCTGCAGAGAGAGAGAGATAGCTTCAGCAAATCAAAATCAAAATCAGAAATAAACTCAAGGCAAGTGGTTTAATATCATTTAATTTCATAGAATGCTCTTTCCATGTATAGGAATTTAATAAAATCGATTTGTTCTTGGTGTAATATGAAAACCCATGTATTTTGGAACTTAGAACTTGAAATCTTGAGGAGAACTGCATGTAGAATGATAGGTAAATGATTATACTGAGGATATTAGTGATTGGGTGAAATTAAAACGGATTTTTATTGGGTTAATTCATGAATTAAAATTTTAGGGTTTGTGATCTTGAATAATTGGGGGAAAGTGAGGAGACTTGATGATTTAATGATGATTGGGATGAATTAACTCAGTAAAATACGTTAGTTTATAACCTTGTTATGTTTAGAAGTGATTGGATACCTTTAAACATTGTTGGGACGAAGTTTAGAGGAGATTTGAGGAGTAAAAATTGATGAAAAACGTAACTAAGAAATTCTAGGCCGAAACTGGTCCCTCGTTAGAAGACCTTCCCAGGTCGTTCGAACGAGCTCGTTCGAACGAGCTTCTAACGAGTTGACCAGTCGCTTCTAATGAGGGGAGACTTCGTTCGATACCTTCGTTCGAACGAACTGTATTTCGTTCGATACATTCGTTCGAACGAGACGTCGTTAGAAGGTACAGTTCGTTCGAACGAACTGGAATCTCGTTCGAACAACCTCGTTCGAACGAGACTTCTAACGAGCTGGCAGTTTAGGCCTTTTTGGCCTGTTTTGATTTTGGGAGTCCCGCAATCTTGTTCGAGGATATAGATAACCTTCCTTTGATGATGTATTGATAGGTTTGGGATGTTTGTGTTATTTTGAGGAGTAAATTATATACGAGTGATCTACATAATGGTTGATATGGGATTGTGACGTGAGTGTTTACTACGACGTGAGAATAGATTATGGCGCGTATGATTATAAACCGGAATCGTATAAAGTGTGTAAACTATATATTGGTACTAGAATGAGAATAGTACTACAATTAAACTACGGGATTTCTAAGATGTGTGTTTACTTAGTATTGGTATATGAATTGTGTGTATGACATACCTACCGTACTTGCTATCACGGGAGGTTTGCATTCGCTTAGGGCCCTCTAATCCTTGTGTTGCCTGGATTTAGACTGGTTACCTCGATGAACATAGGTCAGAGAAAGACTTATTGGGATGTTAATAAGTCCGCTGATCATGGGAGCGTAGGTATGTGCGTGACCCATGTGATGTGACTGTGTTCGCCTCCACTATTTGTGATGTTGTTATCTGTGAACTATTCTTGAGAGATTCGGAATATGTGATCCTTATGTACGTGATGTACCAGAATGGATAGCAGAGTATGTGTGCACCGCATCTTAGTCTCGGGGTGCTTATATTGTATATTTAGGATGCGAATAATATACACTTCATAAATTGGGAACTTTCTTATGGTGTTGTGTGTATAACTATGGAATAACAAAGGGTTGATCTTTTATGAGTTGTATTACTTTTATATGAGAACCTGAATTTACGTTAAGCCCCTATTTAATTGTGATCGTTAGTATGTTAATGGAAACGAGTAATAAGGGTAGAACCTATGGCAGTCTAGCTAGATATGATGTCACTTAGCTAGTGGTTAGATGGGTACTTACGTTAGGGGTGCACAGTTAGATGAGAGGTGAGAATTTCATGTGAGTGCACGTCCTAACATGTACTTTGCATTTAATGTTTTAAATGTTTTTAAAGCACTTGCAGGTTTTTAAAATATCTCCACATTCGGGCTCTGACCCGTTTGCTTTCAAATCTATTTTTTTGTAAAACCATTTTAGGTGCCCAGCCACAAGGACACCATGCATAGGATACTCATTCAGGTGACGAGCTGTAGTTGTTTGTGGAAGCTACTGGGATTTGCTTGTAGACGCTTCTATCATTTGGATTCCGTATTCAGTATTCTTCAGTTTTAGGGCATGTTGCCCAGTTCCATTAGAGTTACTTTTCCATTATAGTTTTCAGACTTTGGCATGTATTAATTCAGTAATTCGTGACTTATTTCAGTTGTGGGATTGTAGTGAGGAGTTTTTCCTCCAAACTTTATTTGCATTATATGATGGTTATTCTTTTTACTTCATTATGGTGAATGGTATTATTATTCTTTATTACACTTGTTGCATGTTAATCAGACTTTAAATAAAATTTGGCACTTACTTTTTAAATACTAGGTGGTTAGTAATAATAAAAAAATGTTTTCGACAGTGATGCTATTAACTGAGCCAACTTGGCATTTTGAATTAATTTAATAAAGGAGTAGCTACCCGGTATTTAATTAGTCGGGGTGTCACAGGTGGTATCAGAGCATCAGGTTCTAGTGTCCTTTAGGATCTGTACGGCTATTATGTTTCCGCTAAGTTTCTTTGATATAAAGCCCTATATTTTAGGACTGTTGTACTCTTTTTGTGTATGCTTCGTTCTTCAGCTATTTTAAGTTTATAAACAACGAACTTATAAACTTTGTTCTTATTTTAGATGCCTCCACGACGTGCACGACGAGTTCCCAGGGATGCAACGCCCGAACCCCAGCCCACTCCAGTTCAGGGCATGATGAACGCCGCTGAGGTTGCAGCTATAGTAGCCCAACCGATAAATGCCGCAATTGCCGTAGTCCAGCAGGCACCACCTCAGGCACCGGTTGCCGCGCCAGTACATACAAATGCATTCCCGTCTGTTTGGGAGCGTGTACGTGATGCTTTTCAGAAAGCGCATCCGCCAGAGTTTGCAGGTAGCTCAGATGTGGTAGTCTCGAGCCAGTGGAGGAAGGATATGCAGAGGC
The DNA here is from genome assembly GCA_949130495.1 of Sambucus nigra. Lineage (NCBI taxonomy): Eukaryota > Viridiplantae > Streptophyta > Magnoliopsida > Dipsacales > Adoxaceae > Sambucus > Sambucus nigra. Next base: position 326,857,410 of record OX422216.1, on the reverse strand, counting down.
ACTTAAGGATGTATGAGTGCACGGACGTCTAGAAGCAGGTGCTAGCTACTTTCAAGCTAGTTGGATCTGCGCTACAGTGGTGGGAGTCTATTACCACCGTGGAGGAGAGGGATACTCTCACTGTTCAGGACTTCTAGGTGCGATTTGACCGCAAGTACTTTCCGTCGGCTGTTCACACGGAAATGAGGAGGAAATTGATGAGTCTGAGGCAAGAGGGTAAGACCGTGGCCGAGTATGAGGCCGAGTTCACAAATCTGTTGAATATCGTTCCGGATGAGATACCAACAGAGAAGAAGAAGATTGAGAAATTCACCGACGGGTTGACATGGAGGATCCGTCAGCATCTGTTAGGGAACCTTTCATTGGCCACGTATTCTGATGTGGTTAACGCTGCTTTGCTACACTGCCAGGACCACCGCTTTCATATGGCTGAGGGCAAGAGGTCGGGAGAGTCTAGCCATCAGGGCAGGACTGGAGGACAGGGTGCCGGTGGGGCGCAATCTGTTCAGGGGCAGAGACAGGGTGAGCAGGGTTTCCAGCAGGGGGATCAGAAGAGGTTCCGATCAGGGAACTACAGGCAGGGACATGGAGGTTTCCGTCAGGGCCATCAGGGTCCAAACAGCCATCAAGGCCAACAGGGGCAGTATGGACAGCAGTTCCAGCAGGGCCAAGGGAGGAACGGTAATGGCCACCAGGGCCGGGGACCGCAGGGGCAGAGAGGGGGGAACTTCCCAGGGAAGTGTTTTGTTTGTGGCAAGACTGGCCATAAATGACAGGATTGTCCTGATAGGGGCAGGGCCCCATAGCAGCAGCAGCAGGGTACTCGCTAGGAGCCGCAGAGGCCTATGTTTCCCGCCGCTCTCCCCGCACCGCCACAGATGGCAGCATTGCCACCCATTCCAGCAGTCCCAGTTCAGCAGGGACAGCTACAGTATGGACGTGTTTACAACATCCACCAGGCAGCAGTTCCACAGGCACCGCCCGCGATTGAGGGTACGTTTCCTATCCATGGCACTATGGGTCGGGTATTATTTGATACGGGGGCCACACATTGTTTTATAGCTACACACTTCGCGAAAGCCTTAGGATTGTTAGCTACGGCAGAGAGCACAGTGACATGTGTTGACTCACCATTGGGGAGTGGGTCACTTGTATTCTTGATATGCTGGGGAGTGGGGGTCGAGATTGGTGGTTTGGTATTACCTGCAGACATGTTGGTATTAGAAATGCATGTTCACGATGTGATTATCGGTATGGATTGGCTCGTAGCTTATAGGGCCATGATTGATTGCTTCAGCGGGAGCATTGTCTTTGCCATTCCGGGGCAAGAGATGTTCGTAGTGGCGATGCCTCGCCCAGAGGGAGGATCGACCGCTCATCTGTATTACATAGAGGAGGATACCTCTAAGGAGGTTGTGATTCCTTTAGATTCGATCCCGGTTGTTAGGGAATATTCGGATGTGTTTCAGGAGATACCAGGCCTACCCCCCAATCGAGAGATAGACTTTGTTATAGACCTATTGCCAGATACGAGGCCTATAGCACGCGCACCGTACCGTATGGCTCCGGCAGAGATGCGAGAGCTACGAGATCAGATAGAGCAGCTGTTAGGTCAGGGCTTTATTCGCAGGAGTAACTCACCTTGGGGCGCTCCAATTTTGTTTGTGAAGAAGAGGGACGGTTCACTGAGATTGTGTGTGGACTACCGAGTGTTGAATAAGGTCACGATACGGAATAAGTATCCGTTGCCTCGAATCGATGACTTATTCGACCAGTTGAGAGGAGCTTCTTTCTTCTCGAAGATTGATTTGAGATCCAGATACCATCAGTTACGTATCAGGGAGGAGGATGTATCGAAGACTGCGTTCTTGTCGAGATATGGTTCATACGAGTTTCGGGTTATGCCTTTTGGTCTAACCAACGCTCCAGCAGTGTTTATGGACTTGATGAACAGAGTGTTCAGGGATTTCCTAGATCAGTTTATCATTGTCTTCATTGATGACATTCTGGTTTACTCTCAGACAGAGGAGGAGCATGCCGAGCATTTGAGGCAAGTTTTGCGGACACTTCGTCAGAACGAGTTGTATGCAAAATATGAGAAATGCGGGTTTCGGCTGAAGGAGGTCCAGTTTTTGGGACACATTATTTCCGACCGGGGGATATCTGTTGATCCGGGGAAGGTATCCGCAGTGAGGGAGTGGGGAAAGCCCACGACATCGACTGAGATTCGTAGTTTCTTGGGCCTAGCAGGATACTACAGGAGGTTTATTCGGTGTTTCTCAGAGATAGCAGGTCCTTTGACACATCTGACTCGTAAGGGTGTGCCATACATCTGGAGTGATGCCTGTCAGCTGGCATTCGATGAATTGAAGGACAAATTGACCTCAGCACCTATGTTAGCATTGCCGAGACCGGGAGTTGAGTATTTGGTTTACACCGATGCGTCTTTGCAAGGGCTTGGAGGTGTATTACAGCAGGAGAGACAGGCCATAGCTTATGCTTCCCGTAAGCTTAAGCCTCACGAGAAGAATTACCCCACGCATGATTTGGAGTTGGCAGCAGTGGTATTTGCCCTACGGATTTTGAGGCACTATCTTTTGGGGGAGAAGTTCCAACTGTTCACGGACCACAAGTCCCTACAATACCTGTTCACGCATAAAAAGCTGAATATGCGGCAGCGTAGGTGGCTCGAGTTTGTGAAAGACTACCAGTTCGATATCCAGTATCACCCAGGTAAGGCTAACGTGGTAGCAGACGCGTTGAGCCGTAGGCCAGCAGATGAGGTGGCAGAGGTGTGGAAGGCAAAGTGGAAGGAGTTGGGACACCAGGATGCAGTGGCCCGATCTTTCATGTCTGTGATGACCGTTACACCACAGATGGTCACGAAGGTAGTACGCGCACAGGCTAAGGACTCGTTCTGTCAGGAGCAGATAGTTCGATTACTAGTAGAGGGAGCTGAGTCCTATACCGTCAGCTCAGAAGGGGGATTACTCTTCAATGGGAGATTGGTAGTTCCGGAGGAGGAGATATTGCGACACGAGGTGATGGCAGAGTCGCACGGCTCACGGTTCGTGGTACATCCCGGAGGGGACAAAATGTACCAAGACATGAGACGCCAGTATTGGTGGAGCGGTATGAAGAAAGATATCGCTGAGTTTGTTTTGAAATGCGCCACTTATCATCTTGTAAAAGTGGATCATCAGAAACCGGCAGGACTGCTACAGCCGTTGGAGGTCCCAGTGTGGATGTGGGAGAGCATATCCATGGACTTTATCACGGGGTTGCCTACGTCGCAGAGGGGTAACGACTCCATTTGGGTAATTGTGGACAGGTTGTCCAAGGTCGCTCACTTTTTACCCGTAAGGACTAACTACACTACGGGACAGTATGCCCAGCTCTTCATTTCGGAGGTTGTGAGACTTCACGGTGTACCCCTAAATATCGTGTCTGACAGAGACAAGATATTTGTTTCGAGGTTTTGGGAGAGTTTCCAGGAGGCCATGGGCACGGAATTGCGGTTGAGTACGGCTGATCATCCGCAGACCGATGGGCAGACCGAGTGCACAAATCAGATGTTGGAGGACATGCTACGCATGTGCATTATTGACTTTGGGGGTGGATGGGAGCTGTACCTTCCACTGGTAGAGTTTGCTTACAACAACTCTTATCAGTTCACTATTGGCATGGCTCCGTTTGAAGCATTGTACGGTAGGCCTTGTCGTTCCCCAGCATGTTGGTTAGAGGTGGGGGACAACAAACTACTTGGGCCGAAAGTGATTCAGGATACTTCGGCAAGGATTGAGTTGATTCGGAGTCGCATTCGGGTAGCTCAAGACAGGCAGAAGAGTTATGCTAATGCGAAGAGATTTTTCAGTGAATTCCAAGTAGGGGACCAGGTTTTGCTCAGAGTATCTCCTATGAAGGGGATTATGCATTTCGGGAAGAAGGGGAAGTTGGCATCGAGGTATGTGGGGCCGTTTCCTATTATTGAGCGGATCGGACCGGTTGCGTATAGACTTGGATTACCGGAGCATTTGCATCGGATCCACGATGTGTTCCATATTTCCTCGCTAAGGAAATACCTTAGAGATAATTTGGCTCATTCTCACATTGCGGTGGAGGACATCGATCTCCAGCCGGATAGCTCCTACGAGGAGGGAACGATTGCTATTTTGGACCGAAGTGAGAGGAAGCTGCGGTCAAAGATAGTTCCGTTAGTGCGTGTTCAGTGGCGACATCACAATGTCGAGGAGTCCACATGGGAGTGCGAGGATGAGATGCGCGAAGGTTATCCAGAGTTGTTCATACCAGGTACTTTCTAGTTCCGAATTTCGGGACGAAATTCAGTTATTAGGGGGGAAGTATGTAATACCCCGTATTTTTGGCTATATTTATTTTTGGGATTAATTAATTAAATGTGAATTAATTGGGAATTAATCCGGATAAAATACTAGCGAGATGTGAGTTGGTATTTGACTATATTGAGCATATATGATGTTATATGAATATTGAATTATGAAATTTGTCGTGAGATTGATATACGGCAATTTGGTCATTTTATTGGGACGCGTGTGACAGTCGCGTCGGGATATAATTATTTTATTTATAAAAGTGAATTTACATTATGTTAACCGTATGGTCGTTTCGAGTGCGCTAACGCGTCCGGAAGGGTCGAGATAGTCAGAAAACACTAGCCGGGGGTTTAGTTTGGGTCCCGGGGTATTTTTAGGCCATACCGGCAACATAAAGGGTATTTTGGTAATTTCGTATTTTTAGGAATTAAAAGTGACGAAAATTGGGAGTTTTAATATGATATGGATTTGACCCACTAAGCCACTAACCAACCCTTAATGACCCAATAAGCTACGGAGGTTATCAAATTAGGTTTCCAACTTTCCTAAAGAAAAACCCTAGCCACCATAGCCACCTTTGGAGAAGAAAGCTTATAGAGAGGAAATTCTGTAGAGAGAGAGAGATAGCTTCAGCAAATCAACATCAAAATCATAAATAAACTCAAGGCAAGTGGTTTAATATCATTTAATTTCAGAGAATGCTCTTTCCATGTATAAGAATTTAATAAAATTGATTTGTTCTTGGTGTAATATGAAAACCCATGTATTTTGGAACTTAGAACTTGAAATCTTGAGGAGAACTGCATGTAGAATGATAGGTAAATGATTATACTGAGGATATTAGTGATTGGGTGAAATTAAAACGGATTTTTATTGGGTTAATTCATGAATTAAAATTTTAGGGTTTGTGTTCTTGAATAATTGGGGGAAAGTGAGGAGACTTGATGATTTAATGATGATTGGGATGAATTAACTCAGTAAAATACGTTAGTTTATAACCTTGTTATGTTTAGGAGTGATTAGAGACCTTTAAGCATTGTTGGGACGAAGTTTAGAGGAGATTTGAGGAGTAAAAATTGATGAAAAACGTAACTAAGAAATTCTGGGCCGAAACTGGTCCCTCGTTAGAAGACCTTCCCAGGTCGTTCGAACGAGCTCGTTCAAACAAGCTTCTAACGAGTTGACCAGTCCCTTCTAACGAGGGGAGACTTCATTCGATACCTTCGTTCGAACGAACTGTATTTCGTTCGATACATTCGTTCGAACGAGACGTCGTTAGAAGGTACAGTTCGTTCGAACGAACTGGAATCTCGTTCGAACAGCCTCGTTCTAACGAGACTTCTAACGAGCAGGCAGTTTAGGACTTTTTGGCCTGTTTTGATTTTGGGAGTCCTGCAATCTTGTTCGAGGATATAGATAACCTTCCTTTGATGATGTTTTGATAGGTTTGGGACGTTTGTGTTATTTTGAGGAGTAAATTATATACGAGTGATCTACATAATGGTTGATATGGGATTGTGACGTGAGTGTTTACTACGACGTGAGAATAGATTATGGCACGTATGATTATAAACCGGAATCGTATAAAGTGTGTAAACTATATATTGGTACTAGAATGAGAATAGTACTACAATTAAACTACGGGATTTCTAAGATGTGTGTTTACTTAGTATTGGTATATGAATTGTGTGTATGACATACCTACCGTACTTGCTATCACGGGAGGTTTGCGTTCGCTTAGGGCCCTCTAATCCTTGTGTTGCCCGGATTTAGACTGGTTACCTCGATGAACATAGGTCAGAGAAAGACTTATTGGGATGTTAATAAGTCCGCTGATCGTGGGAGCGTAGGTATGTGCATGACCCATGTGATGTGACTGTGTTCGCCTCCACTATTTGTGATGTTGTTATCTGTGAACTATTCCTGAGAGATTCGGAATATGTGATCCTTATGTACGTGATGTACCGGGATGGATAGCAGAGTATGTGTGCACCGCAGCTTAGTCTCGGGGTGCTTATATTGTATATTTAGGATGCGAATAATATACACTTCATAAATTGGGAACTTTCTTATGGTGTTGTGTGTATAACTATGGAATAACAAAGGGTTGATCTTTTATGAGTTGTATTACTTTTATATGAGAACCTGAATTTACGTTAAGCCCCTATTTAATTGTGATCGTTAGTATGTTAATGGGAACCAAGTAATAAGGGTAGAACCTATGGCAGTCTAGCTAGATATGATGTCACTTAGCTAGTGGTTAGATGGGTACTTACGTTAGGGGTGCACAGTTAGACGAGAGGTGAGAATTTCATGTGACTGCACGTCCTAACATGTACTTTGCATTTAATGTTTTAAATGTTTTTAAAGAACTTGCAGGTTTTTAAAATATCTCCACATTCGGGCTCTGACCCGTTTGCTTTCAAATCTATTTTTTTGTAAAACCATTTTAGGTGCCCTGCCACAAGGACACCATGCATAGGATACTCATTCAGGTGACGAGCTGTAGCTGTTTGTGGAAGCTACAGGGATTTGCTTGTAGACGCTTCTATCATTTGGATTCCGTATTCAGTATTCTTCAGTTTTAGGGCATGTTGCCCAGTTCCATTAGAGTTACTTTTCCATTATAGTTTTCAGACTTTGGCATGTATTAATTCAGTAATTCGTGACTTATTTCAGTTGTGGGATTGTAGTGAGGAGTTTTTCCTCCAAACTTTATTTACATTATGTGATGGTTATTCTTTTTACTTCATTATGGTGAATGGTATTATTATTCTTTATTACACTTGTTGCATGTTAATCAGACTTTAAATAAAATTTGGCACTTACTTTTTAAATACTAGGTGGTTAGTAATAATAAAAAAATGTTTTCGACAGTGATGCTATTAACTGAGACAACTTGGCATTTTGAATTAATTTAATAAAGGAGTAGCTACCCGGTATTTAATTAGTCGGGGTGTCACACCGGATTCCTAGGTGGGTTAGGTCGAGGGTTATATGGATCTAACACAAACTCGAGAACTAGCTAGGGTGCTACTTGGGAAGTGGATGCACCGTTATAACCTATTACAACCCTCTCAACATTACCCATAGTGGTACCAATGATCATCTTTCCACCCTTATTAGATGTGTCCTCTAAAGTAACTTTGACCTCCCTGACATGTTCGAGATCTGTCTCGAGTTGGGATACATGGGCTGCACGTTTTTCACGAGTCTCCAATGAGGATTGAAGATATTCCATAAGACTAGCCAAAATGTTGGTCAATTGATTTTTTTCCCGACGTAAGACGATTAACTGCTCACATAAAGAAATCTTCACCTTCTCGAGTTGACTCGCTGACACCCTTGAAGCTTTCACCCCTATCTCCAAATCTACCACCCTAAAACTTAAATCGTTGTTCAACTTTTTAGTTTTCAACGTCTTAGTGTACAAATCACTAAAGGCTTTTTGGAGATCGCTTTCTCCCTCACTCAAAGTATTATCCTCACTCTCACTATCTACCTAATGATGCAAAACTTAATCGAGACTCTTACGTTTAGATGTGTCCTCATCGTTGTGGGATAATTTTGAAGTACTCACGTGATTAGCCATGAAAGCAATGCACTTTTCATGTGTTGATTCTCCCTCTGAATCAACTGACTCAAAGTCACTATCATTAAGAGTGGCTTTATTTACAATCCCTTTGCCCTTTCTCTTTCACATAGTGGGACACTCAAATGACTTGTTCCCTTTACTTTGTCACTCAAAACACCTTATCTTATCCTCTTTCTCACAGCTATCCTTGACCTCATCTTTAATTTTATTTTTCTCAAAAACCTTTTTATTGGAAGAATTCTTTTTGGAAAATTTGATAAACTATTTAAAAATTTTCACAAAGAAAGCCAAGTCATCACCATCAATATCTCCCTCAAATTTAGACTCACAAAATCTCTCATTTTTCTTCTTCTTCTTCTTCTTCTTCTTCTTCTTCTTCTTCTTCTTCTTCTTCTTCTTCTTCTTCTTAGCGTGAGTCTTTAAAGCTACCCCTATATCCTTAGTTTTAATGGTTTTAGGGAACATATCAATCTCATAAATCTGAAGGTCTCCTACGAGTTCTTCTAACCTTAGAGTGTATAATATACTTAAAGAGTTAAACACGATGACCTTGAATAAATCAAGAAGGGAGTGACCTCAAAATCTTTTTAACGTCCCTAGTCTTAGGAATTTTCTTACTCAAATTTAAACTAGTGTTTACGATGTCTGACAACCTACCATAAGATTCATTAAAACTTTCGGACTCTAACATAGTGATGATCTCAAATTAGGTGGTCAAATATTGAAGCTTAGATGCCTTGACAATATTGGTACCCTCATGTGTCAACTGGAGGATATATCATGCTTCCTTAGATGTAGTTCACATCATGATGCGTTGGAACTCATCAGGGGCGATGACTCTAGAAATATCAGTAAGGCCGTGGGACTTGTAAATGCTCCATTTAAACTCATCATCAGTCCAGGAAGAGACGAGTTTAGGATTTGTGACATTATCAACAATGATCGTGGGTGGAGTCCACCCTCTTTCACATACTAACCAAACTTCTATTGCTTTTAAATTGGATCTCATTTCAGATTTTAAATAGGCATAGTTCGATCCATCAAAAATTGGCATCCTATTATATAAGTTCTCCATCATAAAATTTGTGATTTTTCAAAATCAATTTTTTTAAAACTATTGATATCACAAATTTTTTTTGCGAAAAATCAGGACCTCATGATAATTTGGTGAAACCTTCTTTGATACCGATTTGAAAGTGCATAATTATTTAACGGCTTTAACTTAATCAATTCATATGACAACCCACACCAAATTTTAATCCTTTCACCCTAGAACATGTAACTATGTGATTCAAAATGTAAATCAAATCATGTATTCAATAAAGGCAAAGTTTCAGAAAAAAATCCCCTGAGGGGGAAACCTTTTATTCACTTTATAAAATTTACAAATCGCAACTTACAAATTCAATAAAAGAATCTACTATGATTCTCTCAAGAACCACATACTCCCAGCTTTCCTATAGGAATGATCCTCGAAAGAATCACAAGAACCTCAGTCCTCTATCTTCAGCAGTGAATACCCTCGGGTTTCAGAAGTCAGCCATGGAGATGCCTTCTCTACTAAGGTTGTATGCAAGATACACACTATAAGGTTTAAACATGATTCACTCAAATAAATTCTGAGAAAGATTTGCGAATCAAAAAGATTTTTTCAAAGTCAAAAGGTTGAAAACTTTTGCTAAAGACACGCAAAATCAGTTATGGAAAAAGTCTCAGTGAAATCAAACACGAAATAAGTATTTATAAGACGAACACAAATTTCTAGTCGGCGAATCTCTTTCAAACAAAATCTTATCCTCGTTTGAACGAGAAAAGACTCTCGTTTGAATGGCAACAAGGTCATTTGAATGAAACCCTAAGCTCATTTGAACGAGATTCAAACGATCTTTGAACGATGTAAAATAACACGCCTTCGTGAGATGTTCGATTGAAGAAACCTTCAAAAGAGAAGACAATCTCGTTTGAAAGAGATTCTCATCTCATTTGAACGTGTAAGGACATTTTGTCCATCATTATTGTGTATGTCATAAGCTGTTACATTCTTGAAGTAATTCAAGCTCACATCATCTTCAAACAGATCCGAATATCAAAGAAAGGAAAGAATCAGAGTTCTGGTCAGCCGGACCGGTCCGCCAATTTTAAAAACGAACCGGTTCGCCCCCGAACCGATCGTCCCTCTACCCGGATCGATTCGCCTTGATCTTGGACCAGTAGACCCCATATCGAATGCAAACTGAAGAGACCTCTTACAAAAATGAATCGGTCCGACCTCGGAACGATCCGCCTCAAATCCGGATCGGTCCGCCTGGGATAGAATTGTGAAGATTGTGGTCAGATTTTTAAGGGCCAGTTTTTTCTTTTATAAACCCACTACGGGGAGTTAGTTTGATTAGACTTCTACACACGATTTTCAGAGTTCATAAACTCAAAGTCTTCACCTTTGTGAGTTACTAAAACTCATGTTTTGATTCACACAAATTTCCAAATCATTTGTGAATCGTATTGAAACCCTAGAACACAATCACTGTTTTGTTCATATCCTTGTGGAGAAGACCGTTCTTCTTCTTCATTGCTGCCCTCCTGGAAAGGGAAACTTCCAGCCACCGACTACAGATCTGACACTTGCGGGTAATTCTGTGTCACTGTATTTTTCATTGTAATCCGAAATTGTATGTTAAAATATTATAATGAAAATAAATGGTTTTGCCCCTTTGGGGGATTTTTCCTCACATGTGTGTGTTTTAATACCTCTTGCATGATTTCATATTATTTCAATCACACCTTATTGCTTGTTTAGGGTTTATTTGGGTTGAATTGAGTTTGATTATTTAATTTCTTATTTGAACACAAGTGCACAGTCTTTCAAATTGGTATCAGAGCAGGTTACTCTAATCTATCGCGTATTCCTATTTTTCGCAAAATTTTTCTAAGATATCAATTTTCTAAAAAAAATTGATTTTTGAAAAAGAGCGTGTTCAAATGGAGAAATCATATAATAAAATGCCAGTTTTTGACGGGACAAATTATGCATATTGGAAAGGCCGCATGAAGTCGGCTTTAAAGGCCATGGATGAACAGGTTTGGATTTTAGTTGAAAGAGGGTGGACACCTCCCTCCGCCACTGTTGAAAACGTGACCAATTTAAAACCTGTCACTACATGGACTGAAGATGAATTTAAATGGTCTTCTTTTAATTCTAAGGGTTTGAGTGCTATTTTTGGATCCATCACTCTTGATAAGTTCTGACATATCATGACGTGCACCACGTCAAAAGAGGCATGGGATGTTTTGCAACTTACCTATGAAGGAACTAATGCTGTGAAAGAATCTAAATTGCAAAATTTGACAACTCAATTTGAAACCATCACCATGCATGAGACTGAATATTTTGATGATTTTTATGCTAGGCTTCCTGACATTGTTAATGCTAGCTTTAATCTTGACGAACATATTCCTAATGCAAGAGTTGTGAAAAAGATTCTTAGATCATTGCCTAAGCATTTTATCCCTAAAGTCACTGTACTAAATTCTATGGGTAATTTCAATACGCTAAAATTGGAGGAACTTGTAGGGGACTTGCAAACATATGAAATTGACATGTTTTCTAAATCTGTGAAGTCTAAAGATAAGGGAATTGCACTTAATGCCCAAGAGAGAAAAAGTGAGGGGAGGACAAGAAAGAGAGTAGAGTCATCTAGAAAGAAAGATAGTGAAACTTTTGATTCTGAGTGTGATTTTAACTTAGATGATTTGGCTCTATTTGCTAAAAACTTTAAGAAAATTCTCAAATTTAAGAAAAGTGGAAATTTTAAAGATAAGAAGAATTTTCAGAAAAATAAGTTTGAAAAGAAAAATTAGAAAGAAATTTGGTTTAGACTTCATTAAGCATGCACGTACACCTATGAGTACTTCTATCAATCTTAGTAAGGACACTTCAGGCAAGGACATCGAGCAAACCTTGTATCAGAGTATGATAGGTAGTCTTCTCTACTTGACTGCTAGTCGTCCCGACATAGCCTTTAGTGTTGGAGTCTGTGTACGATATCAGGCGTCCCCTAAAGAGTCACATTTACTTGCTCTAAAACGTATTATTAAATACGTGAGTGGGACTCTCTCATACGGTATTTGGTATTCCTTTCATACTGATGACCGTTTGTCCGCCTATTCAGATGCCGATTAGGCCGGGGATGTAGATGGTTGTAGGAGCACTTCTGGTGGGTGTTTCTATTTTTGGTTCTTCTCTTGTCTCCTGGCTGAGCAAGAAGCAAAATTCCATCTCTTTATCCACTGCGGAGGCTGAGTACATAGCCGCCGGGAGTTGTTGCACGCAACTCTTGTGGATGAAGCAAATACTGGAGGATTATGGGATTTCACAGGACACCATGCTCATTTTTTGTGATAACACTAGCGTGATAGACATATCCCGCAATCCCGTCCAACATTCGCGCACAAAGCACATCAGGTTACGCGAGCACTTCATATGTCAGTTAGTTGAGGAGAAGGTCATATCCCTGAGTTTCGTTCCCACCGACCGTCAGTTAGCCGATATCTTCACGAAACCATTAGATGCCCGTAGATTTGAGAGTCTTAGGAAGTCTTTGGGGATTTGCACAGTTGACTGAGGGGTTGGTCCATGTTTAGCATAGGATGCATTGTCATTTTCATATCATCTGATTCCTATTGCTAGATTGTATCATTAGTTTGTTTTATTTTTGTTTATTTATTATTTAGTTAAAAAAAAATTCCAAAAAGATTTTCCTTTTTAGAAATTTTTTGAAAAATCCATTTTTTATTTTTATTTTTCACCTTTTATGGATGAGTATTTAAGATAGCCGAGTCACAATTTCACTCCATTTTATCCATGTGACTGCTTGATAGAGATTTGAGATGCTACATCATTTCATCCATGTGATTTACATTGTTTGGAGTCTTTGAGATGTGATTTGTGATATCTTCCTACATTTTGACTCCTATATCCTTTATTGCACACATGCACGGATATATTTGATTATTGCACTTGTCTATCTCATATTGGCTTCAGTGTTTCCATCTCAATTCTGTCTATACAATGTTCAATATGCGATATAACTTGAAAAAATTGGATTGCATGTGAAAACCATTTTAGTGAGACTGTGTTTTTAAATTGATAAATTGGGAGGGGCTGCGAAAGGTAATCATCTATCTTTTGCACAAAAGTCACCGTTAAAAAGGACCTTAAAAATTGAGGAATTTTATTGTCCGATGTCCAAAGAGGTTAAAAGAGCCCGAAGAAAATTGAAGGCAATAAAAAGCAATACATGCCAAACATGGGCCATTTAGGTTTCACCATCAATTTTCCAAAGTTTGAGAATTTAGCATACCTCTATTCAAAATATATATCTGAGGGAGTTTGGTTGGAGAATGTTTAAACGGGTTTGCACTTCCTTGAAAGTCCTAAAAAGCATAAAATCGTTTTGGACGTTATTGGTGTGGAAATCACTTTGAGCTTTGATTTGTTGATTTGATTAAGTCAATGTCTTATATTGCCACTCTTTTAGACCAAAGGAAGCATTTGAGTTTATTCGTTAGGAATATCCAATTTTCATCGTGTACATATGTCATGTTTGTATGCATTGATTTTCCTATCACGTTTGATCACACCCCTTCATTAACACTATCATCGACTTGGTTGTTTTGTGTTCATTCATGGTGTGATTTAGTCCTTGTGACACCCCTCAATTGCTTGGTTGATTTATTTCTCTCATTTGTCTATTTGGGGACATCATAAAAAGGGGGAGAATGAATCATCTTATTATGAGGGAGTTTTGAAATTTTGAGTTTTCTCATAACTTGGTATATATGTTTATCTCATTTCAAACTCGATACGTCACTTGGTATTTGCTTGATCTCATGTGTGTAGGTACTACATGGATTATCATTGGATTGCACACCCTGATGATAAAAGCGTTGAGATTCTTGAAGAGTTGAAGATCAAACGATGAAGTCTTATTCATATGTACCTTTTTAGTTTTGGGTTCATGGAAGGGTAGATTTGTATAGGCATTTTGATTCTTGATAAATTCGGATTTTTTATGTTTGTTCTGGCATAGACATAGGGGGAGATTTGTAAGGACATTTTGTCCATCATTATTGTGTATGTCATAAGTCGTTACATTGTTGAAGTAATTCAAGCTCACATCGTCTTCAAACGGATCCGAATATAAAAGAAAGGAAGGAATCAGAGTTCTGGTCAGCCGGACCGGTCCGCCAATTTTAAAAACGAATCGGTCCGCCCCCAGACCGATCCACCCTCTACCCAGACGGATCTGCCTTGCTCTTAGACTAGTAGATCCCGGACCGAATGCGAACCGAAGATACCTCTTACAAAAATGAACCGGTTCGACCTCGGACCGATCCGCCTCAGATCCTAACCGATCCGCCTGGGATAGAATCGTGCAGATCGTGGTCAGATTTTTAAGGGCCAGTTTTTTCTTTTATAAACCCACTACGGGGAGTTGGTTTGAGAAGACTTCTACACACGATTTTAAGAGTTCATAAACTCAAAGTCTTCACCTTTGTGAATTACCAAAACTCATGTTTTGATTCACATAAATTTCCAAATCATTTGTGAATCGTTTTGAAACCCTAGAACACAAACACTGTTTTGTTCATACTCTTGTGGAAAAGACCGTTCTTCTTCTTCTTCATTACTGCCCTCCTGGAAAGGGAAACTTCCAGCCGCCGACCACTGATCCGACACCTGCGGGTAATTCTATGTCACTGCATTTTTCATTGTAATTCGAAATTATATGTTACAATATTATAATGAAAATAAATGGTTTTGCCCCTTTGGGGGATTTTTCCTCACATGTGTGTGTTTGAATATCTCTTGCATGATTTCATATTATTTTAATCACACCTTGTTGCTTGTTTAGGATTTATTTGGGTTGAACTGAGTTTGATTATTTAATTTCTTATTTGAACGCAAGCGCACACTCTTTCAGAACGAGATTCACATACTTTAAATATTTTTAAATAAAGACAAACTACCTTAATTTTTAATTAAAAAAATTTCGTTTACAGTTTTATTAAAAATAGGCATTCCAAAATAAATTCAAGGAATAAATTTAAACTTAATAGCATTAGACCTTCAAAGTATAGAGATGTTTGAACGTTGGAGATGTTGGATCTTTGGAATTCCTCTCGGCTCGAATCAAACAGTAATGGGATATGCTAAAATCTTATGTAAGCCTAAGCTATGAGAAAATTATGATCTTAAAAGATTGAAATGAGTTATCCCACCACATGCTACAACTTCTATGTAGATGACCTAAAATATAAAGATCGAGGTATAATCTTCCACTAGACGCTAATTTTTTTCTTAGTGGATAAATCCATCATAACTTTATTGGATGAATAACATAAGACATATTTGCACAACCAGGACAATAAGATATATCATAACTTTTTATCGAAAACTTCCCTATTAATTGCGACACCCCGCTTAAAATAATAACGGGTGGCCAGCCCTATACTATAATTAATCAAGAATATCAAGTGGATCATTCTCAGCATCTATTGTCGATACTAAAATAAACATAGCTGACTATCGAGTACTATAAAAAGAAGGTGCCAATTTTTTTTTTAAAACATACAATAAACATCAACCAACCAACCAACAAAATAATAACTACTAAACATGATAATGTACACACACACAAAGATAAAAAGAACAGTTCTATAGTACACCAGAAGTACACAAAAGGAAATACGCGAATAATCTATCGGGTCACAGACAATACAATGACTGGAGAAAAGAAATATAAAAGTGCTACACACACAACCCTTGGGTGTAAATCGATATACAAACTGAATCATAAACTAGATTTTTACAAAACATAGGAAACGGCTATGATAAAATCCCGCAACAGTCCGCATCTACTACAGCTCCACGAGTACACTAGATAGAAAAGCATCACTGGCATCCTTGCGGCAGTACACCTAAAATATAATACAATATATGCAGCAAGAGAAAAAATAAACGGGTTAGAGACCGAGGTGTGAAAACATTTTATCAAGTGAATTAAAATGCATAATAATTATAAATGCACTATAACATGATTAAAGTGGAGTCGCACTCTCCTGGAAATCCAACTCACCCATCAACTAAAGCGCGCACCTAAACATATGCACATGGTCCTCAAATAACTACCCAACTCATTCTAGGGACAATTCAATCTAACCTACGCCTAGTCCACTCTTGCATAACCCATCATCTAAAACATAACCATAAACTTCATGACCTACTTTAGCCCACGTGTGCATCTAAACTTATGTTATCATAATAATATATTTATATATATACATAACTCTTACTAGAAATCATCGGATTCTAGTCATTAACTTAAACAAGTTATTAGCATCCAAATGCTAAGGACTAAACTTCTCCCAACTCTTAACATTGCACTACGCTTCGTGCGTGAGACGTCTCGCAAAGTGAAATCCAAACCCCGATACACTACTCCTTGACAATGTTGGTCATCGAGATTCATTACGCCCTCGGTACCCAACACATAACTACGAATACATATGAGGAGCAACAATCTCTAATTACAAAAATAAGATATTGCACTGAACCTTTAGGGTCTATATAACATCGTTCTAGTTATAAATCACAATCATTCAACCCTAACAAGCAAGTACACATAACACGCTTAGCGTACAAGTAAATATCCAAAACCCAATCACTTATGGATATAAAAATACTTCACAATGCTATCATCTTTCAGGAATTACTCACTTTATCCCGGGTTACCATTCATCGAATTATTATCACACCGCCCTGGTAATAAAAACAAATCACAACATATCAGAAGCGGTTATAGTTTCGAACCTGAAAGTGAGAACGAATCATACCAAAGACTTCTCACCCAGAATAAAATCACACAATAAATAATGGAAGACTATGACCTGGGGACTATACACACCCTGCTCCTCAAGCCAGGGGCCTCACCCACATCGCGCAACTTCCCATGATAGCACTGGAGGGTATGCTCACACAATAAGTATATATATATATATATATATCATTCACACTAGATATATATGCAATCACATCATATAAGTGCAAACCATCACACAAGGTATTTACATCACGATATATAGGTATACATACTCTTTTAAGTTCGTATGTATGAAATAACTGAATTCATTTATAAGTATATATATCTCATTATACTAACCTTTGCTAACTCGCATACCTTCCCATTTATTTCGTACTATGACCCCTCACTATAAACTTCTTCACCCATCACACCTATTAATATGAATAGTCTCCTAATTCAATCAACATTAAGGATAACATCTATATCCGAATGCACACCAATCAACACTAATTATCCCCAATTAGAATTCTCGATGATAGTAGGATTCCCCACTAGTCGATACAATAATCCTTAATTTATATTCTCTCGAATTAACTCAATACGACCCCAATATTTCATCTTAGGTAAAACTCCCTAAAAATATCCAAAACATACTTCTCGTAACATATATAAAGGTTCCAAATCGATAAACCCAAGCGGAATGGGGAGAAACTCACTCTAGAAAAACCTCGCAAAATAACCCTGTTTTTTAATCGATTCGGCTCGGTCCTCAAAGCGAATCGATTCTCCCCTAATGCGAATCGATTCAGTCCAAAGGACCTGGGAGTCTGTCTTAGGTCAAACTGATTTGGCTTTGGGTCTGAATCGATTTGGTCACTCAAACTCGTATGCCTATAACATTCCGAATCGATTCGGAAAGGGGCCGAATCAATTCGGCCTGTTCAGAGGCTACGAAAATGGTTTATTTTCTCAAAAGCCAAAATTTCCAAAATTCATTATAATCATCTTCTCTCCAATAATCTTTAACCGAAACCTATTTCTAACATTACAACTCATTATATTCCTACCCAACCAATTATAAAACCTCAAATCCATATACCCGCACCTCAAATACAAGATTTAACCAAAAATCTAGGTTTTAACACTTTTAACCCAAAATTTATAATTTAAATCCACAAATCATGAAATAAGTGACAGACATGAATTATTTAGCAAGTTTAATCACTTGCCTCAAAGTTGTAGGGGTTGAATCTTCCTCGAAATCGCATAATGAACGGAATCCCCAAGAATGACTCGATTACTCCAATCTGAGTCAAACGAACTTAAAATATTTTGGAACCCAAATAAGACCCAAGTACAGTCATTTTGACTATATCGACCCATACGGGATCAACTGCACCCTCAGAATACTCATTCGAAATACTTTATAACATCCTCAAACTTTGACCTCAATTGCCAAAAATTAAAATTCTCCAATATAAATAAATATTTATTTCTACCAAATTAATTAAATTATTAGTCCAAAAATCACGGGGTATTACATCAATATGCTTATGTGTTTCTTGGAAACATATATAGGCCAAATAACGACTTTCAGTCGGTAAGATTTCTTATGACAAAGATGATGGAATGTAAGGGTGCATGTATTCACTGCTAGGAAATAGGTCATTATGAAAGCAAACATTGAGGATAGCGGTGGCCATTGGGCCAAACTAAAATTCAAAATGGTTGTAGATAGGGTTTGAGAAGCAAATGGAGTTAGGGATTATGTTAACGTCTTCAATCAAGTTGAAATATATAAGATGGAATTAGATTGAAAGTCCATATGTCAAAACGATGATTTGTGATTCTATGTACCAACTAGGTCCATTTTTGACCGATTGATTTTGGCCAAACCCTAAAGTTTGGGCATTGAGTTGAAATTGTATGCTATGACGATAAATACGGGTTTGCTCCCTAAATCAAGGGTAAAAGGTCGTGAAATGAGTGGGCATAATATTAAAAATGGACCCAATAGAAAATGTTTTAAAGTTCGTACTAATGGGTAGTGGGGAAACCAAACAAAGTATTTCATTTAAGATATACTTAATTATTTCCCTGCATATAAAATCTTCCATCTCTTAGAATGAGTTTAGTTATTCCTCTAGAGATTTTAGTGCCATTGCAGAAGAATTATGAAAGGGTGAAGAGGATATTGTTAATAGAGGAGATACAAAATTCAAACACAATACAAGCCGAAGCAATAGAGGAAAATTTGCGAAGATGATCATGTATTTATATTAGGGGTGGACATAGTCCAAGGCTCGCCAAGCCCGCTGAACCCACCCAAAAAATAGGGCTTGGGTAAGGTAGATATGCCCGCGAATCAGGATTGAAATTATTTTATAGGCCTGATTTTTTTTGGGCGGTCTTGAGCATGTATTATTAGGCTTGCTTGGACCTGGCTTGACTCAAGGCCTGAGAATTGTATATATATATATGTGTGTGTGTGTGTGTGTGTATTAGTAGTTTAGTTTTTATTCCTTTAAAGTTAAAAATTATAAAAAACAATATAAATGGAGAATATTTAGAAATATCAGTTTTAGGCTTTATTTACTCTTAGTCTTGAGAGTACATTCTAAACTTAATTTGCTAAATAATAAAATAGGTCATAAATTCGGTAAACAATAAAAGTTAGATAAGAAAGAGTTTGTGTTCGAACTTGGGCAACGAGCCTGGGCAAGAAGCTTTTAGATTTGGGTGGGCTTGAGATTACATGATGAGGCACCGATCCGCTCTCACCGCCCATGCTGTTTTTGCTTTGGTTCACCGTTATTTCTGTTAAATAGCTCCTTCATTTGCTGCATTTCTAGTTTGTCGTATTCCCTTTCTGTATTCCATTTATTGGTATTACATTATTATAGGTTTACTTCAAAATACTCATGTGTAGTCGACTCGACCCTAGGCGGGACTAAGATAGCTCAAATTTTTATAGGCCCGATCCTAGCCTGCCTAGGCTCGAGCCATAGTCACCCCTAATTTATATCCTTGTGTGGGCCAAGGGTCTAGTATTATCTATTTGATTAATAACTAGGGCGTGTCGTGAAAATTATATAGGAAGTTAGTTAAAATTCAATTGTATTCGATGCCCATTTGAAAATGAAACCAAAACATTTCTATAAATGAACATATGGGGGGATACATGGTTAAGAGTTTGAATACTAAACCGAGTTGGATGCTAAACAGTGCAAGAGCGAATAAATTGAAAAGATTATGAAAATAATTGCATAAAAGTTGGTAAAATCCTACCTCCAGTTTTGATGGATTTGGAATGCCCGAGCATGTTAGTTTCGAATCTCTTGCAGGCCCAACCTATCATTTTTTCTCAATTTATTTTCCTTAAAGATTATCTCATCCACTGAGAGCATTGGATAAAGACTTCCTCATCAAGAATACTAGTTGGGTTGAGGTCAACCCTTTTAAACACCTCCACCTCATCCCATATGAAATAGAGGCGAGTCTGCAGTTCTTCATAAGGACTTCAAAGTATTTCAAATTCTTCTTTATGATCAAGGAATCTAGAAACGCAATCGTTTACAGTTGGTAAAATCTTTAACATAATATCATTTCTGAGGAGACAAGACTATAAAATATTTTTCACATAGACCATTAGTAGTAGGAACAAGTAAGATTGAAAAAAAGAAAGTGTGAAAATGCTTCCAAAAGTTCCAAGTCTTTGGAATATTCAGACTTGGGAGGATCGAAGGGAATTAAGACTTTACTGAATGAATGATGATCCTTCATAACAGGGTCATAAAAATGATGAAGGGGAATGAATTTATTGGTGAAACATTTGGAAATAACAAATTCTCACTGGTCAACAATGCTTTGAGGGTCGTGAGGTCATATGAATTACTTGCCATAACATCAAGAGAAAAGAGTTTGCTAAAAAAGGAATCCAAGGTGTATTT
Organism: Sambucus nigra; assembly: GCA_949130495.1. Taxonomy (NCBI): domain Eukaryota; kingdom Viridiplantae; phylum Streptophyta; class Magnoliopsida; order Dipsacales; family Adoxaceae; genus Sambucus; species Sambucus nigra. Next base: position 326,836,649 of record OX422216.1, on the reverse strand, counting down.
GGAAAAATGAATGGATGAGAACACACCAATAAGAGGAGAGTGGTGCAACTGGTACGGATTTTTACCGTACCGTACCGTTTCGGTCTGACAAAAAATGATTTTGATTTCATATTATGAAATACCATAAATCGATTTTATCGAAATCGAAAATACCGTCAAAAGTTTGGATGGTTTTGGTTTTTAGATAAAAAAACCAATTTACCGAATTTACCGTACCGACTTATCGTACCGAATTTATCGTACTAAACTTATAGCATATTATCATATCAATTACCAAATAAAAATTATATTTAAAAAAATAGAGCGACCCAATTATCAAGACCCTTCATCTTTTTTAAAACTAATCTCATCCATCACATTCCTTACTATAAAAGCCACAAAATCCTAAACTTAAACACAATAAATCAGTCGCACATGACACACAACAAACCAAGAATCTCTCTCTTTAAGACCACAAGGTAACTCTTTTTCTTTTGCCCGAATCATTGCAAACTATGTATTTTTTTCTTATGTAATCTTGTTTGGGTTGCGACGTCCCTGTTGCATTTTTTTCCCTGTTATGTATTTGTATTATGTTTACAAATCAACACCAAAGACAAAAAAAATGGTTTGTGCATTTGGAAAAAAATTAAATACCACTTGTGCCTTTTTACCTGTTGTCCTCCGTATACAGTTCCAAATCATTTGGGATATTACTTGTGCATTTTTTTCAATCGTGTGTTGCATTTTTTTCCAATTTTATGTTGCGTTATTCCCAAATCAGTTGCGTTTTTCCCAAACCATTTGGCTGGAATACCACCTGGCTTGAATACCACCTGATCGGAATACTAGATCCTTCCAAATCGTGTATTTCACCTAGCTGGAATACACGATCTAGCTTGTGGGTGTCATTTATAAACAAATATTGAAGAAAATATATACCTGCTACGAAATTAGATTTTGATTGTTACGTTAGGAAAAAACTTAGCATTTTTCTCAAACCAAGTGCCCTCCGTTATACAACATTGAGTTTTTGATTGTTGTGCCAAACAGTATATTTGAAATTAGCATTTAGATTTTTATTGTTGTATTGTACCATACAGTATAGTAATTTCAGATTTGGAATTAGTTTTTGATTGTTACTTCCCATATAAATTAATTTATACAGTTTGGTTATGGTATTTATCAGATTTACCAAAATATATACCAAATTTACGGAATGCATAAACCGATTAAAATTTTGGTACTTATCGAAAAAAAAACGAATTGAAACTGAAATTACCGAAACCAAAGATACCAAAAAATACAAAAAAAATTAAAAAATTAATCGGTTTAGTTTTGGTTTTTGTTTTGATGTACCAGCCGATAAATTGGTACAATGCGGTTTTACAATTTAGAATATGGGTTTGGTATCGGTAAGGAGTCGTCACCGACCATACCATACCAATTGCACCCCTAAGAGAACCCATACATTCAAAAGGTTAGATTCTAGAGGCAAGCTCAAATAAAAGGGATGTTGAGGTTCGTTAAGTGCCTAGTTTGCTTGGGTTCGGGGATGGGGATTATGGAAGGAAACAAAGAACGAGGATATGAAATATTGGAAATATAAGTGCCTAGTTTCCATAAACTAATATAAAAACAAACATCACCCCTTGGAAGACAAGAAGAGAACCAAGGGCAAGGGAAGGATCTGGGATTAGAGCCTTACCGATATTACTTGTCTGTTGGTCTTTTTTAGCTCTCTCAAAATGGAATCTATTCCAAACATATATGCCATGGTTCCTTACTTCGACAGGGTACAAATATCGGAACAGAATGAGGATAATGTATTGGCAAGAATGTCAGAACATAAAGAAGCTTCTCAAGAATATTGGTTATGGTAATCCTATATGAAAAGATTCACTTAAAATGTAGGGGGAGATAAGATGGTGACCAACTTGAGGTTGGGGAATCATAATCAAGCCACCCTTAACCGAGCTCTCAGTAGACAAATCTGTCTTCGATAAAGACAAAGCATCGATGGCACAAAATACCTCATTAAGAAGAGGTACATTAGAGTAATCTGTGCCATAGGTGACAAGAAAATGATCATCATAAAAATCCATTTTAATTTAGGGACAAGAAAGATGAAAAATTATGACGATCAAATCCAATCTATGTGTATATACAAAATAAGAGTCCAACACGAGGATAATCTGCCATGTGTCCCCATTTTTTAATTAAGCAATTAAAATCTCTAACCTGTTGAATGATTTCTGTATATTTCGATGTCATCCGTGTTAACCCAAACGTTCTCCTCCTCTTCATCTGCCCTTCATAAAGGAGAAGCCCTAAATTCTAATGGCTTTCCATTTTCAATCCATTGAATACCCCTTTCAGCTCTTCATACGTTATTATATAAACTATGACAGGTTTTGCCCAAGACATGCTCCAATTTCCATTTCGTCATCAATACGTATTCTACTCCATTGATTTATATTATTAATTTTTCCTGATTGTTTTTTTCATACAAATATGTTCACTGATTCACTCCCTAAAATTTCTTGTCCTAGGAATTTGTTCCAATTCTAATTTCGATCTCTCTATTTCAAGGTAATATCTGATTTTTTCAGTCGTATACTGCATAATCATACATAAAATTGTCTTGCATTAATTTGTGAATTGGAAGAATGATATTTTGTTCTTCTTTTTTTCCCTTGTGTATTTTATTATCTCTTTGGTTTTGAAGATCATTTTTCCTATGCTGTGATTTTTATTTCACAATGTATGAAGTGGGTCCTTTTTACATTACTCCGATGATTGTTCCAATTTTTCTACCAAAAATCTTTTTAACGAAAAAATTTAAAAATTGGTGCTTTGAATACAATCTATAAAAAATCCATGGTTTGTGTTTTGATTTTAAATCGATGGAGTTTTACGTGTTAAAGGGGAAAATGATATTAAAATAGAGAACAAATATTTTAAATTTTCTTTCGTATCCTCATTTGAGTGCACAAAATAGGGTTGGGCTGCCTGCTACCTTCTACATGAACTATTGTCTTATCTTGGGGACATTTAGAATGGAACATCCCTCTCTTTTTATATACCAATAATTCTGATCTGATGCAACTAAAGGAGCGTAACGTATAAGAAGATTATTCATCCTATTCATAAGTTTTTGGCCAAATTTTTTTTGGAGTTTAAATATGGTAGACAAACGACATAAATGCTCTATTTTTACATGCACTCAATGCTTTTCTTACACTCGATCATAAGTAATATCACATTTGATGGAAGAGTCCATCAAAAGGCCAATATTGTGTTAGTTTTGCGATGGAAAATACACATCATGTGTTTGCTCATGTAGGTTTCGCTATGTCTTTTTCGGATCATTTTATTGCTATTCTGGGAATTATTTACAAGTTGTCCTCAATTAAGAATTCTCCTAATAATTTTGTGGGTAAATTTCAAAAGTTGTGCCTATTCTTATATGTTGAATTAAATGGATCTAAAGAAATTATTTCTACATTTCATAATAACCAAAAACAGCGTAGATTTAAATTATTATGATTCATTTTAAATAAAGATCATATGATACAATAGAATTAGTAAGAAAAACTACATTCCTTTAATGTATAGTTATTTCCTTTCATAGCCTGTACATTCCAAAAGAGACCAACTACTTGTGGTTCTTATACGACCTACCTTTATCACTACTATACGTTTCGATTTTAAAATACAAAACATCCCTCTCCACTCTCTTTAAAATTTGAAAGAAGGCTCTCGCATTTAACGCCTACCAAATCCTCACGCAACACATAACAATTCCAACAATGAGTACAATATTTAATTCACAAGTGAGTGGCTTAAAGAAATTTAAAGAAATCAAAATTAACCAACCACCACTGTAGACCAGTCTCTACTCTATGACTTTTTTATATATGAAATTTTCAAGTAGTTTATAATTTTTTTATAGTCAATATTTAGCAGTTAATAGGTTTTTCAGTTGGTTATGGTCAATTGGGTTGATGATTTTGTAGGTGAATATGATAAAAGGTCTGTTGGAATTTAAAATACATAACAATTAATAAAAAAATTATGGTTTATTATGCCTATCTAACAACTATGCCATATGGATCCCAACCTTTTTAGCAAAATCAAGAATATTGTCCCTCCAACTTAAACCACAAAGTTCATTCCTCAGCTAAAAACGATGATCTATTCATTTTACATAAAAAATGATAGAATTCAAGCGTTCTATTAGTCTCAGTCAAAGTCAGATTTTGTGGTTAATTTTGTTAGATAAATGCATAATGCAATTAATGTACTTATACATTAATCTATTTAACATTACCAATATTTTTTTAATTAAAATAGTAATGTGTAAACATGTATGCTCCATTTGTCTAATCAGAATTGTAGAAATTTAAGAATAAATAATATATTCATAACCCGTTTCCTCCTTTTTTGTAATTCCCTATATTGATATACATGACCCAAACTTAGATTTATTCAATATCATAATTATATCGATTTAACTTATTTTTACCATTTTAAATAATCATTTAGGTTCACTATGGTTCTCTCCAAACGTGAACATCTTCTGAAGTCCTCCATGATGTTCTCAAGGAGAGAAATTATTGATGTCGACAACCCAAGCCCTCGGGCCAAAATATGTTTCTCACATCATCAATCTCATATTTTTTAGCCAAACATCTTTTAATAAAAATTTAAGGCCAAAAGATCAAAATTGGAAAAAGTTTTTTTTGTACTGAAGGCCTTGGAGAGTAGTTCTATGATGCAAACTTTGATTAAAGAATAAAATGTCGTCAACTTTTCAAACGTTGACAAAGAAAAATCAAATATTAGCAATTCCCTATTGAAAAATTTTCAGTCCTCAACTGATGCGAATCATGAAGTTGATCATCCCACTCCCCAAACTTTCATCAATCTGGACCCCAATTCTGAGGTTGAAACAAATGTTACGCACATTATTGCCTCAGATGATGAAGAGCCAATCATGGATCCTTGAAACTCTAATCATTCCTTCAATCATATTCTAAATTTTGATTACATTGATTTCGACCAACGATTTGCCAATCCAATCTTATATCATTCCTATGAAGAGGATCCATCTGAATAATCAACATCTGCTTAAAGTTCTATTTAGATTTGAACTTTGGACCCATTTGTTAACGTTAGAAATAATCTTTGTGGAGAAAGACATCATAATCGTATTATATTTTGTTACTGAATAAATGTAATACACATTTATTTAATGATATGATACGTTTTTTCATTATATTTCCTTATCATGTTTTATTTATATTATTATGGTTGCGATTCTTTTCATTTATGCCAGTGGGAGCCTTACTTACGTGATTGGTTTCTTACATGCCCATACATCAAACATGTATAAATTTTTATTGATAAAAAATTACTAAATATTTTTATTCCCAAAATGTTAAATGTTAATAATTTTAATTTTCATAAGACCGTTAAATTTATTTACATTTTATGGATAGATGGAATTTAAAGAAAGATGTAGATTGGCTAGATTTCATAGGCGCCTACGACGTCATTCACCATATCATCGAGAAAAAAATGCTCCCCATAAATACTTATTCTTCTACTACATCTCATTTGAGCCCAAATATATGATCAACATACTCACATATTGGATTAACTATTATTAGATCCCCAACGATGAGAACACATATGAAGTGCATTTCTTCAAGATCAAATGTCAACACTGATGGTTCTATTACCACCAATACTTCAATAGAAAAGTGTGAAGTCTATACACCTTTAGGCGTTTATTGTGAATACACGTGAGAGTGGGTAACGCTTGCCATGACAAAAGCTACTTCCTCAGCTGTTTCAATTAATGTACCCGTTATCAATACCGGAACAAATTTGGGCGGTATGATTTTTAATATTTAAAAACCAATTCACCCTCTTAAAAAAATTATACTTTATTCTAATAATATCTATATGTATATGATAAATGATTTTCTTAGTTACAATAGATAAGCATAAATCATCTACATCTATTGCCCATCATATTATTCGTCCACCAACCGCACGGAAGGATAGTAAGAGTATATAAAATACAAGATTTTTAACGTATATTCCTTCTAAGTTTTAATGAAGATTCAAATTGTATATAATAACAAATTCTCTGCGTTAGAACAGGTAATATGTGACGACGTAGATCTAATGGCCTTCGTATACGTCAACCAACAACAATATCCAATAACAGTAAGACTATAGAAACAACAAAATTTATAAGTTAGAATGATACATCGTTTAAAATATTTTTATTTTTTTCATTGATTTGGCTAATACACTATAGGTATGATTTCCATTCCCTGGACGTTTAGACCTCCTTCGAAATAATGTAGATTTTGTTCCGCTATTATGTGGTACGAAGAAGGCACTGGAAAAAAATAAGCAAACATTATTTCCTGAAATCTCACTTTGATGTTAAGAAGGAAAAATTCAACTACCACTGACCAAGGAGTCGCCTACGTTCCATATGGATTTGCTGTTATAAAATGGAAGTGGGCGCTCTACCAAATTTAGGACTAACATCTGTGCATACAACTCTATGTTTGCGTCCACGTCCATAGGAGGAAACGTAGATAATAGTTACAATAATGCTTGTGGACCATATGTATATCGAATAAGTGGACAAAATCATCACAAGATTAGGTCTTTACTACTAATTGATGGCGAGCATAAAAAATTTGACCAATTCTACATCTACGACACTGAATTCGAGGTCTCAAATCATATATCAACTGTACGATCATCAAAAAATCTTGAAAACATTGATCCCCTCATTGTAGACGGATTCATAAAAATGTTTTATGAAAGCAATGAATTGGCAAAAGTGTTCAAAATGACCCGTGATCGTTTTAGACAATGTGATTTACTGACATCCGCCTAAGGTTGTTGGGTACAAGACGTTCTAATCCTCGCATTTACAATTTATCTCATGCCTCTGAGGTTTCTGGATTGATAGTTGGAGACATGTCCGATGCTAATTACATGCATGATATTATCATTCATTATGAGTGTACCGGATAGCAACGTATAAGCGAGCTACTTCCCTCCTTTATGGAAATACAATATCCAATTATTCTTCCATACGGTGAAGATGAATATCACACAGACATTCGCTACACAAGTAATACAGGTCATCAACATATGAAGAGGAAATGTGTAATGATGCAGGAGTTTTACCTGTGAGTCTGCTTAGAGGATATTTAATTTTGATATCCAACAGCGTAGCGTAGCAGTTGAGAGATTAAGGTTCCCCTTACCTAATGAGCAACATGTAACATTTACGGATTCTGAAAGATTAGACAATGTTGTACAGGATCGATGCAGAAAAAACCATGTTCACTGAATGGATGAGGATGAATTCTGAAAATCCAGATGCTCGTCAACTTATAAATGCTGAATTTGGACAAAATGGGTATGTCAAGCACAGTATAAACAGTGCAAAAGAAGAGAAAGACAAGATTGTATGGGTAGGATCATTTACACAAATCTAGCCTCCGAGGAGAGATTTTACTTGCGAATGCTACTTAACATTGTTCGCGGACCCGAAATTATGAAGAAAATAGAATAGAAAATGGCTTTACATATCCGACCTTCAAGGCAACATTTTATGCATTAGGTCATTAGATGGAGACAAAGAAAGTCACGATGCACTGTCTCATGCTTTAAACTGTTCATCTGGAAATCAAATTCAACAATTATTTGTTATAATGCTAATTTTTTGTCAGGTAGCTGATCCATTAGATCTTTGGGAAAAAATGGCATATAAATCTGAAGATGTTCTATACATGCAAAGGGAAAAACTTCAATTTCCAGAATTGGTCTTAACTGATTATCAAGTTCAAAATTATACCCTTTATGAAATTGAACAGATCATGCGTCGTAACAATAGAAGTTTGAAAGATTTTCCCCCACTCCAACTTCCTAATGCTTTATTGTTAAGCGATGTGGGAAATCGATTAATTCATGAGGAGACATCGTATAATATTCTCGTAATGGCTTCAGAACACAAAAAATTACATGCAGGATTAAATAAAGATCAATTATTGATATATAAAAATGTCATTGATTCAGTGATTGAGCAAAAGGGAGAAATGTTTTTCATTTATGGGGCATGAGGAACTGTAAAAACTTATTTATACAAGACAATCATTACTTAATTAAGATCATAAGGGAATATTGTTCTTGTTGTACCCTCCTCTTGGGTTGCATCATTATTACTACCGGGAGGAAGAAAAACTCATTCACGTTTTGTAATTCCGATTGACATATCGGAATCATCAACATGTGACATACGATAAGGCATGAACCTCTCTTAACTCATTCGTAAATGTTCAATAATTATTTGGGATGAAGCTCCTATGGATTATCGTCATACATTTGTGTAAGGAAAAATTTCCAATCGAGTTATTTGTTATATTGGCTACATTCCATTGGACAAAACAATTTTGGGTCATTCCTCATCAATCATTATTCTACCGTAAAGATTTGAGCATTGCATCCAAAGTTCACGCGACATCAATATTCACGCCATGTTCGCACTTTTAAAAGGTATATAACCAAAATCAATTTTATGTGTTGGAGTATTTTTTATAAACGAGAAATTTTCATATAGAGTATTGTTCGTAAATATTTAATTTTCATAAAGAACTATCTTTGAAATTAATTTGAACAGTTTATTCAAAAAACAAAATCTTGTTCGAAGTTTTCTCCAGGTCGTTCGAATGACCTAGATCTAACGACATTCCCCAGGCTATATTGGAAACTCGTTAGAAGCTCGTTAGAAATGTCGTTCGAACGATCTCGTTCGAATGAGATTTCTAACGACCTATCTAATTCGACACTGGAATTTCGTTAGATAACTCGTTCGAACGATAAGTCATTCGAATGACCTCGTTCGAACGAGTTCTGCCAGATCTGAAATTTTTAACTTATTTTTCAGCAGTTATTTCTCCAACAATTGTTTTGGTCCACTACTTTTTCAGTTATATCATATGGACGAAAATGAGTTTCTCAATCTAAGGAAGTTCCATATTCTCTTTATATCATTTTTTCATAACTTCCCTCTTTTTCACAAAATTAATCTCCAATACCCTTTTCAACTTTTGAAACAAAACCCCTTCAATCAACTTGACATTAAACAAGCAAGTTTGCTGTGGATATCTGCATTCAAGCTTAGTGGAGACGCTGGTTTTGGCTTCGGTGGATACAGCGACATGAGGAGCGTAGAGCAACGCGTACTACCAATTCGGAGGTCGAGGATGACATAAGCATGTCTTGAGTGAGTCAATGTCTGTAAGTCTTTTGAGTCTCTTGTGAAACCTATTTTGTAGTGGATTTGTCTAGGCCTAGTCGTCCGAGGTTTTTCCCATTTGGGTTTTCCTCGTACATTGGCGCGTTGTGGTTGTGATTTTCGCAATTTACTTTATTAAATCACTTAGATGTATGCTTAGGATAAAATGGATAAAATTGGAATAATTTTATTTTAATTAACTAAGTTATCAATCTCATTCCATTAATTGAAATTTGTTCTTGCGAACTTGTGAATCTACTACATAAATTAAAATTGGAGAATATCTCTTCTTAGCTAATTTTAAATTGGATTGCGTGTGTGTATTCCACGAATTAAACTAAGAATATATAACCTTGCAACTTCAATTTGGTACCAGAGCTAGTCTCTAAAAGTTATTTAGATGAATCCTGGAGGTTATATGGATAGTTTTTCGTCGAATATACTTCCTTTGTTTGATGGAACTAATTACACCTATTGGAAAGCACATATGAAATCTGCCCTTAAATCTATTGATGAACGTGTTTGGGTTACTGTTGAAAGAGGATGGTCCTCTCCTACTATGGTTGTTAATGATGAAATTATTTTGACTCCTGTTGAACAGTGGTGTGAGGAAAAACTAAAATGGTGTAACTTTAACTCTAAAGGTTTAAATGCCTTATTTGGTGTCGTGTTCCCCGATGAATTCAGTTGTATAGTGACGTGCGAAACATCAAAGGAAGCTTGGAATATTCTCCAAGTTACTCATAAGGGAACTAGTGTTGTTAAATCCTCAAAACTTCAAAACTTAACAACTCAATTTGAAACGATCACCATGAAAGAAACTGAAACATTTGATGAGTTTTATGCTCGTATATCAGATATTGTTAACTCTTGCAATAACTTAGGTGAAAAAATACCTGAAAATCGTGTTGTTAAGAAAATACTTAGATGTCTTCCTAAGCGGTTCATTCCTAAAGTCACTGTTCTTAATTCATTAGGAAATTTAAATACTTTAAAACTTAAAGAACTTGTTGGTGATCATCAAACTTATGAACTAGATATGTTTCCTAAAGATAACAAAAGCAAAGAAAAAGGAGTTGCCTTAAAAGTTAAGAAAGTAGATGTGTCTAATTCTGATGAGTCTGATATAGATCCTGATGATATAGCTTTATTTGCTAAAAAAATTAAAAAATTTCTCAAATTCAAAAAGCAAAACTATAAATTTGAAAAACCAAAATTTGAGAACAAAAACAAAGGAAATAGAAAATTCAATAATCAGGATCCGAAGAAGTCCAACAAAGACTTTAAAAAGGATGATTCAAAGAGATGCTTTGAGTATGAGGGAGGTGGTCATAGAGCATTCGAGTGCCCTACAAAACATAAAAGACAAGGCAAAGAAAAAGCAGTTTACAATGCCACTCTAAGTGACAGTGATAATGAATCTGAAGACTCTGATGACTCTAACCCATCTAGAAATAACTTCACTGCCTTTATGGAAAGCCATGCTAGTAATTCAAGTGTGTCATACCTTAATGTTGACAATTTCGAGAAAAATCTTGAGGTTGTTTCCACTCATTCTACTATTAGTGATGAAAAAGAAAGTGATAGTGAAATAGATGAGAGTGAACTACAATTCGCTTATTATGAACTTTACACTGAATCTCTTCGTATTCAAAAAGTTAACAAAAGATTAACCTTTAAAGTCTTAACTTTAGAAAAAGAGTTGAAAGGTCTGAAGGAGAAGGAGGCTTTAGTTAGTCAACTCGAGGCAATTAAGATATCTCTCTCTGAGAAGCTTATCTTGATAGGTAAAGAAAAATGTGACTTAATTATCTCCTTGGAAGGTGTCAACAAAGATCTTCATGAGTCTTTAGAGATTAGAAAATCTCTCAAAGAGAAAATTACCCAACTTGAAAAAGATCTCGATTCCTCTCGTGAAGTTAAAGTCACACTCGGGGATAATTCAGGAAGAATGGGAAAATTATTTCTAGGTCCTGTTTTAGGATATAAGGAGAAAGGTTATCAAGAGAAAAGGGTATAGGATATGAATAAGGATATTCATCAAAAGTCAAACCCGAACCCGTAGCTAAGTTTGTTACCAAATCTAATGTTTCTAAAATAAGTCATACTATGCAATCTTCAAAATCTAGTCCAAAACAACCCTATGTATGCACTTATTATCACAAACGGGGTCATCATAAAGATTTTTGCTACAAGCTTGGAAAAAACTCTCATTTCACTTGTTCTAAACAACACTATAGCTCCTTAACTAGTCTTAAGAGCCAAGTTGGGTATCTAGTCAATACTTCTAAAGGTCTAATGGAAGAGTTTCTTAGGTTTTCTAAAGTCCAAGGAAATAATTCTAATTATAACACTAAAGCCAACAAAGGAAAGAAAATAACTCAAACTTGGGTTAAGAAAAATCACAACACTAAACCTTTTGTTGCTCATGTTGCTCTTAAGGCTCAAAATATCTCACAATGGTACTTTGATAGTGGTTGTTCGAGACATATGACTGGTGATAAATCTCTATTTACCACTCGTGAAAACTATAAAGATGGTAAAGTCACCTTTGGGGATGGTAGCAAATCTCGAATCATGGGTAGAGGATCTATTGAAATCTCCGGGTTTCCTTAACTTAAAAATGTCCTTTATGTTGATGGTCTCAAGGCTAATTTGATAAGTATTAGCTATTTATGTGATGAAAATCTTGATGTTAAATTTAGTCAATCGGAGTGCACCGTATATGATCAGTCGGGTGAATCTATTTTACAAGGTGTTAGAACTAGTGACAATTGCTATGGAATTATTCCTAAATCATATTTAGTTTGAAATAGTGCAAAAGCCTCATCCGTCGATCTTTGGCATCAAAGATTAGGTCATGTAAACTTTAGAGATCTTGATAGATTAATGAGAAAAGAGCTAGTTCGAGGCTTACCACCACTAGGAAAACCAACCTCCACCATTTGCGGGTTGTGTCAATTAGGAAAGCAAATTAAGAGTCCTCATAAGAAGTTAAACTCTATAACAACCTCTTGTGTCTTAGAATTGATACACATGGACCTTATGGGTCCCACTCGTACCGAGAGCATAGGAGGAAAAAGATATATCTTAGTAATGGTGGATGACTTCTCTAGGTACTCTATTATAGGATTTCTAAGAGAAAAATCTGAGACAGTTGATTTTCTTACTGTTAAGTGTAGAACTCTTCAAAATCAACACGCTGTTACCATAAATCCCTTTAGGAGTGATAATGGAACCGAATTTAAGGAATCCGGTGTGAATGCCTTTTGTGATGAAATAGGAATTAAACATGAATTCTCGATCGTTCGAACTCCAAAACAAAATGGTATAGTTGAAAGAAAAAATCGAACGATCCAAGAAAGGGCAAGATCTATGGTCCTAGGAAAAAATGTACCCCATAGGTTTTGGGCCGAAGCGGTTAACACCGCATGTCACACAATAAATAGAGTTTATTTGCGTCCTAACACTAATAAAACACCATATGGATTGTGGATGGGTAAGAAACCTAATTTGTCCTACTTTAGAGTGTTTAGTAGTCCGTGCTATATTCTTCGAGATAGAGAACTTCTAGGCAAATTTGACTCAAGGAGTGATGAAGGTATATTCGTAGGATATTATGAAAATAGTAGAGCCTTTAGAGTATTTAACTTAAGTAGCTCTAAAGTCATGAAATAAATTAATGTTGTCATAAAAGACGATGCTCCGGCCACACCAATTGATGAGGAAGATTTGTCATGCGAATGTGATGTTGTGTCCAATGTTGAAAGTATTGAATCTCAAAATGACTTGGTTGTTCCCACTACTGAGAAAAAGTATCCTACTCCTTGGGTGCGTAAAAGTCGTGACACTTCAAAAATTATAGGAGATCCCGAGGTAGGTGTCAAGACTAAGGCGCAATTAGAAAATGAAGTTACCTATCTATGCTATACCTCTAAAATTGAACCTAAAAACTTTAAAAAAGCATTAAAAGATGAACATTGGATTAATGCTATGCAAGATGAACTGTTTCAATTTAAGAAAAATGATGTTTGGGAATTAGTCCTTAGGCCTTCTAATACAAATGTCATTGGCACCAAATGGATTTTCAAAAATAAAATGGATGAAAATGGTGTCATTGTTCGTAATAAATCTAGATTGGTCACACAAGGATACACCCAAATAAAAGGTTTTGACTTTGAAGAAACTTTTGCTCTTGTTGCTAGGTTAGAATCGGTTCGCCTTTTACTCACCATAGCATGTCACCTCCAATTTAAATTATATCAAATGGATGTAAAAAGTTCCTTTTTAAATGGTATTATTCAAGAAGAAGTCTATGTTGAACAACCGAAAGGGTTTGAAGACCCAAAGCATCCTAATCATGTTTTCTTTCTAAAGGAAGCGCTATATGGCTTGAAACAAGCACCCCGTGCTTGGTATAAAAGACTCACTTCTTATCTCATTTCTCGTGGTTTTTGAGAGGGGGAGTAGATATGATACTTTTCGTTCGGCGTGATGAAAAAGCTATCCTAGTTGCTTAAGTATATGTCGACAACATAGTGTTTGGGTCTACGTGTGATAAATATACTCCATTTTTTTCAAAAGAAATGCACAATGAATTTGAGATGAGTATGGCAGGTGAACTTACTTTCTTTCTAGGTCTTCAAGTTCGTCAACTCGAAAGTGGGATATTTTTGTCCCAAACTAAGTATACTAAAGACCTTGTTAAGAAATTTAAACTCGAATCCGCTAAACATGCACGCACTCCTATGAGTTCATCGATTAAACATAGTAAGGATACCGAAGGAAAGGATGTAGAGCACACACTTTTTAGAAGTATGATAGGTAGTTTACTTTACCTAACCGCTAGTCGTCCGGATATTTCCTTTAGTGTAGGAGTTTGTGCCTGTTATCAAGCCACCCCAAAAGAGTCTCATTTACTTTCTATTAAACGTATTATCAAATATGTTAGTGGGACCCTGTCTTTTAGAATTTGGTATTCTTTCGACACAAATGATTATCTATCGGCATATTCAGACGCCTATTGGGCAGGAGATGTTGATGGATGCAAAAGTACCTCTGGTGGTTGTTTCTACTTTGGAAGTGAACTTGTCTCATGGATGAGCAAGAAATAAAATTCTATTTCTTTGTTTACGACGGAGGCTGAATACATAGCCGCTGGGAGTTGTTGCACTCAACTCATTTGGATGAAACAAATGTTGGAAGATTACGGTATCTCTCAAGGCACTATGACATTTTATTGTGACAATACTAGTGCCATTAACATTTCCCGTAATCCCGTTCAACACTTTAGAACCAAGTATATTAGGATCCGTGAACATTTCATTCGTGGCTTGGTTGAAGAGAAAATCGTTTCTCTAAGCTTCGTTTCAACCGATCAACAATTGGCCGATATCTTTACTAAACCTCTAGATGCCCTTAGGTTTGAGAACCTCAGGAAATCAATTGGGGTTTTCTCAATTGATTGAGATCGAAGTCGTTTATCTAGTTTAGGTTGTTTCTCTTGTATATTTTTATACATATGAACTAGATCACTTTTGTATATATTTTATTCAAAATCTCAAAAATATTTTTCTCTTATTTTCAAGGAAAAACGGGAATGGTTAGAAAAGCTTTCGAATTTTTTGTCCATATGGCTTTGTGGTCGATGTATTCGGATCACTATCTTTTTCCATGTCCACGTGGCCTTCGATGAGTAGTTAATCTAGACCTTGTTTATCTTTTGCACAAAAATGCTCTTTTATGATATATATATTTTTGTGATTTCCTCACACCTTTGCCTTTTGCACACACCGTTCATGAAATATTGCAGATATCTTGTTCACATGGTACTTGCAAAGTGAGATTTGGTGTTGTCTTCTCAATCCTATCACATCTATTATAAGCAATCGAAATTTTGCATGATCATCCATTGCCCGGATTGAAACAAAAATGATTATATTCTTCCGATTGGTTTCCGTTTCAAGCAATGGACTCGGGCTGCGAAAAACATAAAGTTTTTGAGTGAAAAGCCTCCATTTTCATTCTCGATTGTGTACCTAAAATAGAAGCATTGAAAATGATATATAATGCGAAGGCAAAAAATAATTAGCATGATTGATTTTCAAAAAGAATAGTCTCAATCTATTGTTGCTCATGGGAGATATAAGTTGAAGATCAATGGGCATGCACATTTAATCGATTCATTGCTTTCTCATTGTGACATTATGTGCGAGAGAATCATCTATTTTGTATGCTTGTTGCATTCGTGTTTAAGTGTTCAATAATATTTCCTTTTGACACAAGGCTAATGTGAGTGAATATTGCGCTTATATATTGTTTGGCATTCCTCACTTGTATATTGTTTTGGCTAAAAACTATCACTCGTATTGTTCACACCCCTGCATTCTCGCTCTCACCATTTGGATATGTTGACACAAGCTAGGACTCTTAAAATCCACATTTTGGCATCTTTTTGGGCTTCCCAATTCCTGCTATTATGCTATTTTTAACACTATTTTATTTTTATTTAAAAATATTGATTTTCGTCAGAAATTCTCGTTCGAACGAGATTTCTGACAAAATTTCTCACCCCTTTCTGGAACTTCGTTCGTAATGTCGTTCGAACGAAAAGTTCGTTCGAACGAACTTCTAACGAGATATCTAACGAAACTCCCAATCCGCTTCTAGAACTTCGTTTGAAATACATCGTTCGAACGACATCACTCGCTCGAATGACCTGGGTCTAAAATCTACGATTTCGTTTCCCAAGGTCTGTCGCTCAACCCCTTTTCCCCTTATTTCTGCCCACGTTTCCCATTTCCCTAAATTTTTTCCCACTTCCCCAACTCTCTTTCCCACATTTTTTTTTCACGATTAAACCCCCTCACTTCCTACCTCCATTTAATCCATTATCTGCTCTAAAGATCCCCTATTTGCGTTTTTCCTCTTCCATTTAAGGTATTTTTTCATTTCTCTCTTTATATGTATTTATATCTATCTATCTATCTATATTTATACATCTGCCTATATATATATATATATATATTTGCATATACCTATATAAATATATGCGTTTGGGATAATTTTTTTCCCAAACCTTTTATTCCTTTACACCCAAACTTCATATATGAATATGTGTATATTTTATTGAAGGCCTGTTTCTTTAGTCCTATTAAGCTACATTCCATGATAATTTAAAATGCATTTTCCTTAATTAAAAATTATCTCTATTTCCCAAATATCAGTTTTTAATTAATACATTTTTCTTTACATGGAATATATCTTAATTAATTTTTGGCGGAGGGTATTTGTGTTAATTGGTTGTTTGGTGTGTTGGCTTAATTGGTGTGTTTGGTGGTTTGGTTGGAATTTTGTTTGGGTAGGTTCTAGTCTCATTCTAGTTTATCATGGCGCATAACCGTCGCCCACGTCGCATTCGTGACTCTTCCGAGGAACGCTCCTCTTCCTCTGATGAGGAGTCCAATGCCAATGCAGCTATCCCTGACCTTAGACTGCGTTGGGTATCCCTCTACGCACACACCCTGTATCATACACAAGGTTTCTCTACACGCTCTATTGTTCGGGAGAAACTTATTAATCTCCAATCCCTCCACGGCACCACTGTGCATTCGTGGATTTTTTTATTTATGGTTGGACCCCCTATTCTCACTCACGGACACTGTTTTTCCCGACCTCATTCAAGAATTTTATTTTGGAATGCATGATAAGGAGAATCATATTTATTCTAGTGTGCACGGTAGGGAGATTATTGTCTCTCCCGAATCCATTGCTTAACTCATCCCCTTACCTAGGGTCAATAATCCCTCCTTCCCATGGACATCCGATACTCGTCCAAACCCTTCCCTCGTTATAAGCACCGTTTTTAGGCTCCTCCCTCCCGGCACTGTCACAATCTTTCACAAACATTTACATCCTAATTTTATGGTCCTTAATTGGATCGTGTGTGCCTGTCTTATTCCCCGTGCGAACACAACCCAAATAACCAAAATCCACGTGGACCTTATGTTTGCCATTAGCATTAGGACTGACACAAACCTCCCCGCCTTCATCTTTAGTGTCATTCGGACGATTAGGATCCTCCCTTCCAGTCCCGCTCGCCAAGCCCTCCCATTTGCGGCTATTATTACCCAATTTTGTCTTGCCGCCGGCTGCCCCCGCCTATCCACCGATGTCCCTGTCACCAAATACCAAACCATTGACAAGTCCTTGGTCAGCCGGTCTCATGGTCATTTACCCCCGATACCCCTCACCTCACTCCCTCCGCTTCCTCTCACTCTGCCACTTTCTCCTACCCTGCCCCCAGTCATCCCGCACCATCTCTCTCTATCCATCGACCCTCTTCTTCCTATGCTCCCACACCCATAGATTCGGAGGATATTTTTTTTGTTCGTTCATAGGTTGAGCAGATTCAGGAAGATAAACGTCAAGACATGGCACTTTTGCAGGAGCTTTTGGTTTCCATACAGCAAGACCGAGATGCACAAGCTCTCCGGGCAGAGGCTCAAACGCGCAGAGATGAAGCCCAGGCACGTCGGGACTCTTTTCTTTTAGAGAGATTTGATGCCATTCGCCGCATGGAGATGCGCCAATGTGCAGGCTCATCCGGTTCCGGCTCCCTTCCCGATGATTCTCATGATGATGCTCCTGCTCCTTGATGTACTTTGTTTTGCATCTTCTTTATCGTTGTAATTGTGAGGATGAGTGGATATTTTATTTCTTGTATTGTTTCCTTTGGTTTGGATTTTTTCCTTAGGACGTGTATGCATTTTGAATATTTCCCATTTCCCATTGGTTAATAAATCATCCTGTTATTTCCTTTGTCACTTTATTTCTTCATATTTATTGGTTTATTGCCTATTGTTCTCTTAATTATCATTTAACATACATGCCATTTATCCCTTTGTCTTTTTCAGACAAAAAGGGGGAGAAATATTGATAGGGGGAATTCATAATTTAGGGGGAGTTAATTTCTTAATATTAATATCTTAATATTCAACATATGCATGTTTTAGGGGGAGTTCATTTACCATTCACAACATATGCTAACACATTGTTTTATATATGTTTCATTTTCTACTTCCCCATGCGTTTATGAATTTGTTGTTTCATGTGTGTAGGATACATCATGTAATCTCTTCCAGCATCGTCAGTCGTGTCATTGAATCTATTTTTTTTGGGGTTTTGGGACGGGCTTTAGAATCGACTTGACGACCGGCTTAGCAAATTCAGTTTTTTTATTTCTTTTTTATTATTCTGTTTTGTCCGGGAACAGCCAAAGGGGGAGATTTGTAAGGACAAATTTCCAATCGAGTCATTTGTTATATTTGCTAAATTCCGTTGGACAAAACAATTTTGGGTCATTCCTCATCAAGCATTATTCAACCGTAAAGATTCGAGCATTGCATCCAAAGTTCACGCGACATCAATATGCACGCCATCCTCGCACTTCTAAAAGGTATATGACCAAAATCAATTTTATGTGTTGGAGTATTTCTTATAAACGAGAAATTTTCATATAGAGTATTGTTCGTAAATATTTAATTTTCATAAAGAACTATCTTTGAAATTAATTTGAACAGTTTATTAAAAAAACAGAAATCTCGTTCGAAGTTTTCTCCAGGTCATTCGAACGACCTGGATCTAACGACATTCCCCAGGCTATACTGGAAACTCGTTAGAAGCTCATTAGAAATGTTGTTCGAACGATCTCTTTCGAACGAGATTTCTAACTACCTATCTAATTCGACACTGGAATTCCGTTAGATAACTCGTTCGAACGACAAGTTGTTCGAACGACCTCGTTCGAACGAGTTCTGCCAGATCTGAAATTTTTAACTTATTTTTCAGCAGCTTTTTCCAACAACTGTTTTGGTCCACTACTTTTTCAGTTATATCATATGGATGAAAATGAGTTTCTCAATCTAAGGAAGTTCCATATTCTCTTTAGAGCATTTTTTCATAACTTCCCTCTTTTTGACAAAATTAATCTCCAACACCCTTTTCAACTTTTGAAACAAAACCCCTTCAATCAACTTGACATTCAACAAGCAAGTTTGCGGTGGATCTCTGCATTCAAGCTTAGTGGAGACGGTGGATATCGCAACACGAGGAGTGTCGAGCAATGAGTTGGAGCTTCGCGTACTACAAATTCGGAGGTCGAGGATGGCATAAGCATGTCTTGAGTGAGTCAATGTATGTAAGTCTTTTGAGTCTCTTGTAAAACCTATTTTTTTGTGGATTTTGTCTAGGCCCAGCCGTCCGAGGTTTTTCCCATTTGGGTTTTCCTCGTACATTGGCGCGTTGTGGTTGTGATTTTCGCAATTTACTTTATTAAATCACCTAGATGTATGCTTAGGATAAAAAGGATAAAATTGGAATAATTTTATTTTAATTAACCAAGTTATCAATCTCATTGCATTAATTGAAATTTGTTTTTGCGAACTTGTGAATCTGCTACATAAATTAAAATTGGAGAATATCTCTTCTTAGTTAATTTTAAATTGGATTGCGTGTGTGTATTCCACGAATTAAACTAAGAACATATAACCTTGCAACTTCAATTTGAATCAGTTGAAAAAACACTGCGCGATATCCTACGCTTTGACGATCAAAATTGTAGCCATAAAATTTTTGGCGGCAAAACGGTGCTTCTTGGAGGAGACTTCAGACGAACCTTACTGGTTATCTAGAGAGGAACAAGATATGATACTGTTCGAGATTCAGTAAAAATGTCACCAACATAGAAAATGTGTAGAGTCTTTGTCTTAAAACAAAATATGCGAATACAAGACAATTAAAATTTTTCTAATTGGGTTCTTGGAATAGGCGAAGGGACGATATGCTCAACTTCCTTCAATGATGACTTGGAAAAGATGTGGATTGAGGTTCCAAATGTTTAACTAATTCCACCCACAATAATTCAATTGCAGCAATTGTGGAAAGAACATACCCTAACTTGGTTGAAAACATTAAGAATGAAGAGTACTTGAGATCATCTGTAATTTTAACACCAACTAACGATGTGGTGGATGATATAAACCACTTTGTTCTAAATAAAATTGCAAAAGAGGAACGTACATACCTAAGTTCTGACTCAATTTGTAAGTCATCTTCAAGAACAATTGATGAAGAGATGCAACTCCCTGTGGAGTTTCTAAACAGTTTGAATTTCAATGGCTTACCTAGCCACAATCTTCATCTAAAAGTAGGGGTCCCCGTTATCCTATTGTGTAACATTAATCAAAGTGCAGGCCTTTCTAATGGAACACGCTTAATTATTACTCAACTGAGTGATTGGATCATTGAAGCAAGAGTCCTTACTGGATCACACATTGGAACAAAAAATTTTATTCCAAGAATTTTGATGACGTCAACAGATAAGTAATGGCCGTTCATACTCAAACGGAGACAATTTCCTTTGCGCTTATGTTTTGCTATGACTATAAACAAGGGTCAAGGACAAACTTTGTCCAACGTTGGAATTTACGTGCACCAACCAGTATTTTGCTATGGATAACTATACGTAGTTATGTCAAGAGTGAAATCCATATCTGGTTTAAAGCTACTAATAATAAATGACGATTCCATTCCTCAAAATTACACTAAGAATATCGTGTTCAGCGAGATATCCAAGATTTATAATCGGGTGATTAAATTTTATTATTCTTAAAGACATTTTCATTTAAATTCTAATGTCATGCTATTAAGAACAAAATGACAAGTACAATTTTGCTTACACCATTGATATATTTTCATAATCTTATTGTAGATCCAATATGAATGACTCTCATGCATTCATGTCACAATAAACCGTCGAATCAAGAGGCTGCGCTATCATTGCAGGAGTAATGAGGAAGTGGAATGTCTTTAATTTCAAGAAGAACAACGAGCTTATATCTGTTGATTGCATTCTTTTAGATGAAAAGGTATTCATTACTAACTAAGCTCTTCATTTTCTGTTAATACTATATAACATTTTCAATCACAAGGGGCATTATTTGGGATAAAAAGGTATGCATTAGTAAATAAATATGTTTTTTATTTTATCCTAATACTATATAACATTTTCCATCATAATGCAAAGAAACAAATATATTCTATTTAAATAATCAATCAACCTATTTATTTATTTAATATGGAAATATGCATAAACTGCTATGTCTTATGAAATGAAATTGTAACTTATATTATATAGTTTATTGAATTTATAAATTCAAAGACCGATATGTTCACAATTAGTAGGATATTTATGTAAAGTAATCGACAACATTCTATAGATAACAAAATTAGACGAATAAAGAAAATTAATATGAACTGACATTCTATCATAGACTTTAACTGATTTTAATATCGATAGAGTTTTTAATGATAGCACATATTCATTGAATAAAAATTTAGGCGAAAATACAATACATTTTTATTAATGGAGTATGAAATTTTACAGCGGCGATGAAAGTAGTTGGAATCCCCAAAATATGTCCTACTCTCACAAGAATAGAAATATTAAAAAGTTACGCTGGTAACCTAACAACAACCTTTTCTTTGCCTTTAACGAGTAACTGAGCAACACTCTACTGATATGCCGGAACACATTAACATCTTCAAGGTCTTAGATGTTAATAACTCGAGGATAGCTATATGTAAATTAAGTAGATCAATTGAATGTACTCTCCACGCCGGATTGAACTGAATAACTAATTACCTTTAGGCCTTTTACTACATACATTTTACTAATACTCACATGCATTATGCCTTTCTAAATATCCCTACATGGGCTATACTTATTATACCACACTCTCAAACTGCCCAATCTGAAAAAAGTATAAATTTGGGTAATATAATGGTTTTTAAGTTAATTTCAACTACATCAGTTGTTTTGTTTTCAAGTCTGTGTTTAATATTTTCCTGAGGTCGAACACCACAAAGTCGCATTGAATCCAAAGTAATATATGTTTATTCAAAGCTATTGCTATGTTCTTTCACAGTTCGTAGGAAATAAATGAATCACTGCTTTATAATCTAATTATTTCGTTAATTCTTTAATTCCTAAGAAATTAATGACTTAAGGCTACGTGTGATGAAATTAGACTCGGCATTATGTCATTTAACATGAATAAATCATCCTCAAACTACCTAATGTTAACAAAGAGAAAATCTTTTACGATTAATAATTTCGAGAACCGATATAAACAAAAAGTAAAAACTATAATGACTTTAATTAGTACCAATGCCTGTATACAGTATATGTGCAAAGTCTGTACATGTAACTTAGCATACAACTTCAAGGGTTCATCATGTATTCCACGTTCTGAAGCTTAAGAAAAAAGTAGGATAAGAAACAATTGTGTTTTCTCACTTGCCTTTCATGGGAAATGAAGGATAATTTTGTGTCGAACCAGTGGCTATATTGGACATGATACTCATACCTCAAATCTTGGATCATTGGTCCAGCTCTATTACCGAGCATGCCTAATGGGAAGATTGAAACTTCAACATGTATTTACAACCAAACTATCGTAACTGTCAGTTGTAATAAGTATTGATGAAAAGAAATACAAATATTTTTTCTCACAAATTTTCCCTTTTTCATTCATTCTTCTTCTCTCTATTCTATTATCTATTTTCTTTGAATTATTATTAAACAAAATGGTCACAAAACTTCCACAGTTGTGACAATTTTTTTTTAAAAACATGAACTTTAACGGCATCATAAATGGATGCTCATCCTAACTAAATAAAAGGATGATCAGTAAACAAATCTAAAAAAATCATATTGCATTTCATACAGAAACATATCTTTATATTATATGAAATTTGTGGTCTAATATCATTATATCATATCTCTGCCAGGATAATAATATTCAGGGATTATTTGGAAAGATGAAGTTGAGGAATTTGCATCTTTAATTGAAGAAGCTAAAATTTACAAAATTTCTAATTTCAAGGTTGCTGCTGACAACAGAGGATACAAATGTGTTACACATGCATGTGTAATACATTTCAAAGTCGTCATAACTGTAGAAGAAGTGGCAAACAACATCCCAAATATTTTGTTACATAAATTTGAATTCGTGGAGTACAGTACACTCAAATACACAATAGTGAAGAAGGAAAATCTCACAGGTAAATTTTAAACCCAAATCTTATCTTTTATAAACTTATTCAGCATTTACATACCGTAAATCATACATAATAAATATAATATTTTATTCAGATGTATGTGGCATTCTTATTAGAAGAAGCGATGTCGAATTCTTGAATCTAAGTGGAAATAGTGTGGAAAAATTAGACATCCACATCTCTGATCCTAAGTATTAAAACATTTATTTAAATTATCAATGATCTTTCATATTCGTATACATATTAAACTAACACAACATTTATTTATTGCAAAATATACCCACTACAGCAACAACAAATTGAAAATAACTTTGTGGGAAAATTCAATAATTATTCTTAACAACAATTTGAAAGATGTAGCAGAAATGCCGATTACAATTGTCATTACATCACTAAATGTTAAAGAATTCAGAAGTACGCATATATTCTTAATGACAAATTTCAAATTTTGAAATTTTGCATTCATTCATTTTTAAATGACAGGTATATATCTATCATCCACAAATGCGACAAAGACATACATTAACATCACAATACCCGAGACTCAAGCATTCATTGAAAGGTAATTGCTTTAATTAATATATAGTCAAACAAGGATATTATCCCAATATATTTATAAAACTTTTATACTCAACAACTCAAATTCTACACAATTGCAAGCAATGCAATGTCTTCCTTCAGTTCATAATTTGCACTCGAGTAATCCAACACCTAATGTCCTAAACATTTCAGACATTAAAAAAATGCGATCAACATTGGAAGAAGATGTAATGTACATTGTTTTTTAAAATTTATAAACTTTAATATTTTTTAATAAATATTTAATTATCTTCTACAGGTAAAGCTTGAATCAATTCTAGTATCTATCATTCGTATCAACGATAAGTTCGGCTGGTCTTATGTGGCATGCAAAGTTTGTAATAAGACATTGACAAAGTTTGCAGAATCGTACAACTGTAAATTTTGCATCACTCACAATGCCTTTAATGTTCCTAAGTAAGTATCATTTAACTCTTAAAATAAATCATATCTATTATGATGAAATAAATATATGCTTATTTAATTATTCGCATTTTGTAGATATAAACTTCAAATAGACGTAGAAGACTATACATCAGATACAACATTGGTTCTTTTATACAAGGTTGCAGAAAAACTGGTTGGGTTCACACTTGAACAAATTGAAACACATCATAATAAGGTACATAAACAAATTTTATAGTTTTTAATTTCTACTTTAACTAACTTAAACACAGTTAAATTTAAATATTTTTTACAGGCCCATACAAATGACGCAAATGTTATATTCAGAAATAGAATTGGGAAAAAGTATAAATTCCTTCTCAATGTCAACAAATTTAATTTGATAATGGGAAAGGAGCACTACACAGTTACCAAATTCGAGAAAAATCCAAATGACGATTCCAACCCTGAGGATTGTAAAAGTTCATCAAAGGTAATATATTATATATATATTGGATAACGTAATATAACACTTCTATCTAATAAAACCTATCGTTATTATATCAGATGCAATACATTGCCATAGTTGAAGATGACGAATGAAACAAGTAACTATTGAGAAATTCAAATATCTCATTCTATAAACTAGATACAATAATCTTTGAAAATTAACAACTTATTATTTCATATTTTGCGGGTCATAATCTATCAGAGCTTGCTTCCAACGTGATACAATAAAATCTACACAAAAGTCACAAGAGAATCGCTTCTTCTTTTTATTTAAATTTTCTATAACACATTACAATATTCTTTAGTAAAATATTGGATAAATTCATTCATAGTTTCAACAAAATTCTTTACAAATTGGTTTCAGTATCTAGTACTTATATTTAAATTTAGTGTCTCTTAAAGATTAGTTGCCACGTGTGTTTAATTTTTCCCCTTATTAATTAGAGGCTTTAGTTCTTCATACAATCTCCTCTTCTTTAGAAAACCCATTTACCCTCCCTCCTCTATCTGTTCGTATTTCCATCTGTTCCCATTCCTAACTGTTCTCATTCCTAACAGTTGAAATCTCTCATATTCTCCATCAGTTCCATTTATCTCAATAATATAAGAATCTAATAATTATAAATAGATGCCCCATCTCATTTCCACATGTGAAATGATTTGGTAGCTGTTGTTTGAGGAAACAAAAAGGGTATTGTCCCTTTTGATGTTTTCATTTTTATGCTGCTTCATAAATCTATTATTATTGAGTTTATATACAAGTTAATATATATGTGAAACTTATTGATAATTAATCTGAAAAACGTTTGATTTATAGCTTAATATATATTGTATCATTTCTAGGTTGAGTTTGTTCTTAACGAATCCATATATACTGTTGCTAGCTTTTTTTTTTGTTGTGTAACATTTTTTATAGGATTACGTCCTCACATTGCTCTAAACTTTGTGCCTGAATTTGTTATGATTGATGATCATGATTAAAAAATTGATTTATCAATATAACACTTATTAAAAAATTGATTTATCAATATAATGATTAGTTTTTGTAACACTCTACACCAATAGTTTTAGAAATACTGAAGATATTTTATGCTCCTTTTTTTCACTGTTGGGAGAATAAAAATAAATATGCAATATTTGTATTCCCTGTTGGAAATTAATGTTAAGTGACGAAATTAATTATTTAATTTCAATTGTATTAAATTCCGAATTTCCCATTTATGTGGTTTTAATAAATGTCAGATAATTAATTAGGAATGTGATAAATAAAGATATTAAAAGATTTGGGTAAACCTTATCCGTTAGTCACATGATGGTTAGTGGCATTAGTGGGAGACTTGAAAGAGTCCCACCTTGACTAGGATTCCGGCCCTCTTTCCCTTATAAATAGAGACCTCTACACCATCTAGAGTCATCTCATAACACACTATTTCTGAGGTGGGAGAGAAACTCCGAGATTCCATTAGAGTGCATTTTTTCCAAGAAGGCAGATTGATGGAGCAATTAATCAAGAGTGTCAATTGATCAAGGTATGTCTTATTTTCTATCTTTTAGACGTATTTATTGTGAAAACATAAAGATCCAAGATCCTTTTATTAAGAACAATTGTATGTTAAACTTTAATCATATTAATGTGTTCATGATTAATATTACGGTGTTCTTAAGAATGATTTTATATGTGGTATCAGAGCTAAAGTTTAAGATCTCATGATTTTCCTTATTGTTGTTCGTCTATAATGATATATGTGCCTGAGACTTTCTGCCATATTTTATTTATGTCATTAAATTGTTTTTGTGCCTGAGACCTTCTGCGACGTCTTATTTCTGTCATTAAATTTGCTCTTAAAGTGTGTCTGAGATTTTCTGTGACGTTTTTCTTCTGTCGCCAATACTCACTGGTGAGAATGAAAGGTCAAAACTTGTTCGGAATTTTACGAAACTGACGTGGTCGACTGGAAACGTCAAAATAACCAAAACCCATTCAAAACCCCGTTTTTGCCATTTTAGAAAATAATCTCGGGGCTTATAACTCTTTACAGAAAATTGATATTAACGTTCCGCAAAAAGTTTTAATTTTTTGGCATGTTTTACTTCAATTCCATGGTGAAAACTCATTTTTGCCATTTTTCGCAAAATTCATGTATTACGTGTTTTTATACCTGGGCAATTATGTTTTTGAGGCATTCGAGCTACTATTGGTATCTTTGTGATTACTGATAGATTACATATTATAGTTAATATTAATGCATGATTAACTATATTTAAGTTGAGACATGTAAACAATTATTCATTCGAGTTAAGTCAAAGGCCAAACACAGGCTGAGACTGCATGTACGAATAATATACTTACATTCATTAAAGACTTATTCTAATGTTAGTTATAAAATTGGATTGAGGCGCAACACATGCTAATATCTGAATTGAACAACATTAGAACCAGTTTTGTAAAAACATAATAGTTGACATTAAGTCCATCAATCATGGTATTAAATAAATTAGGCAACAAACACAGATGCCAAAATTATGGGACCATGATAAATGAATTATAGGGTAATATATCTTTACAATCTGAATATTATGTGTTGATTAACACAGATTCCGTGATATTCGGAATGTAGATGAAATATACCAAAATTTTAGTCAACAATTCAATATTCGACCCTTGCAATTTTTGTAGTGTGTGAAAATTTAAGTTTTCCCATATTTCATGTATGTTTTATCTAGAACTGTGATAAAACCTTGCTCTAATAATCATTTTTAGTTGAATATTCGTGTGAAACACATGCCAACATATTTCATATGGTCGGATATTAGACTTGTGTTATTGTTAATATTCATATTTTGATGAATCTCGTGCCAAACACAGGCCAATGATCCATATTGTTGAATATTATGATATTCATGTTTTAATGAGTCTCGTGCCAAACACAGACCAACGATTCATGTGGTTGAAAATCAGAATTATTGTTTATTTTAAGGCTAGTACTCCTATTAAGTTGAATTAAATGCAAACACAGGCTACAATTCATATGTGCGGATACTAGATTTATTCGTTGCATGCATGCATATTTGAATGCATGACTTGCAAATTTTGAGACTCATAAGTAGGTATTCATTCAGTTTAATCAAATGCCAAATACAGGCTAAGATTACATGTGAAGATACTATACTTGTAGTCATTTCAGATTATCCTAATGTTTGTTATAAGGTTAAATTGAAGCGCAACACATGCTGAAATTTGAATCAAATAAACATTGGAATTTTTGTAAATGTTAAATAATTGGCATCAATGTTAAAAAGTCATATTTACATATGTCACTAGTATGATAATTGTGATTATAACCATATTGTGCATTAGTATGACCATGAATGATTTGGGTCAATATTTCTGATTTGTTACTCATACATAAGTGATGAAGCGAAAGTAAATGATTTATGTCTTCCATTTACTATTATTTGTGTAATATCTCATGTAAACTCTTTGTCTATTTGATTTTCACATTATGTCTAATTTTTCGTGAATTTCAAATTAAGGAATAGACAATAGTATAATTATTCATGTATTATGGGTATTTTGCACATGTATGCGTATCTCTTATATTTATATAATATATGGTTTGGTGTTCATTAAAGTGCTCCATTCCAGAAGATATAAATATTGGACTAATGTATTAATATCATGCATATTTTGGTTGCCTACGGGTCCATGTATGATATTGAATGCTAGGATGATGATACTTTATGATGTTGCATACATATTATTGTTTATTCATTTATTGTGATTACAATAATTGAACAAAATGTATGTGGTGATATATATTGGGAAGGTAATAATGGTCGTCAAAAACAGATGCCATAATTTCTGTCACTATCATATCACCAATTAAGTTTATGAAAACCATAAACATGAATAATTTAGCTTATTGATCATGCGATATTTAATGAAAATAAGTGAAAAATTTATTGACTTGTGTATGTAAGTCTTTACGTAATGTAATATTCATATTATGAAATGTTTGGTAGTCACTACAGTGACCCAACTAGAATGGCAATGAATATTAAATGTAAAGATGATGGTAGTAGTAACTCATGATGCTTATAATTGTAAAGATATTAATGGGGTATATTGAGTTTATTTCTTCAAGCAAGGTTATTCCTTACAAGGAATCAATTTTGAGTGATTGAATGAACATCATAGATCACATACGTTATTATAGTATGTGAAAATAAGTTGTGCACAAATGTCGTGTACAATATAATGAAATAACATTATACCCAATAAAGTAATCTACAAGCATCATATAATCGATATTTCACGGTTACTACTGACAAAAACTCACGGTTATGCACTCAATTTATCATGTAATCGATGTGTGTGTTGTTAAATCAAAGCATTAATGAAGTGAGAAATTTATCTTATTATCTTATCACATATTATTGTATCCCATTTTATTTCTCTAAAATTTCATATTTAATTTGGTTAAACAAATTAAGTTTGTTTACATATTGCACACTCGGACTAATAAAGATAAAGATAATATGTATCTTTTATGATTTGAAATGAGTTTTTCATCTCAGTAGAGTTTTCAAGTTATACTTACTATGTTATAGAAAGTATTTACTTTTGATGCAAGGATTTCTTACAAAACAAACTAGAAATGCTAATAAGATTCTTTTCTTTTGTTCTTGGGGAATCAAATCGCCATTTGTTTTCATAAACCCTCAATTTCTTTTGGAAAATGTTTGTCTAAACTTGATCGTGAGGGATATGTTCTAAAGAATCTTTTGATGTATATTTTTTCAAGGGTTATGATTTTAGTTTTGATGTTTTGTACAAAATCAAGGTTGGACATAGTTCTTTACAGATTTGTTTGATCCTGCATCATAATCGTAGCGTTTTTTTTATGAAACTCTTTAAATCTTGTACCAAATTAAATCTAGACTCTTTTTCATAATTTTCGTGGACAAGATTTTTGTAATGTCTCTTACAAATTTTAATAGTCGAGTTGTGCTCTTAAGGTATTAGGATGTCTAATATAAGGATGACCTATATGGCCCAAGTGGGAGATTATGAGAAACTTCCCTTAAAGTGGACCTACATAGATCATATAATTGTCATTGACACGTATTTATTGCATTAAAGTCAAATTCATTATGAAAGGTGAAATTAGTGGTAGTAGAAAATCATGAAATATGGTTATAAAGGAAGGTAGGGTACTTATCCCATTATCGATAACCTTCTTGAGGTTATAAAGGAAGGTAGGGTACTTATCCCATTAACGATAACCTTCTTGAATCCTTGTTCTTTTAGTTGTTAGATTGTCTAAACAACAAAGAACAAATAAATGGACAACCACTAAATGATAGTATTGTCACCGTGAGAGAAATGTAGATATAATCATAAGGAATAGTATTAAGAATATCTTAAAAGTTCTACTATCCTCGATGATTATGTGGTGTATCTGCATGAACATGAATTTGGCGTAGGAATAAATAATGACATGGTTTTATTTTCAAAAGTCATAAGAAGTGAATGGACTACAACTAAGGTTGAAATCTCGTTGAATTACATAATTGATGCACTAAAGTCAGGTATAAGGGGGTCATCAAAACCAAACGCGACACTAACGGTAGTTAAACGAGATAAAGCTAAATTGTAGTAAAATATTTCACTATTAATGAAGAAAAGGTTATAAATGAACCTTCTCAATTATATATAAGGACATGGAATTCCTATGACATTAGTAGCTCATTATGATTGAGAGTTACATGAAGTGGATGTGAAAATTACTTTTTGAATTCTAATAAACCATGCGTATATGTTTAGGAGATCATTTTATAAACATAAGTTTCCCACATGACGCATTTTAAGAAATAATATCATTATTTTTTTTAATCGTTGTATATTTGTATACACCTTAAGATCAGTGGGAGTAAGTTTATATATTTTCTCTATATACAAGCACGGATTTAGAAAGTAGAGAATTAAAATAATTTTATGGGTTTAAAAGTTGTGTATGAAGTAATGAGATACTTAAAGGACTATATGCTCACATTTATGATGTATGTGTTCATTTAAATATGAACAATTATTGTGACTCAAATTTACTGTTTGTACGGATGGTACGAAGTTCACTCTTACTTAAGTATGTTTGTTTTGGTTTATCAACCAATATAATGAAGGAGTGCAACACAAACCATCCATTAAGTATTGTGAAAGCTGAGTTTGTTGTATGCTTGATGCTACAACTTATGTATTTTGGCAGCGTGACTTCATTTCGGGACTTGGAGTTGTCGACACTATTATCAAGTCGCTGAAATATTATGATAATGTCGCTGCAATCTTCTTTATGAAGAAATGTTAGGTATTCCTAAAGTAACTAAGCACGTTGAATGAAATACCTATCAGTTAAAGAAGAAATTCAGAAACAAAGAGTGTCAATTGATCACATCAGTACGCGTGATAACATAGCAGATCCTCTTACGAAAGGACCATCTTCGAAGACCTTTATGGAACATGTTAAAGAGATGGGTCTCGATTAGTTAGACTATGATTGCTATTTTGGCTTAGTTGTTTGACACCATTACTTGAATTCAATAAAAGTGTTTCTGATTTCAATTATTTCTGTCTTTTGAGAAAGCATGCATATAATTATGAATTATTGTTGACAGAAATAGTCCTTATTGAAAAGGACATTATGAGGCCATTATGATACCCAATATTAAAGGTTGAGTTGAATGAAACATTGGTGTTGTGGTACATGGAAGGAACCATGCTCTTGAATAGTATGGAACCGCCATGACTCGCATCCGTGAATCATTTGATTCAGCAAAATAAATTTATCAATGATTGTGCACCTTATGATACCTAATCTAATTATGCGAATTATTAAGACCAAGTGGGAGACTGTTGGAAATTAATGTTAAGTGACGAAATTAATTATTTAATTTCAATTGTATTAAATTCCGAATTTCCCATATATGTGGTTTTAATAAATGTCAGATAATTAATTAGGAATGTGATAAATAAAGATATTAAAAGATTTGGGTAAACCTTATCTGTTAGTCACATGATGGTTAGTGGCA
Source organism: Sambucus nigra (assembly GCA_949130495.1). Taxonomy (NCBI): domain Eukaryota; kingdom Viridiplantae; phylum Streptophyta; class Magnoliopsida; order Dipsacales; family Adoxaceae; genus Sambucus; species Sambucus nigra. The sequence goes on along the minus strand of OX422216.1, from coordinate 326,804,650 downwards.
TTAGTGGGAGACTTGAAAGAGTCCCACCTTGACTAGGATTTCGGCCCTCTTCCCCTTATAAATAGAGACCTCTACACCATCTAGAGTCATCTCATAACACACTATTTCTGAGGTGGGAGAGAAACTCCGAGATTCCATTAGAGTGCATTTTTTCCAAGAAGGCAGATTGATGGAGCAATTAATCAAGAGTGTCAATTGATCAAGGTATGTCTTATTTTCTATCTTTTAGACGTATTTATTGTGAAAACATAAAGATCCAAGATCCTTTTATTAAGAACAATTGTATGTTAAACTTTAATCATATTAATGTGTTCATGATTAATATTAGAGTGTTCTTAAGAATGATTTTATATTCCCAACTTTCTTTTTTTATACGTACGAGAGCAAAGCGAGCAAAATGGGCAAAATGTCCTTTTGTTGTTGTAAGAGGATGAATATATGGGTATCCCTTCTTGAGATGAAAAGTTTGATTAATGTATTATTTAGTTATATATATGGTTTAGGATACAATTTGACACCTCAAGAGTTACCCACGTTGAAAAGAGTTTTGAATCATAAAAAAAGTTAAAGATAACTCACATATAAACTCACTTGATAAACCTCTTTCAATAACTCAACTAAATGCTAACGTGATCTTAAAGTGTTTAGTTCTCACAAAGCATGTCAATAATTTTCTAAAAATCTGCTTCTTTTGAGCTCTTTCCAGGTGATGCGAGATAGTGATGCTAACGCCATTCTGTCTTCAGATATAAAGCTTCTGAAAAAAGGGAGCTAAAAAAACTTAAATTTAGAATTTTTTCCTACTCGTATTTATCTTACCATTCAAAGTTTAGCGTCACCGAGGGAGTTTATATAATATCTTTTTATTAAAATAAGGGAGTTTTGAGAAAAGGTCCTTATAATGGTTAAAGTGTATAAAAATAGGACAATCCATATAATTTTATAAATTTAGTCCCTATACAAAAAATTCCATGTAAAATGGTGAAAAATAGTGCCACTGGCGCAGACCAAAAAAATAAATGCTATTGTACCACAGGGACTAGATTTATAAATGCTATTGTACCACATGGACTAGATTTATAAACTTGAAAAGTATTGTCCTAAAAATCCAAATATAGGAAGGAACATGACCTTTACCTTAATTCTCTATTAAAATAATTACTAAATGTTGATTTTTTCAATATATTTACATTATTTTATTGTCATAGAAATTAAGTAATTTTTTATGATTCATAAAGGGCGTTCTTATTCCCATTCATAATTTTTGCAGACCTCATGAATAATGTTGACATATTTAAATAATATAATGGTGTAAAAAGACTCAAACAACCTATTTAAACCACCCCGATAATTTAAATAATCCTTCGAACTGACCCTGAACAGATCGCAGCCGGTGATAGCATTGTTGCAGTTTAATCAACAAAGTATTTCATCAGTTATTGTTGGAATCAATATATTTACCAGGAATACAATATCAAATACCAAGTCAAATGTGTTCAATTTTTTAACCAAGTCCATATTGAAAAATAACCTAACGAAATATTTCAACAAGTGTATGAATAATGGAGTATCTTAAATTAAAAATTGGAACTCTTAACTAACATCTCTGCAGTGTTTCTGACTACAAATGCCAACAACATTACTAATGCCCCAAGATGTGCCAAACTTCTCATGAGTAAATTTTACGAAAAGGTATGCTTATAATTAGAACCAGAAAATGGGCGGTTCTGGGTGGATTTTATGAAAAGGTATGCTTATAATTAGAAATTAGAACCAGAGAATGGGCGGTTGTGGGTGGATTTTACGAAAAGATTTGCTTATAATGAGAACCAGAAAATGGGCAGTTGTGGACGGATGTTGGCAAGTAAAAAATGATTTAGGTAAGATTTGTGTTGTTCCAAAAGGCTCACGACATGTAGTTTGTCGGATTTGAGTTAATATTTAACAGGGTTGGCTCGGGTTGACCCCTTCCCTTTTCCCCTTCTAGCACTGAGTTTTATGCATTTTAGATGTTGTTCATATGTTCTGAGTATAATCCAATTATTTTTTATACAAATGGATTCATATTGCTTCAAACTGATGGATTGTGATTTTAAAAAACTATTTATTGTATGTGATTGTGTATATTGCATCTTCTTGATTAACGATTTGTAACTATGTATTTTTAAAATTTTAAAATATGATTGCTTTGTGTTGTAAAACAAGAATTATAAAGCGCCCGCGCATCGCGCGGGGCTAATAACTAATGATATCTATATTATACCTCTGATATGATAGTATTAAAGATTTTAATATCATTTAATGCACTTTTATCTTCAATTCATTTCCCAAATGACATCGTCTATTTTCTTCGCATTTAAACCCATATTTGTTTGCTATCTCCCATCTCTCTCTTCATGTATTTATTTCACCCTTTTTTTCTAATCTTTTGGTATCCCTCACACCTTTAGTCTCCCAAATCTTTGGTATCCCTCTCACATCCAAATAATTGACACCTCCACCAACCCTCTCTCTCTCTCTATATATATATATATATAGTCAGGTAGCTAGATCAACACCTACGACTACACCCCAACTGGGTTTTTCTCCGGTGCAGGCGCCGATCACTGGGATAATGGTGACAACAATGAAAAGAAGAGAGGCAAGCCAAGAAAATATGGCCCAGATGGGTCTGTCACCAAGACATTGTCACCAAAGCCTATTTCTTCATGAGTTCCACCCCTGATCATTGACTTTTTGACCGGTGAAAACCTAGAAAAATTCGTCCACCCACCATCAAACATCAACAACACAGAATAAAGATGGAAAGTTTAGGGAACTCTCAATGTGTTATAATTTTTTTTAGCATGCGTATTGATGGTTTGTGTTTTTAGGCTTATGGGAAGTGGGATTTTTTAGTTTTGTTTTGTTTTTGGATTAACTACTTAATTGGGTTTATAAATGCTCCAAAATAAATCTTGATGTTAATTGATTGGTGTGTGAATGCTCCAAGTTTTGTTTTGTTTTTGGATTAACTACTTATGGATATTATTTTGCTATTAGAGTGTAAAATTTGGATAGTATATTGTACTGAATAGTGAAGTCCAAGTAAGATAACTGGATTTTAGATCTGTCCTCACTTCACACCTGTTGATTTGTAGTGTTTATAGGAAATAAGGAATTTGTTTACTGTTGTTGAAGCCCAATGTTTCTTTACAAATGTTGTGTAGTATTTTAATATGCCATACCACTTTTATAGATAGTTTCTTTTATTTGAGTATTTTAATCCTTTATTATATTTTTAACGAATATTGTAATACGCCCCCGCATCGCGCTGGTTACATGCTAGTATTACTCAATTAAATGGGTGATTAAATAAACCCTGGAAACCAACCTATAATAACGATTCCCAACTTAAGATAGAACCAAGAAACTTATGCAATTAATAATATCAATGGAAAAGAAACTTTATTGGGAAGTTCAAATATTCTACCAATTAATTATATTTGAAAATTAACTGATGTGGGGTATGTTTACACCAAAAACTTTTCCAATCAATAACAAGGCTACATGTACCATAAGGCAAAAATAATTCTTTTGAAATGTAAAGATCAAACATGTTAGTGATGACACATTAATTCAAATGGAGTGCTTTTGCCAATTGACAACTTAACAGGCATGCAAGGAAACAAGTAGTGGCAATGTGATTTCAGATAAATTTTATTTTTCAATAATCAGTTTACATTTTAAGTAGTTACAAAATAACATCTATAAATTGAAGACGAGTTACCCATTTGTATAGCCGAACAAGCCATGAAAAAATTGATATTTTAATATTATCTTTATATTTTATCTTGTATTTTTGTGCTTCTTTTTTACTTATTTTGATCACATTCGAAGCATTATTCTTTGATCTTGGGTAGTTTTATTTTTCTTTCTTTTATTTATTTTTCAAACTTTTGACTTAATTTTTCGCACTTCAGTTAAGTTTTTAAGTTTAATTTCCCATTTTCATTTATTTTACACACATTTAGTTTAAATTTTATTTAATATCTTCTTTTTTTTTACTTTGATCTTTACTTAGTTTATATTTATTTCACTTGCATTGTGAAATAGGTATATCCCCTAAGGGTCCAAATTAATTAATTAATTTCATAATTAATCAATAAGTAAAACTAAATTAAAATCCTTTTTAATTTGAACCAAATTTTATTTTACCGAATAAGTTAATTTAGAACAAATTGCGTGCAGTTGGTGACTAACAACATAATCAAAATAAAAACAATCACACAAAGCATATCAGGAATCCAAGTGGAAACCCTCGTGGAAAAAAACATTATCGCACCCAGCCCATAATAATCCACTAGTACTGAACGTATGAACACAAGAGTTAAGCAAGACTAAAAAATGACTTACATATATGACAACGATTACCCCCATGATGCCTATCGCTTAAGTTCTACTACTTGGCCTATGTCCGTACTAGTGATAGCCACTTTAATCTAGGAAAATATTTGCACAACTTCCAAGGCATCAGTATCCATCGATCTTGATTGGTGAGCAATTCCCACATTTAATCCTACGTGGTCTCCTCTTAATGTAGAATATCACTACGGATTTGTAAACCTAAAGTATACTTTAGTTGTATAGATTTGAGATCCTCTTAAAAACAAAACGACTCTAAAAAAACCAATTTACGATTTTGAAAAAACTAGGCTTTATCAATTGGAATATACATCCAAAGGTGTTTTAATAGTTTTTGTAGTGAAATATATCCCTTTAAACACGCTTTCCAAGATAAATACCCTTGTTCAAATTAAGAATCCCTCATTCTTACTAAGGATTCCTTGTTCGAATGAGATCTTTTGATTGATAAAACCTTAGGTCAATGGTAATTTTTTATGAACAATGGGCCCTCATTTGAAACAGTCTTTGAATGAGGGTTCCTCATTTTCAAATGTCTTCGATCAAGGTCATATACATAAAAATGCTCTCGATAATTACCATCTTCGATCGAGGAAGACCTTATTCGAACGAGGAAGACCTCGTTCGAACGAGGTCTCTCAATAAGGACACTTGACAAAATTTGTAAAAAAATGTTTTAGACCGTTTACAAAAATATTTTCATTAAATTCGTATCTTATCACTTTTAATAAATTAAAATAAACTACAAGGAATTACTAAACTTAGAAAATCGTTACCTTTATCAACTCTCCGGTATGCAATGAAGTTGTTTGATTTGATCTAATAATCTCGTTAATGATGCCTTTGTCTCTTGTCTTCATATGATGTAGCATGTCAACTCAATATACTTGATACACGTAATATACCATGACTTATATAGGTTCCATAATTTTTTTCAACGCAAAAACTGAAACATAAAGGGAGTGTATAACATATCTTTACAAATCTCCACCTTTCTCTATTTCGAGACAAAATAAAAAATTGAAAAGATCTAAAATAATAACTCCATAAAAATTCCTATGCATGAATCTACCTATTTTTAATCCTCACGAGACCTGATTGAGATGAATGGTTTTTCGATCAATAGTGGAAACATCACGAGCCCTATCTGTCTTGCACACTTAACACATACCCTCATGAAGTACTAAAGATACAATAGATGTATATAATTCGAAAAAATTGAAATATGTAATGTATGCATTAAACTACTCCACCCAAATCCAAATATTTATCCATCTTTCTATCGGTATAGACAAAGAAAGAAATTAAAACAAAATTCTATCACAAATTCATAAAATTAAGAAAATAAGATAATCAATTAAACATGTGATGCACTGGATAAGTGACAAATATGCATGGAATTATAAACCTGATAACATATATATCAATAAGAACCAACACATTCATATCTCAACATAACAAAAACAAACAACATAATAAATAAAAATAAATAATCGAAAGTGAACATCAAGAGCAAGACAAAGTCAAATCTATGAACTCCCACTAAAGCTATCTAACGAAAAGAGTAATGAACTCAAAACCTAGAAAAGTAAATTGACCCCATTTATGATATGCACAGAACCTTTGATGAAATCATAGTTGAATATATATATAAGTTAAGCATACTAAAAAAATTAAGTGGTTATAAGTTCATGCCAATTAAGATATAAAATAAATTGCTCACGTTAACAATTCAATAGGGAAAAAAAACCATATATTAGTCAAAAATTTGTAAACCCATTGATGTTCAACTTATAACACCCTCAAACACATGCTTTAACATTTTTTTTTCATTTACTGAGAGTATGCATTTTCATAAATGTTTCATTTTGTATTTTCTCTTATTAGCACATTAGAATACATTTATTGCTAATCATTTCTAACACCCCTTTCAATAGAACTCACCAAAGCTTTTCTCATCAATTTTTAATGTAGCTTAAACAATGGTTCTTATATGAACACCTGTGAAATCGATGATCGCTTAAATAAGCTATGATACCAATTTGTAAAAGGCCGTATGATATCGATTTAAATAAATTTTCAAATTTCCATGTTAACCTTATTGAATCGGTGTCCATCCAATTTAAGTCAGCCCTAAAACATGCATTTAGGTGCAGTGGATCATGCCAACACAAACAAATATGAATTACTAACTCACGGATTTCAGGAAAAATCTCCGAACGGCAAAACCTTTTATTTCACTAATAATACTCATAATGATTACAAGTGAAATATGCAATGGATTAACTGCTGTAAACCCACATAGGCCGCAACCTAAATCAGCAATGGAATTCCGTAGCAACTCCACACGAATCGCAGTTCAGTCAGTCCAAGAACACCCATGAGCACTCCCTATTGACGCACAGTTAGTCAGCCTAGTACCTCCCCCAAGTGGCACCTAGATCAGCAGTTTGTTATCCTTCATACAAGAAAAACTCTAAAAAAAACCGTATCTTGGGTTCTAAAACAATTCACTAAAAACTATTGGGATTTGTGAATTGAAAACAAAAGTATTTGAACCCTAAATGAAGAAGACAAAGATAATATGATGTTAGTGGTTTTTGAAGAAAGAAATTTGTCAGGTCTTCTTAATGAAAACGGAGTGGTTTAACACGCTTTATATAAAAAAAACTTATGGTGGCGTTGTCGCTTGAACGAAACTCACTGTCGCTCGAACGAGGTCTTTTGTCGTTTGAATGAAATATCGCGCGAGATGGTCAAGTCATTTGAACGACTTACACAAGTCACTCAAATGACCTTATTTAAAAAAAATCTTTTTTATTTCAAAAGTCCGCCTAAGCGCTTAGAAAAATATTTTTGACGAGAAACTCCGCCTCAACACTTAGAAATTTTTTTAGAAAAATTATCCCAACATTCTAAGTGAACTATAAAGTAACCAAAACAAAATATTACCAAAATTAATCTCATGGAGGCTTCTTTTTTTAAGAATGTTGATATTCCGATCTATCTTGATGCATTGTTGAACTTGAATAAGTCTTCGATGGTTATAGTGGTATACGGCATATTCAAATATAAACTAGAAAATAAAATAATGTCCATTCAAATGTCCCCATATGTCCCCATATGTCTATGCCGTTATAAAGTAAAAACATCTGAATTATCAAACCAAAGTTCTTATACAAATCAAATACCCTCCCATGAACCCAAAACTGAAAAGGTATCAAAATTGCCAGTATGAAACTTTCTTAAAAAATGTTCAACATCAAATCTTCAAATCTTTAAACTTTTCTAATCTGGGTGTGCAAAATATGATTATCAATCTTTGTACCTATACACATGAGACAAAGCAAATACCTTCGTGACACATCAAGTTTGAAATGATATAAGAATAAATCAATCAATAATCAAATCACCCCATAATGCAAAACTCCCCCATAATTCGTTCTCCCCCTTTTTATTTATCCGAAATAGATAAGGAAACAAATAAACAAAATAAACATGTAGTGACACGATAAATATGCATAACAAACATTGATCAAACTACGCTCATGCAAAGGAATCCTCAAAGGCATTCACAAACTTTTTTTGATTTTTCAATTTTTCATACAAAAATGCAAAAATAATTTTACAAAAATCACACGCCATGAATTTACACTAAGACAACCAAATCATGGAAACGGAATAAATGGGTGTGAACAATTCGATAGGAAAATCAATGCAATCACGCATAACATATGTGCACGATGAATATGTGTACTCCTAACGAATGAATCTTAAAATCGTCCTTGTGTATCGACAAATGTGATTTAAATGACATCGTCTTAATCTAATTGACAAATCAAAGTCAAACATCATTTTCTCACCAATAACGTCTAAAACTATGTAATGCTTTTTCATGACTTTATCAGGACGTGAAAACCCGATTTATATTCCATACAAAATCCCTCATAAATAGTAATGCTTTTTTTTTTTGAGATGATGAAATTAAATCCCATTGGCCCACTTTGTGGCATATTCTTCTTTTTATTGCCTTTAAAGTTTTTTTTCCCTCTTTTCAACCTCTTTGGACCTAGGCTTATATTTTTGTGCCATGCATTTTCTAGGCCCGATTTAAACGGTGGCTTAATCGCAAAGAATAAATGAGTACCTTCATAGCCCTTCCACATTTTTTTCATAAACATACAAACTCACAATAACAGTTCTTACATGCACTACATTCATTGTCAAGTTTTATTGCATTTGGTTCGTTTTAAAGATATAATTGATATGAAAACACATCGACCAACATGTAATATACAAGAACAATAGTCAAACAAATCCATGCAAGTGTGCATTAAAGGAACTTACGAGTCAAATATGTAGGTAGTACCAACAAATCACATCTCAATGACTCCAAACATAGTAAATAAAAAAATGAAATGATGACGCATATCAAAACACAATCAAACAGTCACATGGATATGGAATGAAATTGTGACACGGTCATCCTAAATGTTCATTCATATACGGTGTAAACAAAATACAAAGTCTCTTTTTGGATTTTTTAAAAATTTTATCAAAATAAAATCTTTTTGGCTTTTTAAAATTTTTCAAAAACAAAAATCCTTTTGTTTTTCAAAAAATATATCAAAAATGGAAAATATAACTACAAAAATGGTACACACTAGGAATATGCATAAAATATCATCATGAAAACCATCCTATCCTAGCAAACAAGTCTAAACCTCATCCATTAATTGCGATGGAGTTTTCCAAATATGGTGACATCCTATGAAAAAATCCACTAAGTCGTGTGAAGTATTGACTAAAAACTTTACCTGCTCCCTAATATGTGCAAACTCTCTCATGTAGTCATTCGGAGCATCATGTGTGGGTGCGTGTGTGAACACGTGTAGTAGAAAAACGTGACACTTTACCTGACCTCTCTCAAAATGTCTAGGACACACTATCCTTTTGGGTATGGGACGCCTAGGTGGGTTAACTTGAGAGCCATATGAATCTGTCACTTACTCGGGAATTGACTCGGGTGAAATATGGAAAGTGGACGCACTGTCATGACCTATTCCCAGTCTCTCAACATCACCCAAAATGGGATTGAGAACCATCTTTCCAACCTTCTTAGATGCATTCTCTAAAGGTAATTTGACCTCCCGAAAACATTTGAGATCACTCTCGAGTTGGGATACACGTGTTGTCAGACTAGACACCATGTTGGTTAAATCACTCTTTTCTTGATTTAAAGCAATCAACTGTTCACTCAAATAAACCTTCACCTTCTCGAGTTGACATACTTTCTCCTCAAACACCCTCAAAATCTCAATTTCTCTCTCAAAATCTATTACCCTACGACCTAATTCCTTATTCATCTTTTTCATTTTTAAGGTCTCGGCATATAAATCTCTAAACGCGATCTGGAGCTCACTTTCACCTTCGCTCTCGCGCTCACTTTCTCCTTCACTAAAAACACTCAAACTATCCTCCTCCTCGGGGGTCTCACGTACACAAGTATCCTCATCATCGTGGGACAAACTATGTGTGCTCTCATGACTAGCTAAAAAGGCGACAAATTTCCCATGTGAAATCTCATCCTCAGAATCTTTAACCCCTTCCTCACTATTGCTAAGAGTGGCTCGAATGGCAATCTGTTTTTCTTTTCTCCTTAGCCTAGTAGGACACTCAAAATCTCTATGCCCTTACCCTTACACTTAAAAAACTTCTCTTCTTACTCTTTCTCTTTCTCACTCTCTTTTTTACCTCTCTCTTTGGCCTTATCTTTCTTTTTGTTTTTCTTAAAAAAAAATTTATTGGAAGAATTTTGTTTTGAAAACTTGAAAGTTTGTTTAATTTTTTTTACAAGCATGGCCATATCAAAATCAACCTCACCCTCAGAGTCGGACTCACAAGCTCTCACTTTCTTTTTCTTCTCTCTCTTTGACACTTCCTTTACCTTCTTAGACTGGGCTCTAAGTGCTATCCCTCTATCCTTAGGTTTGACTGTGTTGGGGAACATGTCAATATCATATGTCTGGAGGTCTCCTACCAGCTCTTCCAATTTTAAATTGATGAAATTACGTAAGGAATTTAAAACAGTTACTTTAGGAATAAAAAGTTTAAGATGCAATCTTAAAATATTTTTAACCACTCGTGCATCAGGAATGTGCTCACCAAGATTGAAACTAGTGTTGACAATATCATACAAACGTGCCTAAAACTCATCAAAACACTCAGTCTCAAGCATGGTAATTGTTTCAAATTGAGTAGCTAAATTTTGAATATTAGACTCTTTGACCGCATTTGTGCCATCGTGGATAAGTCGTAAAATTTCTCAAGCTTATTTTGACATGGTTCACGTCATAATATGTCAGAACTCCTCAGGAGTGACATCACCAGAAATTGCACTCAGCCCACGTAAATTAAAAGTGATCCATTTAAATTCATCCTCAGTCGAGTCTGCCATGGGTTTTAAAATAGTGATATTATTTGCGGTGACAGTGGTAGGAGTCCAATCTCTTTCCCAATCTACCCAAATGCGCTCATCAATGTCCTTTAATTGTGATTTCATCTGTGCTTTTCAGTAGGCATAATTAGACCCGTAAAAAATGGGCATCCGATTATATAAGTTATCCATTGAAAAAATTGTAATTTTTCACAAAGTAAATTTTTCAAAAAATATCAATATCACACAATTTTGAGGAAAATAAGGATCAGTCGATAAATTAGAGAAACCCGCCCTGATACCAATTTGTGAAATCCGTGATCGCTTAAATAAGCTCTGATACCAATTTGTAAAAGGTCGTGTGATATCGATTTAACTAAATTCGCAAATTTCCAAGTTAACCTTATTTAATCGGTGTCAATTTTTATTCCAATTTAATTCAACCCTAAAAGATGCATCTAGGTGTAGTGGATCATGCCTACACAAACAAATATGAATTGCTGACTTACAGATTTTAGGAAAAATCCCCAAAGGGTAAAACATTTTATTTCACTAACAACAATTACAATGATTACAAGCAAAATCTACAATGGATTAATCGCAGTAAACCCACATAGGTTTCAACCCAAATCAGTAATGGAATTCCATAGCAACTCCACATGAACCACAGTTCAGTCAGCCCAAGAACACCCACGAGCACTCCCTATTAATGCATAGTCAGTCAGCCTAGTACCTCCCTCAAGTGGAACCTAGATCAGCAGTAGGTTATCCTCCCTACAAGAGAAACTCCAGCAAACCCGTATCTTGGGTTCTAAAATAATTCACTAAAAACTATTGGGATTTATGAATTGAAAAAAATGGATTTGAACCCTAAATGAAGAAGATAAAGGTAATCTGCTGTTAGCAGTTTTTGCAGAAAAAAATTCGTGAGGTCTTAAGGCGGCGTTGTCGCTCTAACGAAACTCACTGTCGCTCGAGCGAGGTCTTTTGTTGTTTGAACGACATATCGCACGAGATGGTCAAGTCGTTTGAACGACTTACATAGGTCACTTGAACAACCTTATTAAAAATAACGTTTTCTTTTCTATTTTAAAAGTCCACCTAAACACTTAGAAAAATATTGTTGACGGAAACTCCCCCCAACATTCTAAGTGAACCGTAAAGTAACCAAAATGAAATATTACTAAAATTAATCTCACAGAGGCTTCTTTGTTGAAGAATGTTGATATTCAGATCCGTCTTGACGCATGATTAGACTTGAATAAGTCTTCGACGGTTGTAGTGGTATACGACCTATTCAACTATAAACCGGACGATAAAATAATGTCCTTACAGCACCTCAAAATCTCGCAAAGAAAACATTACCCAATTGAGTGAAAATGCATGGCATGAAAACTTTTTTGGATCAAAATCGATGATACATTCTATTACAACATGTGTCAAGTGTGTGCGATATAATAAAAACTATAACATAATTGTAAACAATTGTTTTTTAGAGAACTCTAAAGGTGATAACTAAGTTAGGTATACAATAAGCTCACACTATCCTCTAAAATTGTAAAAACCTAGAAAAAGGGATATAGGGTACATGTCTTTGTTCCTATTGTAACACCCCGTATTTTTGAGTAATTAAAATTTAATTAATTTGGTTATTTTAAATTACGCGTATGACGTAATTTAATTGCTTTAAATATTATGTGTTGATTAAAAATTCATCGGGAGAGATAAATATTAATATTTACGGACTAAAAATTACTAAGTGAGTAGTAAATAATTATTTTTATGTCATAGCGAGCGATAGTGACATGACTGTATTATATCTCAATCGGGAGTCGTATGTAGACTATAGGAGGTCGAGATAGAAAATTATTGTAGAGTAACTCGGATGAAAATTTTGAGGTCACGGTTGGTTTTGTATGGGTCTAGATAGTCAAAATAATGTACCTGAGGGTAGTAATTGAGTCTCGAGGCCTTTTCTGTCGTCATTAGGACCACACAGGGGTATTCAAGTAATTTTGACTTGGCCCGTTAGCCTAATTTAGGGATTAGGAGTATTAAACCTAAGTTTAAGAGTTAGATTCATCCATAACTCAAATGAAAAACCCAATAAATTGAGATAAGAGAGAAGGAAGAAAAGAAGGGAACTTTAGAGGCCAAATTCCTAGGGGAATTGGGTGTGCCACTGTCAAATTCGTAACGCGTAATCAGACCCTACGAACCTAGAAAAGAAAGTAATTAACATGATTTTATTTTAAATTGTAAAAATTCATGTTCATATTGTGGTAGGTGTAGATAAACTCGTTTTTGGGGAGGGTTGTCACTTGAAAAATGGATTTTTGGAGATTGGAACATTAAATGTAGAAGTAATGTTCAATTGATGTTGAAATATTATCATATGTTGTTGGAATTTGATTTATAGGTGAAACCCAATATCTAATTACATTTAATTTGGATTATGGAATCAAATTGAATTAGAGAATTGATTAAATTAAGAAAACCCAATTCGTGTAATAATGGATTTTGATCAGAAATTAGTGATGTTTAATGGTTTAAATCGTGATTAAATCCTATTTTTATGTGTGATAAACATTGGGTATGCTTGGATTGAGGTTTGGAAAGAATCCATGGAGGTTTATGTGAACAAATTTGGAGAAAAATAATTGGGGAAGAAGGTCTGCCGGAGCAGCATCGATCGATCGATTGTTATCATTGATCGATCGATGATGCCTGTATCCAGGCAGATCCGCTTATTTTTATTTTTTTTACTATAATTCAGTTGGGGTTTGTTCTAGGGTTGTTTATTTAGTGAAAATAAAGAGGGGGCCTATTACCTAATGATTATGGGTGATTATATTTGGGATTAGAAAATAGTGAAATGGTGAGTAACATAAGAAACAATTAATGTGAGATAAATTCGTGAATACTTAAATACATGCCGATTGGGTAAGTCCGAGTATTATATAAAGTGAAGTTACATTAATTAATTAATGTAAATTAAATTAAATAAATTAAGAGTCCGGAAAATAGACTCGGGGATTATAGGCTAGTGCTACGGGTGTTAGGCATGGGTTAGCCATATTTATATATATACAGAATTCGAGTTAGTAAATATATACGTGTGTTTAATTTCTAAATATTGGTCTGCATGATGTTTATGTGAAAACATACCCCTCTAGTGCTATCATCGGAGGTTGCGCGATGTGGGTTAATTCTCTTACTAGTGAATGCAGTGAGATTATAATCCCCCGGTTATATCATCCGGTATTTTATTGTGCGATTTATTTTCGTGGTGAGACATTTTGGGTATGATTCGGTATCACTCTCGGGGAAATATGATCGCCTACACTACTTTTACGATTTTGTTTACCTATTTCGGTGTGAGTTAACCGACTTATGGTAATCGGGTTACAGTGAGTATACCCGGGATATGATAGCATTGTAGAGACAAGCATCCAGTCAGTTATTACTCGAGAGGATGGTTATTATACGTGACATATATGTGATTGTTATAGTATATCTGTACGTATATGATAGAGCAGATAATTATATACGGGTTAAATACATGAAGTATTAAGGTATCTTATATATAATCAGTCTGAAAGTTATATGATTAAATAAAATAGAAATGATTAACTAAGTTAATGAGAAAATAACTTAGGAACCAATGGAAGGAAGTACTCAGGTTAGAGTAAATTGATAGAAAGATACGTAATATGACTATCTAGGTGGGGTTGTATAACTAGTTGAGTTAGAAGGTAAACGTTAGGTGTGCACAATAGTTAAGGGGTGAAGAGAGTGCGACACCCACTTAAATATGGAATGTGTTAATGCATATTTAACTGTTGCATCTTAATTACTTCTTAATATTTTTTTAATGGTTTTGGGCCCTGACCCATGTCAAAATATTTCCCAAAACATTTCAGGTGTCTAGCCACAGGGACGCCAAGTTTGAGGACTCATTCTAGGGATGTGTAGCTATAGCATTGTGAAGGCTTGCAGGACTTTGTGTAGACACTTCAGTTATTCATTCTTAGACTAGGATTTGATTCAATAGTTCATTTGGGCATGTTGCCCATTTCAGTTGATATACTTTCAGTTTTATTTATCAGACGATGTACATGGATTTAGTTTATTTCTGTAGACTTATGACTTGGATTCTGTTTTGGGAACCGATGGTTTATTCGATATTTATTTCTATCTATTAATACTGTGATGATTTAGACTCTTATATTTGTTATGGATAAGTTATTATATTTTATTTACGTATGTTGTTACGTTAATGAAAGATAAAAATTGACACCGACTTAAATTAACATAGGTGGTTAGTAATTTAAAAATTATTTTCGACAGTGATGCTAAGAATGAACCAAATGCGATTCCTGTTTATTTTGATAAACGACTGATCACCCGTAAATAAAGTAGGTGGGGTGTCACACCTATATCCTCTATCATAAAATGCATAAATGCCAAAAAAAATTACAAAAACAAAAATATTTTGAGATTTTATGATTTTCATAAAATAATCAAAATCTTTTTGTTGTTTCTCCAAAAATTTCAAAACAAAAACATATTTGTTTTTTTTTAATATCAAACCAAAACTAAAGCAAAATATGATAGACTCTAGAATGGATAACAAAGAATGAACATAATGAATGGAATCCTAACATAGAGATGATACATATGACTCACTCGAAAGGGTGATATCATCTACTGCTCTATACACCTTCTTCTTTTTCCTATTTTTTATCTCCCAAATGCAATTTGGGTGTTCAAACCATGTACTCAACACATTCTTAGTGTTTATAGAAGTGTCTGTTCAAACATAGATGAACATACCCACCTTGCGCAAGTTAATATCAGTAGTCTCTAAACTCATGGTAGATAATCTACCTTAGTATTCAGACCAGTAGTCTTTAAACTCAAGTTAATAGTGCAAGTTTATAGAAGTGTTTGTTCAACATATTCTTAGTACGGTTGTAGATAATCCACCTTATTTGGCATATGAGAAATTCATGGTAGAGGATGACATGATGTGTTGGTTGACCCTTTGACAAACGTTATCTCTTTCTTTGGTTTAGACTCTCGCACACCATCGTAGGTATGACTTATTTTGTCCTTATAGGATTGAGATGGTAAAAGGAACATCTTATTTAACTTCTCGAAACTCACTTCAAGGTCTAATTTCACTTTCTTATACTCTTGATAGTATTATTGATCTTTTTATATTGTTCCTCTAACATATCAAGTGCACATGACTACTCAAGGAGAGTCATATTTAAGGTAACAAACTTATCGTGCAAGAGATCAATGTCTTTCTCCCCGTCTTTCAACTTTCCTCCGATAGTAAATTAATAATTTTTCAAGCTAATCATTTGTGTCTCAACCTCCTTCAAAGAACTTATATGACTCTCATACAAACCAAGCTTCTTAGTAATCTTATTATTCACTTTATTCATGCCTCAACTCAACTCAACTTCAATTAAAGTTGTCCTACAATATCATCGAAAAACCTCCTTTCCCCCACCATTTCGTTTCCATTGATATTAAAATCAACACCGTCTTTATCTACATTCTCTCTAATAAGGGAAATTTAAAGACCAACCGTATCCTCGATAACGTCGAGCTTAGTGAAGTTGCATTCAATGGGAGGCTCATTGTCTGAGTCGGTGTCACTATCGCTAAGATTGGCCTTCACTTTCACTACTTCTTATTTTTATCCTAGTAGTACACTCACGTGCCAAATGCCCAAAACCAAGCATCTGCGAGAGTTGTCATCAGATTTATCTTCTTCTGAGACTTGTGGTCTCGTATACCAGAAGATTTATCTACCTTATTGGCTTTATTATTCTCTCTTTACTTCTTATTGCATATAAAATTTTAAGCATTATATTTGAGAAATTTCTTGAATTTCTTGGTCAACAAGGAAATCTCGACCTCATTCTTATTGAAATCATCATCCGAGATGTAGGGATAACTCTTATGTGCATTCAACGCGATGCCCTTCTCTTTCTTTGGTAAGGAATGAGTTTTTAACATATGGGTTTGAATCGACACTATGATGTACTCTACCTTCGTGCTATTTATACCTGTTATGACGTTTAAGGCTGAGACGCGGGGAAGGAACCTAGGTGGTAATGATATAAGGATTTCCTAGTAGCTCTAGGGTCCAGTGTCTTCAATCCTAAATAAAAGTGTGAGCTCATTACATGACATATTTTCGCATAAAACTCATCGAAGGTCTCGTTCTATTGTATCTTTAAAAATTCAAACTGGATAGAAGGTTGTTGGAGCTTCAAGACCCAAATAGTATCGGTAACCTCATGGGTGAGCTAGATAATATCCCATGTCTCTTAGAAAGTGATACACACAGATATCCCACAAAACTCTTCTTGGGTTAATCTATAGAAAATGGAATTAATCCCCACACAATTTGTAATAGTTACCCGATGTTCATCCTCAGACTAGGATTCTTTAGGTTTACGGACAACGATTTCTCATTGAAAGGTTATTGGACATCCCCACCCCTTAATTATGGCTACCCACACTCTCTCATACTGGGACTTCGGAAAATGTTTACTTTCTGTTACTACAATCAAACAAAAGTGCCCGTGTGAAGGATTGATCCTTAATAGAAGAACCCTAGGACGTACGATCAGGGTCTAATACCAATTTGAAATTAGGTATGTTCTTTAAGGCTACAAATTTAATTATCTAATTTATTAATTAATCAATAAGTAAAACCAAATTAAAATCCTTTTTAATTTTTACCAATTTTTATTTACCGAATAAATATTTTGCCCAAATTATGTGCAATGGGTGATTAGCAGTGAAAGGAAGACAATAACAATCACAAAAATCACACCTAGATTTAGAGTAAAAACCCTCTAGTGGAAAAAACTACTATCGCACCCAACCCACAACAAGTCCACTAGTACTAAATGTATGAATATAAGACTTAACAAGGACTCAGAAATGACTGAAATACATGTCAATGATTATTTCCATGATTTTGCTCCCTTATGTTGTAATCTGTTGCCTCTTCTTGTAGTAGGGATGGCCAATATAATCAGGGAAAATGACTGCACAACTTCTAAAGCCTTAGTATCTATAAATCTCGATTGGTGAATTATGCCCACACATAATCCTACATGGTATCCTCTTCAATGTAAAAGATCACCATCGATTTGTAAGCCTGCAGTCTACTTTGTTCGCATAGAGTTGACAGGCTCTTAAATACTGAAGGACTCAAAAAAAAGAAATTTAGGGTTTTAAAAAAATCGGGCCTTCTTCAATTAGAATACACGTCTAAAGGTGTTTAATTATTTTTTTGTAGTGAAAGAGATCCGTTCAAACATGTTTTCTAAGACAAATATCCTCAATATAACCAGGGAGCCCTCGTTTGAACGAGAGATTTTGATTGATGGTCTCTCGATCGATAAAATCTTCGATCGAGGGTCATTTTTGTATGAACAGTGAGTCCTCATTCTAATAAGTCTTCAATCGAGGGTTCCTCATTTTAAAATTTTCTTCAATTGAGTTATTCTACATAAAAAATTTCTCTCGATCGATACCATCTTCAATCGAGGGAGACCTCGCTCGAACGAGGTCCCTCGATAAAGACACGTGAAAAATTTGTAAAAAATCTATTGAACATTTCAGAAAATGGGTTACATTAAAGTCATGTCTTTTCACTTCCATGTAATTAAAGTAAACTACAAGTAATTATAAAACTTAAAAAACTCTCATCTTTACCAAATCTCCTATATGAAATGAAATGTTCAATTTTATCTGATAATCTCAGTCATGATGCCTTTGCCTCTTATCTTCATATGATGTAGAGTTACAACTCAATAGCCTAGATACAAAGATAAAATGACTCAAAGGTTTATTCCGAAAGTAAGTCAACACAAGCTTCACGTTTTTTTAAAATTTATTTTACTTGTTTTACTCATAATTTCTTTACTTTTGTGGAAATTTACTTTTGAGGACCTTATTTTTACTTAGTTTAATTAGTTTAATTCATCAACCCACCATTCTTATCCTCTAGGAGTTGAATTCTTGTTGATTAACATTTTACATTAAAATATCCTCTTAAATAAGGCATCAATTGATACACAATCACTTGGTTTGTCTTTTAATTATAATTTTTTTTCTAGCATGCTCACACTCAATTTTTCAGCAATACTGAAAGTCAAACATACTTAACATAAATTGATAGCACAGATATTGTACCCCTGCCGCGGAAGGTACACTATAGCAAGTGATATCGTCTTACGAATGCAGACCTATCTCCTATAGGCCATTAAATGAATGCCTTACATACATGCCGCAGTCCTTAACATATAGGTTGCGACCCCTTATACGCTAACTGCCGCAGCCCTTGGACATACAGACTGCGGCCCCATTTACAAGATATATGCCGTGGACCCTAAGCTCATTAATTAGCTGGCCGCAACATCTCTCATCACAGCAATAATACCTACACCTCCTATATATAGAGGTCCACACCTTAGGATAGGTGATTCATTTTTCCACATATGGTCCCGGGTTCATTTCTTACACAAACATCTAGCTCAGAGCTGACTATTCTTTCAACATTGTTCAGTATAGCTTGGGGGCTTCTCTCTAGCATCACAGACGACACCCCAGAGACACCGAAATCATCATAGTCATGTACTATATTCTATTATCATGCTTGTATGCCTCTTTAGGCCTAATTACTATGTACCAAACAACATATATAATGAGAGTGTGGCACCTAAGTGGACATAGTCTTAGCCGAACCACTCTATATCTTGTCTCTTATATCTCTTTACTTGCTTTATCTTCTCATTACATATCTTATACTCGATTTGCTGGTACGAGAATGACAAGTGGATGATTTCTCGTATCATCAATCTGGCGCCGTCTGTGGGAACGAGGTATCTCAACCTTATTTCTTGATATTTTTAGTTCTCAAACACCTTATTTTTTTCATGGGGATCCTTTGGATTATCATCTCATGGATAAGTTTAGTAAATTAAGTTCTATTGTATATTTACACCCTTGAATGGGTCTTGCATATAGTGATATCTGCTCTTGGTTCTCCTTTTTTATGATCTTAGATCTATTTTAAAATTCCCTGTGATATCATTTCATCTAGATAATGCTGAAAAGCATGATAGGCTTTAGCCCCGTAAAGGTGAGTGATTAGGGAATAATTATATTTTACTCCCTTTTTGTGATTCTTTGCCTATGATCCGGGGTTTATCATTAGAATTGTGCTGTTTTGTGCACCATTAGTGTATTTTCTCATGTATATACCCTAGTAGGTATGCTTTACACGTGTTTCAAGAGAAAAACTCAGTTTTGGGGTTTCAATTTTGTGATTGTTCCCTTCACTGCCTAGAAAGGGATGCGGCCTTGTAGTTCAACTGTCTTTCTTGCCGCGACCTCTACTAGTGCGGTTGTATTACAGCAGCTTCAAATCATCGGGGAATGGACTGAGGTAGCTCAACCTTGGTGAATATCATTCAAAGTCCATGACAGTACACCTATGTGCTTCACTGCCCGTGGCCTCGGCAGTAATATCATGCAGCAGTGCAAACGCTGCATCCCAATCTTGTACTTTGTTCATTCTATATTATGTGGTTACTCACTTCTTCTAGTTTTGTCTCATATTATGTATTTTTTAGATACTAACAAAGCAGAAATGGAAGGAAACTTCTCCTCAATTGTAGAACGAAATGGAGAGGTTGCTCAGCTATACGACTACATCAACCATCTCTATGACCACTAGGCCTCACTATAGGACCAAATTTGTTTCCTAGCGGAAAGGGTCCTCATGATGGAGTCTGGAACCTCCCTCTCTATGCCAAAGGATGTAACATCAGAATTTGAGGAAATATCCCTACTAAAAGCAGTGGCTGCGGAAGGCAAGGCCGTGGCCAGGGCCCTAAAGAGGAAGATGAAACAGGAAGAAAGGGAGCTGCGTTAGAACTACACACCGATGAACTATAGCCTGGAGTATATCCTTGGAAGCATCGAGGATAAATTGCTTAGGTGGCCAAAAAATCATAGAGCTCCACCTCATAAAAGGGACAAAGCCAAGTGGTGCAAATTCCACCATGAACACGGCCACCTCACCAAACAGTGTCACGCTTTGAAGAATGAAATTGAAAGGTTCATAAGGTAGAGAATGTTGCTACGATTCCTCAAGTATGACTAAGGGATGCAGCCTAGTCTGACAGGCTGCCTCCCCCCCTTTTATACCCATATGTTTTTCTCTTTTATTTATGTTCTTAGTGAACACTATCTTTTAAAACAATTTCATTCCGACTTTATATGTCCATGCTTACGTGAATGAATGAATATACTCTATTTTGATTTCTCGATTCCGTTAAATGATATCTTATGAAAGACTTTTTGTCTTAAACAGATTCTAAACGGAGACAACGTATTATATCGAGAAAAATTATATCTAAATGGGCCCACAACGCCCGCCGTGACGCCTGACTATTTGAAGGCAAATGATAATTGAAAATGGTGAAAGTAACTATTGAGAGCGGCATGAAAAAAATAGCTTATAACGCCGCCATGGAGACTTTATCTCAACGTACAATGATTACATTCTTGAAACCATCTATTGGGATGTGTCATGAGCTACAAGGGCTTACAATGTCCTTTCTTAGCTTTTGAGATGCGTCATTAGCCTAGGGAGGTTACTCCCCCGACAAACATCATTAACATGGTGGATAGAGACTAAACATCAATCATTTGGTGATGTCAGCCCAAAAACATTAGTAATTTGGTGAATTATAAGATAAGACATCATTAACTTGGTGATCTCATATTAGTTGTAGGTGTCTTAATAACGTAACCTAGCCTGGGAAGGCATTATATATATCCAAACATAGCTTGAGGAAGCTTCATAATACCTAGCCCCGGGAAGGGGGGGGGGGGGGGGGCTGAAAACAATCCAACCGACTAAAGGAAAGCTATGAAAGGCAATCAAAACGACTAAAGGATGTTGTGTTGCTGTCATCATAAGCATGCTAAAGCTACAAAAAGAAGATGGCCTCAGCCCAACATGCTGTCATCAATTTCTTAAGGGCTAGAAAGGTGTCGCAACCTTATCAGTATGACTGTAGCCTCTAAGTTCATTCATTTAGAAGACGTGGCAGAGAAAGGCAGATAGGATTGTTAACATGCCGCAGCTAGACGACAACCTGCCCAGCCTCCGAAAAAGAAAATCCTACCGCAGCCCTCTTCAAGAAACCAGATTAAATAGACTAAGGGTTCGTTTGATAGGATTCTAATTCCAAGTGAAATTCAGAAAAGTTGGAAAATTCTGATCTTTTCCAGCTTTTAGGTTTTGATAGCCTTAATTTGCCTTCGAATTTGTTTTCTATATACAACACCCCTTAAGCACAATTTGCCATCTTAGGGTGGAATTCAATTCTTTGGGGGGGGGCGGGGGGGGGGGGGGGGGGGGGGGGGGGCATGTTTTTGTTTACCACCTTTGGGTGGCAAATCACTCAAAACCAATTTTTTGAAACTCTATATATTTCATAAATATATATTGTTAATAAATATGTATATATATATATATATATATATATATATATTTTCATGAATAATATAATAATAATAATTATATATACTACATATATTATTATATATTATAATTGTTATTATATATAATTATTATTATATATTATAATTATTAAATATATACTAAATATATATTATTATATATTATATTATTTACGATATATATATATATACACACACACACATAAATAATAATATAATAATAATTATTATATATACTAAATATATTATTATATATTAGAATTATTATTATATATAATTATTATTATTATATATTAGAATTATTATATATATACTAAATATATATTATTATATATTATATTATTTACGATATATATATATATATATATATATATATATATATATATATATTCCATAAATAAAATATTCACATTTATATATATTTTCCAGCTATTTATTGAGGAAATTAATGGAGAGGTCAACAATGGAAGCAATCTATTTATTGAGAAGATTAATCGAGAAGTATAGGGAGAAAAAGAGGATCTTCATATGATTTTTATAGATTTGGAGAAGGCGTATGATAGGATACCCAGAGATATAATATGGTGGGTTCTACATAAAAGAGGAGTGACTCGCAGATATATTGATGTGATCATGGATATGTATGATGGTGCGATGACTACAGTAAGAACATAAATCGGAGAAAGTAGTGAATTTTCAATTACTATAGGTCTACACAAAGGTTCAACATTAAGTCCTTATCTCTTTGCGTTTGTTATGGATGAGTTGACTGGACAAATACAAGATGAGGCTCCATGGTGTATGCTATTTGCAGATGATATTGTTTTAGTAGATGAGACTAAGACATGGATTATTGCTAGGTTGGAATTGTGGAGAGAAACTTTAGAAACAAGAGGATTTAAAATAAGCAGAACTAAAACAGAATATATGGAGTGCAGTTTTAGTAGTAATAGGAGGACAAATGGAGATGTGGTGAAATTGGAGGGTCAAGAGATACCAAGAAACGATCATTTTCGTTATTTAGGATCGATTATTCAAAAAGATGGAGATATTAGTGATGATGTTACTCATAGAATTAGAGCAGTCTAAGTTAAGTGGAGAAGTGCTACCGACATTTTGTGTGATAGGCGTATACCTTTAAAGTTAAAAGTTAAATATTATAGGACGACCATTAGACCCGCCATGTTATATGGGACAGAGTGTTGGGCAACCAAGAAATAAAAATGTGCAGAAAATGAGTGTGGCGGAGATGCGAATGCTAAGATGGATTTGTGGTAAAACTCGAAAGGATATAATTAAAAATGAACAAATTCGTGAAACGGTAAAAGTAGCTCCTATAGAAGATAAATTGAGAGAAAATCGACTTAGATGGTTTGGACACGTCAAGCATAGACCAATGGATACTCCTGGAAGGAAGAGTGATTTAGTGAGTATTGATGGTAACATAAGGGGTAGAGGTAGGCCTAAATTGACTTGGTGGGATATTATAAAAAAGGACACGATGTCATGTGGTTTAACCGAAGATATTGGACTGGACATAATGGACTGGAAAATAGGATTCATGTAGCCGACCCTAAATAATTGGGAAAAGGCTTTATTGAGTTGAGTATATCTATTTTCCATCTTTTGTGTTTGATAAAAAATGTGGAAAATTGATGATTTTCCAACTTGTATATCAAACATACACAAGTTGAAAAATATTCATTTACCTTGGAATTATTTGCCCTGGAATCAAATATCCTGGAATCATTTGCATTTTCCCAGTTTTCTATCAAACGGACCCTAAGAGTTGCTGCGGTGGTGACTTAGGTTTGGATTCAAATAAAGCTATAGCATAGGACGCAACCCATCAATATGACTGCAACTCATGCCATATACCTGCTGCTCATTCATTCACTTGGAAGATGAAGAAAAGAGAAATGGACACTAGTGCCAAAGTGCTAAAGTGCCGCGGCACCTCAACCTCTGAGTTACAATGAAGGCTTGGAAAGTATTGAAAAAATTAGAGAAGTTGAGCCACAACTTCAAAGTCATTTTTCTTTGGCACTGTGGCTTGGGGGATTATATCCATATATGGAGTGAAAAATTGGAAACCCGGACAAAATACAAGTTATGAAAGGTCCGAGGCAAAGCATAATAGGTCGTAGCCTGTTTGGAGAAAATATTTATATAATGTTGTTGCGGCCTTATGCGCATTACAGTTACTGAAGAAGTTTTGCAAGCTCGTTTAATCAAGCAATTAAATATCAAAGGAAATAATAAAGGAGAAAGTAAAGAAGCAGTTAAGACAAAATGGGTAGATCAAAGGCTGTAGTCGAGGCAAAAGATTAAAATGTTAAAAAGTTATACAGAGAAGAGGCCGCGGCCTGGGTAATGAAGTTCAATGTTTAGAGAGCCGCATCCCTATGTATATATCGATAAAAATACAAATTTAAAGAGGGACACAACCCAATGTCTAAGAATTGTTAGAAGCCTAAGTTGCTGCATTGTCTTCTTTATCTCCTTCTTATCCCTCTGTAGTAGTCACGGTGTCTTTCTCAGCAGCCACAACCTCTGCTTCGGCCCTTAGTTTGGCTATCTCTTCAGCTGCAGCCTTCATCTCAGCCACACACTACAAATGTTCAGCATCACCAAGGCCCCAAGTAATGACTTTCTCTTTAGATTCAAGGAAGTCCTTTATAACTCTATTCTTGAGCTCTTGGTAGCCGCGGAGGTAGGCTTTATTGTTGATAATAAAGAAATCCTTGCAGCCTTTAAAAGATTCAACAGCGTGGTCATTAGCCAATTTTATAACCTCAACATTGTTGGCATTTATCTTTGTAATGATCGCGACATGATCTTCCTCTGACTTCTTAATGGCTGCGACATGGGCCTCAGCATCATTCGTAGTCTTTCTCTCCAGTTCATCAAACATCTTCTAGAGGAGTTTAAGTTTTATATTTGAGGAGGTCGTGGCCTGGGCAGCTCCAACAGCTTCAGCTTGAGTAATCTTCAAAGAGTTTGCGGCCTATTTGAAGGTATCCTCAGCCTCCTTCTTAGCTTATTTCGTGGCTTTAACCTTCTTGTCTGTACCCATCTTATACGCCTCAAGTGCCGCAGCAGAGGGCTACTTCCCAGTTTAAAAGGAAGTAGTCTTGGCATTCTCCAAGTCAGCGGAGTGCACTCTATCCGCGGCCTCCTTCAGCTTATAGGATACCTCATACTTTCGCTTCTGGGACATCACAACGTCTATGTCCTGCAAGGATATTTGATGTTAGAAGCAAAATATGAAGTGTAAAAATGGCGCTGAGAAGGTAAACTTGCACTTACCCTCAAAAGACTATGGAGACCATAATCCTCCAAGTCAGCATGGTCTTCATCCATGAGACGGTCAAGGTCCAAGACATCTAGAACCCTCTTTATTCTGCAGACAGCCCTCCCAGTTGTGTCCCAAGAAGATTCAGGGTTGGGCTGCCTAAGCTGAGGTCGCGGTCGACCATCAAGACAAACACTGGAATGGCATTGAGGAGGTGCCAGGTTTGCATTGATAGCCACGATTGTTGGAGGAGGTGAATTTAAAGCAAGGATTTGAGAGGTGTTGTGGCATTCGAACTGTTCAGAAGTTGACATTAACCCGACCGCGGCCAAATTAGCCCCAATATCATCGTCAAAATCACCGCAGGACTCTCGTGAGGGGCCAACTCCTCAACCTGGAGTGAGGGTGTGGAAGCATTGGTTTGATCCGCAACCTAATTTTAGGGAGCTGTAGGACCAACTTGGTCATCAGAAGGGACTATGGCAGGAGATTTGGACTTTGTCCTCTTCCTTTTTCTTTACCTGGCTGTGTTATCGAGGACAATTGTGTCCTCATCCATTTCAGCTAATTGAGCTGCTAACAACTCTCTATCAATCTCCTCACCTGAAGAAGAAATAAAGCAAGATTAAAATCAAAGTTGGGAGTAGCTACAGCGGAGTTAAAAATAAAAAGAAAAAAAGTAATACCTTTCGCGCCCATTTCTTTAGGCATATATTTGTTGGTAAAGTAGTCTACTTCAAAGATGGAGGTTGAAGTCACCAATGTGCTGAACTATTTATCCTTAACACTTACTACCATGGACCTCCTTATCCTACTCTCTTGCCGCTCACTAAGGGTCTAGTTGTCAAGAGCTGCATAGAAAGTTCAATATTAGTACAAAATTAAAGGGAGGAATACAACTTTAAATAACAGGACGCGATCATAATTCAAAGGGTTGCAGCTTTATTTACCTAGCTTAGAGGGGCATCCCCACTGTCGTGGTATCCTAAACCTCTCCCTCTCTGTCTCATCTAGGTGGATTTGCCACCCTTCTCTAGAAATATAAAAGTACTTGCCCTTCCAATTCTTCACACTGGTGGGCCTACCACTGTAGAGGGTTTCATCATTGCCACGGATGGTAAAGTAATAGTACCATGCAAACTTTATAGAATTTTCCTTAGGTCTGTAAAAATGGAGAAATTATGCGGGAGTTATGTCCCTATTAAACGTATTCTTCTATAGCACCACTGAGGTAAGAACTGCCCTCCAACCATTGGAAGATTCTTCTGATGGGGACTGGAACTAGCAGCTGCAGCCCATAAACAAGTGCATATAGGAGGAAGTAGACCCCATCATCAGCAAGTGTCGTGAAGGGCCTTTGTCCCGCGATGGGTGCTGAGAAAAGAAAATCCTCAAGAAATTCAAGTGCCTTAGCAACTTAGTCAACCCACTCCTGAGTCATAATGCTGCGGATGCCAAAGGCCGCAGGAATTCTCTCAGCTCTGTTAGAGGGTTCAGAAAGCTTATCCCTACCTTCATATGGCCCAATAGCCATGGCATCAACATTTACTGGGTTGTTACTAGAATTGGCCTCCTCTTCCATTATTGTGGAATCAACACTTTTCCTACAAGTTATTTTTACGAAGTCAGAATCTAAATCTAGTACCACATAGTTAGGGGAATCTCTCAACTGGAAAGGTCCAATTGATTTCAAAGGGCTCACAAAAGGAAGTTCGGGAGGAGATGATCCAAAATGTTTATTCCAAAAGCCTCTCAGAAATTCATCTGGGTTAAAGTTCATATGGCTGCAGTAATACCTGAAAAGCAGAGAGTCCGTAGTTAGGTGACGCAACCAATATGGTCCTAAGGCCTCTCATATGCTGCGGCAGGAATAATGATATATCAAGTTTAGAGGATAAATGGAAACGCTAGCAAATTTGGCCAACTGCACCACGTGTTGGGCTCTAAGTCCTAGAAGTTAATTTCTATCGCAACATATTGATTTGGGGAAGGTATGTTATCTCCTTACATGCTGTAGTCATTGAAATATATGCTAAGTGCTGCGAACACTAATCTAAGAACCTAAGTAAGAAGATTTGCTACAGGCCGCAACCATATGTGTACATGCTGCAGACAATTCTTAAAACTATCCGATATTTAAGACTGCAGACAGTGACCCAAGACAACCCTAAATTGCTAAAGGGATTTGATTATGCCACAACCACGTATTCTCTATGCCGCGGCCATATACTCAAACAGGTTAGTATTTAATGTTTGTAAATTCAAAGAACAAAGCCCTAGAATTTGAAGTGTTTCTCCTAAGAACACCAAGAACAAGTGATACGATTTGTAGTATCTTTACAATTTAAGAATTTAGAAAGCAGCATACACGATTATAAATCAGTTGTTGATTGCAATTCAATAAAACACATTCAAATAAGTTCAATTCGTGGTGAGTTTAGCATATATGAATCATTAAAATTCAAGATTAGGTGATTCACAAAGGCAGAAATTCAGAAGTTCAGTTTATAACACGACTTATAAGGATGAATTGAATTGAAAAATCCATTAAAGAGGTTTTTGATTAAAAAAATTACATGGAAAAGGATGAAAATTGGTTGCTCAGCCTCAAACTGCCTTGCATCTCCTCAGAACCACCACATGCTGCCTTGGAAGGTCGTCGAAAAAATCAAGAGGAGAAATAAACATAGGTTTGCTTTCTATTTTCTCTCAAGAGTTAGAGAACATAATGAAGTCCACGGCTAGTTCCATTTATATAAGAGGGCGCGGGATGACGAAGCGTCGTTTGACAGTGGACTCCGTAGAGAAAATACACCGTGGCACTAGTAGTAACAAGACGCTGCACCAATTCCTTGGCACTACCCCTTGGGGGCTTATTAATAGCACATATATCGTACCCCTGACGCGGAAGGTACATTATAGAAAGTGATATCGTCTTACAACCGCAGACCTATGTCCTATAGACCATTAAATGAATGCCTTACATACATGCTGCAGTCCTTAACATATAGGCTGCGATCATTTATACGCTAACTATTGCAACCCTTGAACATACAGACTGCGGATCCATTTATAAGATATATGTTGCGAACCCTAAGATCATTAATCAGTTTGTCGCAGAATCTCTCATCACAACAATAATACTTACACCTCCTATATAGAGAGGTCCACACATCAGGATAGTTGATTCATTTTTCCACATCCGGTCCCGTGTTCATTTCTTACACTGACACCTAGCTCAGATACGACTATTCTCTCAACATCGCTCAGCATAGCTTGGGAGCTTCTCTCTAGCATCACAGCCGACACCCCGGATCCACCGAAAATATCATAATCATGTACTATATTATATTCTCATGCTTGTACACCTTTTTAGGCCTAATTATTATGTACCAAACAACATATATAATGAGAGTGTGGCACCAAAGTGGACGTAGGCTCAGTTTTATTGCCGAACCACTCTATATCTTGTCTCTTATATCTCTTTACTTTCTTTATCTGCTCATTACATATCTTATACTCGACTTGCTGGTACGAGAACGGCAAGTGGACGATTTCTCGTATCATCACAAACTACTATGAGTAAGGGAATATATCTCACCTTTCACCTCAAACCCTCACCTTCAGACACTCGGATATACATCCAAGTCTCTCACTCTCTCTCTCTCTCTCTCTCTCAAGACATCAAATGTCTTGCAAAACTAAGGTGAAAATACCATCTAAACAATCTTATATATATGGAGAAACACGTGTCACAAAACCCTTGAAATTCCTAAAATTTAACGAAACTTCGTACCCATTCGTTTCCACTCTGCGACAGTTCTTTGTATCTAAAATATTTACTGCAATAAAGCCTTCCTTTATTACCTAAAATATCTAACTAAACTCCATGACTAACTAACCCAGAGGGTACCTGGAAACTAGCTACGCAAGTGAATTTCGAGAAAAAAAAATATGTTTGACTAGTATTAGAGCTCTAAGCCATATAACATTGCATTCATTGGTGAGAGTGATTTCTTGGATACAATTAAAATATATCAATTTATATGACTCTAATTATGATCCTTTTCTTAATTATGTTTAATTAGGTGAAACTCGCTAAAGACTAATTGTAACACCCTAACCCGAGTTTAAAGGTTATTAAAGGACTAACGTGCATTAATTCTGAAGTGCAATTAAACATGCTAAATAATGTTTCTAATAAAATTTTATTATTATTAATATTATTCAACATTACACTTATTAGCATGCGAGTTCAGTTTACAATTACTACATGATATGAACCATGGGAAGTGCTATAAGGCCAAGTAAACAAAGGTACTAACATAAATCCAAGTAAATACTTACATGTATAACGCGCTCAAAATACGAAATTGCATGCAACCTGCTATAACAAAAAGAGGGAATGAGCTGAATGCTCAGTGGGAACTATACAAATGCAGTGTAGAAATGAACGGTAGAAAATATACTCACACACTACAACTACATGCATGTGAAAGTACGTATATCTACATATATACCTTTAATTTTCTTCAAAAACGTTATTTACTCTGATATACTTTCTTATTTTTACAAAATAGTCATCTCGGATCATTATGGTTAAAACGAGCATATTCCTTCCCGTTGACTCACACCATAAAGCAAATGAAATATTTTACCAAAAAAATCTTACATTTACTTTCAAATGTTCATTAACTCACGCCAAAGTTACTTAACCATATTATAGGACTTCCATTCAATGCACGCACGCACTGTGTTTTAAAAAATAATAATTTTTCTTTGAATGTCTCATACAACGCATACTTGTGTTTCTTATGATTCAAACCTCGTTAGGTGGCTTAAACATCATTAAGTCATCTTATGTAACCATCCCACTATACCACATGAACATTTAACATTTAATGCGTTATTCTTGCATTAATAAATCAATGAATCAATACCATTCATTTGTGTCTTTTTCATGATTATTCAATTCATCACTTAGCATTTTCTTTAGGGACTAGGTGTAAACCCGCGCGATGCGCGGGTTAAGCATTTGTGATGTCATTTCGCACTACTTTAACATTCATACCGAAAATATATTTAGTTCACAATGGCAACAAATTTTAAAAAGAAAAAAAATGATGAAAAAGGAATCCAATTAAAATAGTCACATTATATAGATTGTTATATATGTTATATATGAAAATAAAGGCAAATCTTTAAGTATCTTACACATTTCACTAATTCATGTATCAACAATGAACAACTTAATATCAAAACCCAATAATGACTACATCCAATTTTTATCTTTCAAGCACAAGAATTCATCCAATAACTAATAAAGTCGGTAATAAAAATGAGTATAATAACATCTGCATTCATTTATAGTAAATTATTATTGCAAAGAAACACATATATACTCATAAATTTATACATACGAAAATGAATTTTTGGAACAATTGGCTTCTAACATAAGTTAATTAAATTGTATTGAGCCATGAATCTCAATTATCACTAATATTGTATTAGGTGGATAAGTCACTCCTACACTATAAAACATGTGCATGTCAATATTTTTAAAATTAACAGTACAAAACAAATTTGGAAAAAAAAATAATGACACTTTAATTATTTATTTTTTATGTACTTTTTGAACTTTTGGAATGAATAAACCACAAAATTATGTTTGTCAAATATTACATACAAAGTTATCTTTACAAAATGGTCCCAATAATTTTGGAACAAAAAAATAACAGTTACCAAAAAACGATAAACAATAATTACTAAGAAAATATAGCAATTGACAAAAAAAAGATAGCAATAGAAGTAGATAGAGAAATAAATAATAATGACAATCAGTGCTAGGTGAGGATATAACTTTGTTAAAAAAAAATTATGTATATAAATTACTAAAAAATAGATATAGGAGTATAGCATCCCAATTAGTGTTGCAAAAAAATTATAAAAATTATCTTAACATAAAATTTCCTAAAATAAAAAAATAAAAAGAGAGTATATATTTTAACATAAAATTATTACAGAAATGTTGAAGTGTTGAAAAAGAGAGTATTTCATATCTCTCCCTTTTCTCCTCCTATATTCACATATATTTCAATATACTCTACACAACGTCTTCATCAAATGTTGAGCACATAACAGTTTGTATTTGATCTGACAAATTGAAGAGTCCGACAATGTGGATATCCCCATTTCAAATCTAATGTAGAGGCAGACCAAAATTATTCATAGCTTCTAATTACATTATATTCACCTAGACATATTGGGTATTCTTTGGTTGATTATAAATGTGGATGTTGAATGGGTGACTAAACTAATTCTCTCAATTCAACTAACACAGTTTAACTGAGTTATTTATAATCTACGATTTACTCCTTATAAGTCAGATCAAACATTCACAAAAGAAAGAAAGAGAGAATAATAATAACGTTCACAAAAGAAAGACACTAATGGCAGATGAAAAGGGGGAAGAAGAAATGAGACCTGCGAGACATTGACGATGGGTTTTCAGTGAGAGTGAGAGTGGTGAGGAGAAGGTTAGGCGGCTTCACCTACAAAAAGATTTGATTGTCAGGCCTAATCTCGGATGATCTTATTTGATTTCAAACCAGAGGGATATGATTCAATTCCAACTGAGATACTTGATCTGAAGGCAAAACATCGGATGACTGGCATGAAGACGTCGATGGATTATGGAGACCAACCGAAATACCAGATCCAGTCTACAGAGGACAATGGGAACATAAGAAAATCAAGAACCCAAACTATAAAGGGAAGTGAAAGATATCATATATTGACAATTTAAACTTTGAAGATTTCGAAAGCCTCACAAACTTTGTCTTTAATGGGTGTGGAGTTGGACAGTCAAAAGACAAACAAAAATGAAGAGATGTGATAATAAGAGAAAATGAGAATATAAAGAAACTAATCAAACTTTTGGCTTCTGGGATTCTCGTAACTTTTTTCTTTCATAATTTCTACTAATCAATTGGGATAACTAAAATAGGAGGCCAAAGGTTTGCGAATGTGTGAGAGAGAGAGGAGAACAAATGAGAACAAGCAAATGTTAATCATCGTGATTACGTGGATAGCGTCGTTGATAAGGAGCTTTAAATTCTTGTAAATCATTTTATAGTATTATAGAGATTCTGCTGACACACACACCCGTCACAACATACGCACACTCACAATTTCATGAAATTTAACTGTCCGACACCGAGCGCCAAATAAACTGCCCTTGCTTTTGCATTTTTCACCCTAGGGACATCATAACCTTGCTTAATTATTTAACCCGACATCATCCAATATCATTATCTTGCCAATGTATTCGACATTTTTCATATTGTCTACATTAATTTTCCTTTTTCGGGTCAAAGCCAAAGCCTTTGACTTAACCCTCCATTTTCCATTATTCACTTCGAAAAAATCATTATATTCTCTTACGGTCCTTTTTATGCACCTGTTGATTTTTACACCGAAAATTATTTCCACTTTAAGGGCTTAAAATATTACACTCTTTAACATTTTTATTTCGTAAAAAATGTCACACTTTAAGTAAATTACCAGTTCACCATTTTTCTTTACCAAAACCTACAACCTTATCCCTATTAAAGTGCATTTCAGACAAATACCCTTTCAAGTTCCAAACTCAACGCTTAGGCATTTTAATCATTAAAATACTTATTCAACTTCTCACTTTGCCAAAATCAAACATTTTACATTTTAGCCCCTTTAATATATAAAATCACGCTTTTTACATAGTAAAGCCTTATTTCTCATATGTAAACCTACACGCTTTAATTATGTGTTTTTACAACTTAAAACCCATTTTGTAACCATTCAAACCTTTGACACCATTTCGTTTCACACTTTGACTACACGTTTTATTTTGGATTTCTATACTTTAAGACCCATTTGGCGTTTATTTATCCACTAGCCCATACTATTTACTTAATATGAATCTACACATCTTAAAACACCCATTTAAAATAAAGGTCCTATTTTACACATAAAACTCATTGTTTAGTGTATGAAGACATATTTTCATTTTACAAAATGGTTTGAACGATCCTACAACAACACTTTGCATATAAGTCATATATTCTTTACTAAAAACATCATTTAACACATTTTATTTCATAAAATCTTGATAAATAGTATTATAAAATTTATGCACCTTTAAACACATTTAAAATCTTCTTTTAAGTGTCTTTTTTTTACTCAAAACCTTAATAATGTCACTAATAACCCATTAGTGAACCATAACTATTTTCTATACTTTTTACACCCTATATTTGTAAAATAATATTCTGAAATTTATGACTAACTTTAATCTAAAAAAAATCTAACTCTAATATTGATTTTTATATTAAAACATGGAGTAATCATCAATAAGGCATGAATGAATAGTTCTACATATTTAAAACCTTAAATATGCAATAAATCATGCTAAAAATATTACTAACTTTAATCTACTTTAAAGTGATGAGTTTTCCACCTAAAATGGTCTTCAAAATGTTAGATAGGTTGGTAACTCCCCCACCTTCAAAGGTGGTCTCAAGTGGCATCACAAATGCAACCTCCAAGCTTCAAGAGTGACCCTTCCAAACTTCATCCACGCCATCTTCTTCAACACCCCCGTCCCCCCTCCCCCCCAAATACCCTTTTTTAAAACCCTAACAAGTTGTCCCACCTTCCAAGTGAAGCTTCAATGGAGTTTCTACTAATGTTCATAGAGTTTGGGCAGGGAAATTATGAGAAAAAGACGAGCTATGAATTTGAGAATAGAAATATGACTCTTGAGAGTATTTCTAGTGAGGGACGGAAGTTGAAATATGATACCAATTAATGCCCCAACATAAACACCTCTCACTCTTTCTTATAATCTTTAGGGAGTAATGGAAAGTGTTGACCCTAAATTTAAGGTTTTATGTTGTCTAAAATGGTGCAAGAACACTAACCAAAGTCTGCAAATGAAGTGAGAAAGGGACAATACAATGCAAGCAACCTTGGCACATGTGACACTCAAGACCCACCCAAAATTAATCCTAAAAAGGCTAATATGCATCACTTTCTCTCTCTTTTTTTTTTTTTAAATTTTAACTTAAGAATCATATTCCTTAGATTTTTTATCTAAAGAATCATATTTACAATAATCGTTTGGCCTCCCGGATTGTCTTATAAAAGACGCGCAAAAATCGAGATATCCGTGCAAAACATATTTTTTTTCGATTTTTCTTCACATGGTAATATCCCATTATATTTTTATGAGTCTAAATATATGGTCGGAATATTTTTTTGACTTACTGATTGTCTTACAAAAATCGCCCAAGTTCATGTCATGCATGACACGTGATGACGAATATTCATCTAATATGGGTATAAATGATTTTCCTCAAAGATCTCGAAGAAGAGAAAGTTGCTCAAAATTAAATTTTAAGTCAATATGGAGATTTTCATATTTTTTTGAGCATTTTTATTTTTTTGATGAAAAATAAATTTTATTTATTTTTTGATTTTTGATCCCATGGTATTTTTATATGTATTTTTTGACCCTATAAAGCGGTCATTTCGATATTTGGGACCGCAATGCATCCTATAAAAATTGCGCAAAGTTACCTATCATGCATGTCGCATACTGCCCAAATTATCGATTTATTCACCATGACCGTGTCACAATCATTCCTTAGTATTTTCGTGTCAAACTTAACCAACATACTTGCTAGGATTACTAGAACATAAATACGCATCCAAGCGAACCATACAAAGTGGTGACTTTTCTCCTTAATTACTTTTCGGAATGCGCCATTTTTTTGCGTGATCTCCTTTTATATTTATTTCTTAAATTTTTCTTTGAATATAATATTTCGATTATCATCAAATACTTATTTTCTAAGATGGGATATTACACTAATCAATGCATGCATCCAAAATTGTGATTGAAGTGACTCCATTCAAGGTCTGGATTACCGATGCATGTGGCTAAAATAGTGATGTTACTGCTGGTTGCGGTACATTCTGTAATGTTATTGTAACTTCCATGGAACTACATATGCTACGATATCATCCATATTTAGGATTCACCAATGGTGCCTCACCTAAACCCACATTCACCATGATGAAGATTCTTTTATCCTTCTTAGCACCTCCTCGTCGTGTGTGTGTTATTTAAAAAGGGTTAGGACAATTTTTGTATCATGAGCCACAAACATAAAAGAGTACAACAAAGATAAACACATATCAAATAATTATTTTTGGCTTACCTAATGGATTATATAGCTTAGGTTTCTAAGTCCATTTACCAATTACGACAATTGTTGTAGCTATATTTAGGGTAACAATCCTAGATACCAAAATTATAGGCAATTTAATACCATTCTAAGCATGAAAGATAAATACATTAGAGGCTAATAATAATTAGTTATTTGAATATTATTCAACATATAGCCATCCACACAACGGAGGTAACACAAACAGCCATAACTTTGGAATCTTGAAAAGATACACCAGTCTTAGTCTCCAACATAACCATAGTCTCAAAATCCATAAAGTTTAAATGTAAATAAGAAAAAGATAAGATCCTACATATTTAATAACATGTAGGATCAAAATGCAACCACACAACAAAGTCATTTGAAAAAACGACTACATTTCCTTACACAAACTCTAATTTGTGTATTCAAGAAAAAATCACGTATATATTCTTTTTTCTATCCACGTTTAGAGAATATTTAACTATTTTCATGGGTTTAAAGTACACCCTCAAAGTTCTACGATTAAAAATTGTTATTAGGATCCAAATCCTCTAGAATTATGGGACAACTGTACATGGTAGAGTGATCATCTCAACCTTTTATTTCAAAAGAAAATGTCAAGATTAACTTATTTTATATATAAAAAAAAATTAAAAATAGCTCATTTTGAAAACATTATAGTGGTGTGGCCTAACTGTGACCATTTCAAATGAATGACAAAGATTTTGCTAACTCTACCTAGTAGATTTATTCCTTCATTTTATATGATCTCAATCCTTTTTGGTGGTAGTGTGATATGGTTGTTGAATCCTAATAGGTGCATCTCCAGGAGGATTGTGATAATAATATATAGGATAATTTCACATTTTAGTAATTCGCGTTTACGTAAGCGTCACTCGATAAGTTTTCTTATTTATTTTTCTTCAAAAAATTAAAACCTACCTATATTTATTTTTAATAACTATCACATGCAAAGATACTAACAGACGTATTTAAGAAAGATCATTCAACAAAAAGTCCCTCGTTAGTATTTTAATTAGTGTTTAGTTTAAGCATAATTAAACATTAATTATCACTTAACAAACACATAATTAACTCTTTAAGTGAGTGAATTAATGTTTGGTCACATGATACTTATTGTCTCCTTCCCCAAAGATCAATGCGTAATGTTAAAGGTACCCCAATTATTTTCCATCGAACCAATATTTTTCCTGCACCACAAACTAATTAAAACTTATTGAATACACCAAATTAAGAGGCATCCCTAGAGTGAAATCATATATAAACTAAATTTGATTAATATCCTCATTGTCTCTATTCCATTATCTCTCTAAACCAAAGGCACAAATGCTAGAAGTTCAAGCTTGCACCTTAATCTTGTATGCTATTGTTACCTAAGTACATTAACCATTCATTTGTTATCTTGTAAAGCCCTAATATTTTTATGTGAACTTCTTAAACACTAAGTATTGAAATAAATTCCATTGCATGTGAACTAGTTTACTTGTAAAATCCTAATATGTACTATAAATTAAATGAAAAGCTTAATGTACCAAAATGACAAGACAAACACGTGAAAACAACTAAAATGAAGAAGGAGAAATTTTTTCTATCGTTTTGCAAACCCGGTACCCTCCACTAAAGTAAATGGTTTACATGGTGAGTTCTAACCATGTGTTGGCCATT
This sequence comes from Sambucus nigra, assembly GCA_949130495.1. Lineage (NCBI taxonomy): Eukaryota > Viridiplantae > Streptophyta > Magnoliopsida > Dipsacales > Adoxaceae > Sambucus > Sambucus nigra. The sequence continues at coordinate 326,767,002 of OX422216.1, read as the reverse complement.
ACACATGGTGGAAACTCACTGCGCAACTATAAAGGCTTGTACTCCAATTTTCACACTGGGTTATCACCATGGTTGGTGTATTACACCCAGTGAAAAACCGCCATAATGTTTTGATGTCACATGGTGTCAAACCACCATCATAGGTTTTTATATGGTGTGTTGTTGCCATGTTTGGTGCATGATACTCGATCCCAAGCCACCGTGGATTTTAACTCCCCTTAGTTACAACCCATCGTATTGTCTTATCAATCAATTAGTTTGATAATTTTGATTTATTAGTTTGATATTTATATTTATTTACAGAATAAAAATGGCAAGAGAATGGAAAGCTCCTATGGCTTCTAAAAGTAAATGTAGGTTAGAGTTCATGAAGATAAGGTGATGGAAGAGAAGGAGGACGGGAGTAAAGAGAAAAAATCTTGATTAAATCATGATAGTAAAGAGCAAGAGAGCATTAGTAAGAGTAATGAAGGTGGTGAGAAGGGAAGAGACAATGCATATATAAGAGAGGAACATATAAGGTAGTAGTGAGGGGAGGGATAAAAAAGTGATAGTTGATAAATATGGTGTTGAGGAGGAGGAGAAGGAGGTAGTGAGGATGAGGTTGGGGAGGAGGTAGGTGAAAAAAGGGAGGCAATTATTCAGAGTGCAAATACTTTAAGGAAGAATAAGGAGGTTGTTGGCGATGATTATAGTGATGTTGGGGATGGGGGGTGAGGAGGGATGTGAGACGTATAATAAGGAGGCTTGTCTTGAGAAGAACAATGAGGTTTATGATGACGAGGATGGTGATGATGAGTAAGTTTGGGAAATAGGTACATGAAGTAGTGAATCTACTAGCGAGGATGAAAATAATGATAAGGGTGCATCTTCATCAAATTTAACGAAAACCCCGGGAAAGAAAGCAAAAGCGCGGGTGAAAAAGAGTGACTCGATGCCTATTGACAGTTCTTTACCTAAGAACACTGAGTTATTAAAACATTTCGAAAACCATATTACTTATGCAATATGGAATCAAGATTAAGAAAGAGGCGTTATGAAATGCATCTATCACTACAAAATTATTTGAGTGGGATATAACAATGGAAGACCCACGTATCCAACGATTAATTCATGACTCAGGGTTATAAAGTCTAGTTAAACATTCGTATCCTTAGGTTGATCACGTTGCCTTATTCACTTTTATTGAGCGATGCCAAAGACTTATAACTTCCATATCCTATTTTGTGAGATGACCATTACACTCAATGATGTTTACCATTTATTCAAGATAACGGTGCAGGGGAAGTGTTTATATGGTGAGCTTGTTCGGAAGAACGTCGACAAGACCAAGGTGCTTAAGATGTTGAGGAGGTTGGTAGGATATACGAAGGAGGAGGTCTAGAAAGAGTGTATAATATTTTTATCCTCCCCTGTAGACTGGATGATGCAGCAATACAAGGGGAAGGTGAAGAGGTTGCGAAAAGATACTGCAAAGAGGGACATCAACCAGTATCGTGGATACTTGCTATTTTTATTGGTAATATCCTATTTCTCGACAAGTTCGAAAATGTATTTTCTTTATATTACCTTCAATCATTGAAGGAACTTGATAAATGTCGAGACAATGCTTTGGGTATGGCTATCTTATCCCAATTGTACCTATAAGTTGGGCGTGGCATCCTGAGTTAAAGTTCAACAGGTGACGGGATATCTCCCACTCTTGGTGATAAGGATCTTCTAGTTTATTATCCGAATTTCCATTCTTATTATAATAAGAGAATCTAAGTGCTAGGGTATTTTAGGATAAACTGAGGCATAACCTGTATTAATGATGATATCATAACAATAAATTCACTCCAAAATGACAAGGAATACATTAAAATGTACAACTCACAAATCTCGTGTATAACTCATTAACAGGAAATAAATACAATTCTCTTAAAACAATAAATGAATGTCTGAAACAACTATCTAGATGGAGAAAAAATAAATTACTCTAGATACACCTCAGGTAGGAAACTTAAACACCAAGGTATGAAGAACCAATGATCAAAGATCAATAAATGATTATATTCTTGAGAAAAATTGGGAAAACATTTATGGTGGGAATTAAATGCTCTCTAATTTGTAATAATCTCCCTCAAAGTGATCTTCTTGCTCATGTCTTTTCTCTTTCTCATAAAGTTCTCCTTATCTCAAAGGATAGTTAGGGGATAATAGGCTAAATAATTCACCCAATGAACCTCATGTGTATTAAATGTTGTGTCATCACACTATACCCAACATGTCAAATGCATTAAATGCGGAATGAAATTTCGATGGACTAGCTACTGTATCAGACAGTGCCATAGTGTGTTAGCACTGAACCAGTCAGCTCTTCACCAAACCACAGCTGTTTGAGGTAAGTATATTTGACATTCCTAGGTATGATATGATGTCACTCTTATATTTGATGAAAAACTACTCATTTTGGCATAAAAACTCAGTGGTAGATCACCGAGCAAGCTCAAGGCTACTCGAATGTGCTCTCTCGGGCAAAGATGAGTGTTTTACCTAGTGTATCTAAAATGGATAAGTCATGTATTAATATCTCTTTTATTCTTAATCCTCCATACTAGTTCCCACAGAGATTCCTAGAGTGAGGTTCCTCGATAGAGCATGAGAACTCTCACAGGTGCTGCCAAACTTAGTCCATCACTGGTACCGAGTAACCCCATCTTAATATTACAACATAGATCAAATTTATGATACATCTCATAAATTCATAACAAACTCATAAAATACATGGTGTATCTAATTAGTTTCCTGTGCCCATGTTCCTTAGTATCCTATTGATCTCATGTGTTGCCTTGATACTGAATTATCTTAGTTGACTCCTCACACTCCTTTGTGATGTCATTAATCTTTAATGAATACTTATCTAGTTTCTTAATGAGGAGGTTTATCTCTAATTAAGGTCTTAACCTATAAGCCTATGATACATTTGCCTCCTCGTATATAAATTTATTTGCCAAGAAAATTTCTATACGAAACACCCTGATTCGACAAACCATGACTCCAATCCGACCTTGTATCGACAGACCTTAGTTTCATACTATCTTAAACCGACTAAACTCATTTAGAAATTACTTGGAATGACCAACCTCTATTCAAAACACATGAAATTATCTGCACTTGTCTCGACCCGTGTTAGAAAAATATTCCGCCATCTCCATTATTTAATGTGGAAGTCAAATCATCTTACATTCATGTTGTCTTTTACATAAGACTACATGAGGTTAACTATGTTGCTGCTCGTTTCTCCCAATCATAATTTTCCCACAATTTCAAAAATAATCATGGGGGATTGAACCATTTAGAGCGTAAACATCTATTTTTCCCCAACCCTTTTAAATACACTTCATCTGCTTTATTTTAAACTTTATAGCTTCTGCAATTGAAACTCAGAGATCAAATCATTTTTAGAGAGAGAAAGTCTTAATATTGCTAAAATTTCACCTAAGAAACCTATTTTAAACCTAGCATCTCTGATCATTTATCATCACCATAATTTCTAAACCACTTTTTATTGATTTCCACCGTGAACAATTACCAAAACACCAAATTCATTCCTCAAGAAAAATCATTGAAGTTTCTGGCGAGGACGTACTCCTTATTTTGGGGAAAAATAATTTTTTTTAAAAGGCCCAATCATTCAAAAATAATGTTGAGGGTGTTGATAAACCCAATTTAGTGGACGGGAACCAAAAGACGCCACTGTCGGCCAGTATATCACGCCTTTTTCATTTTAGGCTTGATCGAGGATATTTATCCTATTCCAACATTGATTTTGAAGGACCACGTTGTGCTCCTAATGATTTTTTAGCATGGTCCCTCTATATTTATGAAAAATATAAGAAAACTATCTATGATATTGGGGTAGCTCGTGCTACAAAGTTTTTAGGAGACTTTTCGTTATCCAAAAATAATCATGCTCTTCACTTGCTTGTCTCTCATTGGAGTGTTATCATGCATAATTTTGTGAAAATGTGTGTGTGTGGGGGGGGGGGGGGGGTATCAATTACACCAATGGATGTTTGTGATTTATATGTCATGGAAACATGTGTCCATGTCCCATTTTATCCCTTAACACTTGATATCGAAGAGAAGGAACATACAACACTTGACCAACTTCTTTGGGAAAGAATAGGTGATTCCACAAAGGTAACTTTTGGCTAGTGATTATGTGATTTTACCAATCTCATGTCAAGGTTACACACGAGAAGAAAAGGAAAAAAATGAACCTTTTGATGACTTTGGTCCGGGTATGGTGGTGACTAAGAATTAGATGCATGAATCCTCTACTTACTTCCTTGATTTTTTATCCCTGGAAAGCCAAATGACAACCCAACAGGGATGTGACACCCCGCTTATTAAAATAAGAGGTGACCAGCCAATCAATCCAATAGAACATGAATATTAAATGGTCCATTATTAGTGTTGATGCAAAAAACTGGACCGAATCCCATTTTTATGATCACAGATAAATAGATAAAAGCAATCCAATCAAGCACATGAGAGACAAAGATTTTTAAAGTGGTTCGGCTATGAATAAAGACTACGTCCACTGTTATTTTATTCCCAGGGGTTTACAATAGCACCATAGGGTGTAGAGAGAGAAAGGATGTGTATCTTGTGTATGGGGTTTCTAGGTTCTCCTGGATCTCTTCCCTTTTGGCTAAGGGAATACATGTATTTATAGTGATGGGAGATAAAGAGATTCATTGTATATAGACATTTATGTCTACATTCAACGAATCTAATTGTTGAATTGCTTGGTATGCTATGTGTTGTCATCTATTCATACAATATAAAGGTACATTAAGGCTCATTAAATGCGCTGCCATATTCATTAATGCACATTAACTGGATAGTTATCCTTTGATCTTCCTGGTTGATATGCCGACCAACTCTCCTCGGGTGACGACTAACTCTCCTCGGGTGCCGACCAACTCTCCTCGGGTGCCGACTAATTCTCCTCGGGTACTGACCAATTCTCCTCGAGTACCGACTAACACTCCTCGGGTGCCGACCGACTCTCCTCGGATGCCGACCAACTCTCCTCGGGTGTTGAATATTGCCACGTAGGATGACATGTGTCCTTTTCTGATTGGTCCTCGTAGATGGAGAATTTTTGCGTTAATAAAAGCCCCCAATGCTCCATGCTTGATGGTTTACTTGAAAGGATGGAGTATTTATTCTGCAGTGTTGCTCGGTGCTCGTGAAATTCTTGATCTACCTTTTTGATTTGTTCAACATAAAGTGCATTATCTCCTGGATGACATATGATGCAGGATGATGGATGGTTGTTAATCTTTCTTTAGAGGAACTCCGTGTGCTATGTATCACCCCTGGGAATTTGGATGCAGCTATGTCATAGTATGCAGCTTGTAGCTTGTTATAATCTTCAAGTATGTTGATTGGTTTGGCTAGCCGACCAACTGTTGACTGTGCCGAGCAACTGAATGATAACTTCACGTGCTTAATTCTTCTGATTTATGCTCCTCTGAATACTTTGTCGAGTAACATACTAGCTTTTGAACCCAACCTTCAATCTGATTAGTACCAAGTTTACGGTGGACTTCGAAACATTTTCATACAACTTCTTCTTCAATGTTGGTCGAGACAGTAGTAGCAAAGATCTCAGTGCTGTAGATGCTGAATTTGACTTCTGAACTTCAATAGCATGTGCATAATAACTCCTGAATATGCCTCCTGAATTTCTGAATGCACCTCCTGAACTTCTGAATAAGCCTCCTGAATTTCAATATACCTCCTGAACTTCAATATTCCTCCTGAACTTCAATATACCTCCTGAACTTCAATATCAAAAGTAATTCCTGAGCAAGAAAAATAACTCCTGAATGATGATTGGTCGGGGCCCCGACCGTGTGAGTTTGTGGAGTTGAATTTGATGCTCGACTGCATGATGTTATAAGAATGTGCCACCAAATGAACAAATATATCTGTAATAGAAGCCCCCAAGTGTGGAATGTGAACTTTGAATGAGATTTATTGACCAACCAGAGTTGGATTTGGTTCCCGACCAACCAGAGTTGGAAGAGATTTATCGACCAACCGGAGTTGGATTTTAGCTACCAACCGGAGTTGGATTTTGTTTACCAACCGGAGTTGGATTTTATCTACCAACTGGAGTTAGATTTTATCTACCAACCGGAGTTGGATTTCGTTCTCGACCAACCGGAGTTGGTGGTAATTGATAATAAATGCTAGAGACTTTCTCGGAGTTGACCAACAGATTATTGGGAATAAGATATAATAAATGATGGAGACATCCTTGAAGCTGACCAACATATTTTTGGGAATAAGATAATATATGCTGGAGACATCCTTGGAGCTGACCAACAGATTGTTGGGAATAAGATAATATATGTTGGAGACATCCTTGGAGCTGACCAACAGATTGTTGGGAATAAGATAATATAAATCTTGGAAACCTCCTTGCAGAAATAAGAATAGAATATGCATCCAAATAGATATAAAGAATAATTAAAAATAATAAAGTGCCTCGTTGATCTGTCGAGGTAGAATTATATAATGCCGAACAATAATAAGATCTTCCAGAACATAAGAATGTGACCGAGAACGTTGTCAGGCCTGAATATAAATAAGAATTATCCGACCAACTATCCGTTGGGGGTGAAATACAATGAATGTTGTAATTCCCCTTAAAGCTGAATAAGTATCTTGTCGAGGCACAATTGAATAATGCCGAATAAGAATAATATTTTCCAGAACATAAGAATATGGCCGAGAACTTTGTTGGGACTGCATATAAATAAGAATTACCCCGAGCAACTATCCGTTGGGGGTGACATATAATAAATGTTATAGTTATCCTCGGAGATGAATATGATAATAAGTATCTCTTCGAGTTCCATGTTGAGATGAATATAGAATATGAATCCCAAGGGATATATAGAATAATTTGTGCTTGAGCCGATATCTGGGCCTGAATATAAATAAGAATTGCCCCGACCAACTATCCGTTGGGGGTGAAATATAATAACTGTTCTAGCATTTCCTCGGAGCTGAATATATATAGAGAGAAGAAATTTTTCGAGCTCCATACTGAGATAAATATAAAATATGAATCCGAACGGATATAGAATAATTTGTTCTTGAGCAGATATCTCCGAGTGAAATGATAATAATTTCCAAATTGTTTCCGAGCATTCGTCGGCGTTGAATCTTTTACCTGTAAAAATTAATAATTTGCTCTACCATATGTATAGGCTGAATTGATTAGTCATGAGAATAATTTAGTCATCCAATCAATATATGATATGTATATGCTTGAGAAATAAAAATATTAATTTCAAAAAATGAAATAATATATGTTGGCTGATATGTCGAGGCAAAATTTCCTGATGTCGAGCAATATTACTTTCTAGAGGTTTACGAGAGCTTTCATCGGGATTGAATCTCGTCCCTATGAAATTTTAATAAGCTTCCCGAGCACCTGTCGAGACTAGAGAAAATAATTATTATCATGAGAATAATTATTCAGCCAAACAATCAGCATAAAATAATAAAAATTTCAAAATATGAAATAATATTTTTGTGCCAAATGTGTGTAAGTGGACAAAATTTTATCAGATATGCATCATAAATAAGTCGTAGAGTTTTTTGTAAAGTTATTTAATCTCCAACAACTAATCAGGTATAAGTTGTTGTTTGAAAATTATTTATCACTTGGTTTTAAAAATATTTTTGGGGTGATCACAAGTTAAAAAAAACTTAAGCCCCCTGTTTGTCCCCGAGCTGAACTCGTTCTTAAAGAAATATCTGGGGTGCTTCGCATTTTTTTAATACCCCAAGATTCTACTGCTGCCGACAAACGGCATGGATGTTGCCGACCAACATTTAAATATATCTCAAGTTATAGAATATATGGCCCAAGATGATGCGACCAACAATATAGATGGCTGACCAGAATATCTCGAATCCTTAGATCAAAAAAATAACATTCGATGTAAAATTTAGGCATTAAGAATGTTAATTAAATGAATAATTATCTAATCCACTATATCGTGTGATTCCGATAAAGAAACCATGTGATGTGATGAACGAGGGGCCAACATATCAAATTTGTGCCAAAGAGTCTTGATATGGTCATGATTTGTTTTACTGATCCTCTTTTACAAGAGGTGGGTAATGATTTTTCAGGTGAGAGAAAATTATTTTTTATATTGATCCTTTCCTATTCCCTATTTGGAGAGATAAAAATATGTTGAATGATCGAAGTTATTACCAAATTTATATCAAAAATCAGTCAATGAGACTTTATTAACATAGATGGAAGATGAACCAAATTAAGTATATAGTTCATAAAAATGAATGCAAAGAGACTCAAACTTGAAGAGAGAGAAAATAGATCTGGGTCATGATTTCCATGAGAAAACTTTTTATTGTCTTTAACCTTTTCACATTCTCTGATTAAAAATATGATGGGAATTTGAATAGACATCAAAGATCTTACAAAATTTATAATGAAAATTATCAAATCTTACCACCGTCATATATATTGGTATATGTAATCATTTAAAATATTTATTCCATGATATAAAATTGAAACTTGAGAATCAAGCAAAAAGTTATGATTTATGAAATCCACTATTTTTCAGATTTCTAAATAAGAATGAATCTAACAGTTATGATTTAAAAATCATGATATGCAACATTTTGCAGTTAAAAATTGGACAATTAATTTATGTATATAAACATAAAAATCATGATTGAATCAAAAGATGTATGTATAATTGATTATACGTAGAGAAAATAAAAACTTAGCTTTTGATGGAGAACAACGCTTGTAACACGTTCCCACAGTCGATGCCAATCTGTTGATGCAAAAAACTGGACCGAATCCCATTTTTATGATCAAAGATAAATAGATAAAAGCAATCCAATCAAGCACATGAGAGACAAAGATTTTTAAAGTGGTTCGGCTATGAATAAAGCCTACGTCCACTGTTATTTTATTCTCAGGGGTTTACAATAGCACCATTGGGTGTAGAGAGAGCAAGGATGTGTATCTTGTGTATGGGGTTTCTAGGTTCTCCTGTATCTCCTCCATTTTGGCTAAGGGAATACATGTATTTATAGTGATGGGAGATAAAGAGATTCATTGTATGTAGACATTTATGTCTACATTCAACGAATCTAATTGTTGAATTGCTTGGTATGCTATGTGTTGTCATCTATTAATACAGTATAAATGTACATTAAGGCTCATTAAATGCATTGCCATCTTCATTAATGCACATTAAGTGCATAGTTATCCTTTGATCTTCCTGGTTGATATGCCGACCAACTCTCCTCGGGTGCCGACTAACTCTCCTCGGGTGCCGACCAACTCCCCTCGGGTGTCGACTAATTCTCCTCGGGTACTGACCAATTCTCCTCGGGTGCCAACTAACACTCCTTGGGTACCGACCAACTCTCCTCGGATGCCGACCAACTCTCCTCGGGTGTTGAATATTGCCACGTAGGATGACATGTGTCCTTTTCTGATTGGTCCTCGTAGATGGAGAATTTTTGCGTTAACAATTAGCATCACTGTCGCAAAAATAATAATACGAGACAACCACCAAATATTTTGAAAACAGATGTCATATATAATTTTGCAAATTTGATAAAAGAAATTTCCATAAATCAGTTTGTGACAAAAGGTTGATATTTATATACACATAACAGTTTAACAACAGTTCTACAAAATATAACCGAATAAGTTTTCGATTAACAGACTGAATATAAAAGATTACACTAAGTATGACAGTATATACGAATACTAAAATTAGGCAACACATTCGAATATGCAAAAAGATCATAGCTAAAGTATCAAAAGAAATGATGCGTCTATTACAAAAGTACTAAAAATCCATAAAATTCCGTAGCTCCTTAACAATGGGAAGGGAAGTCACATCGAGGGACCATGCGGCGAATCACCTGAACGTATATAAGATCCAACAAGAAGGAGAAATATAAATGGGTCAGGACCCGATTTGATATGATATATATGTGAATAAATGAATGATAGTTGTGCAAACTACTTTCATAAAGAATACAATTCGGTCTTCATTCAAGGAATCATCATCAACTCTCTTCTAAGTGCACATCCTAACGCGTACAATTAATTTTAAGTTAAACTACCCATTTAGTTAATAGGAGTAACCTAACTATTATTCCACAAGCCAAGTTTATCAATTGAGGATATATCTACAGGTCAATAATCATTGGGGACCATAGGCAATTAAAGTTTATTTACAGTTTACTTCAGTTAATGAATCACTTGGGTGAAATACCATTTCAATGAGAACAGTTATAATCATAATAATAACGGTTCTAAAACCATCCTTTCGGGAGTCACTCCACTGGATGCACCCCTAAATACTATCATCTTCGAGGTCCTATAACTAAGACCACCAGGGTATTCTAAATCGCAACACGTGGGAAACGTCCATATACCTTCGACAGTGAGTTATAAACATACCCAAAATTACCTCACTTCGAACCATACAATCATACAACGTAACAGCCGGTATCATGGCCTGAGGTCTATACTCTCTCTACATCATTATCCAAGGGATTCACCTCTAACGCGTACTTCCCCTGTGATAGTATTTAGAGAGGTATGTATAAATGTGCCATAGTTACAAACTATATTAAGTTAAACATACGGTCCTTGAATTTCGAAACCATAGGTATATACAATTTTGGCTACAAGAGATAATTATTATCATTCTAGCCCTCGAAGGTCCATCGCACACAACCCGATCCTACACTAGTCCTCCTCTCGTTTACTAGATGAAATGATACATATACCTTTATAAATAGTCCTCAAAATAAGCCTAGACACTCCCGTACTATCCTCGAGTATCACTCTCCTTATATGAGGTCATATTACTTTTCAATACATCCTAAGAGAAGGTTCCTAAGCCTTAAACCCAAAAGAAAAAGAGTAAAAAGAAAGTCAAATTCTTGGAATAAAAGAAGGGTACAGTTCAACCGGCCCCTGACCACCAGTCGATCGCGTAATTGAAATTGGCCTTTCCAGGCAACCAGTAAGCCATTCCCTTTAGGCCCGGTCGACTAGCTGCTTGGACGTGGTCAACCGGTCACACCAGATAATTTGGCCAACCCCCATTTTTCTTAAAAAACCTAAATCTTCCAACTCGTCTTCTTCCCTCTACACCAACTATCATCAACCAATATTATAAACAAATCATTCCTACACCTAACAATATACAACCTCAAATCATATCTAACTTATCTAGGTGGAGGTTTGAACAACAAACTCAATCAAAACCCTAAATGGGTTAGATTTTAAGAATAACAACTAATCACACAATTTAATCAACATAATCATAAGTTATTTCAAGTGTAATACTTGTTTTGTTATTGGACTCTCTAATTCTTCCCCGTAGCAATGATTCCAACCTCAAACGGACAATCTCTTCTCTTTATTTTCTTTCTCTCAAGCTCTTACTTCTCTCTAGGTTTAGAAAATACACAAATGAGGTATAAACACTCTTGCAAGACTAAATACCTAAATATAACTCAAATACATTAAGTCCAACATTAAATGCTACTACATACTTAAAATGACTCGTAACATTATATTTAAGCCATAACTAGATAAAAGTACCCCGGAACCCAAAAATAACCCTGGCACTTATTTTGACTATCTCGACCCTTCCCGGACTAACCGCCCCCTCTAAAATGACATCCGGGATATCGTTCATTATTTTATATTCCAACGTCATATTAACATTCTAATAATAATCCAATTGGAAATAAATTATACTCGTCGCCTCAAAGCATGGCGACTCAACATTAACATAATATTACACTATTTACATTTGCATAAAGTTAAATATGAAATACTCATAAATATTAACTCTTAAATTACTGAAATTAATATTTACTCCAATTTCCTTTATTTATATAACTAACCCACTTGGCAAATTAATATAAAAATAAATGCTCAAAAGTAAGGGCTATTACATACTCCCCCCCTTACAAGGGAATTTTGCCCTCAAAATTAGGCGTATCGGGTAAAAAGAGGTGCGTGTACTTCTCTCGGATATGATCCTCTCATTCCCAAGTCGATTCCTCAGTATTGTGGTATCCCCACTGGACTCAAACGAAGGGAACCACTTTCGATCTTAGTCGACGCTTATCGTGGTCTAAAATGGCAACCGATTGTTTCTCATACAAAATATCGGGTTGCAACTCAATATCGTCTAATGGAACATGCCAATGATCTCCCTTATATTTTTTATACTTATTTAAAGACGAGACATGGAATACATCATGAATTTGCCGTAAGTGTTCCGGCAACGCTAGTTGATAAGCTACGGGGCCTACCTTTGCCATAATAGGAAAAAAACCTACATAACGTGGCGTAAGTTTTCCATTCTTCCTGAATCGCATCACACCTTTCATCGGGTACACTCTCACTAAAACTTGATCCCCCACTTCTAATTCCACTTGCCTCTGATTTGCATCGGCATAGATCTTTTGGCGATCTTGCACAATTCGTATGTGATTTCGAATGAGTTCAATCTTTCAATAGGTGTCTTGGATCATTTCAGGTCCAAGGAGCTTATTATCTCCTACTTCCAACCAACAAGAAGGTGGTCGACATAGTCGACCATATAATGCCTCACACGGCGCCATACCTATCGTGAATTGGTACGAATTATTATATGCAAATTCGACTAACGGAAGGTACTGCACCCATCCTCATTTAAAATCAAGTATGAACATGTGAAACATATCTTACAACATTTGGTAGACGCTCTCCGTTTTCCCATTGGGTTGCGGATGGTTGACATACTGAACCGCAATTCGGTCCCAATTGCCTCTTGGAAACTTGGCAAAAAATGGGATACAAATTTTTTTTCTTGATTCGAGATTATATTAATAGGCACCCCATGAAGTTTCAAAATTTCTGAAATAAAGAGTTGGGCATTGCACGCCGTGTTATAATCCGTCCGTACCGGTAGAAAGTGTGCCGATTTGGTCAAACGATCGACAATTACCCAAATAGAATCATGGCCTCTTTGCGACATCAGTAATCTCGTGATAAAATCCATTGAGATACTCTCCCATTTCCACACCGGTATTTCTAACGGTTGTAACAACCTAGTTTGCCGCTGGTGGTCCACTTTTACCAATTGACAAGTGGCACATTGAGAGACAAATTCAGAAATGTCCCTTTTCATTTCCGCCCACCAATACTGACGACGCATGTCTTGGTACATTTTGTCCCCGCATGGATGCACAAAAAATCTTGAACCATGGGATTCCGTCATGACATCACATCTCAAGTTTCCTTTATCCGGGACTACAAGTCTTTCGTGGAAATGCAACCCACCCTTAGAACTAATAGAGTAGGACTCTTCTCCCTCGATCAGCAATTATCGTACCCGATCCTGACAGTCTTTATCCCCTCCTTGTGCTTTTATGACTCGCATCATGATAGCGGGCATAACGGTCAACACCGACATGCATGCTCTCGCCACGGCATCATCATGTCCAAGTTCTATCCACTTAGCTTTCCATACTTCTACTAGTTTCCCCATGGGCCTTCGACCCAGCGCGTTAGCTACCATATTTGCCTTGCTTGGGTGATAGTGAATATCAAATTGATAGTCCTTTACGAACTCCAACCACCGTCATTGCCGAATATTTAGGTCTTTCTGTGAGAACATATATTGTACGACTTGTGGTCCGTGAAAAGACTAAATCTCTCCCCCAGGAGGTAATGCCTCTATATCTTCAAGGCAAACACCACTACGGCAAGCTCTAAATCATACGTGGGATAGTTCTTTTCATGGGGCTTAAGCTTGCGAGATGCATATGCAATGGCCTTATGCTCCTGTTGTAATACACCCCCTAATTCTTATAGGGAAGCATCTGTGAAGAACAAATAGTCTACTCCCAATTTTGGCAATGAGAGTACAGGAGCAGAAGTTAATTTATCCTTTAGCTTGTCAAAAGCTAGCTGACAGGAGTTGTCCCAAATAAATCGTACTCCCTTCCAGGTCAATGTTGTTAAAGGGCCCATAATTTTGGATAAACCCTTAATGAAACGACAATAGTATCCCGCTAAACCCAAAAATCTACAGATCTCCATTAGAGTCATAGGCTGATCCCATTCCCTCACCGCTGCAACCTTTTGTAACAACCCGCGTAATTTTGGGGTATTTTCAAAATATAGAGGAAAATAAAGTTTTTGGTAAAATTATTTTTTATTTCTCAAATATGTTGGATTTTATTTTTAAAGATGAGAATTTCAAACGGTTTCGAAAAACATAAAATAATACACAATCACAGTTAATTAAAATAACCATCCACAAATAAAATACCTAACCGAATAAACCATCGGTCCAAATATCCAATACAAGTAAATATCAGAAAAACATCTCAACAAGTCTAATACTGATAAATGAACTGTGAGCGACAAGCTCAGATAACTACTAGAGAGTCTCTACACGAATGAAAGAAGGAGGTGTCTATCAAAACCCCGCAACATCCACATGTGCTGCAGCAAAGGATACCTGGAATAGAGTCAAGCTTGGCGCCCTTGTGGTTGGACACCTAAAAGGGTTTTAAAAGAATTTTATAGCAAGGGTTAGTACCCAAAAACATTTGAAAACATTTAACAAATGATTAACTTGCAGTAATAAATAAATATGCATGCTCTTCATATTTTAGTTAGTGCCGCACTCTCTTGAGGACTTCCTCACCCCTCTTCTAATGTGCACTTCTAACGCTTTAATTTAATTTACTAGGTCCTACGCTCCTGACCCAATGCTTATTTTAACCCTTGAATTTTACCTACTCTAACCGAGTATGCCTTAATTCGTGATTTTTAAGTTATTACAAACGTCAAACTTAATTAAATCATTACTCCTTTTAATTTCATATAATATTCACACCTGTTATGCACATAATACATTTTCCACTATGTATTAATTATCCCATATATACTTATTTACCTAATTATATATTTAATCATATTACAGTATTCACAAACATACTGAAATAACATTTAATACAAACTTTCGACTGAGTAAAAATACTCACAAAATATAAATTTTCCCAAGTGCTATCCCACTAGGTGTATTCACGTAACCTAGTTATCCAAGTTAGATTCGTTCACTAACTTAGTTTAACATACGAATTGGAGGCGGTCATATTCCTTCCCTGAAAGTGAGATGCCCCTCACCCATATAATGGACGCTATGACCTGGAATTATACTCGCCCTACTCCTCAAGCTAGGGGATTCATCCACTACGCGCAACCTCCCCCTATAGCACTAGAGTACAACCTAATAATATTCAATACTGATATTAATACACACACACTATATATATATACTACCACACTCCGTATATATATATATATATATATATATATAAAATGTCCCGGTTACACCATGTACAAAACCCGTAACATAAGCCCATTTAATTTATTAAGAGTTTATGGTCCAACTCTAATTATTAATTAATTCGCACATTAATTAATTAAGTCACCTTTGGTGTCGCCCCCACCATAAAATTGAACTTACTCCCGAAGTCCGAATTACCCTCACCCGACTCTAACTTCTCGAATTTCGAATTATTTATCCTTTACCTAAATAAGATTGATCACTCGGTATTCCTCAACCGTTATTCCCGGACTTGTTCACTACATCTATATTTAATTCTTCCGAACACCTTCCCCAAAAATTTAACCTTAGTGTTCACACCTAATTTCCCCAAAACCCAACAATTTTAAATTATGATGTCACACTAAGTCATCTCCAAATTCTAATTAATTTTATTCACCATTAATTATATTTAAAACCCATGTATAAATTTCTCACCAAATTAATTCATAAAAAAAAAATTAAATTACATTTTCTATATATAAAATAAAACTGGGCGAACTGTCAAATTCTGCCGACCTTCGATCGATCGACCCCAGACCTTCGATCGATCGATCGAGCAGGTCTTCGTCTTCTTCGCGAAGACAGATTCTGCCATGGACGATTTTTCCCAAACCCTAGTTTTCTCTACCAACAACCTTAAGCCCTCTTAACATTAATACATGTTAGAAACCTTATTTGGGACCTCCAGAATGTCCACCAACATCATTAATTCGTCCATTAACTACAATTTCTGAATTTGGGGAAATATCCATCTTTAATTCCTTACCTATTTACATCCCAAATCCCTTCACCAAATTCGTTTCTAATTATCCAGATATCATCCTACCAGATATGTATCAATTTATAATATCAGATTTCTACAAGAATCCTCATTCAAATTCGTAAATCAGATTATTATTTTTCAAAACCTCATGTTTATTCCATGAACACCCAAAACGAATTTTGATCAAACACATCACATGAATATGAATTTCAAAACAGATTCAATACTATTGCAAGTTATCCACTTGCCTTAGGTTTCGTAGTGTCTGATTCGGAGATGAATTTCCAAGGTTGAAGACGATCCTTGTTGGCTCTCTAGTGATCCCAAAGCTGTCCTTAACTGCTATTAAGGTTCCTTAATACACTTAGCCTTTTCTAAAACTCTATCAGCCGTTTGATTATTCCTCCCAATTCCTTAATTTACCTAATCCCGTTTTTTGCCTAATGGGCCAAGCCCAAGTGACCCAAATGCCCCCGTGTGGTCCCTGCTATGCCTAAAAACGCCCCATCAGTCCTAAATCAAGTTAGAAAAGGTTTCTCAGTTGGTCCATTCTTAGCATCACTGTCGTCTTTTTAATTACTAACCACCTAAGTGAGAAAAGTAGACTGGTGCCAATTTTTATCTTTCAATTAATTAAATAAAACTCATGCGGAACATAAAATAATACACAATCACAGTTAATTAAAATAACCATCTACAAATAAAACACCTAACCGAATAAACCATCGGTCCAAATATCCAATACAAGTAAATATCAGAAAAACATCTCAACAAGTCTAATACTGATAAATGAACTGTGAGCGACAAGCTCAGATAACTTCTAGAGAGTCTCTACACGAATGAAAGAAGGAGGCGTCTATCAAAACCCCGCAACATCCACATGTAATGCAGCAAAGGATACCTGGAATAGAGTCAAGCTTGGCGCCCTTGTGGTTGGACACCTAAAAGGTTTTTAAAAGAATTTTATAGCAAGGGTTAGTACCCAAAAACGTTTGAAAATATTTAACAAATGATTAACTTGCAGTAATAAATAAATATGCATGCTCTTCATATTTTAGTTAGTGCCGCACTCTCTTGAGGACTTCCTCACCCCTCCTCTAATGTGCACTACTTACGCTTGCATTTAATTTACTAGGTCCTACGCTCCTGACCCAATTCTTATTTTAACCCTCTAATTTTACCTACTCTAACCGAGTATGCCTTAATTCATGATTTTTAAGTTATTACAAACGTCAAACTTAATTAAATCATTACTCCTTTTAATTTCATATAATATTCACACATGTTATGCACATAATACATTTTCCACTATGTATTAATTATCCCATATATAATTATTTACCTAATTATATATTTAATCATATTACAGTCTTCACAAACATACTGAAATAACATTTAATACAAACTTTCGACCGAGTAAAAATACTCACAAAATATAAATTTTCCCAAGTGCTATCCCACTAGGTGTATTCACGTAACCTAGTTATCCAAGTTAGATTCGTTCACTAACTTAGTTTAACATATGAATTGGAGGCGGTCATATTCCTTCCCTGAAAGTGAGATGCCCCTCACCCATATAATGGACGCTATGGCCTGGAATTATACTCGCCCTACTCCTCAAGCTAGGGGATTCATCCACTGTGCGCAACCTCCCCCTATAGCACTTGAGTACAACCTAATAATATTCAATCACTGATATTAATACACACACACACTATATATATATACTACCACACTCCGTATATATATATATATATATATATAAAACGTCCCGGCTACACCATGTACAAAACCCGTAACATAAGCCCATTTAATTTATTAAGAGTTTATGGTCCAACTCTAATTATTAATTAATTCGTACATTAATTAATTAAGTCACCTTTGGTGTCGCCCCCACCATAAAATTGAACTTACTCTCGATGTCCGAATTACCCTCACCCGAGTCTAACTTCTCGACTTTTGAATTATTTAGCCTTTACCTAAATAAGATTGATCACTCGGTATTCCTCAACCGTTATTCCCCAACCGTTATTCCCGGACTTGTTCACTACATCTATATTTAATTCTTCCGAACACCTTCCCCAAAAATTTAACCTTAGTGTGTCACACCTAATTTCTCCAAAACCCAACAATTTTAAATTATGATGTCACACTAAGTCGTCTCCAAATTCTAATTAATTTTATTCACCATTAATTAGATTTAAAACCCATGTATAAATTTCTCACCAAATTAATTCATGGAAAAAAAAATTAAATTACATTTTCTTTATATAAAATAAAACTGGGCGAACTGTCAAAATCTGCCGACCTTCGATCGATCGACCCCAGACCTTCGATCGATCGATCGAGCAGGTCTTCGTCTTCCTCGCGAAGACAGATTCTGCCATGGACGATTTTTCCCAAACCCTAGTTTTCTCTACCAGTAACCTTAAGCCCTCTTAACATTAATACATGTTAGAAACCTTATTAGGGACCTCCAGAATGTCCACCAACATCATTAATTCGTCCATTAACTACAATTTCTGAATTTGGGGAAATATCCATCTTTAATTCCTTACCCCTTTACATCCCAAATCCCTTCACCAAATTCATTTCTAATTATCCAGATATCATCCTACCAGATATGTATCAATTTATAATATCAGATTTCTACAAGAATCCTCATTCAAATTCGTAAATCAGATTATTATTTTTCAAAACCTCATGTTTATGCCATAAACACCCAAAACGAATTTTGATCAAACACATCACATGAATATGAATTTCAAAACAGATTCAATACTATTTCAAGTTATCCACTTGCCTTAGGTTTCGTAGTGTCTGATTCGGAGATGAATTTCCAAGGTTGAAGACGATCCTTGTTGGCTCTCTAGTGATCCCAAAGTTGTCCTTAACTGCTATTAGGGTTCCTTAATACACTTAGCCTTTTCTAAAACTCTATCAGCCGTTTTATTATTCCTCCCAATTCCTTAATTTACCTAATCCCGTTTTTTGCCTAATGGGCCAAGCCCAAGTGACCCAAATGCCCCCGTGTGGGCCCGGCTATGCCTAAAAACGCCCCGTGACTCGTTTACTATCCCCGGGTACACTTTTTCGACTATCTCGGCCCATCCGGACTCAACCGTACACTCAGAATTAGCATCCGAATTAATTTATAAAAATATTTATCCCCTCACCCCTGTAGTCTATACCGACTCCCGGTTGAGGTAAGTGCATACCCTGTCAGTAATACTCGAAATGGCTTAAATAAATAATTACTATTCACTTAGTAAATAACTTCCAGTAAATATTAACCATTTACTCCTCTTTTAATATTTAAATAAAATTTCCCTAATTAATTCAATTAAATTACGACTCACAAGTAATTTTTCAATTCCCGAATTAATTAAATATTTAATGCATGAAAAATGCGGGGTGTTACATACTGCCCCCCCCCCCCCCCTTACAAAGGAATTTCGTCCCCGAAATTAGGTCATACCAGTGATGAAAAGCTCTGGATATTGCTCCCGCATATCCTCCTCCCGCTCCTAGGTAGACTCATCAATGTTGTGATGACCCCACTGTACTCTAACTAGTGGAACAACCTTGGATCGTAATTTTCGCTCGCTACGGTCTAGGATAGCCACCGACCTCTCCTCATATGAGATGTCTGGCTGTAAATCAATTTCTTCGAGTGGAATGTGCAAGAAGTCCCTCTCGCTCCGGCGATATTTCTTCAGCGATGCTACATAGAACACGTCGTGTATCCGCTGAAGATGCTCCGGTAATCACAGCCTGTAGGCTACAGGTCCCACCCTCTCGATAATTGGAAAAGGTCCCACGTACCTCGGTGCTAGCTTACCCTTCTTATCGATCCTCATCACCCATTTCATGGGGGACACCCTGACCAATAGCTGATCCCCAACCTCTAACTGCACGTGTCTCCGTGAAGCATCAGCGTAACTTTTTTGCCTATCCTGAGGTATTCGAATCCTCCCTCGGATCAGCTCTATCTAGGAAGATGTCTCCTGAACAATCTCCGGCCCCAACAGTTTGTTGTCCCCCACCTCTAACCAACAAGAGGGTGAACGACAAGGTCTCCCGTATAATGCCTCGAATGGTGCCATGCCGATCGTGAATTGGTAAGAGTTATTATACGCAAACTCTACCAGAGGAAGATATTTCTCCCAACATCCCCCAAAGTCTAGTATACACATTCTGAGCATATCTTCCAACATCTGATTGACTCTCTCGGTCTACCCATCAGTCTTTGGGTGATAGGCTGTACTCAAATGTAACTCCGTGCCCATGGCCTCCTGAAAACTCTGCCAAAAATGGGCCACAAAGATCTTGTCCCTATCCGACACAATATTAATCGGTACCCCGTGCAGTTTAACAATATCCGCTATGAATAGCTGTGCATAACGCATTGTCTTAAAGTCTGTGCGAACCGATAGGAAGTGGTCCACTTTGGTCAACCGATCCACAATAACCCATATGGAATCGTGACCCTTCTGTGATGTCGGTAACCCTGTAATGAAGTCCATAGAGATGCTCTCCCACTTCCACACAGGAATTTCAAGTGGTTGTAGCATCCCTGATGGTCTCTGATGGTCAACTTTCATAAGCTGACACGTGGCACATTTCGAAACAAATTCTGCTATGTCCCGTTTCATCCCTGCCCACCAATATTGCCTCCTCAAATCTTGATACATCTTATCCCCACCGAGATGTACCGCGAATCTTGACCCATGAGACTCTGTCATAACAGCGTGCCTCAATTCCGCATCCTCTGGCACAATCAACCTCCCATTATGGCGTAAGCCTCCCTCCGAGCTGATCGAGTAGCCCTCTGCTCCCTCAGCTAGCAACTGGTTCACCCTATCCCAGCAGGTCTGATCCTCTGCCTGAGCCCTTAAAACCCGCATAATGATCTCAGGTGTGATGGATAATGCTGACATGCAAGTCCTGGCTACATCATCCTCGTATCGAAGTTCTCTCCACTTCGCTTTCCAGACTTCTGATATTTCCCCAGTCGGTCTCCGACTCAATGCATCTGCCACCACATTAGCCTTACCAGGATGATACTGAATATCAAACTGATAGTCTTTCACGAATTCTAGCCATCGCCTCTGTCTCATATTCAAATCCTTCTGAGTTAAGAGATACTGAAGTGATTTGTGATCCGTGAATAGCGTGAACTGCTCCCCAGGAGATAATGTCTCCATATCCTCAAAGCAAAAACGACTGTTGCTAACTCCAGGTCATGAGTGGGGTAATTCCTCTCGTGGGGCTTTAGCTTCCTGGACGCATAAGCTATAGCCCTTTACTCCTGCTGAAGCGCACCCCCAAGTCCCTGTAAGGATGCGTCAGTGTATACCCGATACTCTAATCCTCCTTTCGGCAATGCAAGCACGGGTGCAGATGTCAACTTGTCCTTTAACTCGTCGAAGGCTAATTGACACTGATCATTCCAAGTGAAAGGTACCCCTTTTCGGGTAAGATTCATCAAAGGGCCCGAATCAGCAGCAGCAGGTTCCTCAGGGCAGTCAGGGAACAATGGGGGAGGCCAGCAGGGCCAGGGCCAGCCGCGTCAGGGCCAACAGGGCCAACGACAGGGGGATGGTCAGAGACGCTGTTTTGTGTGTGGCCAGCCAGGACATTTCAAGAGGGAATGCCCACAGAGGGGCAGAGGTCAACAGCAGGAGGCCCAACAGGGGCAACGGGGGCAATTACCACCAGCAGCACCCGCCCCACCTCAGCAGGGGTAGATGCACTACGGACGTGTGTATAATGTCCGGGATGTTCCTAATCCCACGGCACAGCAAGCATCGCCAGTAGTTGAGGGTATGTTTCTCATTCATGGTTATGAAGGTAGTATTCTCTTTGATACAGGAGCATCACATTCATTCAGTAAATTAAATTTTACCAGGCCGATCATCCAGTAGCTCTGGCATAAGGCACTATGAATGCTAGTGAAGTAGCCGCCATTATTGCTCAAGCGGTGAATGTCGCGCTAGCGGTGGTTCAGCAGGCTCCACCCCAGATTCAGGCAGTGGCGCGAGTACCACCACAGCTTCCATCTGCATGGGAGAGGGTTAGGGATGCTTTTCAGAAGGCGCGTCCCCCTGAGTTATCTGGTAGCTCAGATATCGTCACAGTCAGCCAATGGAAGAAAGACATCCAGCGGCATCTTCGTATGTATGAGTGCACCGACGTGCAAAGGCAGTTATTGGCTTCCTTTAAGCTGGTGGGGGCCGCTTTGCAGTGGTGGGAGTCCACTACCACCTTGGACGAGAGGGACACGATCCCTATTCAGTCGTTTTGGGAGCGGTTTGACCGCAAGTACTTCCCACCCGCCGTGCAGACTGAGATGAGGCGGAAATTACTGAATTTGAAACAGGAGAACTCTACCGTTGCTGAGTATGAGGAGGAGTTCACGAGACTTCTCACCATAGTTCCAAATGAGGCACCTACTGATAGTAAGAAGATAATGTTGTTTGTGGACGAATTAGCATGGAGGATCCGTCAGCATCTTATAGGGAATCTATCTCTGAGTACTTTCACTGATGTACTCAATGCTGCGTTACTACATTGCCAGGATCACCGCTTCCATCTGCAGGGAAGCAGGAGAGCAGGAGAGTCCAGCCAGCAGGGCAGAACCGGGGGTAGTAGTGCTAGTGGGGCACCATCTCATGGACAGACTCGTCAACACGAGCAGATTTCCCATCAGGGGGACCCTGCTAAGCGATTCCGTTCAGGTGATTCCTGGAAGGGATTTGGGGGTTATAGGCAGGGCCAGCCTAATCAACAGGGCCAACAACGTGCTAATCAGGGCCAACAGGGCCAGTGGCGGGGAGGTAACGGCCAGTAGGGCCGTGGTCAGCAGGGTCAGAGGGGAGGTAACTTCAGAGGCCGGTGTTTTGTATGCGGCAAGCATGGTCATAAGCGCCAATATTTCCCAGAGGGTAATAGGGCCCCACAGCAGCAGGGTGCCCGTAATGAGCCACAGAGACCACTTTTTCCAGCTGCCCTCCCAACTCCAGCCCAGGTGCCAGCCCTACCAGCCATTCCAGTAGCTCTAGTGCAGCAGGGGCAGTTACAGTACGGACGTGTCTATAACGTCCACCAGGAAGCAGCTCCACAGGCACCACCCACGATTGAGGGTATGTTTTCTATCCATGGTACTATGGGTCGGGTTTTGTTTGATACTAGGGCGATGCATTGTTTTATAGCTACGCATTTTGCGAAGGCCTTAGGGTTGTTAGACATAGCAGAGAGCACAGTGACGTGTGTAGACTCACCACTGGGGAGTGGGTCGCTTATCTTATTTATATGTCGGGGAGTGGGGGTAAAGATTGGTAGTTTGGTATTACCTGCAGACATGTTAGTCTTAGATATGCATGAGCATGATGTTATTATCCGTATGGATTGGCTCGCAGCTTATAGAGCCATGATTGATTGCTTCGGTGGGAGCATTGTTTTTGCCATTCCGGGGCAAGAGATGTTTGTAGTGGCGATGCCTCGCCCAGAGGGAGGTTCGACCGCTCATTTGTATTATATAGAGGAGGATGCCTCTAAGGAGGTTGTGATTCCTTTAGAATCGATCCCAGTCGTTCGTGAGTATTCCGATGTATTCCAGGAGATACCAGGCCTACCCCCCAGTCGAGAGATAGACTTTGTCCTAGATTTATTGCCAGATACGAGACCTATAGCACGCGCTCCATACCATATGGCTCCGGCGGAGATGCGAGAGTTACGAGATCAGATAGAGCAGTTGTTAGGTCAGGGCTTCATTCGCAGGAGTACCTAACCTTGGGGT
This sequence comes from Sambucus nigra, assembly GCA_949130495.1. Classification (NCBI taxonomy): domain Eukaryota; kingdom Viridiplantae; phylum Streptophyta; class Magnoliopsida; order Dipsacales; family Adoxaceae; genus Sambucus; species Sambucus nigra. Next base: position 326,742,950 of record OX422216.1, on the reverse strand, counting down.
GATCCAGTCTTGTTTATGAAGAAGAGAGATGGTTCACTGAGGTTATGTGTGGACTAACGGGAGTTGAACAAGTTCACGATACGGAATAAGTATCCGTTGCCTCGAATCGATGATCTGTTCGACCAGCTGAGGGGAGCAACTTTCTTTTCGAAGATAGATCTGAGGTCGGGGTACCATCAGCTACGTATTAAAGAGCAGGACATTTCAAAGACTGCCTTCTTGACGAGATATGGGTCTTACGAGTTCAGAGTGATGCCATTTGGTCTCACAAATGCTCCAGCCGTATTCATGGACTTAATGAACCGAGTATTCAGAGAGTTCTTGGATCAGTTTGTCATCGTCTTCATAGATGACATTTTGATATATTCACACTCCGAGGAGGAGCATGCCGAGCACTTGAGGCAGGTTCTTCAGACTTTATAAGAGCATCAGTTGCATGCTAAGTACGAGAAGTGTGGATTATAGTTTCAAGAGGTACAGTTCTTGGGGCATGTTGTTTCTGAACAGGGGATAGCCGTTGACCCGAGTAAAGTGTCAGCGGTGAGGGAGTGGGGACAGCCCACGACACCGACGGAAGTGCGTAGTTTCTTGGGGTTAGCCAGATACTACAGGAGATTCATTCGGGGATTCTCCAAAATTGCGGGTCCATTGACGAACCTGACTCGCAAAGGGGTACCATATGTTTGGGATGAAGCTTGTCAATTGGCTTTCGAAGAGCTGAAAGACAAGCTTACTTCAGCACCAGTCCTTGCTTTACCGAATCCGGGTGTGGAGTACCTAGTTTACACTGATGCCTCTTTACGGGGACTTGGGGGAGTACTTCAGCAGGAAGATAAGGCTATGGCTTTTGCCTCCCGCAAGCTTAAGCTGCATGAGAAGAATTACCCCACCCACGACCTGGAGTTAGCAGCGATCATCTTTGCATTGAGGATATGGAGACACTATTTATTGGGGGAGAAGTTCCATTTGTTCACAGATCACAAATCACTGCAGTACCTGTTCACTCAACGAGAGCTAAATATGCGTCAGCGCAGATGGTTAAAGTTTGTGAAGGACTATCAGTTCGACATACAGTATCATCCGGGGAATGCCAACGTAGTTGCTGATGCGTTGGATTTTCTTACAGGGTTGCCTACATCACAGCGGGGCCACGACTCTATCTGGGTGATTGTAGACCGTTTGACCAAGGTGGCTCATTTTCTGCCGGTGCGGACAGATTATACCACGGGTCAGTATGCTCAGTTGTTTATTTTTGAGATTGTCAGATTACATGGGGTGCCCCTGAATATTGTGTCAGATAGAGACAAGATTTCGTGTCACGTTTATGGGAAAGCTTTAAGGAGGATATGGTTACTGAGTTGAGGCTTAGTTCAGCTTATCACCCACAGACAGATGGACAAACAGAGCGTACTAATCAGATGTTATAGGATATGCTATGCATGTGTGTTCTTGATTTTAGAGGAGGTTGGGAACCACATCTTCCACTGGTAGAGTTTGCTTATAATAACTCTTATCAGTTTACGATTGGTATGGCTCCATTTGAGGCTTTGTATGGCCGGCCTTGTTGTTCTCCAACTTGTTGGCTCGAGGTGGGTGATAACAAGTTTCTAGGACCAGAGGTAATTCAGGAAACGTCCGCGAGGATTGAGATGATTATGAGTCGCATTCGAGTAGCCCAGGACAGGCAGAAGAGCTACGCCGATGTGAAACGGTTCTTCCGGGATAAAATTTTTAGTGTTTGTATCTGATTAGAACTCTTTTCTTAATCAAACTCTTAATCCTTTACATGACAAAGGGTTTCCAGAATATCATATAAATCATTACTATATGAAAATATCCCATCTCAAATTGGGTTTTTCTTCCATAAATCTCATCCTAATAACTCCTAAACTAATATGGATGATGCATCAATGAAATAAGCAAGATAAACCCTTGCCTGGGATTTTCAGAAATCTGGTTTGGTGTTGAATTTGGTGTGGTTGCATTCCCCGTCTCGCGATCTACGCGTTGGCGGTGGTGGCGGTGCAAACGGGTGAGTTTTGAGCCTTGGAATGCCTTGAGAGCTCTCTCCTCTCCTCTCCAATGGCCGTTCTAGTGTTTTGAGTTATCTAACCCTAGGAGATAACCTAAACATATGATATAACCCCTTTAATTTTCGTGGGTTTAATTATCCAGAAATACAAAATGACTAAAATGCCCTCCCGAGGTACTAATTAGGCCTAAAAACACCCCGAGACCCAAATCAAACTCTCGGCTATACTTTTCTGACAATCTCGACCCTTCCGGACACATTGGCGCACTCAAAATGACCATAAGAACAACTTATAAAATATTTACTTTTATTCATCAATATTTAGTCCCGACGCGACACGGGCGCGTCCTGACTCAAATTTCTAAAATTGTCATTTTATTCACTCGTGACATTTAATATGGCCAAGATTATATATTACTTTGCTCATTAGTATATTCAACTAATTTTCCCATAATTACTAACTCTCATCACGTTAATAATTATAACATAATTAATTTCCGGATTTTTATTAAATAATTAATTCACATTAAATTTAATAAATCCCCAAATTAATATAGCATAAAAATACGGGGTATTACATACTTCCCCCCTAATAACGTAATTTCGTCCCGAAATTTGGAAAATAAGGCATACCTGGTAAGAAAAAATCTGGATATCTCTCGCGCATATCGGCCTCGCTCTCCCAAGTGGATTCCTCCACGTTATGATGCTCCCACTGGACCCGTACAAGTGGAACTATCTTCGACCTCAATCTCCTCTCACTATAGTCTAGGATAGCCACCGGTCTCTCCTCATAAGAGTTGTCAGGCTGTAAGTCTATCTCATCTATCGCGATGTGAGTATGGGCCATATCATCCCGAAGATACCGTCTCAACGACGAGATGTGGAATACATCGTGAATGCGATGTAAATGCTCTGGTAGTCCCAATCTGTATGCTACCGGCCCAATCCTCTCGATAATGGGAAATGGTCCTACGTACCTCGGGGTCAATTTTCCTTTCTTCCCGAACCTCATCACTCCTTTCATAAGAGATACACGCAGTAACACTTGGTCCCCTACATCACAGCGGGGCCACGACTCTATCTGGGTGATTGTAGACCGTTTGACCAATGTGGCTCATTTTCTGCCGGTGCGGACAGATTATACCACGGGTCAGTATGCTCAGTTGTTCGTTTCTGAGATTATCGGATTACATGGGGTGCCCCTGAATATTGTGTCAGATAGAGACAAGATTTTCGTGTCACGTTTTTGGGAAAGCTTTCAGGAGGCTATGGGTACTGAGTTGAGGCTGAGTTAAGCTTATCACCCACAGACATATGGGCAGACAGAGCGTACTAATCAGATGTTAGAGGATATGCTACGCATGTGTGTTCTTGATTTTGGAGGAGGTTGGGAACCACATCTTCCACTGGTAGAGTTTGCTTATAATAACTCTTATTAGTTTACGATTGGTATGGCTCCATTTGAGGCTTTGTATGGCCGGCCTTGTCGTTCTCCAACTTGTTGGCTCGAGGTGGGGGATAACAAGTTGCTAGGACCAGAGGTAATTCAGGAAACCTCCACGAGGATTGAGATGATTATGAGTCGCATTTGAGTAGCCCAAGACAGGCAGAAGAGCTACGCCGATGCGAAACGGTTCTTTCGGGATAAAATTTTTAGTGTTTGTATCTGATTAGAACTCTTTTCTTAATCAAACTCATAATCCTTTACATGACAAAGGGTTTCCAGAATATCATATAAATCATCACTACATGAAAATTTCCCATGTCAAATTGGGTTTTTCTTCCATAAATCTCATCCTAATAACTCCTAAACTAATATGGATGATGCATCAAAGAAATAAGCAAGATAAACACTTGCCTGGGATTTTCAGAAATCTGGTTTGGTGTTGAATTTGGTGTGGTTGTGTTCCCCGTCTCGCGATCTACGCGTTGGCGGTGGTGGCGGTGCAAACGGGTGAGTTTTGAGCCTTGAAATGCCTTGAGAGCTCTCTCCTCTCCTCTCCAATGGACGTTATAGTGTTTCGATTTATCTAACCCTCGGAGATAACCTAAATATCTGATATAACCCCTTTAACTTTCGTGGGTTTAATTACCCAAAAATACAAAATGACTAAAATGCCCTCCCGGGATACTAATTAGGCCTAAAAACGCCCCGAGACCCAAATCAAACTCCCGGGTATACTTTTCTGACTATCTCGACCCTTCCGAACGCGTTGGTGCACTCAAAACGACCATACGAACAACTTATAAAATATTTACTTTTATTTATCAATATTTAGTCCCGACGCGACACGGGCGCGTCCCGACTCAAATTTCTAAAATTGTCATTTTATTCACTCGTGACATTTAATATGGCCACTATTATATATTACTTTGCTCATTAGTAATATTCAACAAATTTTCCCATAATTACAAACTCTCATCACGTTAATAATTATAACATAATTAATTTTCGAATTTTTATTAAATAATTAATTCACATTAAATTTAATAAATCCCCAAATTAATATAGCATAAAAATACGGGGTATTACACCTTTCTCGGGTCCAAAAAAACACCTTTGACCGTCACGATATGCCCCTAAAATTGCACTTCCTGCAACTAAAAGCCATATTTCTCGAACTTAGCATAAATATGAAGATCCCATAGTGTTTGCAGGACTAATCACAAATGTTCGGCTTGATCAGCTTCAGTCCGAGAATATACTAGAATGTCATCGATGAGCACGATCACAAATTGGTCTAGAAAGTCCCAAAATACTCGATTCATAAGGTCTATAAATATCGTGGGAGCATTAGTTGGCCCAAAGGGCATAACCAAAAACTCGTAGGACCCATACATTGTCAAGAATGCGATTTTTGACACGTCTTGCTCTCAGATTAGCAACTGGTGATAACCAATCCTCAAATCTATTTTGGAGAAGTACGACACTCCTCTTAGTTGATCAAAAAAATCGTCGATTTAAGGTAACGGGTATTTATTTCTGATGGTCACCTTATTCAATTCGTGGTAGTCAACACATAATCGGAGGGAACCATCGATCTTCCACATGAATAATACCGGGGCAACCCATGGTGATGTGCTACGCCGAATGAATCCCTGCCGCAATAGTTGTTGAATTTAATCCTTTAACTCTGTCATTTTTAAATGAGCCATATGATACGGAGCTCGCGTAATCGAGTCTAAAGAAATCATAATTTCTTGTAAAGTATCTTCCTTCATACAATACAAGTGGGTGCTCGAACATCCCCCCGGAAGAGGCATAGCCACCAAAAACATTTCTTTCCTCAGAATGGCAAAAACTAAACTCCTCCCATAACAATCTACCATGGCCTAGTACTTTACTAACCAATCCATTCCCAAAATGACATCATACCCGACCATATGCAGGATGAGCAAATCGACCTCAAAACCTAACCTACTAAGGTCTATTCCCACCCCTTTACAAATAAAAAGTATAAGTGAAGCATCACCCATAGAAGACTCGATGCTAGGGAAATTACTTTCATCATATTTAAACAATCCCGTCGAAAGAGCAAAACTGCCTAGGAATAAATGAGTGTGTGGCGCCGGTGTCAAATAACACCCGACCCACAAAACTCTGGATGGGAAACTTACGCTCAATATCTGGCGGTGCTAATGGTGCTGGAGGAAACAAAGCATCTTGGATGTTCTACATGCGTCCAAACTGAAGTTGTCCTCGTTGTAATGGGACGACTGAAATAGGTTTTGGAGGTTATAGTTGTGCCTGCGGATTTTAAGGGCCTCCTGGAAACTGCCCCCTGTTCAACTGTGGACAAGATCTCTTCACGTGACCTGTCTCACCGCACTGAAAAACAACCCCCGATAAAACCCTCCAGATGTCGGCCTCAGTTGTTATTTCAAAGCTGCCCCGTACCTTGGCCCTATTGGCCTTTACCCCCATTATTCCCTCTGCCAGCTTGTCCCGGTTAGCCCAACTGCTGTTGTTGCTGATCACCCTGACCATACCTAAAACCTCCTCCACTAAAGTTAAAACCCCCAAAGCGTTGCTTCTTAGCTAAGTCCCCCTGCTGGAGGTCCCGCTCCTTCTGTTTATTTCCAGACTGCTATGGCGGTGGTAGTGCTCCACCGGCACCATTCCCTCCAGGTTTACTTGATTGACAAGAATCTCCTATATTCTTACTCTTCTTCAAAGGAAGGTGGTGATCCTGGAAATGGAGTAAAGATGCATTCATCAAATCACCGAAAGTTTGCAAAGTCGAGTTTCCCAATAGGTGTTGCCTTATCCTCCGACTCAATCCCTCGATAAATTTTGAAATCTTCCTTTCTTTTGGATTTAACTCGTCTAGCAAAAAGTTTTCCAAGCGAGTAAATTCTTCTTTATATTCCACAACCGTTTTCTCTCTTTAAATTACATCCTGTAGCTTCATCCTCATCTCCTTCTGGATTGATGGAGGAAAGTACTTTCGATCAAATAAGGCCCAAAATTCTGAGATCGTCTTCGTATCCCTCTGTTCTAGAGTGGTCACCGACTCCCACCATTAGAGATAAGCTCCCACGAGTTTAAAAGGGGCGAGAATCTGTTTTTACTCTTCGCTGCATTCCACCATGTGAAGATGACATTAGAAATCCTTCTTCCATTGATTTGCAACAATCACATCAGCGCCACCCTGAAATTCTGGAGGGTGACCTTTCATTAAGGATTATCTAACTCTTTTCCATGCGGAAGATCCCGTATGGGATTGAGCCACTGGTGTTATCAGTTGTCGAGCTTGGGGAGATTGTTGCGCCATAGCGGTTATTACAGTATTTACCTCCTGGGTCACAATATTAGCCACCTCCATCGCATTTATAGTGCCTTGTGGTGGTGGGGGCTCTACATCATCATCTACTCGATTTACTTTTACCGGGTAACCTCGTATCGACGGTATCTAAGATAAAAATCAACTGAATCAATATACAGTCAAAATAATTTATCCTTAAGGGAAAATTATAAACGCAGATAAGCAAAATAGTCCTAACAATAGGGCACTATATCAAAGAACGTTATGGTAAAATGAGAAAAGTTCGCATAGATCCTAAGGACTCTAAAACCTGATGCTCTGATACCATTAGTGACACCTAGCTTATTACAATAAGAGGTGGCCAGCCAATCAATCCAATAGAACAGGAATCTTACATGGTCCATTCTTAGCATCACTGTCGCAAAAATAATAATACGAGATAACCACCAAATATTTTAAAAACGGATGTCATATATAATTTTTCAAATTTGATAAAAGAAATTTCCATAAATCAGTTTATGACAAAAGGTTGATATTTATATACACATAATAGTTTAACAACATTTCTACAAAATATAACCGAATAAGCTGTCGGTTAACAGACTGAATACAAAAGATTACACCAAGTATGACAATATATACTAATACTAAACTTCGTAAACACACCCGAATATACATACATATCATAGCTTGAGTATCAAAAGAAATGATGCGTCTACTACAAAAGTCCTACAACATCATCAAAATGCTGAAGCTCCTTAACATTGGGAAGGGAAGTCACATCGCACGCCCATGCGGCGGAGCACCTGAACATAAATAAGAACCACACAAGAAGGAAAAATATAAACGGGTCAAGGCCTGGTTGGATATAATATACATGTGAATAAATGCATGATAATTATGAATACTAATTTCAAAAATAATACAATTCGTTCTTCATTCAAGGAATCATCCCCACCTTTCTTATAAGTGCACATCCTAATGCGTATAATTCATTTTAAGTTAAACTACCCATCTAATTAATAGGAGTAACCTAACTATTATTCCACATGCCAACTTTATCAATTGAAGATATATCTACAAGTCAATAATCATTAGGAACCATAGGCAATTAAAGTTTATTCACAGTTTATTTCAATCAATTATCCACTTAGGTGAAATACCATTTCAATGAGAACAGTTACAATCATAATAATAACGGTTCTAAGACCATCCTTCCGGGAGTCACCCCACTAGATGCTCCCCTAAATACTATCATCTTCCAGGTCCTATAACCAAGACCACTTGGGTATCCAAAATCGCAATGCATGGGAAGCGGCCATATAACTTCTATAGTGAGTCATAATCATAACCGGAATTACCTCACTTCGAACCATACAATCATACAACGTAACAACCGGTATCATAGCGTGAGGACTATACTCTCCATGCATCATTAGCCAGGGGATTCACCTCTAACACGTACTTCCCATGTGATAGTATTTAGAGAGGTATATATAAATGTGCCATAGTTACAAACTATATTAAGTTAAACATACGGTCCTTAAATTTCAAAACCATAGGTACATACAATTTTGGCTATAAGAGATAATTATTATAATTCTAGCCCTCGAAGGTCCATCACACACTACTTGATCCTACACTAATCCTACTCTCATTTACTAGACAAAATGAGACATTATACCTTTATAAATAGTCCTCAAAATAAGCCTGGACACTCCCGTACTATCCTAGAGTACCACTCTCCTTATATGAGATCATATTACTTCTCAATACATCATAAGATAAGGTTCCTAATCCTTAAACCCAAAAGAAAAGGAGTAGAAAGAAAGTCCAATTCTTGGGATGAAAGTAGGGTACTGGTCGACCAACCACTGACCCCCGGTTGATCGTGTAATTAGAATTTGCCTTGCCAGGCAACCAGTAGGGTTTTCCCTTTAGGCCTGGTCGACTGGCTGCTTGAACGCGGTCGATTGATCACACTAGATAATTCGTCCAACCCCCATTTTTCTTAGAAAACCTAAATCTTCCAACTCTTATTCTTCCCTCTACACCAACTATCATCAACCAACATTATCAACAAATCATTCCCATATGATCACCTAACAATACACAACCTCAAATCATATCTAACTTATTTTGGTGGAGGTTTGAACAAAAAACTCAATCAAAACCCTAAATGGGTTAAAGTTTAAGAACAACAACTAATCACACAATTTATTCAACATAATCAAAAGGTATTGCAAGTGTAATACTTGCCTTGATGTTGGAGTCTCGAATTCTTCCTCGTAGCAACAATTCCAAGCTCAAATGGACAGTCTCTTCTCATTATATTCTTTCTCTCAAGCTCTCACTTCTCTCTAACTTCTAAATTTAGAAAATACACAAATGAGATATAAACACTCTTGCAAGACGAAATACCTAAATGTAACTCAAATACATTAAGTCCAACATTAAATGCTACTACATACTTAAAATGACTCGTAACATCATATTTAATCCATAACTAGACAAAAGTACCCCGAAACCCAAAAACAACCCTGGCACTTATTTTGACTATCTCGACCCTTCGTGGACTAATCGAACCCTCTAAAATGACATCCGGGATATCGTTCATTATTTTCTATTCCAACGTCATATTAACATTCTAATAATAATCCAATTGGAATATAAATTATACCCGTCGCCTCAAAGCATAGAGACTCAACATTAACATAATATTACACTATTTACATTCGTGTAAAGGTAAATATGCAATACTCATAAATATTAACTCTTAAATTACTGAAATTAATATTTACTCTAATTTCCTTTATTTATATAAATAACCCACATGGAAAATTAATATAAAAATAAATGCTCATAAGTAAGGGGTATTACAAAGGACTTAATGAATATTTCTATCAGGTTGATTTGTGGAGTCAACATCCCTCTGGCAGCTATAATTCTAGGTTCTTCATACACCTGGATGGATAGATGCCATCTCGATATGGCATGCGCAGTTGTCCATTTTGATGTGTCTAACTTTGCCAATATTATCTTGTTAATGGGGCTCCTCTATGTAAGGTTCCCTAGGTTTTCCCCTTCTCTTGTGGAGATTCTTGTGCTTCCTTTGGAAAAACCACATATAAGTAAATGGAATAGTAAGCAAAGAAAAAACTCTCTCTTTCCTTTGATTGAAGATGTTCTTTGAACGTTGTCCTTATAATCAACAAACCAATACTAAAAAATGGTTGTTCTTCAAGCCAAATCTTTATTAGTGCAACTTATTCTTAGAGGTGAGGAAGCTTTCAAGGAGTACTTGTCTTGTGTTTTGGTTCCTTGTAGTTACCCACAGTCGTCTTCTATAACAACTAGCATCCATTTTCTTGTAATACTATACGTCATAAAAACTTTATATCAAAAGAATCCTTATATCAAATAAACGTATGTCGAATATATATATATATATATATATATATATATATATACATACATATCCTTCCATGTCAATACAAAAGTCTCAAGAAACTCAAGATGAGTTAATATCTAAAAAAAAACAATAAATAAGATAATTGCACTAGTAACCCTCAAAATTTGGAAAATTTCCAAAATACCCCCATAAACTTCAATATCCTTATTTAACTTATACAATACTCTTATAATGCAACCTTAACCACCAAACTTATCCAAATTATTCATATTTTATAAAATATAGAAATCCATTCTGAAAATTTTTAGAAATTAAAAATTCACCCCGTAAACTTTAAAACATATATAAACATCCTTAAAAAGACCCCATAACTTAACCAAGGATCAAAGCTAAAGACCCAAACATTACACTTACACCCTCCTCCATGTTTGGACACCTGGAAGCCTAGTGAGATTGTATAATATGCATACACATGGTACCTATAACCCCTCACATGTAACTAAACCAAAAATCAAAATAACCTTGGTTGACATGCACCCATACTTTCACCAATCAACCCCTCTCACCCAATAGTAGAAAAACCACACTACAGCACAGTAAAAACGTACCTCTCCACAGTGAAAGAAAAGTTTGGATCAATTGGTATTTATATCATTTTATGTATAATTTCTATTTATTTTTAGTTGATTAAGTTTTTGCACATTCATAGTTTATATTTATGGTTTTACATTGAATTCCTAATGTAAGGACAACACTGTAGAGGCTTGAATATCAGAAACCTCCATTAAAGCTTGAACTTTAATGGTGGAATTTATAATACTGACTTTTAATCCGTTTCAAAGTGGGAGTTCGGGTCTAAGGAACCTAGTTTCATAAGTTCATTTGATATATAATAACCTTTAATGCCCCAAAACAGAGCTTTCGTTTTACAGAGATGGAAATTTCAGAACCAAATTCAGGAGTTGTGGTAAACCATATTCCATAAAAGTAAAGTGATTCGATTCATTTTTTATGTAGAACATAACTATAAACATATCTGGGTTAGAATGTCAGCCAAACTCCACGAGTGTCCAAGATAAACTTTCACTATTTTTTTAAAAATCAATAGCTTAATCTATTGCACCTCAATGTTTAAAGCCAATATGGTTGGTTTCCTCTAAAAAACTAGATAAATTTCATTCAGGGCTTAAATCAAACGGTATTATATAACTGCACGAATCACTGACCAAAGTTTTCAAAACGCTAATTCAAACAATCGAAGGTTGAAGATCATGTGGGTTACATACGTGAGAGTAAGGTTAAAACTAGACGCGTGCGGGCTTTGACCAAAAGTGTGAGGGCTCGTCTCCAATAAGATAATTCTAATTTTATTTCCAAAAGTCTTGTTTTATTTTTCTTGTTAAATTAGCATATTACATTTTTCTATTTGGTTAACCATAAATTATTTTCCAGAAAAAAACAATTTTGAAAGTTGAAAACCAAAACTTTTAATTTTCGCATGAACTCATTGATTTTCAGACTCTTGAATATTAACTCCAAAATTTAAATCCAAACCTTTTTCAGCAAATGTATCATAAATGTCTCTTATCACAAATCCCAAAAATGAATGCAACTTACTAAAATAATTAAAAACTTAAACTATTAATAATTATGAAATTAACCCCATATCAATTATAAATTTTAAATAAATTACATACAAAACCCCATATTTACTTATATTCTTATTTATATACCATACCTTAAACATTTACAATATATAGATGTGGCCATCCCTCCTTGGGTTTTTCTCCTCTCCATATCGAGGGTTGGCTCCCGCGCCCATTCTCGAAATGCTTCGGTCGTCATCGATGTGGGGTGATGTAAAGATAGAGTTGCTAACCTATATTGCACAAAACAGGCAAAAGAACATGTCACCACCTAGAGAGAACGACATCAAAGACAGTCTGATGCTTCCAAAACCAATTAGCTTAAGGATTCAGGGGATAAGTTATGGAATGGAAAGGTTTTAGGCACCCATCCCGCCATTTCGATCTTTCATGGGATTATGTCACTATTCTCCCTAATTAATTCGTGAAGTGTGTGTGCGTGTATATATAAATGGAGATCAAAATCGCTCGACTCGCATCATGGAAAAGATAGAGGGAGGTCATCCATAGGAGTCTTCCAAAAATAAAAATTAAAAATATGATATGCACTTATCGAGATTGATCGTTACGATGAAATGATAATATATGTTAGATAAGATGAAAATTTGAACCCCAAGTATGATATATATGAATAATGTAAGGATAAAACATGGAAAAAAAGGAAAATAGGAAAACAGGACTCGAGTCTCACGTTTTAGTCCGGGACGCCTACATTGACTATAAAGGCATCAATGTCCACGCAGTTCGCATGTGATATGAGGGTGGGGTTTATTCCATAAATTTAAATGGTGATTTTATGATATGTGTGTTTAAGAAAAAAAAGTGTTTTTAGTTTCTAGTAAATGTGGTGAAAAATCCCGTTGGAATTTATAGGTGTAACCAATTTTTTTCTTATTTTTTTATAAAAAATATATTATGTGCAATATTACTAATAAAGGATTGAAGATTAATATGTTTATGATCTAAAGTGAAAGCAAAATTAAGAACTTATATAACTAATGAGAAAATAAAGAAATTTAAAGAGAGGAAAGTATGTTTGGACCTTCTTTAGAGATCTGGATACTAAAATTGATTGATGATGATCTTCCTTGCAAGGGGTTGAAGAATTAGGTGTGAAAATGATGGAAATGAAAGGTGGAGAAAGGTTTCAAATTAGAAAACCTCGTTGGCTTAAGAAGGATGTTGTTGAGATAACTGAAGTTGATGTTTCTGGGGTGCCTTTGATGTGAGCTCATGCTCTCCTTATATATGGTCAAGATACTGCTGATAGATATTGTCCTTGATCTACTTATCAACAGGTAACCTTAGACACACTGTCGATAGGGAGGGAAATGGACCTGGCAATTGGAAGTCCTATGAACATGTTTTAAAAAATGATCGTAAAATGCAATCCGTAAGTCCAAATCATGCATGGGACATACAGTTGAAAAGGTTATTCAGAGACCTTTAAGAATCCTTGGTCCTCTCCCGAATATGAGAGTTCACTTTAGGTAAAATATGGCTTGGAAGTTCTCGTCGATCCTTTAGATAGGAGATCGTCGGACGATAATGGATCATTCTTCCAAATTGTAAGTTTGAATTGTGCACAAGGCGAATCGTTGGAAAGGTTATGCGAGGTAATTTTATGTTCCAAAGAGGTTCTATCAGTTCAGAGAGTTGACTTTGGTCAAACGGGGCCCAAAAACTCTTAGTGACTCTTCAGAGTAAAATGGGTCATTTAATCGTACTGTAAGGTTGATTCATGCACTCGGTAGACCATTGGAAATGGTACTTAGTTCCATTCTAAAATTCAATCAGTTTCATTCGAGTTGAAGAGTTAAATTTGGTCAAACGAAGCTAGGGAGCGCCTAGTGGCCTTCGAATCAGTTTTTAGGGAAAAATGAATCGTTCGTCCGAACGGTTATGCCTTTTCACACACAGAGTGGAGCATTGGAAATGAGTTTCCATGACCTTCAAAGATTAATTGAGCTTTCACTCTAACGATTAAGTTAATTGGTGAAAAATCAGCGCCCAAGAGTGCCCAGTGGCCTCTAGATCAATTTTTCGTAGTAAAATGGTTTGTTTGTTTGAACCGTTATGCTGATTCCCACATAGGGCAAACTGTTGGAAAGAGGATTTAATTACCTTCAAATATTCATTGAGATTTTACTTTGACGATGAAGTTGAACGAAGTCGAACGGGGCCTGGGAGCATTCAATAGCAGTTAGATCGCTACTCGGAGTATGACCTAGGATTTATGATAAATAGGGAGGTTCTGTGGACCTAAGGAGAGACTTATGGGGCCTTAGAATGTGATGTCTACAATAGGATTTCACAATCCCCCTTTACACCTTTGAACCAGAAGATCATACACATTAAGCCTGAAATTAAAAAGTAGGAAATTTCTATTTTGATATTATTTCAAGCTTACAACTTGAATTACTACAATTGTTTATATCACTATGTGATAGTCCCAAAACTCTTATTCTCATTTGTGAAATCTTTTATATTTGTCACACATCCCGTTCAATATTGATGTAATCTTTATCAGAATAAGCCCTAACCTTATGATTTCATACGATAGATGATTTTAGTAAATCAACGATTTCATAAATAGGATATGATTTCATTAAACCCAACAGTATACATTATAATTTATGGAATAAAATTTTGGTATATCTATAAGAGTACTATTTGGCCGATAGGACGCAGGGTTTGAGTGCCTAGTTTGCTTACCAAATGGATGCTACTCTTTGAAAATGGGCTCAGTAGTGGTACTTTAGCTCCAAATATTTTAGATTGATAAATCTCCAAAAGGTTTGGATGAATGTTATTATAAGGGCATTTATGTGCAGTTGAGCCTTTATAACCGATAATTATGCGTTATCCGATTATAAAAAAGTCTGGACCCTTATCTTTATGACATGATAACACTTATCTAGTTATAATCACCATACTATCCTTATAAATATCAACAAATTACATTATGCCATTATAGATTATTGTTGATATTTCATATTGTTCCAAAATGCTTTAAACTGCGATATATTATATGTGCTTCATTTATTTATGCTACTAAAACTCTAAAATATAAACATAAAATTATCTACTTATCAAATTTTTGCTTATTAGTTTCCCTTCCAAAGGGAAAGTGAACTCGAAGAAGGAGAGATACCCCCTGCCCTAATGAACTTTTATTCTGTTTTACTAAGGAAAATATTCTCAATTACGTACGTATGGTAAGTAAATAGAAAACATGACATCATAAATTAGAATACTTTCACTACTACTTATCATTTTATGTAACCCCAATATTCCCCCTTTTACTTATGTTATACGAGACCTCGAATAATGTAATAAGATGCAACCGCTTCCTGTTTAAATAGACTTCCATTTTTCTTCCTTAAACTTTATTTTTATTACAATTATTATTCTATTATAGTTACCATATTCAGAATATTGGGTGTGACATCTTCCCTTGCATACTGAGTGAGAAGTTGAAAGTGAATCTTATAACCCAAATTGGTATGCCTGACAATTTGGTTTTGAGCAAGAAATAACCAAACTTGATTGTGATTCCACAAGGGAATATCTCTCATTCGTGACTGCCAATCTGGATTTTACCAGGAAGGTTATGGTTGCTCAAAATGTTTTTGAAGGCAAGACCTGGTTATTCCAGATGAAGAAAATATTAAAGGTACTTTGTTGGGTTGGTAGTGCCACCACTGGTCAACCCAACTTGATGCTTTTACATACTTTGTATAAAACATGGATCCCAATTATCTGGATGTAAAAAGTTTTGTGATGAATGAACATGGTTTGAAAAAATTCTCCATCAAATAATTGGTATTCCTCTTAATTCTACAAAAATATTAAACCCCAAGGAATTTTCTCGTTTAGTTCCAACCATTGAGATTGCTCCTGCTGTGCTTAAGGGCAAAAATATCGTTTCCATAGCTACTGGTGGAATGAAAAAGAAGGATTCCTCTACCACAAATTCATCTAAAGGTGAAACGGCCCCAAAAGCTAAAAAATCCAAGTCCACCATAGGTTCCTCTAGCCATGGTGGTATTATTTTTAAGTCCACTCGCCCGCTCGATCAAGTTCTAATGGAAAATGTGAAATTGCTATCATTTGATGTTTTAACTAGGATGGCACCTCTTCCTATGAGCTCAGGTGATATTTTATCCATTAGGGATAAGGAACTTCCATCTCATGATTATGTCATTTCTCAGGTTCCAAGCAAGAAATTTTCTCTTGTTGAGCAAGCAATACACGTGTCTTCTTTTACTGCCCCTTCTATGGGCAAAATAACTTAGTGGAAAAAACATGGTGCAATGCATATGGTCATTATTGAACCACCTTCATCTACCCAGTGTTTTTATCCTAATGTGTTGGATAATAGTCCAGTTGAAGATCAAGTGGGTTATTCTCCCCAAGTTAATATGTTTGAGACTCCTCATAAAGCTCAACAAGTAGTCCACTTTTTCCTTTTTTCCAAAAAAATCTTTAAGGGTTTAGTTATTATTTCTAATTGTGTAAGGACACAAATTTCCAATTGAGTCCATATGTAGTTTTGGCTCAATTCCGGACAAAAAAATTTATTCATAGGAATGTATTTGACTGTAATATTCTCAAGCCTATGAAGTGTGTGTTGAAGACGTAGCGGCAAAGAATATAAAGCTTCATCAAAATGCCGGTTTGCGTGCCTCGTTTCTACGTAATCAACTAAGGTTCCATGCTCCCAAGGTATGAATGCAATTATATTTATATAGGAGCTTGGAACAATATTTATTGGGTGTTAGGTGTAATAAAAACTGCATTTTATTTTCAGAAAGAATCAATTAGAACTTTAAAATAAGTATATAAAAGTTTCTGGGCCAAAATCGAATTTTACAAACTTTCTGGTCGTTCGAACGAGTTTTTTCGTTCAAACCAGGTTTCGTTCGAACGAGTTTTTCGTTCGAACCAGGTTTCGTTCGAACGAGTTTGCCAACGACCCTAAACTGGTCAGTCGTTCGATATGTCGTTCGAACGATCTAACGAGATTCTAACGAGCCCAGGCTGGTCGCTCGTTAGAAGTCTCGTTCGAACGAGAGTCAAGTTTGTTCGAACGAGACGCCAAGGCGGGAACAGTTTTGAGCAGTTTTTTGCAGTTTTCTCCCACTTTCCCCACTTGGTTTTTAACCAACTTTTTCAAGACTTTATATGTGCGGGAAACACATTTTTCCAATTAACTTTTCCATCCTAATACATCTCCTAGAGAGAGTTTGAGAGATTATATTAAAAAGGGAAAATGTTCATGTTTGAGTGTTCTTCAACTTAAAGAAAAATCTTTAAACACTTAGTTTACACCCATTGTTGTTTATTCCAAGTTTCCATATTCATATTCTTTACTTGGAGTTTTGGCACCGGTTTTCTCTACCGAATTGAAAAAGAGACGTTTCGGGTTTGCTTCTACACCCCATCACAAAGAAGACTTTTTGTTGAGATTCTACCCACTTGGAGAAAGGCTCCATGCTTGGGTGACGGTGACCATATAAAGTCCCATCGGTGGATTCCGAGACCATGGTGGTGTTCCAAGGTTGTTCGCTAGGAAGAGGTTTCTACGTGAAGAAGCGTCGAGGCTTGAGAGGGATCGAGTCAGTCGTTGTAAGTCTATCTGTCTTGCAATTGTAATTCCATATCTAGTGGACTTGTGGCTAGGGCCGTCCGAGGTTGTTTCCCGTCTTGGGTTTTTCCTCGTACATCTCGGCGTAGTGTGATATTGTTTATTTTATCTTGCTCATCATTTAGAATCCATGCTTTAGGTTTAATTCGAGATAAAATTTGGTTTAATTCTCACACTATATTTAATTTGGGACTAAATTAAATATTGGGTAAATTTGGTTTATTCAAGTCATTTGCTAAAATTGGTTTCGCCTAACTTTAGAAATATGAACAATCATAATTTAGGTAAATTCTAGGACTTGAGTTTAATTGGACTTAATCGGTTTTAGTGAGTATTAATTGTTTTGTTTGTTTCATTAATTCTCACTTTCGTTTATGAGTTATCTAAAATTTGGAATTTTAGTATTTGTTTTGTTGAACCATCACACTGTTTACGCTTCCGCATAGAGTTTTTACATACAAAGGAAATTTTACGCTTTCAAATTGGTATCAGAGCCAAAAACGATAAATTATTTCGTGAAGATCCTTTAAATTTTTGGCTAAAATGGATTTTTCCCCATTTTCAAAATTTCTTATTTTCGATGGTTCAAACTACGCGTATTGGAAAGCGCGAATGAGATCGGCACTAAAATCTATCGACGAGAGAGTTTGGATGTCTGTTGTTACCGGGTACTCCCCACCAACTTACTTAGTTGAAAATGAACGTGTTATCAAACCCGCCGATAGATGGACTGAAAATGAGTTTAAACTTGCTAATTTTAATTCCCGCGGTTTAAATGCCTTGTTTAGCGTTGTCGCACCGGATGAATTCCGACGTATTATGACGTGTGAAACCGCTAAAGAAGCGTGGGATATTTTGCAATTAACTCATGAAGGAACTAGTGTCGTTAAAGCTTCAAAACTCCAAAACCTCACCACTCAATTTGAAACTATCAAAATGGATGAAAAAGAAACTTTTGATAAATTTTATGCTAGACTTTCTGATATTGTTAATTCATCCTTTAACTTGGGAGAGAAAATACCTGACGACCGTGTTGTAAAGAAAATTTTGAGGTCCCAACCCGATAGATTTATTCCTAAAGTGACCATTTTAAATTCTTTACCCACTTTAGCCTCTACGAAATTAGAAGAGCTTGTAGGTGATTTACAAACCTATGAACTAGATATGTTTCCCTCTAAAACTGAAAAGAAAATTGAAAAGGGTGTTGCTTTAAAAGCCCGAAAAGAGGTCAAATAAGTAGTAGAGAGCGATAGTGAAAGTGACTCGGAAGATATGGCTTTATTTGCTCGCAAATTTAGAAAATTTCTTAAATTTAACAAAGATAAATTTAAAAATGATTTCAAGAAATTTGATACTTCTAAAAATGATAAAAGCGAGAAGATTTCTAAAGCCGAGAGGATCCCTAAACCTAGTAATGACAATTTAGATAGGGACGAGTCTAACAAGTGTTTTGGTTGTGAATGTTATGGCCATCGAGCCTATGAGTGCCCCACTAAACTAAGGAAAGAGGGTAAACGACCCACTGCATATAATGCAACCCTTAGTGATAGTGATAAGGAAGAAAAGCCCGATTCCCCCACTACGAAAAATTTTGTGGCTTTTATGGCTAGTCATGTGAGTGATTGTGACAACTCATCGATTGATGAAACGATAGCACATGCCAGTTCCAAGGTCATTGTTCATGATTCCCTTATTTTTAATGATAGTGAGAGTGGAGAAGAGAGTGAAAATGAAGAAGAGGTTGATGTGAGTGAACTTCAAAATGCTTTTCATGAATTATATAAAGAATCTATTAATTTGAAAAGAACTAATTTGAAGTTAGAAGCTTGTTTAAGAAAAAGTGTCAAGGTCGTTGATGATAGTGCCTTAATAGAAGACCTTAGGACACATGTGAGGACTCTTCAAGAGAAGCTTGATTATGTAGAAGGCGAAAGAGATAGCCTTAGGGGTTTAATGGAATCCTTGAAAAAGGAGCTTCTTGCTTTTGAAGAGCGAAATATTTTACTAGAATCTAACATTGCTGAATTGGAAAATAAATTAAAAGATTCTAGTAATGTCAAATTTGATTTGGAATGTCGTTCTGAAAAACTAGATAAAATGTTAGGAACGGTCCAAATTAAAAATGACACTTGTGGTCTAGGCTTCAATCCTTGTAATGAATTTACTCATAATGCCCAAACCAATGTTTTAGGAGAATCAACTAGGAATACTTTTAAAGATCACTCCTTAAGTAAATCTTTTCGACATGTTCTCACTTGTACACATTGTGGTCGACAAGGTCATCTTAGGAAATTTTGTTTAGATCTTAAATGAATTCCTAGAAAACCCCATAGTAAAGTAACCACGGTAGTTAACGTTCCTACACCCCAAAAAAGTCATTCCTCATTAATATGGGTTAGGAAATCCGACTTGGTTACCTTACAAAATAGGGTTGTTGATTCTCATTTACTTTCACATCCTTCATCCCTTGCTAAATCTAAAGGATGAATGTGTTAGTGTTTGCATACTTTAGTGTTTGTACTTTATGTCATATTCACATGCTAAATGTATGCTTGTTTTAGTCATTTTCTAGTCATCGCCTTATTTCATATCTCATGCTAGAAATCATGACTTGTTTATCTTTTTGTATTATATTTTGTGTTTGTATTAATTGAACAATATCAAAAGATTTTTGTTTATCATTTGTGTTTTATTTATTTCATTTAAGCTTAATGAAAAATACAAATGATTTTTTGTTTGTCCTTTTGAGTAAATATTTATTTTTGATTAAAAATGTTAAAAACTCAAAAAGATTTTGTTTTGTGTGTATTTTTGTTTGACACACTTTATGTGGCATATATTTGTGTTTGAATCCTATCGTTTACGCTCCCATGTGGCTAGAACTTTTGGTGTAGATTTTCAATCCTTAAAATGTTCTTTACCGTGTTTTATATGGAGTAGTTGGATTTTGTATTGTTTAAATGGATTCTATTTCTATATGCCTCCTTTCACACATGCACAAGCTCTTTTGAAATTTTAATGTCACATGTTATATTTGAGCTTTTTTTGAGGTGTTCTCCTATCAATCTAGTCATCTACATATCTATGACCTAGGAGGACTAGTGCATGTCAAAATCCGTTGCATGTGAGATTTGTGTGAAAAATGAAAACATGATAAATCTAAATGTGCACGGGGAAGGGCTCCGAAAGGATGAATTAAATCCTTTGCGATAGTAAGCCACCGTTGATTGGATCTAAAAGAAATACGTGATCCAAAGGCCTAAAAACAGAATATTTGGCATTAAACAGAAAGCAATTTCCAAGGCCTATGTTTGTATGATATATTCATTCAAAAACCAAAGAATATATATGCTCATTGAGGGAGAATTGGATGGTTTATCAACGGTTTGCACAATGTCCGTTTATCCTAGTTGTCTTTAATGTCATGACTCTATTTGGTTTGTAGAATCATCATCATGCTAGGCTTGTATGCATTGTGTATGTTTGTTCATTGAGCTCAATCTATATTGTCACATGAGGTTATATTTCAATGTGATGAAGTTTGCAATCAAATGAGAACTCCGTGAACGTTTATTAAGTGTTTGGGTCTAAATTTAATTGCTGCTAGTTCACCCCCCTACACTTCCGTTTCCATATGACACATTTTTCCATACGAGTGTGCAAACTTATTGTATTTTGTGTCATGTGTGTGTTTATATCTATCTATATATGCACGTACTTATTGGTATATTTGTAGTATATATATATGATATTTGGTTGTCTTTGCCTTGTTTTTATTGCCCATATGTTGTTTATTAGTTCTTTATCCTTTGCCTATTCCTGAACAAAAAGGGGGAGAATGATGATAGGGGGAGAAATGGTATCTAATCCTATTATTATCGTATCTTCGGTTGAGGGAGATTTATCTTAAGGGGAGACGTCTTTCTAAGTAGGTCATGTGTTTGATAAAGGGAAAATTAATTTAGGGGGAATAATTTAATTCATTGCATTTTATATTTAATATTCCCTATGCATTTGATGAGTTTGCTTAAGTGTGCAGGAATTCTACTAAAGCAGCATTGTTTAATGGCAAAGTGTTTGATCCTTGGGTTGAGTCAAGATTGGGCGGGTTATGTTTTGAGTCTAGTTGAGCTTGACGGCCCTTTAGGATTTTTTTTGTTTGGTTTTTGTCCCGGAATAGCCAAAGGGGGAAATTTGTAAGGACACAAATTTCCAATTGAGTCCATATGTAGTTTTGGCTCAATTCCGGACAAAAACATTTATTCATAGGAATGTATTTGACTGTAATATTCTCAAGCCTATGAAGTGTGTGTTGAAGACGTAGCGGCAAAGAATATAAAGCTTTATCAAAATGCCGGTTTGCGTGCCTCGCTTCTACGTAATCAACTAAGGTTCCATGCTCCCAAGGTATGAATGCAATTATATTTATATAGGAGCTTGGAACAATATTTATTGGGTGTTAGGTGTAATAAAAACTGCATTTTATTTTCAGAAAGAATCAATTAGAACTTTAAAATAAGTATATAAAAGTTTCTGGGCCAAAATCGAATTTTACAAACTTTCTGGTCGTTCGAACGAGTTTTTTCGTTCGAACCAGGTTTCGTTCGAACGAGTTTTTCATTCGAACCAGTTTTCGTTCGAACGAGTTTGCCAATGACCCTAAACTGGTCAGTCGTTCGATATGTCATTCGAGCGAGTTTTTCGTTCTAATGAGGTATCTAACGAGCCCAGGCTGGTCGCTCGTTAGAAGTCTCGTTCGAACGAGAGTCAAGTTCGTTCGAACAAGACGCCAGGGAGGGAACAATTTTGAGCAGTTTTTTGCAGTTTTCTCCCACTTTCCCCACTTGGTTTTTAACCAACTTTTTCAAGACTTTATATGTGCGGGAAACACATTTTTCCAATTAACTTTTCCATCCTAATACATCTCCTAGAGAGAGTTTGAGAGATTATATTAAAAACGGAAAATGTTCATGTTTGAGTGTTCTTTAACTTAAAGAAAAATCTTTAAACACTTAGTTTACACCCATTGTTGTTTATTCCAAGTTTCCATATTCATATTCTTTACTTGGAGTTTTGGCACCGGTTTTCTCTACCGAATTGAAAAAGAGACGTTTCGGGTTTGCTTCTACACCCCATCACAAAGAAGACTTTTTGTTGAGATTCTACCCACTTGGAGAAAGGCTCCATGCTTGGGTGACGGTGACCATATAAAGTCCCATCGGTGGATTCCGAGACCACGGTGGTGTTCCGAGGTTGTTTGCTAGGAAGAGGTTTCTACGAGAAGAAGCGTCGAGGCTTGAGAGGGATCGAGTCAGTCGTTGTAAGTCTATCTGTCTTGTAATTGTAATTCCATATCTAGTGGACTTGTGGCTAGGGCCGTCCGAGGTTGTTTACCGTCTTGGGTTTTTCCTCGTACATCTCGGCATAGTGTAATATTGTTTATTTTATCTTGCTCATCATTTAGAATCCATGCTTTAGGTTTAATTCAAGATAAAATTTGGTTTAATTCTCACACTATATTTAATTTGGGACTAAATTAAATATTGGGTAAATTTGGTTTATTCAATTCATTTGCTAAAATTGGTTTCGCCTAACTTTATAAATATGAACAATCATAATTTAGGCAAATTCTAGGACTTGAGTTTAATTGGACTTAATCGGTTTTAGTGAGTATTAATTGTTTTGTTTGTTTCATTAATTCTCACTTTCGTTTATGAGTTATCTAAAATTTGGAATTTTAGTATTTGTTTTGTTGAACCATCACACTGTTTACGCTTCCGCATAGAGTTTTTACATACAAAGGAAATTTTACGCTTTAAGAAATATATGTCTACAACTTATTTTGGCACCTTTTAAAGGTTATATCCTCATCATAAATGGAGTTCGAGTCAATTATTTATGACACATCTCCATCAAAAGGTTCTATCAGTGCACTTATTGAGGAAGCTGTCATTCAGAATCTTCATTTGTCCCCCTGATCAATAAAAGGGCAAGTTTCCATGAGTTTTGTTTCCTTTAGTCATTCCGTATATAAATGTTCTTATGAGGTGTCATGAAAGTTTCCCATGATCGAAGAGACAGTGGGTAACTCAACTGGACCTTTTAAAATTCCAAGTTTAATTTCTCTCCCAGCTTCTCTCGAGTTACCGCTTGTTGTGGTTTCTCCAGTTCTTTAATATATGTAACTTGTTCTTGAACATATTTTCAACCCTTAGGTGATATTTATGTTTATGATTCTCACTATTTGTTTGCATTTTTCTTATGCAGGTCTGTCCATTTTGGTCCTAAACTGGATGTGATGACCCTTGTGAGATCAATCAATGCGAAGATTCTTCTTCATAATCGCGCGAGCCTAGTAATGGATTTAAATTTCCTAGTTAGGATACGTTCTTTTGTGGTACATAAGTACAAACATTCCCTTATTCGTTCGATCACTATTGAGTTATGCTCTTTATGAGAAAAAAATTACAACTTTTACATGGTCTTATGATTTATGAACTATTTCTAAGCTTCATCAAATTATGTTATCTCATCTTATCATTGGTAAAACGAAGGATCCCATTAAAGTGCTTGAGAAATACCGGCACCTCATCTCATCAGGTATTGAATAAATGTCTGTTACAGACTCATACATCTCGATATGATGTACAGGGTTGGTACTTCCATCATACTTGGGAGACACCATTGGTGGTTTAAATTTGGTAGGGATTGGAAAGTTTACAATCCTTGCCACAAATGGGGAACCCTCTGAGAATCCCCTTTGTAGTGGATCTCGAATTTTTATGAGGTTCCCTATCTTCTCTTCAAGTTGTTGAATGGAGTCATTCCATGGTTTATCAACGTCGCCCTGGCCGAGGTTGTCCCCAGCCACCTCCAAGGGGTGAACCGAGGGTTCCCCATCTACTGCACAACTTCGACTGTTGAATTCTTAGCCAGCGTCTCAGCCATATAGGGGTCGGCCGTGTCAAGGCAGATGTTCACCATCTTCCCTCTGTGAGCCAACTGCACTTCTCGACCTGAATAACCTCTGCCGCAGATCATTAACTGGATCGAACCTTTCAAAGGCCGAACCTCTACTCAAGCAATCAAAAGTTGATCCTCTTTGTTGGGCATCACCAATCTCAGCTCGTCTTGCTCCACAACCTCGACTCTGCTGTATAGGATGTATTGTGTTATTTGAAACCTCATATGTCTCTCAATAGTCTGCTATAGCATCTTCTGCCCCAACGTCATCGTACCTATCCTCAGGGCAAGTGTTTTCTTGCCTCCCCGGACATAAACGCTTAGGGTCAGCAACATCCCTCCTCCATTGAGGAGTAGGTTGGTCTTTTCACAGTGCTTGGGGTGGTCCCCTGGCTTCCGAATGAGGATTAACAGCTGCTGGAGTAATCATCTCCATCGAGACCCCAAGTGGTCTCATCATATTTTTGCTTAGCCGAGAAAATTTCCCCTGCATCACTTCTTGGGTTACAACCAATAACTTCAAGGCTCCTTCAACCTCAACCATCTCAGACTGGGGTGGTGCCTGGATGGAATTGGGTACTCCAACACTAGATGGTGGAGGAGGTGGTGGTAACACCGGTGCCATACGATAAGACTTGAGTGCTTGCAATGAAAATATTAGAGAGATTAAATACCTTAAAGGACCTCTTTCATTGGTGAAACAACTTCACATGAAGGGTGGGGCCTGGTTCACCACCAGAGTCTCCGATGAGATTAAGGAACAAAAGAGGAAGATATGAATCTTCTCATTCCCACAGAAGGTGCCAAAATGATGACGCTGTGAATAGCACCACTAGGTAAGGTGTTGACAAGCTCAAGCAAGTGATAACAATGGTATCATAATCAGGTATATGTATATATAGAAGTAGGTGAGGAGAAGAGGATAAACTCTAGAATGGAAGTGGTTCAGCCAATCTGGTCTACATCCACTGTGCAAATGAGTGTAAGAATCACTATAAAAAGGGGTCACTAATGGCCTTAGCAATACAATCACTCCACTTTCTCTCTCTACTGTAAATGCACCAGAGTTTAGCTAGGGTTTGTAATTGAGTATCCCCTAGGAGAAGAAAAGTATATATAGTGTTTAGGGGGTGTACTGTACCCCCCGAAGCATGCAACGGGCATGTGTGTGATGATCTAGCCAATCTAGTGAAGCCATCTGTTACTGTCACATATAGAGGATGATGATGAAATATTCCCTCACGTGAGGGGATTGATTCGGTTACAACTGATTTTGTCCATGTGTTCCCAACCTTGCATGCACTTATAAATGCTCGGCCTTGTGTCCTTAATTGGTGCAACCTGGGCCTGGAAAAGTACGAGGTTGATGGAGTGAGATGTAGTTGCTTTGTGTCGATGACCTCTGCCAGGAGGGCTGCCCGAGGTTAGGTATGAGAGAGTTGTGACGTCGACTGGGGTCGAGCCGATGATGATGTTAGTAGATGATTAAGCCCATGAGACACACTGATTTTTGTTGGTGACCGCAATATCAGCTAGGACCGATGATGATGTTGGTAGATGATTAAGCCCATGAAACCCTTCTATCCTCGACTGTTGACCAGCCGAGGTTGGTGTATGAGTTTGCTACAACGTCGGCTAGGGCCGACCTTATGAGAGATGATATTACTGATTGTTGTCATAGGCATCTAGTCACCTCGGTTGTGAGAGTGGACGAGGTTAGTGGCTTAGAATAAGAGGGTACACTTTGGGCATATCAATCAACCCCCAGCCCTTAGTCTTCTATGTGATTAGATAACTGAGGGGTATGTATTTTAGGCCGAGGCTTAGATTTCTCTGTGTACCAATACTTTCTTGACACATGTCACTTGCTGAAGTGAAATGTTCTTATCAAGGCATAACGATTCTGCCTTATCCTTTAGGTTCTTTAGGGCCATGATGGGACCTCAAAATTCGTGACTTATCATTGGACAGGTTTAAAACCCTTTCTCTTTCCTTTTCTTCATTTCTTCCCGACTTAGCTTTCTTTGCCACTGCAAATTTTCTCAAGACCTCCACTGTTGTCTCATTTGAAGGTATCCCTTGCTTCTAATCCTCTTCTCCTCTATTTCACCACTAATCAGGTATCATTTCCACCTTTCTTTTCCATTTTTAGCCTTTATTATTCATTTCTGAATTTTCCAACAAGGTCTCGTGTTTTTCGACAAGTGGTTTCCACCAGTGTTGGTGGTTGTAGGGCTAGGACATTAGCGATTACGTGATTCTAGGGCATTTATAGGTAGATCTGAGGTTATTTAAGCCAGAAATAACCCTCTTTTAGGTTTTCAGTGAGCCTCCGGTCACCTTCCCCGATGAACTTGTTCTTGAATGTTCTTGATGTTCTTCACTTGAAAACCTTTCAAAATCCTGGTTTGATCCTTAGCTTAGGTTTAACAAGTTGTTTACCTATTTATGATTTTGAGTGCAAGTGTTGTGTCGTATCTTCTATGCTCAGAATCTTGTACCAACTCATAGAAGATTTCCCTTCTCTTCGTGAGAAGACATTTGAGAAAATCAGGCAGATAGAACTAGCCCAAGAGGAAGCTCATAGTGCAGATAGAATTTTCCTCCACCTCTGAAGGTTATCTGCCCTGAGCCAACCGAGCCTACTTATCCTGTATAGGTTCCAGTGGACCCAACACTAATATCTGAGTCTAAGTCATCCTCCTCATACCCCATGTCTATAGACTCTTTCTAAGAGGCTATGGATTATTATCCTAGGCAGGGTGAGGTCCCTGAGGAAGCTGAGGTTTCGAGTCGTGCCTCGCCTCACCATGGTGCTAGTACCTCACAACATTCTTCTGATGTTGAAATTATAGGGCCAAGTGTGGTCATTACCCTATCATTGATGCCATTCCTCTGTCGGTCACCACCAGAGCTAAATTTGCTCAGAGGTTCCCTAGCGGTGTCCCTGTACCTGCTCAGGTCGATGATGCTGGGGATGATGATGATGGTCATGAGAGTGATATAAATACATCCGAGGCGATCTAATTTGAGCGCTCAGTCAGCGAGTACGACCTTCTAGATTTTAGGCACCTCCATTCGAGAAACTCCTCCATCACCCTTAGGAAACTTCTAAGGTATGAGAGAGCATTTAATGGTCGAGATGGAGAGATCTTTGTCTATGAGCAGATTTTCAAGTTGCGCTTCCATCTTCCAATCCACCCTTCCATAGAGCCATATTATCCCACATAAATCTAGCCCATTCACAATTATCCCTTAACACCTGGAGGGTTATAATTGGGGCCATCGTCCTTTGGAGGGCTATCTACCACTCAGACCTTCCAGTTAGGGTTTTCACAGGTTGTTACGTCCCCTCCTCTGCTAAAAACCACCCTAGCTATTACCACTTCTTAGCTAGGAAGTCAAAGAAGAAAATGTTATTTGTTACCCAGACTTCAAACCATAACTGGAAGCCTCAATATTTCTTGGCCTCCAACGTATGGGAATTTAGTCCAAATGAGGCTGCTAGAACGTCGGTTCCAAGGACCCCTCTAAGATGGGGGAAGGTCTCACTTGCTGCTAAATTCGATCCTGAACTTAGCCAGGACAAATTCAAAAAAGTTGAGTATCTTCGCGATCAGGGGGAGTAGGGTCGTCTAGTAAACTATGAACATCTGATGACCCCTACTACCTCTCTCAAATAGGCCTGGGAGGTGGTTCTTTGAGAGATCTTCGTAAGTCTCATTTTTCACAAGTTATAGCTCGTAATTTTTATATCTCTGACTTACTAACTTAGATACCTCTTATAGAGTGCCCTGAAGGCATATTAGACGATCTTTAGGAAATGTCTGCCTCAAGTATGGCGAAGCTGATGTAGAAAAGGGACAAAAAAAATTCACCACTGCTACCACCAAGAAGAACGTCGACACATCCCAGGCTGATGTTACCAAAAATAGGAATACAATAACTGACCCAGAAAATCTAAGGTCAGAAAAAACTCAGAGAGGGGATCATGCCATTCCCATCTCTACAGACGATGCCCAAGTAGCTCATCTTGCTCAGCTGAAGATCAACGATAGTCTCATTGGCTATAGTCTGAAGGCTGCCGATTCTATCGATACAGTGATGACTATAGAGGATAAGAATTTCTTACGCTCCTTAGATGTCCCGTTGCTTGTCAAGTTTACTCTCCATAGATTAATTCAGGTATTAGTTTATGTTCATTTGCTTTCCACAAGTGTAATATCAGCTATTTTATAAGTTGTAGCCCATGTGCTCATATGTATGATCTTCTACTGGAAGGTATCTTGTCCTTGCATCGTTTTATTGACTGAACCCTAAAGAAATCGCCCCTCATAGAGAAGGGTCAAGAATCTAAGAAGGTTTAAGCCTCTTTGAATACAGAGGTTAAACATCTAAAGGAAGAGCTGAAGGAGGTTGACAAGCTGAAGGAAGTTGTAAAGCAAAAAGAGAATGACATATCCAAGCTTTAGAAGGATCATGAGGCAACCTTGAAGGTTATAAATGATGCCCTTCAAGCTAAGGTGGGTTCTGTAGTCAAGGCTGCTTTAGAAGATAATACAGAGAAGATCATCGAAGACTATAAGGTCTCTGATGAATTTGTGAGTTTTGGCGTTAAATACCTTGAAAGAGGTATCAACGCAAATAGAAAATGGGTAGCCTATAAGGAGAAAGAGTCAAGGAGTCTGACTGCTTCAGATTTTGAAGGTTTAGGCTTCGGTGACCCCCGATTTGCTTAAGCCTTGCAAGAGGTTGATGCTGCACCTGCTGTGACTGTTCCCCTGGAAGTCACTGAGACTGAAGATGTTAATCCTTAGGATGATGGGGCCGAGGTAACCAACGTCAACCATGAAACACGATTGTAACTGCAGAGACATAGGCCTTTTCTTATGAAGCTTTTAAGTTATAATTTTTGTTTCCTTTCTTGTTTGTACCTCTTAGCTTTTGTGAACTCTGATGGCATCTTAGTACATCTAATTTGTAACTGATTTGAATGTTATTCAACTGCTTTGTAACTCTCTTGAATGTTGTTCAACGATGATCATTAATCCCATCTTCTTCGGATTATATTTCTTCTTTCAATGCTATGCTTGAATGTCTTACCTCTTCTTGTTTAACGTCTGAGGTCACCATATAATGATGTTCACCCTCATAATTTTAACCAAATTAATGATGTTTAAGGTTCGAGGTCACCATATAATGATGTTTACCATCATAATTTTCACCAAACTAATAATCTTTAACCTCATAATTTTCACCAAATTAATGATGTTTAAGGTCTGAGGTCACCATATAATGATGTTCACCCTCATAATTTTCACCAAACTAATGATGTTTAACCTAATAATTTTCACCAAATTAATTATGTTTAACGTCTAAGGTCACCATATAATGATGTTTATCTCATAAATTTCACCAAACTAATGATGTTTAAGGTCTGAGGTCACCATATAATGATGTTTACCCTCATAATGTTCACCAAACTAATGATATTTAACCTCATAATTTTCATCAAACTAATGATGTTTAAGGTCCGATGTCACCGTATAATGATCTCTAACCTCATAATTTTCACCAAACTAATGATGTTTAAGGTTTGAGGTCACCATACAATGATGTTTACCCTCATAATTTTTACCAAACTAATGATGTTTAAGGTCTGAGGTCACCATATAATGATGTTTACCCTCATAATTTTAACCAAACTAATGATGTTTAACCTCATAATTTTCACCAAGTTCATGATGTTTAAGGTATGAGGTCGCCATATAATGATGTTCACCTTCATAATTTTCACCAAATTAATGATGTTTAAGTAGGGCTGGAAATTTTTGACACGATAATCCATTTATGGTAATAACCCGAACATGACCCGAACATGACACGATTAGCTTGTGTAGATTTAAGAGTACCCAAAACTTATACTTAAATTAAAATCAACATGACCCGAAAACGACACGACTAACCCGAATTACCACGCCTATGCATAAGGTATGAGGTCACTACATAATGATGTTTACCATCATAATTTTTAATAAACTAATAATTCTTAAGTTCTGAAGTCACCATATAATGATGTTTACCCTCATAATTTTCACCAAACTAATGATGTTTAACCTTATAATTTTCACCAAATTAATGATGTTTAAGTTCTGAGGTCACCAAATAATGATGTTCACCCTCATAATTTTCTCCAAACTAATGATGTTTAAGCATATCATAAAAGTATCAACACAACTTTGCTCTTTTCATTAACATCCTCTTCAGAAATGATACATATATTACAAAGAAAACAACTGTAACATTATATGTAATATTTCTTCAAGTGGTCTGCATTCTAAGGATTGGAGAAAGGTTCCCCTTCGAGATTATTTAATCGGTAGGTACCAGGCACAAACTCATCAACTACTCTGTAAGGACCATTCCATTTTGGGTGGATCTTATTTTCCTTTTGCAACGTCTTCTTTAGGACTAGGTCTACCACAGCTATAGGCCTTGATTTCACCCTTTGGTTGTAGAACCTCGCACTTCTCTGCTGGTAGGATGCCTGTCTAATCTTCGCATCTTCTCTTATTTCTTTAATCAAATCCAGATTAAGTCTTCTCTCTTCTCCATTTCTCTGAGGGTCATAGGTCTGAACTATATAAGTGGGAAGTCCTACCTCCGTAGGGATGACAACTTTTGAGCCATGGGCTAACATAAATAGGGTCTCTCTCGTCAGTGTCCTAGCTGTCGTCATATAGGCCCATTATACGTCATATACCTTCTCTATCCATCTCCCTTTGTCCTCTTCCAACCTTTTCTTTATCCCAACAAGGATTGTTCGGTTTGTGACCTTGGTCTGACCATTTTCCTAGGGTCGGTTAGGAGAAGAGAAGAACTGCTTAATCCCCACTCTTTCACAGTATTTTTCTAAGGAATAATTCTTTAACTGGGTTCCATTATCTGCGATGAGGGTGTTTGGAAGACCATACCTGCATATGATGTTCTTCCAGATGAATTGGAAGGTCTTCTATTCAGTAATTATGATCATTGGCTTAGTCTCCACCCATTTGGAGAAGTAATCAATTGCCACTACTAAGAATCGATAGTTGTTCCCAACTCTTGTCAAGGGTCCTACCAAGTCAATACCCTATACTACAAATGGCTAAGGTGATCTAATTGACATCATAGGTTGATGAGGTTGATGAGGGATGGTAGAGAATCTCTAGCACTTATCCCATTGTTTCACATAAGTAGCTACATCTTTGGCCAAGGTCGACCACCAATACCCCTGAGTAATTATCCTCTTAGCCAGTGGCCTCCCTCCTATATGACTTGAAAAAGATCCTTCGTGCGCATCTTACAAGATTTATGGAACCTTTGAAGGGTGGACACATGTGAGAAGAGGGGGTAGGAACCCCTTTTTATACAAAACATCTCCTACAATTGATAACTTGGCATCCCTCAACCTCAACTTTCTCCTTTCCAACTTTGATTCTGGCAGCTCTCCCTGTCTAATGTATCTGATAAGAGGGTCCATCCATTAGGCTACCATATTCAAATTGAGGCAAGTTTTGGCAACCTCTTCTTCTTCAATGGTTAGCTTGAGTAGAATCTTAACTGGTACTGTTCATCTTATGTTTATCCTTGTTGCTAAGGCCAACCACACTAGTGCATCGGCTCAACTGTTGTCTTGCCAAGGCATCCTCTTCATCTTCACTTCCTTGAATATTTCTATCACCATTATCACCCTCTCTAGTTATTTGGCCATCCTTTCATCTTTGGACTCATACACTCCCAGGATTTGGTTGACAACTAACCTTTAGTCACTATGGAATAGGAGTCGAACGACACTAAGGGCTTTTTCCAAGGAGAGACCTACTATCAATGCCTCATATTCTGACTCATTATTTAAAGCTTTGAAGTTGAACCTCAGCGTATATTCGATGTCGGTACCATCTAGTGCTGACACTATCAGCCCCGTTTCGCTTCCGCTTTCAAAAGATGACCCATCAATGAAGAGGTTCCAA
Source organism: Sambucus nigra (assembly GCA_949130495.1). Lineage (NCBI taxonomy): Eukaryota > Viridiplantae > Streptophyta > Magnoliopsida > Dipsacales > Adoxaceae > Sambucus > Sambucus nigra. The sequence continues at coordinate 326,710,466 of OX422216.1, read as the reverse complement.
ATATCTTTATTTAAAGAGAAGTTCCTCTCTGAAAGGGTCTCTTGGTTGAAGAGGTACCTATCTTCCTCATTCACAACTACCCTTTTTTTGGGCCCGCTTGACCCAACCTCATCTGGATCTTGGAAGAAATTTCTTTTTGGTTCATCAGCAACCCTCTGACTAATTTCAATCTCAACCTCGTCCCAGGTAAACTCTACTACAAAGTCTGCAAGTGCCTGACCACTGATAGCAACCCTGGGTTGATAAATAATGTCATAATCCCCCAACTTGACGGCCCAGGTCATCAACCTGCCTGACTTCTCAGGCTTATGGAGGACCTATCTGAGTGGGGAATCACTGAGGACAACCATAGAGTGGGATTGAAAGTATGGCTTCATCTTCCTAGAAGCATGTATCAGAGTAGAAGATAATTTTTTCGTTTGAGGGTACTTCTGTTCAGACCCTTGAAGAGATTTACTATTTAAGTATACGGGCCTCTCCACTCCATCATCTTCTTTTACTATGGCTGCACTAATGGCTGATTCTAAAATAGCTAAATATACATACAACTTGTCCTCAGAATGGGCCGAGACAAGAGTAAGGGATATCCTTGTCTCATTCCTCATCTCATTCGAAGGCATTTCTAAGCACTTTGAAAAAAGGAAGACATTTGTCTATAGCTCTTGAGATGAACCAGTTAAGTGCTGCAACTCTTCTGGTTAATATCTGAACGTCTTTCATAGTTCTGGGTGTCTTCATTTCTAGCAGAGCCTTGATCTTCTCAGGGTTAGTTCGACTTTCTCCCATTTTTCACGATTATTCTCTTTTCCTCTCCCCTTCCAAACTTGGAGAGAAAACACGAGTGACCCTTATCACAAACCCTATAATCACCTGATTCCCCCTTCGTCACTCTTTAACGCACAATGCACACACACGCACACGTACAAGCACTCTTATTTTCATGATCTCCTCATTTTTTTGGTCATTTCTTTTTTTTACATGTTGGGGCGATTTAAGGTTTCGATTTTTGGTCATATCTTTTTAATTTTGGTTAAGATCTATTTTGATTTTGTTCATTTTGTTTTAGATCTATTTACATGTATGCTTGTGTTTTGGGATCTAATTAATTTTTTTGTTTTTTATTTATTTTTTCCTTTGCAGGTGACCTAATTATTGATTATCTATTTATTGATTAGTGTCCCAAACAGGTATATTCCTTTACTTTTTTACTGAGTGTCTATTTATCAATTTTAGGCTATTTTTTCAGTGATGGGAAGTTTTGTTCTAGATCTAAATTGATTTTGTGACAGGGGCTCCCTAATAATAATATATATGAATTTAGTTTTATATGAGTCGTTATTTATCTAATTTGTTTATGTAATGTGTAGGTGACTTTAGGTCTTTAGGACTTGCCACATGCTTTATACTCGACCATTTTTATTAAGATTATGGTCAAAACTATACCCCGACTCCAATTTATTTTAAATGTGTATTATTCTTGGGGGAAAACGGATTTTTAAATTAGAATTTAAATTTGTAACCTTATTGTTATTCAAATTGAAACATGACTTTTGTGATACAAGTTATATCAATTGTTTAAACCAACTTTTAAGTAAGTTATCATTTAACCATTTAAACAGGTCAATATATGTAGATTCCAAACCAATGTACATGCTGATTAATATGGGTAGGATATTTGTTTAATATGTTAAGAAAAGGAATGGTTACATGGGTGGGTGTTGGGACACTAATGAATGGGTGTATTAATTTTTATTGAGTTCTTCAAATGAATTGCTGTTGACTTTGCTTTTTATATGTGAATTAAATTCAGTTTGCATTATAAAGTAATGTCACCCACCTTCAAGGTTAACACTCTATTCAATTCAATGTTTACTCTATGGAGAAGTTGAATAAAGAAATCAACATCGTAGATGTTTTATTTCTCTGCTGTTGGATTAAGAAACGAGGAAATGTATAAGATTAGGACCAAGATTTTGTTTTCAGATTTGAATGTCGGGTTTGGATCAATATCTTTACACACCACATATTCTAGGATTTGAATTTTGGGTTCAGAAATGTATAAGTTAGCTATTCTAAAATATGCATTTCGATGTAATTGTTTCCCATTTTTTGTCCATGTTTGTTTACGTAGGATAATAGTGTGTAAATGTGTATGTGTTTAAGTATTTCATTACTTTTTCCATGACGTTTGGTTTTATATCCTTGAATGCAGAATGTAGAGAACTATGATAGTTGTTGGGAACTATAATATGATTACCAATTTCAATCTTGATTGTGGGTCCAAATTCAATTTCGATTACAATCCATCTATGTTGATTTTTTATGTTTATGTATTCAAATTTACCCAATATGCTTGATTGTGCTGCTGTTGATTCGATATTGGTTATTATTCTCTCCACCGAGTCATCATTTCTGGCTTGGATCCGAATGTGTTCAGGAGTCGAGAAATCAAGTGGAAGAGAGGAACAAAAATCTCGCAGCCACAAATTTGCTACCTATACCGTCAGGTCGTAAGGAATCTCCATCTCCCTCGGAGACTTTCCATCTTACTCTCATTACATTGCCTATATATTAATATTATTGGTGGTTCTTTGAGCATGTCTAGTGGTGGTTCTTACTCAAAGTTTTTGTTCTGCGAATGGAAGTAATGACAAGGTTTGACATAATATGTTTATGGTGAAATGAAAGCAGGCAGGTGTAAGAGACATATTCATAATTTTAGTTTTATTCGAATTTAGCACCTATTGAAATTACCTGCTGAGAATGCTGAGTAACAAGTATGGTTGACATTTTATTATTGTTTTACAGACTATCAAAGCAACAGCTAAAGATGGAAAAGGTAACTAATGACGAAGTGTTCAGAATTCTCGCATTTTCACAAAAATGGAAAAGGTAACTAATGGGGATGATTTAGAATTCTCGCGTTTTCATTTAATGTGGCTTCAAACACGTGTGTGTTTTAATGGAGATTTTTTTTGTACACATCCTTATCACGGTCCTATTTTGGTACATATTATTTCTTTATAATTTTTATGTTCGGTTGGTGCTCCGCATAAAAGTTTTTTTGGGGGTAAAAACAAACACACTTTAAAGAAAAGTATCCCCTTTGATTGGTTTAGTGTTGATGTTGATGTTGATGATGGTTTAGTGTTCATGTCGATGTTGATGTTGTTGTTGTCTCTATTACTGTTTATGGTTGGACAGATCCTAGGTAGAAATTGGTACTTTTTATAGAAGGAACAAAGGTGAAGGATGGGTTTAACATTTAGATTGGTTTAGGTTTTATCATCTTACTCATTTAACAGTTGCCCATAGTACCCTACCTCCATATGCTTCTTATGTCCCTAATATTGTTTAAAGAATCATTTTTTATACATATACCCTCCCTCCGCTTATGTTGATTATGTTTTAGCTATATTTGGAATTTCACTAGCGAATGTGTTGCTTCAGTTGTTTGTTGTAATTCAATTTTTATGCTTTAATTCTTACAATTGGAAATAGTGTTTGTGAAGGGAACTTCCTGAGTATCAAATTTGCTTTTCATGGTGAATATACATTCAAAACATGGTACTTTGTCAGTGGATCATGATGGTTATCATAAAGACATGCAACTAAATTAATTAATGAATTTATATGATTATCTATCGTTCTAATGACTTTAGGTCTTTTATTCTCTAATCTGGCTTTTTAATATATTTAGTTGTTTAGGGTAACCCATATTTTTTCTGATTTAGTTTTAACTCAAGGTTAATTCTATGAAGATGGATCTGCAAAATATCATCAAAGCATACTGAGTGGAATCTATCCTAAGAGGGACCTATCAAATATAAGTATTCAAGATTAGGCTCTCAAGTTACACAAAGGTTAGTTTTGGTGATACATGAACTCATTTTGGGAGAACGGTCTTTTAATGTGTGATGACATGAACTTGCTTTTGTTAGTTAATAGATGCGTTTCTCTGCCTAAACCATAATCACCTAGAATGCTGATTATATTTCTTTGCCTTAAATTTTTTTGTTTATAACCTTTTTGGGGATTATTGGTTCGAAATTACACTCTAATCAAGATTTTTGAAAGATTCTTTTGAGTTTGGTTTTGGGTCTTTTTAAGGCTTTTGTTTTGGATCCACTCTCAAGTTTTTATTTTTCGTTCCGTTAAAATTGAGTGTAGATTTTATTTATTTTGGAGTGCTTCTACACCTAAAATAAAATTTGTTTATGTCGATTTAGTCGCATGATTCATTAACGGCCTCTGTTGGTTGCTTTGTTATTCAATCTTGGCTTTGTTGCTAAAGAAAAGGTCAGGATAGTGTAAAATTTGAGGTTCTTCTTTTTCCTTTACTATTTTGTTGTTCTAATTCGGGCTTTTGGTTTATTCTTATAAATTTGGTTTTAATACAAACTATTGAGCTTAGAGTTTGAATGAATTCTTTTAGGTTTACTTTCTCTACTCACCTTTAAGCATGTGTACTAACTACATTTTACCTTACTCCATATAGGTTCACCTATTATGTTTATATCAACGCGAGTTTTTATTTTTAACTAATCTATCTACATTGTTTCATCAATAGGTTGAGTACAAATTTGAGATGTTTTAATCTCCAAGCAATGCCCGAATTTGAGTAAAGGTCATTAAGAATAGGTATAATATACACCAAGTGGATATTTCACTTACTAATTTAGTGTTTATATATGCTTCGAGTAGTGAGTTTCTATATATTCTTGCCATACATTTAGTTCATTTGGAATGATTGACAAAGTAATCAAACGATTATGAGGTGTCCAACTTTGAAGATTCATGGCAATCCACTATTCAAGTGGGAGTAGGATAGTGAATTCTGTGGTGATTACTATGCCAAGTTTACTCTTTAATCTTTTTCATTCATGCATTTTAATATAATTTTTACTTAGTTAGTTTTCAATTATGCCACTAATTCTAGGTCCATTATGTTCTCAAATGGTACTTTGTTATACATACTAAGAGTTGTTAGGCTTACTTTTTGACTTTTGATATTTTGTTTCTCAAATATATACATTGTTGTGATATAAGTCTTGATTCGGGTAATATATGAACTACAGTTTTTTTTCCTAGTAAGAAGACAGAGATATAAAGTGTTATCACCAAAAATATTCGACAGAAACGAGCATTTGCCTCGATATATATTGCATTCATACTCTATTTTATATCCAATATCAAATATATGCATAATGATGGTCCCTATAATCATATGAATTATTTATGTAACATTAGTTTTGCCTATGTCGTTTATTAATTTTTATGCTACATGTAAAAGGTTTCTTTACCAAGTGCACTACTTCTATGTTCTGATTGAGATTTGATATATTTGAAAATGTGTGGACACACTCCCTGAAGCTGAATTTTATCCTCTCCAATGAGACCCCTGCTTCATGAGCGCGCATATGCCGTTGATGCTCTTCTTCAACTGCTTGGTCCCACATTTCTCATGATTAATTTGCCGATGGAATGATTTAAGATGAGCCTTTAGGCATTGTTCGTTGTTTAAATATTTCATAAAATAAGGCTCTGAACATAATACCTACACTGTATCCAACTTAACACGAGAATCTTCATGTTTTTGCAATTTCGAAGGATATTTGAACACTTTTTTGCGGCATGCTTCTGGACAAATGAACTGTTTATGAATCTCTAAGCCACTAGAATGGGGACAAATGTAGTTTTCGGGGTTGTAGACACATTTATTAGACTATCGTTTAGTTATATACGGGCTCATAATATAGGCTTTTGGGTTTAGATTTTTGAGGTCCAAATGTTTGCCAAGGTTGTTTTCTTGAGTTCACAATGGGTTCCTTTATGGGTTTACAAAAGTATGATATTTCATTTCATATAATTTCTATTTTTGTACCGTGTCCATTTCAAAACATATGTTTTCTTATCATGGATGATATACAGAAAAATATGGGGGCTTGATGGAATGGATGATATACAGAAGAAGTTTAGCCAAAAATATGCGAACCTGTTCATCTCTATTTCGGTTTTTTTCTTTTACTTGTTTGTTTTAGTTTTTATTTAGGGGTGTAAGTAATTGAATTATATTTATCTTGAAAAAACAATGTACAATAGTGTAGTACATGTTTTTAGCATTAGTTCATTAGATGCGAAAGGGATTTATAGGTATTGTTAAAGTCACAAACTTTGTGCCCCAATTCATCAGGTAACCCTAGCGAACCCACACTCAAATCACGAATTGGTCAAGTCGGTGTGAATTCCAGGTGAATTCGTGACTTTCAAAAGTCAAACATGCAACTTTGATTAAATTAATTTGCCAAGGAAAATTATTAAGCTACAAGCCAACTAAAGTACCAAAACCTTGCTGTCAGCTTTAAGCCCATGGGCCAAAGCTTAATGGTCCACCAAATCTTTATAGGTAGATGCGAATGAAACTTTTCAGTTTCGAATCAATGTGTGAGGAAAGGTACTACCGAATGTCATTAATTCTTCCCATTCTTAAACTTTACAAGTGTTGAGGAGGCAACACTGTAAATACAATATTTGACCGAAAGAGGCAAAAGGGATCTATACAACCATTAAGTTCATCCAAGTATGAGAAAAAATCATCTACCATACCTCAAGAATCAAGTTCAAATGATAAGAGACCATCTTCAGATTTGTCAACTGAACATTTCTTATATGTAACTTGATTTATTTTTATTGTTTCTAACTTGTCCTTAATCAAGTTCAGGATCTATGTTTTGTTGCAAATGGAATCAGAGGTAAAAGTTGCATTGATTTAAGTATATTTTTTGAATCAATTATATTTCTTATAATATACTTACTCTATGGCTTTGATGTAGACCATTACTAAATGAAAATGGTATTTATGTTTCTTGCCTTAAGGATATAGGCTCTGAGCAGGGCTTGCAAACATTATGTATATGTTGGCATTGCAATGTTTTTCTACTCTACTGTAATTCCATTTTATCCAATTTGTGAAGTTAAGGCTGTAAATAATTACTAATATTGCATTGTGTTTTATGTTTTGATTATATTGTTTTATATGAATTTGTAGTCGAGGCATTCAGTATATATAATTTATAATATGCATAACAATATAAAGTTTACTATATTGACAAAATAATATGTCTTGATCCTTATGTTTGTTATGTTCTCTTTTTACAGATATAATGTTGTGAGGACATAAAATGCATTGCTTGACTACCCAACATGGTGTCTCTCTAGCTGTCAAAAAAGTGTGTCCTTCAAGTGTTAAAATCAGTTCTCCCTTTATGTGTGCCAAGGATTTAAAGTACATTTGATTAGGTATTAAGTTAAGCCATGAATCTGGCCAAATAAAATCCCCTTTTTGGAAAGACTACAACATTATAATGCCATATGTTAGTACTGTCAAGCCATATGTTGGTACTGTTAAGCCATTTTGGAAAGACTACAACATTACAATGGATAAATGAAATCCCCATTTGATGACGTACTGTTAAGCCATATGTTGAGTTGCCTTATTTTATATTATAATTCTATATGTTGGCTCAGACACTGTCTAAAAACAGGTCGAACACTAGAAGTTGACACGTGGAGACGTTTAGTATCATCTCTTGAGGAGCGACTGAGAATCCACCAACAGGTATGTTTTCTTAATATGTTTTTTTGCTTCATTTGTTTGTTCAAATTCCTGAATGAATGGCCTTTGTCAAATCTGGGTGTTGTCAGAGTGCAATTATAGAAGCAGCAAGATATTGATGATGACGTCGGTGACACTACCGCAGCTGCAACAACAACAACACAACAGTTGTTGCTGCAAGAACAACATAGTAGCTACTGCTGCAACAACAACACATCAAGATGTTGATTATGATAATGAGGTCCCTGAAAATTTGGTTGGTCATCCCTTTGAAGCCGCTTCTGAGTAAGGGGTCACCCAATAGTTGAAATAATGTATATTGCTTTAGGTTTAAATGACTTAATTAAGGGGTACGAACATGTTAACATTTGGGTTTTATAAGGCTGTCATTTGTATTTCATGATGTGAATTTAAATTATTTTCAATTTTAGCTATGAATTAACACTATTCATACGGTTAGATTGATCTATTTTGGAATATTGTTATATGATGTGGGTGAAGTATTTTCTTTTCCACCTTATGGCGATTAAAGAACCCTTATAGTGATATTCTATGTGAATGTTGACATTGATGTCTTAAATTGTTAGATTTTTATGCGCTCATTGAAATTCCAATTATTATATCTTAGTTAGAGAGAGTAGTAGTTGAATTGCGTTAATACTATTCGGTTTCAAGTTAAAATAATATGTTTTGGAAGAAATGCCACAACTTTTTAACCGTAAATCGGAATGAGGCGATTTTGGCACCATTGGATTCATATTGTCTGTGCCTAGCAAACTTCGGTTCGGGCCATTTTTGGCGATATTCAAGGGGTCAAAATCGACTTTGAAGTTGGAAGTTTCGTATTTGTATTGCTAGATTTGGTTTGTGTATGTTTTTTTCGTCAATTTTTTAACTACTCTGATTGCGTCCTGTGGTAGTTGATTAAACTTTGCGTATAAGTTGGACTATTTATTATTTGTTAAGTAGGGTGGACAATTCTATAAATAAAGGATGTTATGGATAGTATTTTTAAAATTACACTTTGTTTTGTCGGGGAATGAAATTTTTGCCATTTTGCAGCTACATACTTTGGAAATTTTGGTCATTTTTCTATAACGTGTTTTAGAAATTTTCGCCGTGCCTTCAAGCACGGGCATTCAGCTAGTATATATATATATATATATATATATATATATATATATATATATATATATATAAAATAAGTTGCCTACACGTATCTATCGCCCAAGGCACTAGCCCAATTATACCGAGTCTATCACTCAACTCTTAATTTAATTAAACTCTCACTAATTAAATAAGGGTCAAATAGCAAAAAGCCCCTCAAACATTTTTTTAATACACATTTAGTCCAAGCCTTTTATTTTGTACCAAAAAGTCCCTTATACTCTTACTAGTAAAGGTCCATGCCAGCGGCACGGTGAAGGAATTTTTGGAGAAAAATAAAAAGGATTGGATTAAACGTGTATTAAAAAATGTTCGAGGGACTATTTGTTATATACCCCATTAAATAATCAACCTAGCGTCCCCCTGCTAGAGTATTCGAGCTTATCCGTCCATCCAGTTCATCAACTATTTATGAACTCATCATCCTTAGTTCATAATTCACAATTAATCATCAATTATATATATCACTATAATTCTTTCAACTTTTAATTATCCTATCATACCTAGGTAATTTAACCTCTTTTAAATTAACCTAATAATATTCTCTAGTTATATTAGGTTTCTGAATTTTCTTGAACTCCCGAAAATTACCCAAACCATCATAATAACCCAAATTCGTGACTGCTAGATAGCCGAATCGATTGGTTCTTGTAGCGAACCGATTCGCGTGCCCAAAAATCCGATGAAATTCAGTTTTGTGGAGAACCAATTCACTGTCCAGACACAGCAAACCCAAATCCAGAATTAACTCCCAAATGTGATCCCATCTTCTTCTAAATGATAATTAACCTTCATCAAAACGTATAGAATTTAATGGGATATAACTATGATTATTCTAACACTCATAAAGTATTTGACTAAAAGTCATCAATTAAATCAATCAAATGGGTTTATATCTAAATCTCCCAACATAACCCTAGATTTAATCCCCTTATCCTAATTAAGTATCGTCAGCCCATATATCTCTACAAGATTCAATTTTCAGTAATTATAATTTACCTACAACATCAGATTTTCATCCAATTAAATACAGGAGATTACTTTCACCCCAAATGCCATTTATTCATGTGAGAACCCTCCCCAAATCAATTTGGGTTCAACACTTACCATGATATGAACATGAATTTTAACAAATTAAATTGAAAGCAAGTTAATCACTTACCTTTCTATGTTCGTACGGTCTGATTGTATGTTGTCGAAGACGAATCGGTGTTGGACTCCCCAAATCCTCTTTGATTTTGACTCCTAAAGTTCTCCTCTTTCTTCCTTATCTCTTCTTTCAATATCTTAGAGTTTAGAATATGAACATCGGTAAGCCCAGCCAATAGGCAACTGGTCCCACCCTCTCAATAATTAGAAAGGTTACATATACCTCGGCGCTAACTTCTCTTTCTTTTCGAACCTCATGACTTCCTTCATAGGAGACACCTGTACCAAAACATGTTCACCAAATTCGATCCGGATTTTAGGGTGAATAAAGGATCAACCCGATTCGGTTCGTACATTAATTGTGAAGTATAGTAAAACAACCAAAATAATGTTTGTAGTCCAGTTTTATTATTTTTTGATGTTACTCTTGTTAGAATGCGATTCCAATTTTGATCAACTACGTGTTATGACCCAAGGGAAGTGCCCACAAGGCCAAGTAAACAGAGCCACTAATCATAAATATAAATAATTACTTACCTGTATAACGCTCTCAAAGTACGGAACATCATACAACTTGTTGTGATGAAAGGAGGGATGTGACCAGAATGTTTAGTGAGAACATATACAAATGCAATATAGAAACGAACGACAGAAAGAACACTCACATGCTAAAATCACATGCATGTGAAAATATGTATATATCTACATATATACTTTTGGAAATACATGTCTGTGGTGACAATTATTATTCAACACAGAGAGATAAGAGAAGCACAATCACCAAGTAGAAAAAGGAAATACAAAATGTCAATCACACAACAAGAGTTGTACGTGGTTCAGCAAAGATGCCTACGTCCACGGTGGTGCAGTCAATATTATTTATATGTTCTCCGGAGAGTGATTATAGAGAATATAATGTGTCCCTTGCCCCGGACCTAGGGTTTATTATATACATGTTTATTTCAGTAAGTGGGGGTGTTGGACTCCCCGACATTTTCCATCTCTTCCTAGAACCTCTCTTAATGGGAACATGGGAAGAGACTAAATCATAATCGGTTAAGACATGGAGGGTCTAAACTTTGGGCCGCCACAATTGGGATAGTCGTCCAGGCCCATCATTCTAATTTCGAGTACCCACAATTGCCCCTAAGTTTATTGGGCCATGCTTCGGTCTCAATAAATTTAAATGATTTGTCATAATGGCTCCTTTGTACATCGTGCAACTCTTCCCAAATTTTGAGGACTGATTCTGAAGGCACCCACTTCGTGGTCTGTGAACTATGATTAGGAACACTTAAAGGTTTTATTCATAGTAGTCGTCGTTTTAAGCTTCCCAGTACTCTCCTATTTTCTGTGAGCTCTAGCGATTTATGCTCTCTTCTCTCAGTCTTCATTCTTATTGCTTCCTTATTATTTGGGCTCGTGATTCTTCATCGTTCGAGTCAAACTTTTATCTTGTAAGTCTCTTGTGCCTTATCTTTGTATTTTCTCTTTGAATTTGTAGTTTTCTAGGGCTTCCCAATGGCAAAGATTGGTAATAGGTCGGTGTCTGAGTTTAGGAAGTTTTATAATATCCCAGAATGGGTAGAGATTGAGTGTTTTCCTCTCCCTAGAAATGTTAGAGAGATAGAGGGTGCCCATTGGATCCATATTTTAATGCTTTTCCAAGGGGGACTTACTTTTCCACCCAACGACCTGTTCTTGCACTTCCTTGGTTACTTCAATATTGTTCCTGCACAGTGTTCGCCCAATGTGTGGAAGATAATTAATGGTGTCCATAGAATAAATCAGTTATATGGTACCAACTTAGGGCTTGCCGAGGTCTATTTTTTCTTCTCTTTTTCTCGAACTAGTTCTGGTGTTCTTTATCTCAAAGCCAGGATCCCTGACAGGGTATTGGTAGTAAACCTACCTGATTCCCATAAGGACTATTGGCAAGAGGGATTCCTTACTAGAAATTGGCAGGTTTCTCCCCAGTCTGAGGGGTCGAGGTCCCATAGGTTTTCAGTTGATCTATCAAGAAACACTCATATAACGGGTCAGCCCCATCCTCGGTCTCTTCGGCCGCCCTCTCACATCGTTATAAACGGTATACTACCTTCCCCTCCTCAGTGACCACCTTCTTGCATTGCCTGTTGGTAGCTGTTGCCAAGGCCTTCCTCTTCCTTTCTCTCGAAGCCTCAGCGATCCTTCCCCCCGAAAAGCGACTCAGCACGCTTTGCCGTTGGACCTCATGCTCCATAGGGTCCACTCTAAGCCTTGCTTTGTTTTTGAGCTGCCTTGTGGTATTTTGAGGTCGAGGGATCACCTGACGGGTTTCTTCGGTCCCTACCCCTTCGTTACTCGTGCTTCTTTACTTTGCTCGTTCAGAGGCCCCATTCTATCTTTGATCGAGGGAACCCATGCCCCCTCCATTCTTCTCGTTAGGACTCGAGTGTCCTCTTCCAACTCCGTATAAAAGGCCGCATCTACAAAGTGAGCTTCCTCGATAGCAAAAGGCCTTTTTGTAGCCCTAATGGTCACTTCTGTTCCTTTGACATTCGCCTTGGCACATTGATGATATGTTGAAGGAACTAAACCTTGATTGTGCATCCATACTCTTCCTATTAGTAAATGATAGGAAGTTGCACTTTCTATTACATGGAACTTGATGTGGGAACTCAGATTTCCCATTACAATTCCCACACTCACATACCCAATGGATTTGGAAGATTGGTTATCATATCCTGAGATCACCAGAGGCATGGGGACCAACCTTTCTTCTGGGATATTAGCCGCGTGGAAGGAGTTGATCGGCATAATGTTGATAGACGCACCCCCATCCATAAGCGTCCTCGCAAAACTAACCCCATTGACACTGGCCATCACATACAAGGGCCTGTTATGAGGGAACCTTACAGCTTTATCTGCATCGCTGAAGGTCACCTCTGATAGGAACTTTTTCACCAGCCTCGCCATGGGTCCCCGCCATTTCAGCGAGGGAACCGCGTCCTTCCTCGCGATGTCTAGAATCGCCTGAGTTATTTCCAGTCTGCTCTCCTTTGGTATCCCCACTTGATCAAAGAACCAAGCGAATTTTGGGGATTTTGAAACTGCGCTGTATTCAACGACTGCCTCCATTTCCTCGCCTTCAACGCTGTATACGTCTTCCGCGTCTTTAGCGCTTGCTTCATCGTAGGCTAAAATTACGTTAGCCATTCCTGTGGTGCAATATTCCAGAGTTTCTTCGAATTCTCTTTGCCTCATTGTTGACCTTCCTTCCCCTCTTTCCGCCTCACCGTCGTAGGCCGTCACCAAGTTGGCCCCATGCGCTAGAAGCGGGTTGTTGTTAACGTTCTGTGGGGGGATCTGCAGCGTCCCTGCCTTCATGTACTTGTCAATGATTCTTCTCAGTGTGAAACAGCTCTCTGTCGGGTGCTGGATCTTTCGATGAACCTGACAATACCTAGGATCTGCCTTTGTTGCGTCATCGGGTTCTTCTGAAGGAACGCCTTTTGGTAGGTAGACCGTTCCACCTTGGACCATGGCGTTGTAACAACTCACCGCCTCTTCTATCGTGCATGGTAACGGTGGTGGGTCTTCCCTATCCCTTCCGAACTTCCTTTTGTTGTCCTTCTTCGCCGCCTTACCCCCATCTGTTCCTTCGGTGTATCCCACTCGTGGGGGTTGAGGCCTTCCTCCCCCAGGTTGTATCGGTTGCCTGAATATCATAGGCACCGCCACCGGGTTTGGTGGTACGACCAATGAGATGTTCCTTGCAGATTTTAAGAACGCCGAAAAAGTTCCCTCGTGCGTCTCATTGATAAGATGGCAGATGTACTCCGGGAGTAGTCCTTCGGCACAGATTTGTAATAGTTTGGACTCCTTGGCCTCCTCTCTCACATCCAGAGACCTTTCCCTGAACCTCCGAACGTATGCCACCACGTCTTCTCCTGGTCGTTGCTTCTCTCTCCCTAGTTGGGTCAGAGTGAATTCATCCTCTGCTAGAAAGAACTTTTGGACAAACAGCACGTGCATCTCTTCCCACGTGGAAACATTTTTAGGGGCCAAATGAGAATACCACGTGTATGCTTTATCGGTTAGGGATTTGGAAAACTCCCTCAACCTGAGCTTCTTGTTGTTGCAATGCGCCCCCAGGTGCTCAACAAAACGTTTAATGTGCTCTTTCGGATTCCCACCCTTCCCTGTGTATTTTTCAAAGATGGGGGGAATATAATCCCTCGGGTAAGGCTCATCGTTGTATTCCTGAGGATAAGGTGTCCTAAAGTCGTCATAGACTGAAGCTACCTCGCCTATAGACTGTGAGGAAGCCTGCACAAATTTTAACATCTCCTTTTGTATTTCTCTCCTCATTTCCTCCATGGGCGATGGGGCAACGACCAATGGGGGTGTTGGCTGAATGACCGTTATAGTTGGAGCCATCGTTACAGCTGGCGCCGTTGATACTTCGGAGATTCCCACCGCCGGATTCACGACGGAGGGTATGCTTGTCGGGGCTTCTCCCGTTGTACCTGCGCCTGGTGGAACTGTTGGAGCTGCCCCTGGTGTTACGAAGGAATTGGCTTCGAGTCCTCCCAGCACCGTTGAAGCTGCAGGAGTTTGCAAGAACTCATAGAACTTACTCATAAGGAGGGTCATTTGGGCAGATCCTAGCCCAGCGCTCGTGGAAGCCTGCGTCACTCTCGGAACGCCTGTTATTGCCTGAACTGGGGGAACTTCTATTCGAGGATCTCCGCTCCTTAAAGCCTCCAATTCTACCGCTGCTTGCTCTTCACTGTGTTGGATATCATCAAAGTTGAGCCTTCGATTAACGTTATCTTGCGCCATACTTCTTCCTTAGAAGAATGCCTCCCCAGCAGAGTCGCCAAATGTAAGAGGGTAGTTTAGATAAGATGGAGGCGTAACCCCTTTTAAGTATGGTTATGGCAAGGTTAATTAGAGAAACACTAGTGATTTAGCCACAAGACACAAAGAGCAGTTTGGAAGGTATGGAACCCATCTTATACTCACAAATCTCGTGTATAACCCTCAATATAATAAAGAACTTTAGAAATAACTTAGCTAGAGGGAGAGAGAAGCAAGCACCCTAGATACACCTTGGTAGGCAGACAAAACATACCAAAAACCACTCTCAAGAGTCTCTGTTTGCGTATTAAAAGCTTCGTAATAAATGACAATGGTGAGTGGATAAGCCCTCTAATTTGCAATAATTCTCTCTCTGATGTATCTCTAGCAATAACTTTTTGAACTCTCAAAGGATCATTTTTTCTCCTCAAAGGTGGTTGGGGTCCTTAAATAGCCCCCCACACCACCCCCGAGGCAACTCAGTCATTAAAGACTATGAAAGACATCCCTCATACTTTATGTCACAACATTAAATGCCTGATGCACTAGTTGTTTCCTACGTCATAAACATTAAATGCCAAGACATGCCTTTTGCCTAACCACTGTATGTCAGGGGGTTATTGTCGCAGAGGTGGCTCACCAACTATCTGACAGCCCCAAATACCACGGTGGTTTACTCAAGTGCATGTCTGACATTGTTTAGAAGGCTAGTGACATCACCCACAGTAGATGTGATATTTAAGTAGAGGGTTGTTTGGTTCATAACTCAATGCCCGATGGAACTCCAAGATGCTCCGCTTGAGGTTCCACGGTCAGGGTCCTTCGGTGTTTTACCAGGTGTATCTAAGATGGTCAGGACAAGCCCCAACGGTGCCCCACTTCTCAATCCTCCAAACCAAATCCCTCTAAAGTTCCCACGGTGAGGTTGTTCGATAGAGCATGAAAACTCTCCCAGGCCCTGCCAAGCCTGGTCTCTCGCGAGTACCGTTCGACCTCACGCCCATTCATTATTCTCGTTACAACATTACAGTCATTATAACTCGTAGTAAATATAAACAAAGCTATAATATGGCAAAGTAACAATAAGCTAAAGTATGAGTTGCCACGCTGAGCTGCCTCACCAAGATGCCACGCTTGAGTTGCCACGCTGAGCTGCCTCACCAAGATGCCACGCTTGAGTTTCCACGCTGAGCTATCTCACCAAGTTGCCACACTGAGCTGCCTCACCAATACGCCACGCTTGAGTTGCCACGCTGAGCTGCCTCACCAAGATGCCACGCTTGAGTTGCCACGCTGAGCTGCCTCACCAAGATGCCACGCTTGAGTTGCCACGCTGAGCTGCCTCACCAAGATGCCACGCTTGAGTTGCCACGCTGAGCTTATCCTCAGAACACTGTTGCTAATTAGTGGATTATCCCTAATCCCAGGATTACCTTCAGGCCCCCTCTACATTTGCCCCTTCGTGGAGGGATTTGTTGTGGGAACAAGAAGTGCCTCCACGAAAACTTCTTAATCCGATGAACCTTCTCTGTCTAGCCTGCAGCTTTTTCTAATGCGGAGCCTCAACCGTTCCAGCTTGAATATCTGAAATTCTCCCGAAGGACCTGCTAATATTCTCGCAGTAATGTTCGAAAAAAGCGAAAAAATTCTCCCCGATGTAACTGAGTCATAACTAAACAACGTTTGAGCTTCTGTCGAGGGGACATCGTGCCTTTTTTGAACCGTTGGGACACCTTCTTCGTTGGGGGGTTTATTGGATATGTCAGAGAAAATCTTGGCGCCCAAAACTGAATCTTGCTTAGGAAGGTAACGGTGGCTGTTCCCTAGGTGTCACGTCATTGAATGACGTAGCGTTGTCTTTTCCATGTCAGAACACTTCCCGAAGTGCCACGTGTACATTTGAAATGATTGCAGGCGGCCACACACGTGCAATGGTGGGAAACTTAAACGACGAACTTTAAAAATTAAACGGCCAAATCACTTAAAGCCATTCTTTTTCTTTCTTTCCCACTACTTGCCTCAAATTTACTTCGTTTTTTAGAGAGAGAGAGAAAAACCTTCCATTGTTGATCGTCTGAAACCTGCTGTTCGACCTTGTGCCGTCATGTTCTTGCTCGCATCATCTTCGCCACCTCCTGTGGTTGTTCTTCCGCCATTGTCGTGCTCAGGCTCCTCTGATTCAAGGTTATTTTTTGTTTGCACTAACACTCTGTCATGGCTTCTCAAAGTTATCCCACCATCTCTTCAACCAGTGCGCCGCCTGCTACTGCTGTTGCCATCACTACTGGTGCCTCTGCCTTGGACGCTGTCCGTCGTGATCAGTTAAGGTTTTATCGTCGCTCTCCCATTTTTGGCGAAGATGATTGCTTTGCTGCTGCTTGCAAGACTGTCAACTTTGAATGCAAGTTTGAGTCCTTAGTGCTGGGTGACGAGGACGAAGAACCCTCGAAGTGGGGCTTTCTTCCTCCAGAGGGGACTCTCCGGTTTCGTCTGGAGCGAGGGGACTTCCAATGGTCCCAAATTGACTTCGAAGCACCAGGTGGTTCTCCTGCCCATTTTGCTGCTTGGAACTCTCACATGGTGAGTTCCTATGGTGATATTTTGAGTAAGATTGGCCTTCAACGGGCCAAATGGTTTGGTGAGTTTACTCTCTCCAAAAATAATGCTGCTCTCCCCATTCTTGTTTCTCGTTAGAACGTGACGACTCACACATTTATTGCTGCATGGGGCGAGTTCACGATAACCCTAGAAGATGTCTGCGAGCTTCTGGGGCTCGAAGCAACAGGTCATGAGCCTTATACCGATGAGCCTCTTGACGCCGAAGAGACTGCTGACCGTTTGGCGTTGGACCGAATATGCCGAAGTTGCATCGGTTCTTCAAACAAAGCTACCTTCACTCCGCTGATTAATTATTTCTTCAAGGGTTCTAGTGAAGGTAGTTCTTCAATTTCAACGGATGCCCCTGGCCAAGGTACTTCGTTAGAGATCCCTGCTTACATCCTTGTGATTCTGTCCCGTTTTCTTTTGACGGGAAAACCAAACGATCAGCCCCGAAGGGACCTTATCAACATATCCCTTCGTTTGGCCCGGGGCATCAAACTTCCTTTGGCTGCAATTGCCCTAGGGTCCCTCTACACCTGGCTTGACAGAACGTTGTTCGATATGGAACGATCCCTTGGCCGTTATAACCTGGCCAATTTTGCTAACAGCATCCTTCTAACCAGCTTTCTTTACGTGCGCTTTCCTGTTGTGGCGGCCAAGGCCAACCGTCCTCCTTCTGGGGAAACCATTTTGCCCCCCCGCTCTTATATTTATCACAAGAGGCAGAGCCGAAAAGAGCTGATCGCCTCAATTGATCGTTTTGAGGACTTTGTTATGAGGCTTTACGGAGAGGACGCCTTTGTTCACACTTGTGATTTCTTTCAGGACGAATCCAGGGTGGTACAGGTGGGGGTAGACATTGAAGATCCTCAGTTAGCCGTGGTGCTTCTCCTTTCTCCGGGATATCTGCCTTCCTACACCGAGTGGGGATATTCCAGCGAACATTACAACCCCAATCGGTGTAGTCGTCAATTTGGGTTTGATCATGGGGCTCCTCGCTCAGTTTTCCAATCCTCAAACCCGAAGGTTAGCTTTAGTGAGGCATGTTCCTTATTTTCCTCCACTGCTGCGTGGGGGATAAGTGAATCAATGGCTGGGAGAGTCACCATTCCCTCCAACAAGAGGCAAGGGAATGTGACCAGTCTATTTGCCACGAAGTTCTGGCCGAGACAACTGGCTAACATTGCTGAATTCATAGATGGCGAGCCGGTGTACCCTCCAGTTCTTTCATTTGCTGCGATGGAGCTGGGACTCAAAGGCAACTCCATTCTGGGGATTGAGTTCCCTCTAAGCAAAACCCCTAAGGGGCCTTCCGAAGAGCTACCTCCGTTATGCCCCATGACTCCCACTGCCATATCCAAAGCGAAAGGTGCTGGGGTATCCAGGAAGACTGCTCCTTCGACTGGAGCTACTGGTGATGAAGGGTCTTCGCAGCCGTCGACCAAGAAGGCCAAGAGTGGGGTGGCTTCCACGAAAAAGGCAAAGTCCAAATCCCAGATTCCTGTGGCAGCCCTACCCATAGCCTCCGTTCCTCCTCCCATATCTCCTGAAAGGGCCGAGAGGTTAAGGAGGGAGGCGCAGGCTGAGGTAGATCGGGTGAATGCAGAGTTTCAACGGCGCGCTGTCGTCGTTCCTCCCTCGGTTGTCTTCCCCACGATCGTCGTCGATCCCACTGAGCCAGCTGCAAAGAGGAGAAAAGGTTCGAAGGTTCCTCAAGCCACTGGTAGTGCCATGACAAGGCTGAGGAGGAAGACTTTAGGCACCAAGTCCCAGCGGAAGCAAGTTTCCTCGGTGCAAGCTTCTCATTCTTCTTCCCAATCTGAGGTATGTACACTTATCTTGTTCTCTTTTCTTCTTTGGTTAGAGCAAGCCGGATTTACTTATATATATTGTTCTTAACTACTTTGGTGCAGGGACTTAAAGAAACGGGGCCTCGTTCTCCTAGCCCCCCAAGTCCCCCCATTAGCCGTTTCGTGGGCGGTCGCTGTGGGGCCATCTCATCCGATACGACCCCACCCCGTTCGCCAATGATCGGGCTTACTTACGCCCGTCGTTCAATCTCAAGACGGGCGGGGGAGGCAGTTGGGGAGGGTGAGGTTATAGAGCCCGTGGGTGTCTCTTCTCCACCAGAGACAACACAATCTGAGATGCCTACTCCAGTCTCCTCTGGCTCACTGGCTTCCTCTGAGGCTGTTCTCCCCCTCGTTCTGGTTGCTGCAGGTGATCCTGAGGTAATTATTTCATAATTAAATTTGTCTGATCTGGCATTCCTTCTCTTTCACCCCGTTCTGTGTGCTGAATTTAGGATGTTGGTTGCCCTAGGTCGAAGTATCCTCGCTGCTAGCAAACATTCTCCGTCCAACGGTGCTGGCGAGACCTCTGGCCACAGTGCCCCTTTTCAACGTTCTGACTGAGGTAAGTTATTCTTGGATACATTTCGCCCTTTTTTCTGTATTTGTTCCTCTTTACTAACATTGGCTTTTATATTGCAGCTTTCTCCTGATCTTTCACCACCCTCATCTATTCCCGATGAACCCCTTGCTCTTGCTTTGGTACCTTATGTGGGCGAGGGAACTATGCCGATGGTTGAGGTTTCTGGGGCCAGAGACCCCGTTGAGGCCGATGAGGTAACAAGTCCCCTCCCAACGATTCCTGCCACTTTAACCTCCGTGATAGCTCCCACTCCTTCCCCTGTTATGATTCAGGTACTTTCTTAATTCTCTGCTTAAACTCCTTCTTATAATAGTGACTTAACAACGAAAACGTTTGTTAAGATTTTTATATAATCTCCACCTTATAACGATGACTTAACAATGAAAACACTTGTTAAGATTTTTATATAATCTCCACCTTATAACGGTGACTTAACGATGAAAACACTTGTTAAGATTTTTATATAATCTCCACCTTATAACGGTGACTTAACAACGAAAACACTTGTTAAGATTTTTATATAATCTCCACCTTATAACGGTGACTTAACAATGAAAACGCTTGTTAAGATTTTTATATAATCTCCACCTTATAACGGTGACTTAACAACGAAAACGCTTGTTAAGATTTTTATATAATCTCCACCTTATAACGGTGACTTAACAACGAAAACGCTTGTTAAGATTTTTATATAATCTCCACCTTATAACGGTGACTTAACAACGAAAACGCTTATTAAGATTTTTATGTAATCTCCACCTTATAACGGTGACTTAACAACGAAAACGCTTGTTAAGATTTTTATGTAATCTCCACCTTATAACGGTGACTTAACAATGAAAACACTTGTTAAGATTTTTATGTAATCTCCACCTTATAACGGTGACTTAACAACGAAAACGCTTGTTAAGATTTTTTATATCCTTATTTGGGCTTTTCTTTTCAGGTTGCTCGGGAAGATTCGCCCCCAGTCCTCTCACCTGTAGGCTCGCCCTTTCGAGAACCTGACGCTTCGGAAAATTCAATTCATGATGATCAAGGTTCTACGACTGGTGCTGCAATCGAGAGCGAATCTGGGTGTGAGGTCCCTCTTCCCGACCTAGCTCCTCACTCGTTCTGCCTCATGGTGCTTCGGCAATCTCCTCAAATGCCCGTCAACCATCAGCTGGTGATTGAACAATTGGTGGATCGCCATCCTGAGACCTTCACACCGGATTGCCTGCGCTCAAATATTCATGTGATGAGTCACAGGCTGCAAGGCATGGCGATCGTTGTTGCTGAAATTGCTAGTACCCCCACTGCCAGTGTTACCAGATCCCTTCTCAACCAATTTCTAGGTTTTCTGAAGGAGTTGGGGCGTGATGGTTTCCGTTTTGACTGGCTTATAACGCATCTGAAGACTTTGAAGAACCAGCAACTGATCGGCCAGAGGGAAGTGCTGATAAAGCACCAGGAGGACCAACGGGCTGAGGAGGTTAAGTTAGCTGAGCTGGCACCTCTTTTGGAATCGACGGATGAAGAAGTAACGAATGCCGAAGAAGCTCTGCGTTTGGCCAAGCTAAAACGGGAAAGGCTCCTTATTGAACGCGCCCAGGTGCAAACCAGGCTAGAGGTTGCTGTCAATGCTCAAAATTCCTTTGCATCAGCTTCTTCGGGCCTTCCCGGGGATTTTTTCTCTTCCCCGGATCTGTGGTTTCTCTTAGGGTAGTAAAACTCCTGTACATATTTTCTTTCTTTCATTCATGTAATTCTTGGGCAATAGTTCCCCATTTTGCTTGTAATGCTCTCTTCTTTAATGAATGAAAGAATGTACATTTTTCAATTTATCTCTGAGTTATGCCTGCTTTCATATATCAATGTCTATACTTCACATCATCAGTAAAACTTGTATATTCATAATAAAAAGACCCAATACATCGATGGTACAACCAAACTGTCTACACATGATATACTTTCAGCCATTTAT
The DNA here is from genome assembly GCA_949130495.1 of Sambucus nigra. Lineage (NCBI taxonomy): Eukaryota > Viridiplantae > Streptophyta > Magnoliopsida > Dipsacales > Adoxaceae > Sambucus > Sambucus nigra. Next base: position 326,688,690 of record OX422216.1, on the reverse strand, counting down.
TGTTAATTTTGAATGGCCTATCTTCCTCCAACTTAGAAATTAGGCAATAACCTGAATCATGAGCTTCGTTCACGATGAAAGGTCCCTCCCAATTGGCTGCGAACTTTGGCAGAGGAAGTCCCCTAATGTGTTTCACTGCTGCCTTCAAAATGAGATCTCCCTCCACGAACCTCCTTGGTCTTACCATGTTGTCATATGCCCTAGAGATCTGCTTTGTATACATTTGAAAATGTTGCATCGCGTTGTCTCTGTGTTCATCTAATGCCTCCAACTGCACATGCCTGTTCTGAGGGAGCATGCTACTTCGCAAGGCGTATCGAGCCGAGGGAACTTCCAACTCCACTGGAAGAATTGCCTCAGCCCCATAGACAAGGGAGAATGGAGTGTACCCTGTGGGCTTCCTCTTCGTCGTTCGATAGGCCCACAACACTGTTGGTATCTTGTCATCCCACGATCCTGGAAAGTCCTCCATCATTTTAGCCAAGATATTAACCAGAGTTTTGTTAGTTGCTTCAGCCTGACCATTCCCCTTCGGGTATGCCACCGTTGAGGTGTGATGAACAATGGAGTACTTGTCTGTGAGCATCGTTACTTCTGAATTGACGAAGGGAGTCCCATTATCTGAGAGAATAACCTTTGGGATCCCAAAACGGCAAATAATATACTCTCTGATGAAGCTACTCACTACCCCAGCCGTTGCCCTTCTAAGTGGTATTGCTTCAGCCCATTTTGTAAAGCACTCCGTTGCTACCAGTATCCATATCTTACCCCTCGACGAAGGATGTATTGCCCCCACGAGGTCGAACGCCCAAGTGTGGAAAGGATAAGGCGTTGCCAGAGAGTGTAAGTCCACCGATGGGGCATGGATCATATTTCCATGAAGCTGGCAAGCCTTGCATTTTCGGACAAATTCGGCGGAGTCTTTTTCCATCGTTGGCCAATAATACCCCAACGTCATCAGCTGATCATATAACTTGGTCCCTCCCATGTGAGCTGGGTCATGGGCTTGTTTGAGGACCTCAGTTGCTTCTTCTTTTGTAATGCAACGCAATGGCCTGTTGAAGTACCCCCTTCGATAAAGCTGCCCCTCTTGGATATAGAACCTCGGGGCCCTTCGCCTTAGTCCCATCGCATCCATCTTCTCTGTTGGGACAATTCCATCCTGAATAAAGTCGATATAGGGCTGCCTCCAGTCTGTTTGGGCTTCAATGAAATGGCACTCAGCTGCTTCGAAAAATAGCTGACATTTATCACAATTCCGCTGTAGTTCTGCCGCATCCTGTTTCATTTTAGGCCAAAAATATCCCCCTCTTTGAATTTTCCTATAAAGAGGTATCTCAGTTGTTTCGCAGTGCTCCTCATGTGTTTTCTTCAACCTCCGCTCTGCCTCCTCTGGCCCAACGCATCTTGATAACCATCCCCCTGCATTTCTGTAGTAAAGATTTCCCTGGTTTGTAAAGTATTGGGCTAACTCTCTTAGTCCCATAGCTCCTTCGCCAGACTCCAGTTGCTTCCTGATCTCTCCTCTCCAATCCGCGTCTCCCTCCATCGGTAGTATTGACTCCACCACCGAAGGAGCTGTTCTTCGTTGGATCGTAACAATAGTCGTATCGCTCCTCATGACCATCTTTTGAGCAATAGTGGCATAAGCGTCTGGATGACGGTTCATCATTCTGGAATGTCTTCTAATTGTGGTCCGATGGAACTGGCTGAGGAGCCTTTGAATGATCGTCCTGTACGGCGCCAAACTCATGTGCTTCAACGCATATTCTCCGTTAACTTGCTGAATTACTAAATTCGAGTCACCCTTGATGCAGAGTGAACGAATTCCCCTTCGAAGAGCCTCCAGCAACCCTAGTACCAACGCTTCGTATTCTGCTTCGTTATTGGAGCAAGGGAATTCCAGTTTGTAGGAAAGACAAATCTCCTCCGTTCCTTTTGAAAGGATGACCCCTGCCCCTCCTTTTTTCTCTGCCGAAGACCCATCGAATTGCATCGTCCATTCCTCATCGGTTGCATCGAGATAGTTGGCCTGTAAGTCGTCTCCCGGAATGTCTTCTTTAGGTGGTTCAAACGTTCCTGATGGAAAGATTGCCAACAGATCAGCATACGCCTGGCTCTTGATAGCACGAGGAACCACACACTTTAAATCATATTCGGAGAGAATAAGGAACCACCTAGCTGCCCTGCCAATCAAGATAGTTCTAGCCAACAAATACTTAATAGGATCACATCTAGTTACAATATGAATTGTAAAAGATAGCATATAATGTCTAAGTTTTTGTGCTACAAAGACTAAGGCCAAACAATGCCTTTCTAGGCTGCTATATCTAATCTCTGGCCCATGTATGATCCTACTGAGGTAATACACTGGCCGTTCTTGCCCGTCGATCTCCTATGCCAGCAAAGCTCCAACGGACCTTGTAGTGGAGGTGAGGTATAGCTGCAACGGTGCTCCTGCCTGTGGAGGAACCATGATTTGCGGTGAAACGAGCAGTTTCTTCAACTCATTGAGGGACTCCTGGTGATCCTTTTCCCACCTGAACTTTGTGTTCTTTCGCAGCAGTTGCATCAACGGGTGTGTTACCTCGGCCAATCCTGGTACAAATCTTCTGAGGTAGGAGACTTTTCCGAGGAAGCTTTTTAGCTCCTTCGCCGTTCTTGGGCACGGCATTTCTAAGATCGCGCGTTGTTTATCCTGGTCCATCTGCACCCCTTGCCGATCAACCACAAAGCCTAGAAACTTCCCGCGTGTTACTCCGAAGACGCACTTCAATGGGTTCATCTTTAATTTATACTTCCTACATCGAGTAAACACCCTCTTTAAGTCGTTTAGGTGGGACTCCTCCTTCTTCGATTTGATGACCAAATCGTCCACATAGAATTCTACAAATTTGTGGAAGAAATCGTGAAAAATGGCCATCATTGTTCTTTGATAAGTAGTTCCCGCGTTCTTAAGTCCAAACGGCATTACTTTGTACATGAAATTGCCCAACGGGGTTCTGAACGCCGTTTTCTCTGCGTCTGCGGGGTCCATCTTGATTTGGTTGTACCCTACGTACCCATCCATGAAGCTATACATCTCATGCCCAGCCGTGGCATCTATCAGGCTATCAATGGAAGGTAGAGGGAACTCATCTTTGGGGCAAGCCCTGTTCAGATCTCTAAAATCCACACAGATCCTTATTTGTCTCTTGTCCTTCTTCCCTACTGGCACAATGCTAGATAGCCACAGGGGATGCTGTATTGGTTTGATGAATTCTGCTGCCAATAAACGCTGAACCTCTTCCTTGATCTTCAAGTCCAACTCAGGTTTATAAGTTCTTGTTGCCTGTTTTACCGGGATGGCTGAAGGTGTCACGTTTAGCTTGTGGCAGCTCACTTCCTCATCTAGCCCTTCCATCTCGATATACTTCCATGCAAAGACATCTATGAACTCCCGGATTAGCCCAACCAGGGCTTCTCGCTTCGCCTTACCGAGATCCTTCGCGATGAAGATGGGCCTTGGGTCTTCCCCTTCTTCTGCCAGGTTCAACTGCTCCAACTCTTGTGCCTGGGGCTTCGGTTGATTTGCCATGTAGTCTGGTTCTTCGGCGACCTCCTCCACGAACTCCTGTATGTTGGAGTTGTCTATCACCATACACTGTCCCTGTTGATCTATCAAGAAACACTCATATAACGGGTCAGCCCCATCCTCGGTCTCTTTGGCCGCCCTCTCACATCGCTATATACGGTATACTACCTTCCCCTCCTCAGTGACCACCTTCTTGCATTGCCTGTTGGTAGCTGTTGCCAAGGCCTTCCTCTTCCTTTCTCTCGAAGCCTCAGCGATCCTTCCCCCCGAAAAGCGACTCAGCACGCTTTGCCGTTGGACCTCATGCTCCATAGGGTCCACTCTAAGCCTTGCCTTGTTTTTGAGCTGCCTTGTGGTATTTTGAGGTCGAGGGATCACCTGACGGGTTTCTTCGGTCCCTACCCCTTCGTTACTCGTGCTTCTTTACTTTGCTCGTTCAGAGGCCCCATTCTATCTTTGATCGAGGGAACCCATGCCCCCTCCATTCTTCTCGTTAGGACTCGAGCGTCCTCTTCCAACTCCGTATAAAAGGCCGCATCTACAAAGTGAGCTTCCTCGATAGCAAAAGGCCTTTTTGTAGCCCTAATGGTCACTTCTGTTCCTTTGACATTCGCCTTGGCGCATTGATGATATGTTGAAGGAACTAAACCTTGATTGTGCATCCATACTCTTCCTATTAGTAAATGATAGGAAGTTGCACTTTCTATTACATGGAACTTGATGTGGGAACTCAGATTTCCCATTACAATTCCCACATTCACATACCCAATGGATTTGGAAGATTGGTTATCATATCCTGAGATCACCAGAGGCATGGGGACCAACCTTTCTTCTGGGATATTAGCCGCGTGGAAGGAGTTGATCGGCATAATGTTGATAGACGCACCCCCATCCATAAGCGTCCTCGCAAAACTAACCCCGTTGACACTGGCCGTCACATACAAGGGCCTGTTATGAGGGAACCTTACAGCTCTATCTGCATCGCTGAAGGTCACCTCTGATAGGAACTTTTTCACCAGCCTCGCCATGGGTCCCCGCCATTTCAGCGAGGGAACCGCGTCCTTCCTCGCGATGTCTAGAATCGCCTGAGTTATTTCCAGTCTGCTCTCCTTTGGTATCCCCACTTGATCAAAGAACCAAGCGAATTTTGGGGATTTTGAAACTGCGCTGTATTCAACGACTGCCTCCATTTCCTCGCCTTCAATGCTGTATACGTCTTCCGCGTCTTTAGCGCTTGCTTCATCGTAGGCTAAAATTACGTTAGCCATTCCTGTGGTGCAATATTCCAGAGTTTCTTCGAATTCTCTTTGCCTCATTGTTGACCTTCCTTCCCCTCTTTCCGCCTCACCGTCGTAGGCCGTCACCAAGTTGGCCCCATGCGCTAGAAGCGGGTTGTTGTTAACGTTCTGTGGGGGGATCTGCAGCGTCCCTGCCTTCATGTACTTGTCAATGATTCTTCTCAGTGTGAAACAGCTCTCTGTCGGGTGCTGGATCTTTCGATGAACCTGACAATACCTAGGATCTGCCTTTGTTGCGTCATCGGGTTCTTCTGAAGGAACGCCTTTTGGTAGGTAGACCGTTCCACCTTGGACCATGGCGTTGTAACAACTCACCGCCTCTTCTATCGTGAATGGTAACGGTGGTGGGTCTTCCCTATCCCTTCCGAACTTCCTTTTGTTGTCCTTCTTCGCCGCCTTACCCCCATCTGTTCCTTCGGTGTATCCCACTCGTGGGGGTTGAGGCCTTCCTCCCCCAGGTTGTATCGGTTGCCTGAATATCATAGGCACCGCCACCGGGTTTGGTGGTACGACCAATGAGATGTTCCTTGCAGATTTTAAGAACGCCGAAAAAGTTCCCTCGTGCGTCTCATTGATAAGATGGCAGATGTACTCCGGGAGTAGTCCTTCGGCACAGATTTGTAATAGTTTGGACTCCTTGGCCTCCTCTCTCACATCCAGAGACCTTTCCCTGAACCTCCGAACGTATGCCACCACGTCTTCTCCTGGTCGTTGCTTCTCTCTCCCTAGTTGGGTCAGAGTGAATTCATCCTCTGCTAGAAAGAACTTTTGGACAAACAGCACGTGCATCTCTTCCCACGTGGAAACACTTTTAGGGGCCAAATGAGAATACCACGTGTATGCTTTATCGGTTAGGGATTTGGAAAACTCCCTCAACCTGAGCTTCTTGTTGTTGCAATGCGCCCCCAGGTGCTCAACAAAACGTTTAATGTGCTCTTTCGGATTCCCACCCTTCCCTGTGTATTTTTCAAAGATGGGGGGAATATAATCCCTCGGGTAAGGCTCATCGTTGTATTCCTGAGGATAAGGTGTCCTAAAGTCGTCATAGACTGAAGCTACCTCGCCTATAGACTGTGAGGAAGCCTGCACAAATTTTAACATCTCCTTTTGTATTTCTCTCCTCATTTCCTCCATGGGCGATGGGGCAACGACCAATGGGGGTGTTGGCTGAATGACCGTTATAGTTGGAGCCATCGTTACAGCTGGCGCCGTTGATACTTCGGAGATTCCCACCGCCGGATTCACGACGGAGGGTATGCTTGTCGGGGCTGCTCCCGTTGTACCTGCGCCTGGTGGAACTGTTGGAGCTGCCCCTGGTGTTACGAAGGAATTGGCTTCGAGTCCTCCCAGCACCGTTGAAGCTGCAGGAGTTTGCAAGAACTCATAGAACTTACTCATAAGGAGGGTCATTTGGGCAGATCCTAGCCCAGCGCTCATGGAAGCCTGCGTCACTCCCGGAACGCCTGTTATTGCCTGAACTGGGGGAACTTCTATTCGAGGAGCTCCGCTCCTTAAAGCCTCCAATTCTACCGCTGCTTGCTCTTCACTGTGTTGGATATCATCAAAGTTGAGCCTTCGATTAACGTTATCTTGCGCCATACTTCTTCCTTAGAAGAATGCCTCCCCAGCAGAGTCGCCAAATGTAAGAGGGTAGTTTAGATAAGATGGAGGCGTAACCCCTTTTAAGTATGGTTATGGCAAGGTTAATTAGAGAAACACTAGTGATTTAGCCACAAGACACAAAGAGCAGTTTGGAAGGTATGGAACCCATCTTATACTCACAAATCTCGTGTATAACCCTCAATATAATAAAGAACTTTAGAAATAACTTAGCTAGAGGGAGAGAGAAGCAAGCACCCTAGATACACCTTGGTAGGCAGACAAAACATACCAAAAACCACTCTCAAGAGTCTCTGTTTGCGTATTAAAAGCTTCGTAATAAATGACAATGGTGAGTGGATAAGCCCTCTAATTTGCAATAATTCTCTCTCTGATGTATCTCTAGCAATAACTTTTTGAACTCTCAAAGGATCATTTTTTCTCCTCAAAGGTGGTTGGGGTCCTTAAATAGCCCCCCACACCACCCCCGAGGCAACTCAGTCATTAAAGACTATGAAAGACATCCCTCATACTTTATGTCACAACATTAAATGCCTGATGCACTAGTTGTTTCCTACGTCATAAACATTAAATGCCAAGACATGCCTTTTGCCTAACCACTGTATGTCAGGGGGTTATTGTCGCAGAGGTGGCTCACCAACTATCTGACAGCCCCAAATACCACGGTGGTTTACTCAAGTGCATGTCTGACATTGTTTAGAAGGCTAGTGACATCACCCACAGTAGATGTGATATTTAAGTAGAGGGTTGTTTGGTTCATAACTCAATGCCCGATGGAACTCCAAGCTGCTCCGCTTGAGGTTCCACGGTCAGGGTCCTTCGGTGTTTTACCAGGTGTATCTAAGATGGTCAGGACAAGCCCCAACGGTGCCCCACTTCTCAATCCTCCAAACCAAATCCCTCTAAAGTTCCCACGGTGAGGTTGTTCGATAGAGCATGAAAACTCTCCCAGGCCCTGCCAAGCCTGGTCTCTCGCGAGTACCGTTCGACCTCACGCCCATTCATTATTCTCGTTACAACATTACAGTCATTATAACTCGTAGTAAATATAAACAAAGCTATAATATGGCAAAGTAACAATAAGCTAAAGTACGAGTTGCCACGCTGAGCTGCCTCACCAAGATGCCACGCTTGAGTTGCCATGCTGAGCTGCCTCACCAAGATGCCACGCTTGAGTTGCCACGCTGAGCTATCTCACCAAGCTGCCACGCTTGAGTGTCCACGCTGAGCTGCCTCACCAAGACGCCAAGCTTGAGTTGCCACGCTGAGCTACCTCACCAAGATGCCACGCTTGAGTTGCCACGCTGAGCTTATCCTCATAACACTGTTGCTAATTAGTGGATAATCCCTAATCCCAGGATTACCTTCAGGCCCCCTCTACAGTGCTGAAGGCCACTTTGGTGAAGGGAGCTCCAGTGGTAGTAGCTCTTCTAATTCAGAGGAAGTTTCTGAAGTTCGAGAATCTTTGAGCACATCCAGTAGTTCAAGCGAGGAGATGGTTCCTCCAAGGAAAAACTTGATTCGGGATGATGATGACGACAATCACGTGCTCCTCTCTCAGAGGTCAAAGAAGTAGAAGTCCAGTACTGGGGATATAACTACTTGCTCTCGGTCTTCTATTCAATAGCAAGAGAGGAAGAGGAGAGAGGAAGAGCAGATGAGAGAGAGGGAGATAAAAAAAGAGGAGGACAGAAAGAAGATGGAGGAGAAGAAGAGGAGGATAATGGAGAAGGAGAAAGAGGAAGAGAGGAGAAGGATGGAGTCAAGGACGAAGGTTGGGCAAGCTTTAGTCCCGGTGTCTACTTTGCCCGAGGGAGCCTCAGTTACCATTTCTCCTCAACTGGCTCCTGCGCTTCTCGAGAGGGTTGTTCTTCCTGTAGATCACCAGAGGGCGTTGGGGTCTGATCAATTGGCCCTACAAGCTAGTCAGAGGCTGGATTTGGTAAGATTTTTTTCCTTCTCTAAAGTTTTTAATTTCATCACTTCCTTCTTCTGATGTCTTCTTCTTCTTGTAGTTTGTGACCAACTTCGCCGTGCTCTATCGTTCTCGCGATGAGCTGGTGAAGAAGAATGGCGAGATGGAGCAGCAAAATGCTGCCTTGAGGTTGAGGGGCACAGAGCTGGAGGCTAGTTTCAAGGCCATTGATGCTGCTCGAATATCATCCAATCTGTCTCTTGCTAATGCCAATCGGGAGAGGGATAAAGTAGTTAAATAATTGAACGAGCTGTGATAAGCATACGACCTGGTTTGCACTAGCAAGATGGCTATCGTGGAAGAGAACAGAGTGCTATCCGAGGAGCTGAAGAAGAAGGAGTCTGAGGCAGTCACTACCAAGGAAGACTCATATAATTCTGGTTGGGCTGCCGCATACGAGGATACCGAGGTTCAGATAGGCTATATTAGCCGTCTGAACTTCAAGAAGGGCTGGAACAAGGCCCTCTTAGCTGCCGGGGTGGATGTTGCATCTCCTCTGTTCGATGAGCACGACCCAGGCCCAAGGCTAGTTGTGGATGAAGTCCCTGCCCCTGCCATCGAAGGTGCTGACCCTGTCTCCCAGAAAATTTCTGCTGACGTTCACCCTGTTCTGGCGATAGAGGTTATCCCTGCTGAGAGTGGTGCTCTTGCTGATGCTGATAAAGGGAAACAGCCATCGACTTTTGGGCAGCCTGAGGTTGCTAGTTAATTTTTACTTCTAGGACTACCTTTTATCTTTGCTTTTTTTATTTTTAATTTTCCCTTTTGACTCGTCGGTGTATTCTGTCTCTCTTTATTTTAATGAAACAAGAAGATTTTTCTTAGTGTACAGAATGATTTTATTCTTTATTTCTCTTTTATTTCCTGTAGTCGATTGATGTTGATGATTATATACCTGCCACTTCTTAATTGGGAAGAATGCTTGGGCCTGATGTAAGCTCTGAAGTTCGTCATACTTTTGTGAGGATTTGCAAATCTCTGCGTTTGAGGAACAAGCGCTTTATAGAGAAACTGAGCTCGTCGTTAAGCTGAAGGACAGGCTCCAAGAGATGGAGGAAGTTGGCGCCTCGGTCCAAGAGGAGGTGAATACACTAAGAGCAAAGCTTCTAGACGCTTCTGAGATCAACCAAGTTGGGGAAATACTTCAGCAAGAAAATGAAGCTTTAAGGAGAGAGGTCTCGCGTCTTAGGGAGCATGCGTTGAGCACCGCTCCAGCAGTATTGCGAGGCTCTTCTTCGTCGTGAGCTAGGGATGGCTCGAGCAATGTTCCTCCTGTGCTGTAAGGTTCTACTGGTCCATTCATTCTGCGAGCTGGCAGGAGAACTGGGAGTTCAGATAGGGAATTGGAAGAGCTTCGTGGTGATGTTCAACGAGCATATGTGATTGCTGTTGGGCTTCAAAGGGACGTTACTCGGCTGCGGCACTTATTTAAAAAAGGACCTCGACGAGTATGGGCCGACGGTTATGACCAGGGCTGGCTAGATGCCCCGACGAGGCTGACAGAGTTTAAAGAGCTCGCCTTCATCAAGGGGTGGTTGAGTGCCTTGAGGGAGATGCAAGTTCCAAGGAACTCAATGCTCTGGTATCGCCATGAAATATCCCCTTCCACTCAGATGCCCAATCCCTTCCGGAGAAATGATCAGTGGATACCCATCTATGCCATCCCTCGGTACCTATTGGAGTTGGATGCTAATGAAGTCGAGAAAGAGTTAGTTCCTGCTCCCGATGATGGTCGAAGAGCTCAAGTGGCTGATTATCTCGTTCAGATGCCTCACACCCACTAAGATTTTTCCAGTAGTTACTTTGTGTATTTTGTATTGAAGTGATGTTATGTCAATGTTTTGGGCGAGCTCGACGACTAAACATGTATTGTACTTGTTGTAAATATGGTGGATTAATATAAAATTTATGTTTTGGGATAATTTAGCCGACTAAACAAGTGTATTATATTCTCCATATTCTCGCTCCTTTATGATCTCTAAATTTTTATTATTACGTAAGTGTCCTTCCAGTCCAATATACTATCGAGATACCATTGTGCACCACTTTACCTTTTAGGTCGTGTCGTCACACTCCCTTAGGCCTAAGTGTGGCAATTGGCGAGGACACAACTGGTGTTGGATGCTCTATCCGATCAGGATTTTATTCAACCAAAGATGGTTTGGTGACCAGTTTTAATTTGTCCATATTGCCTAAGGATCTTCTATAGGGCTTCATATATTGCCAGGGGCAATGCTAAGAGGTCTTTCGTGTTTCATAATGAAAACCTGAGGAGGGGCATTTCCCTGCTATGGTGTAATGATCAATGTGCCTGTCATTTGGAAAAGGTGTGTGATAAATCTTATATAACTATTACTTATTAGAATGCAGCCATTAAACGACTTTCATTAATGACAAGGAAAATGAACTTCTAGTTCCACAACAAAAGCATAAAAGAAGAATTTAAAAATAGAATTTCTTGAGATTGGCTGCGTTCCATGCTCGGGGTATTTCTCCGCCTTGCATCATTTCTAAGTGATAGGCGCCTTGCAGATTATCTCTTGTTATCTTGAATGGTCCTTCCCAGTTTGGTCGTAGCTTATCGTCTGATGGTTTCACTGCGTTGCTCAGGACTTTCCTTAGGAAACAGTCCCCAACTCGAAATGTCCTTAGGTTGACCCTCTTATTATAATGCCTTGCGAGCTGTTGTTGATAGCTCGCTAGTTTTACTAGGGCTATCTCTCGGCGCTCGTCGGCTAGGTCGAGCTCATCGAGTAATGCTGCATCATTATGGCCCTATTCTAATGGGATGACTGCTTCCATTCCATATGTCAGCGAAAATGGGGTCTCCCCTGTTGATCGTCGTGGAGTGGTTCGGTAAGCCCATAGAATATGTGGTAATTCATTTACCCATGCGCCTTTGGCTTGCTCTAGTCGCTTCTTTAATCCGTCGATCACAGTTTTATTGGAAGCTTTGGCTTGGCCATTGCTCTAAGGATAGGCCACCGAGCTGAATGGTGTCTGATTCCATATTCGTTACAGAAGCTCTAAAAAGAGCCGCTCTTGAATTGCGTTCCATTATAGGTGATGATGGTTCTGGGGATGCTAAAACGGGTGATTATACTTCTCCATATGAACCTTATCATATCTGCATCTCAGATGTTGGCTAGAGGTTCTGCCTCGATCCATTTGGTGAAGTAGTCAATCGTGACTAATAGATACTTGTGATTACCGGTGGCAGTAAGAAGTGGTCCTATGATGTCCATCCCCCATTGGGCAAACGACCATGGGTTGGATAATGATTTTAGGTCGCTAGCAGGTTGGTGGACCATAGGAGCGTAAAGCTGGCATTTCAAGCACTTGCGGACATATACCGTAGAGTTCATTTGCATATATGGACACCAATAGCCCTCCTTCATTGCTCGAAAAGCCAGAGATCTTCCTCGAATATGGCTTCCACAGATTCCTTCGTGAAGCCCATGTAGAACTTGCTCGACATCCTTTAGGTGAACTCATTGGAGGTAGGGACCAGAAAACGATCTCTTGTATAGCCTGCCCTGAGGAGATAAGTGAAAGTGAGCAACTTTGACTATTATCTGGTGAGCAGTCTTCTTATCATCCGAAAGTGTGCCATCCCTCAAATAGTCCCTTAATGGGTCCATCCAGCTGGGTGCAAACTCAATTCGGAGCACCTTCTCTACGCTTGGTGGCTCGCTGTTACGGTTAATGCTCGGGTGAGTGAGGAAATCGATGGGGATTGTCCTTTTTAAGTCGGAATCAATTGCTGAGCTTAGGGATGCTAGGGCATTAGCATGGCTGTTCTATCCCCTGGGGAACTTCTGGACATTGACTTCCTCAAAGTTAGCCAATAGCCTATTTTCCAAGGTGAGGTAGGTTGCCATCCTTTCATCTTTTGCCTTGTAGTCTCCGCTTATCTGATTGCAGACTAACTGTGAGTCGCCAAACACATGCAATTACTTTGCTCCCAAAGCGTATGCTTTGTGGAGGCCGGCTATCAGGGCCTCGTATTCTACTTCATTATTGGAGGCTTCAAATCCAAGCCTAATTCCCTGCTCTAGGATCGTATTTTCCAGAGTGATAAGTACGATGCCTACACCTGCCCACTTTGAATTGTAGGCTCCATTATCGAATAATTTCCAGATTCCTTCCGTCCTGTGGCTCCCTTTTTGTCTGGCTAGTTGAGGTTGGTTGAAAGGTTGCTTGCCTCTGAATTCGACTATATAATCAGCAAGTACCTGCCCCTTTATTGCATTCCTTGGTTAAAATTGGATGTCAAATCGTCCGAGCTCGACTGACCATTTAGACAGTCTGCCCAACAAATCCGTCTTCCTCAGGATTGCTTTAAGGAGGTACGATGTAAGGACGATTATAGTGTGGGCTTTAAAATAGTGCTTCAGCTTCCTCAAGGCCACTACTAGTGCAAAGACGAGCTTCTCCAGTGGTAGGTACCTCTGCTAGGCGTCTAGTAGGGTCTTGCTCGCATAATAAACGGGGTGCTGGATTGCTGCAACTTTGAACATTAATGCAGAACTGATAGTGTGGTTGGAAACGAAGAGGTATAAGTACAAGGAATTTTTTTCCTGTGGGATGACGAGCAGTGGTGGGGAACTGAGGTAAGCCTTGAGCTCATCCAATGTCCGCGAGCAATCCTGGTTCCATTCTACCATTTTGTTTCCCTTTAGAAGCTAGAAGAAAGGATTTCACTTCTCGGAGGACTTAGAGATAAAGCGGTTTAAGGCAGTGAGCATATCGGTGAGCTTCTGTACGTCCCGGATTGTGCGAGGGGGTTTTACCCTATTTATTGCATCGATCTGGTCTGGGTTAGCCTCGATACCTCTCTTACTGACCAAGTACCCAAGAAATTTTCCTGACTGGACACCGAAAGAACACTTGATCGCATTAAGTTTCATTCGATATTTCCTGAGGATTTCAAAGGTGCTTGATAGATCTGAGAGGTGGTCTTCTTTCTTCTTGCTTTTAACGAGCATGTCATCATTGTAGACCTCCATGGTGTCTCCCATCTGGTCCTTGAACATCTTGGTGACCAGCCGCTGGTAGGTTTCCCCTGCATTTTTTAGCCCGAATGGCATGACCTTATAGCAATATAACCCAACTGTGGTGATGAATGTTGTTTTGTCTTGGTCTGGGGTATACAGAGGGATCTGATGATACCCTGAGTATGCGTCCAAAAATGCATTCTCTCGTGAGCTGCAGTGGCGTCTACCAGTTGATCAACTTTTGGGAGGGGGAAACTGTCTTTAGGGCACACTTTGTTGAGGTCAGTGAAGTCGATGCAAACTCTCCACTTCCTGTTGCTTTTTGGAACTACTACTAGGTTGGATAACCATTTGGGGAATTGTACCTCCCGTATGGACCCTGGATCCAGAATTTTTTCCACTTCTTTTTCCATGGATTTTGCCTTCTCGGGTACGGTTCGTCGTGCCTTCTGCGTGATTAGTTTAAAGGTGGGATCGATGTGCAGTTGACGACAAACCATACTAGGATCAATTCCAGGCAGCTCGTATGGTTCCCACGCGAAAACATCTACGTTGCATCTCAGTAGAGTTGTCAATTCCTTCTGTTCCTGGTCAGTGAGAGAGGATCCAATCAAGAAAACTCTCTCACTATCGCTATCTCCAGCTGTAACCTCTACCAGGTCTTCGACGATCTGTTCAGAGGGGAGGAGCCTGGTCACCTCTACTCCAGGTCTTCCGTACTTTAATTGCTATTTAGAAGGTGTCAGACCTTCTTGTTCTTCAACTTTCTCACTGGGCTGATCTTCCTTCTTCTCTAGCCTTAGTCAAATGGCTGCTATGAAACACCTTCTTGCCATTGCTTGATCACCATGGATCTCCATTACTCCTCGCTCGGTTACATACTTGAGTTTCTGATGGTAGGTCGAGGAGACTGCCTTCATCGCATGTAGCCATCCCCTGCCGAGGATGGCTTGGTATGGTGAGTCGGTGTCAACCACCAAAAACTCAATCATCTTGGAGATGTTTCCCACGCGTATTGGCAGTACAATCTTTCCCAGGGGCATAGTTATTTTTCCAGCGAAGCCAACTAAAGGGACAGTAACTTCCTTTAGGTCGGCGATGTTTAACTTCAGTTTTCTGAACCAGTCGAGATACATTACCTCGGACGAGCTTCCTTGGTCAATGAGCAACTTGTCGACGTCAAAGTTAGCTATCCGGTGGGTAATGATCAAAGCATCATGATGTGGGTTTCTCACTCCCACTAGATCTTCATCTGTGAAAATAATATGCTTATTATAGTTGACGTCATCTTCTCGTCGACGTTTTCCTGACTGTGACTTTGCTGGATCGATCTGAAAAGCTTGCATCACCGCTATAAGCTTCTTCACCTCCATTCGAGCTGAATTTCCTTGGATCTGCTTGGCATCAGATGCCCCATGAATTATCGCAAACTCATGTCCAGCATCATCTTCGAGCACGTTGTCAGGTCTCGCATCTCTATTGGCAGTCTCTTTCTCTGCCTTTTTCTCCACAAACTCGTTCAAATGCCTGGATTAGGCTAGCTCCTCGAGGTGAGACTTAAGGGCCTTGCAATGCTCAGTCTTATGTCCTCCTCCTTATGAAAAGCGCATCTCAGCGCATTGTTTCTCTTTGAGGGATCTCCCCATTTTCCTGGGCCACTTGATGAATGGTTCGTCTTTGATTTTCGTGAGAATTTTGTAAATTGGTTCTCTGAAGACAGTGTTGACCGCCTGAAATGCTCTTGACACATCATTGTTGCCTCTGTTCTTGTAGCCATTTTTCCCCCGTTCTTTCCTCCTTTCTTCTGGTTCTCAGTTTTGTCACTGCCCTTGGTAGTGAGTTTAGCTCGATCATTTTCCCCTGTGCTGAGGAGGGTGACATCTTCCACCTTGGCATACTTCTCGATGCGAGCCATTAGGTCGTCAATATTCATAGCCTCCTTCTTCGTTAAGGACTGGTATAGAAGGGAAGAGCTGGGTAGCCCAATTTTGAAAGAGGCCACTGCCACTTGCTCTGAGCAGTCCTCGACCTCGTTGAATAACTCCCAGTACCTCTTCGCGTAGTCTCGGAGGGTCTCTTGAGGTGTTTTCTTCATTGTCATCAAAGCATCCATCCTTTTGGAATGGGAGCTACTAGTAATGAATCGGGCCGTAAAGATCTCGTCCAGGGACTTGAAACTCCTGATGGACCGGTGAGGTAGCCTTCGAACCATTTCTGTGCCATATCATGCATACTCGAGGTAAAATTCGACACATTAGTGCGTCTCAATTATTCCAGAGAGTCATGGCTTGTCGTTACTGCCTGACGTGATCAATGGGACCAGTCTTACCGTCATAAATCTTGATCCTTGGAATAAAAAACTTCTTGGGGGCTTCCTCCTCCTCTATTTCCCTCGAGAAAGGTGATTTGATATGAGTTTTGAGAGCTCGTCTACCGAGTTCTCGGGTCGATCTAGTACCGTGATGTGTAGGGTGGTGGTCCATATCCCTTTGAACCAGACTTCATATGTTTTCGTTGCTGCGAGCAGGGCTCTAGTAACGACGAGCTTTTCGCAGCTGCGAGCGTAGCTCATCCTCTGACTCGTTTCCCTCAACCTTTTGGGATCCTCACCTGGGGATCCTTCCTCGGCTATGAGACTTGCTCGCCTGAGGGCTAGGAGTGCGGTACGGACGTCTCCTGGTATCATGATGGAGATCTTTCTCCAGTCTCTCTAATGTTCTTTTCAGGCGAGCATTCTCATCCTCGTGTCTGCGAGAAGACTCCCTCTGCTCATGGAGCCTTGCCTTATATGCATCAATCATCCTGGAGATCTGCGTGGACCTCGCTGGTCCTTGGATTTCTTCTGAGGTTGGCCTTTCTAAGCGAGCCCTCTGATCTAAACGTCGAACTTCAGATCTAATCATGTGAGGAACAAGTGGTTCTTGAATATCCCCTGCCTGGGGAGCATCGCTACTGTAACTAGACATTTTGAGCTTTTTTCTGGGTGTGGGCTTTCTCAGGGAAGATAAACACTTCCCACACACGTCGCCAATTGTGGTGACAATTATTATTCAACACAAAGAGATAAGAGAAGCACAATCACCAAGTAGAAAAAGTAAATACAAAATGCCAATCACACAACAAGAGATGTACGTGGTTCAGCAAAGATGCCTACGTCCACGATGGTGCAGTCAGTATTATTTCTATGTTCTTCGGAGAGTGATTACAGAGAATACAATGTGTTCCTTGCCCCGGACCTAGGGTTTATTATATACATGTTTATTTCAGTAAGTGGGGGTGTTGGGTTCCCCCACGTTTTCCATATCTTCCTAGAACCTCTCTTAATGGGAACATGGGAAGAGACTAAATCATAATCGGTTAAGACATGGAGGGTCTGGACTTTGGCCGCCACAATTGGGATACTCGTTCAGGCCCATCATTCTAATTTCGGGTACCCACAATGTCCTAATGTATTAAACCGTTTTATTTTAAAAACGTTATTTAATGTCGTTTGTCCTCCTTGTCTTTACAAAATAATCATTTTATATCTTATGCTTAGAATTATCATATTCTTCCCATCAACTAACCCAATTAAACAATTTACAATTGTTGGAAAAAACCTTTTATTCACTTTCAAACCTTTATTACTCAACGTTATTAACTCATGCCAAGTTATTAATCATTACTTAAGACTTTATTTCGAAGCACGCACGCATCTTGTTTGGAAAATACTCATCTTTATTTGACAACCTAATATAAAACATACTTGTGTTAATTATGATTCAAACCTAATTAGGTATCTTGAACATCATTTAATCACCTCATTCAATCATCCCATATTATCACATGAATATTATACCTTTGGTGCATTATTTTTGTATTAGAAATTCAATGAATAAATACCATTCCTTTATGTTTGTTTTATGAATATTCAATTTGTCACTTAGCATTATCTTTAGGGATTCTTCAAACACACACACACACACACATTACAACACACGCACACCCACGGGTTCATAAAATTTCATCACCCGGCACCGAGCCCAAGTAAACTGCAGTTGCTTTTGAGTTTTTCTCCCTAGGGATATTATAGCCCTGCTTAATTATTTAACCCAGCATCATCCAATATCATTATCTTACTAATGTGTTCAACATTTTCATAATGTTCACAATAATTTTTCTTTTTCGGGCCAAAGCCAAAGCCTTGGCCTTAACCGTCCATTTTTCCATTATTTATTTAGGAAGAATCATTATATTCCACTTAAAGTCCCTTTTTCACACATGTTGACTTTATACCGAAAATGTCAAAACACTCTTTTATATTTTTGTTCCACGAAAATGTTACACTTCAAGTAAATTGTCAGTCTACCTAATTGACATCAGAATACATAACTTCACTCCTTATTCAAGTGGTATTTACAAAAAAAAAATACCATTTTTAAGCTTCAAACCTAACACGTAGGCCTTTTAGCCACTATGACACTTTTTTAACTTTTCACTTTGTTGAAAATCACATTTTTGCACATTACTCCCTTTAATACATAAAATCGTGCTTTTCACATATTAAAGTCTACACACTAATTTATGAGTTTTAACACTAAAATCCCATTTTAGTCAACATTTACACATTTCGAACTTAGTGTAACACACTTTAATTATGACTTTTTGCATAAAGACCCATACTTAGTAATTTTATTCACATGTAATCTTCGTTACTTCCATTATTTACATGAAGACTTTAGTTTCACAGGTTTACTCATTAAACCCACCCTAATTCCTTATGATGAGTTTACACACTTCAAAATACCCATTTGAAATGAAAGCATTCCTTCACATATAAAAGTCTTTATTTCAATTAGAAAAACATATATTCAATTTACCAAATGGCATGAACAAGCTTAAGACATCACTTATCATGGAAATCAAATTATCTTCATTTAAAACACACTTTTAATCCATTTTATTTCATAAAATATATGTGAATAGTTTTCCGGAAATTTAACAATCTTAGAACTAATTTAAGACCATCTACTAAATGTCCTTTTTTTCTCAAAACATTAAGGATGTACTTAATAAATTCATAAGTGCATTATAGCCATTTTCTTACACACTTTTATACCCAAGTGGTGTAAATTAGTAATTTGAATTTTTTATTTAATTCCAAACCCATTTAAAACACTTCTTTGAAACCCATTTGTTCATGAAATCATAGAAATCAACTAACAAACCCCGTGGATACAAGTTATCATAAATCCTACATATTGTGACACCCCGACTAATTAAATACCGGGTAGCTACTCCTTTATTAAATTAATTCAAAATGCCAAGTTGGCTCAGTTAATAGCATCACTGTCGAAAACATTTTAATTTTACTAACCACCTAGTATTTAAAAAGTAAGTTGCCAAATTTTAATATAAGTCCGATTAATATGCAACAAGTGTAATGAAGAAATAAATAGCACCATTCACCATACTGAAGTAAAACGAATAACCATCACAATAGAGTAAACAAAGTCTGGAGGAAAACTCCTCACTGCAAACCCACAACTGAAACAACTAAACTGAATACTGAAATAATACATGCTAAAGTCTGAAAACTGAAATGTAAAAGATGTCTCTAAATAGAAATGGGCAACATGCCCTACAACTGATAGATAGAGACTCTGGATTCCAAAAGATAGAAGCGTCTACAAGCAAATCCCTGTAGCTTCCACAAACAGCTACAGCTCGTCACCTGAATGAGTATCCTATACTTGGTGTCCTTGTGGCTGGGCACCTAAAATGGTTTTACAAGAAAAAGATTTGAAAAGCAAACGGGTCAGAGCCCGAATGTGGAGTTATATTTTAAAAACCTGCAAGTGCTTTAAAAAATCATTTAAAACATTAAATGCAAAGTACATGTTAGGACGTGCACTCACATTATATTCTCACCTCTCGTCTAACTGTGCACTCCTAACGCAAGTACCCATCTATAACTACACATACCACTAGCTAAGTGACAACATATCTAGCTAGACTCCCAAAGGTCCTACCCATAATACTCGGTTCCATTAACATAATAACGCTCGTAATTACATAGGGGTTTAACGTAAACTCAGATACCCAATATGCAATATATATAACTATCAGTTAACTCGTTATATTTCTCGAAACAATACCGTAATATATTTACAACATTAACATGAGGATTCTCATTAATTAAATGTATATTAATCACATCGTAAATATACAATATAAGCACCCCGAGAACTAAGCTGTGGTGCACACATACTCTGCTATCCATCCCGGTACATCACGTACATAAGGATTACATATTCCGAATCTCTCAGGAATAGTTCACCGATAACAACATCACAAATAATGGAGGCGAACACAGTCACCATCACGTGGGTTACGCACATACCTACGCTCCCACGATCAGCGGACTTATTAATATCCCAATAAGTCTTTCTATGACCTATGTTCATCGAGGTACCAGTCTATATCCCCCCCGTAGGCACACAAGGATTAGAGGGTCCTAAGCGAACGCAACCTCCCGTGATAGCAAGTATGGTAGGTATGTTATACACACAATCATATACCAATACTAAGTAAACACACGTCTTAGTAATACCGTATTTTAATCGTAGTACATATTCTCATACTAACTATATTTATCACAATTTGTACTATTCCGGTTTGTAATCATACGCTACATAATTATCTCACGTCGTAGTAGACACTCACGTCTCAACCCAAACCGTCCATGTAATACACTCTCGTATGTAAATTCGTTCTTATAAATACCCAAATGTCCCAATTCTATCATTACTACATCTACGGAATGATATCTATATCCTCGAATAAGTTTACGGAACTCCAAAAATCAAAACAGTCCAAAAAGGACCAAACTGTCAACTCGTTAGAAGTCTCGTTCGAACGAGACTGTTCGAACGAGATTCCTCTGCCAACTCGTGAGAAGTCTCGTTCGAACGAGGTTGTTCGAACGAGATCCCAGTTCATTCGAACGAACTGTACCTTCTAATGATATCTCGTTCGAACGAGATATCGAACGAAATCCATCCTCGTTAGCAGCGACTGGTCAACTCGTTAGAAGCTCGTTCGAACGACCTGGGTAGGGGCTTCTAACGAGCTACCAGATTCGGCCCAGATTTTTCCCCAATTCATTTTTATCCGTTTTTACTCCTCAAATCTCTTCTAAAATTCGTTCCAACACTGTATTAAGTTCTCTAACTATCCTCAAACATACTAAGGAGATATACTAACATTTTTTAAGGGTTTAATACCTTCTAAACATCAATAAATCACAAGTTTCTACATTATTCCCTGATTTTCTTCAAGAACACAAACCCTAGATTTTTCTCATCATAATTTCCCAGATTTTAATCCGTTTATACATCACATAGATATGAAATCTCTGAATTCAATCTTCGAACAATGTTTCTACATGCAAACCTATCCCAAAACTAAATAATAACTTCCAATTTCATGGGTTTTCTTTTAACTCTTAAATAGGATTGATTATCAAGGTTTCTAATCATGGAAAAAGCATTCACTGCATAAGGAATGTAATTTAAATCACTTGCCTTGGTTTGATTTCTGATTTTTGGTGTAGATTTGATGAAGTTTTCTGTAGAAATTCCTCTCTCCAACCTCTTCTCCAATGGTGGCTTAAGGTGGCTAGGGTTTGATTTGGGGAAACTTAGAAAACCTAATGATAACCTACGTAGCCTTCTAGGTTAATATGGGTTGGTTATGGGCTTAGTGGGTCAAATCCACATCAGATTTAATTAACCAATTTTCGTCACTTTTAATTCCTCAAAATGTAAAATTACCAAAATACCCGTTAAGTTGCCGGTATGGCCTAAAAATACCCCGGGACCCAAACTACACCCCCGGCTAGTGTTTTCTGACTATCTCGACCCTTCCGGACGCGTTGGCGTACTCAAAACGACCATACGGATTATATATTTTAAATTCACTTTTATTATCAAAATATTATACCGTGACGCGGCGGTCCCACGCGTCTCAACAAAATGGCTAAAATGCCGTATATAAATCTCACGACAAATTTTATAATACCAACTTCATATATAATTATATATGCATATAATCAAATACCAACTCGCATCACATTAGTATTTATAACCCGGATTAATTTCCAATTAATACGCATTTAATTAATAAATCCCAAAAATAAATATAGACAAAAGTACGGGGTATTACACATATATTAAGCCTAATATATGTAAATAACTAACTAAAATTTATACTCATCATTAAATCCAAATCAAACTTAGTAAATCCCACCTAAATGTCTCTAAAGATGGTGGTGGTTGTAGAGAAGGTGGATGACTCCCCCACCTCCAAAGATGGCATTAAAGGGAGTCATAAAAGCTCCTCCTTCCTAACTCCAATGAAAGATCCAAAAATAATTCAAAATGCTTCTTTCACGTTCAAGAAAACCCCTTTCAAAGCCCACTTCAAGCTCCAAAAACTACTTCTTCCAAGCCACTACAAGTTGTCCCGTCCTTGTATGGAGGTTTTGTGGTGTTTTTGAGCTACTTTAATGAAGTTTTAGTGAGACAAAAAAGGGGATATAAGGGTAGCTACGAGTTTGGGCAGAGTTTTGGTTGTTGGGAGCTCAAAGATGGAGAGAAAAATAGTAAAAATCTGATAGTTTCAGGTACCCCAACCCCTAGGATTCCTATCTCTCTTATAACCCATTTTCACTCCAACATTAACTCCCTGGCCAAACTTCAGCTCTATTCTTTACAAAAAAGAGGGAAAACGGTTCTACCAATGTCTGAAGAAAGTTTGAAAGGGATTAGACCCAATAATAAACAAAAAAATAGCCCCCTAAGGGCTGCTGTCCGCCCAAAACAAGTAGGGAGAAAGGGTGACCACTCAGAAAAATGTATTTTTTTCAGTTTTTATTTACATGGTATTTTTCAATGTATTTTTAGGATCTCAAATATATGGTCATTTTTTTTTTTTGACCTTTCAATTGCTTTAAACAATTAGCACAAAGTTGAGTTTTCGAAGTGTCACGCGCCGGCAAAAAGTGCTAGATTAATGTTTGTTTTATTTTATTTTTTCCTCTACATAATATTCTTACTCATATTTTTGGGGCTCCAAATATGTGGTCACATTAAGTTTTTATATCTTCCAATAGTCCTAAACAATTCGTGCAAAGTTGGGTTTCGCAGTGTCGCATGCTGACAAAAAATGGCTTAAAATGGGTCTAAATGATATTTTCTAAAGATGTTAAAGAAGAAAAAGTTGTTAAGAATTAAATTTTACGTCTCTCGGTGGAGTTCTAATTTTTTCTGAGCACTTTCATATTTCGACGAATAAATAATTATTTATTTATTTTTTTAACTTTGGAGCCCACAGTATTTTATATGTTTTTTTGGGACCTATAAAAGTAGTCATATCGATATTCGGAACCTCAATGCATCCTACAAAAATCACGCAATGTTATCTATCCTGCGCATCGCGTACCGCCCAATTTACTGCATTATTAACGATGACCGTGTCACGTCCATTCATCGGTATTTTCGCATCAAACTTAACTAACATACTTACTAGGACTACTATAACTTAAACAAGCATCCATGTGAATCATGCAATGATGATTCTTCTCCTTAATTACTTTTCGTAATGTATCACTTTTCGTGTCATTTGACGTAATTGCCTTACGTATTTATTCCTCAAATCCTCGTTGGAATATAATATTTCAATTATCATTAAACACTTATTTTTCTAGGGAGGGGTATTACATTCTTCTCTCCCTAGAAAAAATTTTTCTCGAAATTTATGATCATCAAGCTAACAAATCGTTCATCTAATAATTTGGCTCCAATCCTAGATGTCTTTAACACTATAGTCTGACCCAAGGATTTCATACTATTAATTCGATACAACCACGGTGGATCCTAAGGTATTATTGCTAACACCCAAGCATGCCTAACATGTCCATTTAAACAACACCTTAAAGTAGTTGATAGTCATTAAATATCATGCCAACATCCCAAATAACTCTTTATCATGAATTATTCCAAACATCGGAATTTACAAGCCTATGTTTCCTCAATAATTTTGGATCACAACTATCCTAGACTGATACAACCTCAACATTTCTAAACATCAATGATCATAAAATAGTCACCTTATCACATTGGTATATTGAATCGATATCTCATACGAGACCCTTATGCTAACCTAGATTCATCCCAGGTATCACAACACAAATATACACAATCGGTTACATCCTCAAACCTTATAACTCTTGACATAGTGTAACACTAACACCTAATGTTTAATTAAATTTCAATACCCATAATATTCTCATGTCCCAAGCTCGGGACAGACGACTAATTCATAACTAGTTATAATGGTTAACTGACGATAGATGACAACCTGCAGCAATCAAGTAACACATGTAAACTACATGCGATAAATCGCGAGACCATGCGTACACACCAACCAGTGTAAAACAAAGGTACTTTCAAAAAAGAGCATACTCATGTACCATGATGCATCGTCTTCAACCCGGACTATCCCGCATCTCTACTGTGTTTATGCAGCGCAACACCTGAATATAAACCCATAATTAAAACAATAACTTCCCATTATCAGGACGAATCAGGCGACTGCCACACCAGAATGAAACGATCAAAACCGGGCAGCTAACTATGCCACGCGAAGTGTGAACCACAATGTACACTTGAAGACTAAGATTATCACTAACCTATATGTATGTAGCCTAGCTACGTGCCCTATCTTGAATCACTAATCACGACTACCCATTTTCAACGACTTGAGAATCGATTCACTTGAGAAACTAAAATGCTAGGCTTCCCTCCTTAATACCGAGGTTACTTTTTATCCTTCATATCAAAGAGAAGTTACATTCCTCATTTCTTAATTTAGTCACTGACCTACCTACTCAAGTCTCCAAAATTCCCATATGCGATTGCTAACTTTCAAACCTTGAGATCTTTCTCATCTAGTGAAACACAATACTTACATAATTTTACCCTACAAACCATCGCTACAATCCTTAGCAACATCCTATGTGATCCCAAATCATAACTAACAAACTAGTTACAATGACACCTCAATTTTTAAGCATTATCCATGCCCAATACCTAATGATTCTCCTCACTAGAGTCATACTAAGTCATACGGGTAGCACACGTATGTGCTATAATCAAGCCTAACAATCGATTCCGAGTGCTACCTCTAAAACTATGATGAACATCATTGTGTCCTAAGTCTCCCAAGTGTAAAACCTAACACGTATCAACCTATTTTCGATATTATCCACAAGGGTCATACCATAACATAAGATTATCAACAAGCCATGGAGCTAACTCCTTAGTATTGCCACAAAACGACACGACCAAATCGGACTACAAGCATCAACAACCTATGCATCCCCATAATCAATTTCGAGTTGATTTATGGAAAGGACACAAATTGAATCATCTCCAACGATCATGCACATTCTATACTAGGAGTGATCATAATAGAATCCTACCAAGTATAACAACCTATCCTGGCCGTTAAATTTTTTTTTTAGGGCCAAACACTAACCCTATTACTATGTGTTACACAAAATGTAACTCTATGTCCTTGCCATCATAAGAAATACCCAAATTTCAAAGGGATATATCCTTGTCATCATAATACACGAAGCGTAATCTAAACCTCATCATTAGTAAGGAGTGTCTATCACTTGTACTAATAACTCATTAGGTAATCCATATCACATATCTCCAAGGAATTATCAATACAGATTCACATGCATGTCCATAACTATAACCGAAAATAAAAATCATCGTGACGTATAACTTAACCTTATTGAACACTCAGTTACGACAGCTAACTTATATCACTACATATCCATCACACTCATTTGCTAGATCACAAGCTATAACCACCATAAAACTTTTGGTAGGATAGGGGGCATCGGGTACTACCTATAAAGTTTTGGTCCAATAATTTTGACGCCACAAGAGATCCTATTCCACAATACCACTTCATTTTCCTGAAACCATAATTCAATACCACCATTTCTAACACTAAGTACCAAGGACTATATGGATTCGTTATTAAATTGCCCTGAATAAATACGATTATCTAAACCCAAAACATAATCAAGTCACTTAGGCATTCTAATTTCCATAGAATTATTTATTCACAAGCCAGGTTACTTAGTAACCTAATCCCGCAGATCAAACCAAAAGCATACCAGCTAAGATGCAACTAAAATAATTAAGACTTTTTATTATCAAACTTCCACGTGATACATCTCACACAAGCCTAAGGTGCCACCACTTAACGACCTACACCAGAACTCGATATTTGTTAGCTAACACTACCAGAACAAATACAGCGGAATAAGAATGGCTACTAACTTAGCCGATCAACAACCCAATTATAAGGGAACAATGTGCTCGAGACATAGCCATTACCATCAATGTACAAATCAAAATCATCAGCAGGTAAGTGTGAACGGATCCAACTAATAATGACACAGACAGATCCACTGCTGACCACACCACGTCACACCCGAAAGGAACATTGGACCTAAAGCTCTGATACCAAGTTGTAACGCTCCGACCCATATTTAAGGATTAGTAAAGGATCAACCCAATCCAGTTCGTACGTTATTATGAAGTGTAGTGAAACAACCTAAATAATGTTTCTTGTCCAATTTTATTATTATTTAATGTTACTCTTGTTAGCACGCAGTTCCATTTTTCATTAACTATGTGTTAGGACCCAAGGGAAGTGCCACTAAGGCCAAGTAAGCAAAGCCGCTAATCATAGATGTAAATAATTACTTACCTGTATAACACTCTCAAAGTAAGGAACAACATTCAACCTGCCATAACAAAAGGAGGGATGTGAGCAGAATGCTCAATGGGAACATATACAAATATAATATAGAAATGAACGGCCAAAAGAACACTCACATGCTACGATCAGATGCATGTGAAAATACGTATATACCTACATATATAGTTTTGGAAATACATGTCCCGATATATTAAACCGTTTTATTTCAAAAACGTTATTCAATGTCATTTGTCCTCTTTGTCTTTACAAAATGATCATTTTATACCTTATGATTAGAATTAACATATTCTTCCCTTAAACTCACCCAATTAAACAATTTACAATTGTTGGGAAAACCTTTCATTCACTTTCAAACCTTTATTACTCAACACAATTAACTAACGCCGAGTTATTAATCATTACTTCAGACTTAATTTCAAAGAACGCACACACCGTGTTTAGAAAAATACTCATCTTCCTTTGACACCCACATATCACACGCTTGTGTTCATTATGATTCAAACCACATTAGGCAGCTTGAACATCATTTAATTACCTCATTCAACCATCCCATATTACCTCTTGAATATTAAACATTTGGTTCATTATTCTTGTATTAATAATTCAATGAATAAATACCATTCCTTTATGATTCTTTCATTAATATTCAATTCATCTCTTAGTATTATCTTTAGGGATTCCGCCAACATACACACCCATCACAACATACGCACACCCATGATTTCATGGAATTTCATCGTTCGGCACCGAACATCAAGTAAACTACAGTTGCTTTTGAGTTTTTCACACTAGGGATAGAATAGCCGTGCTTAATTATTTAACCTGACATCATCCAATATCCTTATCTTACTAATATGTTCAACATTTCATAATGTTCATATTAATTTTCCTTTTTCGGGACGAAGCCAAAGCCATGGACTTAATCGTCCATTTTCCAATTATTCATTTAGGAAGGAACAATATATTCCATTTAAAGTCCCTTTTTCACACGTGTTGACTTTACACCGAAAATCATTTATGTTCAAGGACTTATTTCATTCTTTCTACATACGTGTCAAAACACTCATTAACATTTTTGTTTCATGAAAATGTTACACTTTAAGTAAATTGCAAGTTTACTCAATTTACATCAGAATACATAACTTCACTCCTTATTCAAGTGTTATTCACTAAAAAAATACCATTTTTAAGATTCAAAATTAACATACAGGCATTTTAGTCACTATGACACTTTTGTATCTTTTCACTTTGTCGAAAATCACATTTTGCACATCTCTCCCATTAATACATAAAATCATGTTTTTCACATATTAAAGTCTACACAATTATTTATGAGTTTTAACACTAAAAACCCATTTTACTAAACATTTACACATTTGACACTTTACATTTTGAACTCAGTGTTACACACTTTAATTATTACTTTTTTCATAACGACCCATACTTCATAATTTTATTCACACTTACGCTTCTTTACTTTCATTATTTACATGAAGACTTTGGTTTTACATGTTTAATCTTTAAACCCACCTTATTTCCTTAGGATGAGTTGACACACTTTAAAATACCTATTTAAAATGAAAATATTCTTTCATATATAAAACTCGTTATTTAAATTAGGAACATATATTCTATTTACCAAATGGCATGAACAAGCTCAAGACATCACTTATCATGGAAATCACATTATCTTCATTTAAAACACACTTTTAAACCTTTTTATTTCATAAAATATATGTGAATAATGATCTAGAAATTTAACACTCTTAGAACTAATTTAAGACCATCTACTAATCATTTTTCCCCTCAAAATATTAAGGATGCACTTAATAAATCCATAAATGCATTATAACCATTTTTTTTACACACTTTTATACCCAAGTAGGGTAAATTATTAATCTGTATTTTTTTATTTAATTCAAAACCCATTTTAAAACACTTCTTTGAAACCCATTTGTTCATAAAATCATATAAATAAACTAGAAAACCCAATGGATGCAAGCTATCATAAATCCTATATACATTAAGCCTAATATATGTATATAACGAACTAAAATTTATACTCATCATTAAACCCAAATCAAGGTTAGTAAATCCCACCAAAATGTATCCAAACATGGTGGTGGTTGTAGAGAAGATGGGTGAGTCCCCCACTTCCAAAGGTGGCCTTGAAGGGAGTCACAAAAGCTCCTCCTTCCTAACTCCAATGAAAGATCCAACAATTCTTCAAAATTATTCTTTCACCTCTAAGAGAACCCCTTTCGAAGCCCACTTAAAGCTCTAAAAACTCCTTCTTCCAAGTCACTACATGCCATCCCACCCTTGTATAGAAGTTTTTGTGGTATTTTTGAGCTACCTTAATGGATTTTTAGTGAGAGAAAAAGGGTATATAAAGGGAGATACGAGTTTGGGCACAGTTCCGATTGTTGGGGGCTTAAAGATGGAGAGAAAAATGGTGAAAATCTGATAGTCTTGGGTACCCCAACCCCTAGGATTCCTCTCTATCGTATAACCCATTTCTACTCCAACATTAACTCCTTGACCAAATTTCAATTATATTATTTACAAAAAAAAAAACGATTCTACCAATGTCTGATGCAAGTTTGAAAGGGATTATACCTAACAACATACAAAAAACAGCCCATAGGGCTGTTGTCCTCCCAAAACAGGGGGGGAGGGGGTGACCACTCTTTAAAAAGTATTTTTCTTCATTTTTTCTTTACATGGTATTTTTCGGGTCTCAAATATTTGGTCATTTTATTTTTTGACCTTTCAATTGTTCTAAACAATTCGCGCAAAGTTGATTTTTTGTAGTGTCGAGCGCCGACAAGAAGTGCTAGATTAATTTTTATTTTATTTTATTTTTTCCTCTGCAATATATTATTACTTATATTTTTAGGGCTCCAAATATGTGGTCATGTTATTTTTTATATCATCCAAAAGTCCTAAATAATTCGCGCAAAGTTGGGTTTCGGAGTGTCGCATGCTGGTAAAAATTCGCTTAAAATGGGTTAAAATGATTTATTCCAAAGATGTCGAAGAAGGAAAAATTGTTTAGAATTAAATTTCACATGTCTCGGTGGAGTTTCAAATTTTTCTGAGCACTTTCATATTTTGACAAATAAATAATTTTTTATTTATTTTTTTGTCTTTTGACCCCATGGTATTTTTATATGTATTTTTTGGGCCCTACAAAAGTGTTCATATCGATATTTGAGAACGAGATGCATCCTACAAAAATCGTGCAAAGATACCTATCTTGCGCATCGCGTACCGCCCAAATTATTGCATTATTAACCATGACCGTGTCACGTCCATTCCTTAGTATTTTTGCATCAAACTTATCAACATATTTAATAGGAATATGAGAACTTAAACACGCATCCATGTGAATCATGCAACGATGGTGTTCTTCTCCCTAATTACTTTTAGTAATGCGTCACTTTTCGTGTCATTTGGCGCAATTCCCTTATATATTTATTCCTCAAATCCACCAAAGTCGAGTACACACATCCTTAGCATATCCTTAAGCATTTGATTAACCCGCTTCGTGTGTCGATTTGTCTGTTGGTGATATGTTGTACTCAAACATAAATATGTGCCCATATCTTCTTGAAAACTCTGCCAGAAGTGGGACAAAAAATCTTTTCCCGATCGGACACAATATTAATCGAAACCCCGTGCAACTTCACTATCTCTGCAATAAACAACTATGCGTATTTCCTCATCTCATAATCTATACGAATCGATAAAAATTTGGCAAACCTTAGTCAAACGATCCATTATCATCCAGATGGAGGCATGAACTTCTGCGATGTCGGTAATCAGATAATGAAATCCATGGAGATACTCTCCCACTTTCATACTGGGATGTCTAGTGGCTGCAACATTCTCATTGATCTTTGGTGGTCTACCTTTACTAGCCATCAGGTAGCACACTTAGAGACAAACTGCGCTATGTCCCTCTTTATCCCCAACCACCCGTACTACCTCCGCATATCTTAGTACATATTATCCCCACCAGGATGTACTGCAAACCTCGACCCATAAGACTCTGTCATCACTGCATGTCTCAAATCCTCATCCTTTGGGACTACGAGTCTCCCGTTAAAGCGTAAACTTCCCTCATAACTAACCGGATAAGACTTTATCCCCTCTACTAATAACTGGCTTATTCTGTCTTGGAAAAACTGATCCCCTGCCTGAGCTTTCACCACCCGCATAATGATCTTGGGAGTGATAGCCAAAACGGACATACACATTTTGGCGATCTTGTCATCATGTCAAATCTTCCTCCACTTCGCCTTTCGAATCTCGACCATATCCCTCGTAGGACGTAAACTCAACGTGTCTGCCACCATTTAGCCTTCTCAAGATGATACTGAATATCAAACTGGTAATACTTCACTAACTCTAGTCATCTCCTCTGCCCCATATTCAGATCCTTATGTGTGAACTGATACTGAAGTGATTTATGGTTCGTGAATAAGGTACATTGATCCCTCAGAAGATAATGCCTCCAAATTAACCAAGAAAACACAATCGCTTCCAACTTAAGTTCATGTGTAGGGTAATTCCTCTTGTGAAGATTAAGCTTGCGAGGTTCATAATCTGTATCCTTCTCCTCCTGCTATAGTACACCACCAAGTCCTCGCAAGGATGCATCTTTATAGACATAGTACTCCATTACTGCCCTAGTCTATGCATGCACAAGTGCAAAAGTTAACTTTTCCTTTATCTCATCGAAAGCTAACTAACAATGGTCATCCTAAATAAACAGCACCCCTTTTGCCATTCAGGTTCATCAACGAACCTGCAATCATTGAGAAACCCTTAATTAAGTGACGATAGTATCTGGCCAACCGTACAAAATTGTGAACCTCGGTCGGTGTCATGGGTTGTCCCCACTCCCTCACCATCGATACCTTACTCGGATCAATAATAATTCCCCTTTAGATACAATGAGAATAAGAAACTACACCTCATCTAGCCATACTCCACACTTCTCGAATTTGACATATAATTGATAGTCCCGTATCAGTTGCAGAACCATACGGTCTTATCAGGAAAGTGGTCTTAGGAACATCCCCCTCTCTAATGTGCAACTGATGATATCCCGATCTCAAATCTATGTCAAAGAAGTATGTTTCTCCTCTCAACTGATCGAACAGTTCATCGATTTGAGGCAATGGATATTTATTACGAATCTTGACCTTGTAAGCTCCCTATAATCCATACACATGCGAAGTGACCCACCGGGGCACCCTATGATGATGTACTCCATCGAATGAAACTCTGACCCAGAAGCTGCTGAATCTTCTCCCTCAACTCTCGCATCTTTGAAGGAGCTAAGCGATAAGGCGCTCGGGAAATCAGCCTCGTACCCATCATTAAATCAATGATTAACTCAATCTCCCGATTGGGCGAAAGCTCGGGTATCTCTTAGAACACATCCTCGAACTCCCTCACTACTGGAATCGAATCCAAAGAGATGACCACCTGCTGTGAAGTCTCATCCTTAATGTAATATAAGTGTGTGCTTGACCCCCCTCAGGAAGAAGCATTTCCACGAGGAATAACTCCTGTCCTAGGATAGAGAACACAATGGTACTCCCAAAACAAGACAATATTGCCCAGTAACCAGCTAACTAATCCATACCTAAAAAGACATCATAACCCTTCATATCTAACACTAAAAGGTCGGCAGCTAAAAACAATCTCTCCACATCAATATCCACACCCCTACAGATCGAGTGTATAAGCTACCCAATACCCAAAGGTAACTCTAAACACATAAGGAGACTGTCGAATGTCTCTAATAGACCGGTTGCTCGTGCACATTCGATCGCTATGAAAGAGTGTGATGCCCTCGTATCAAATAAAATCCTACTCTTACACCCATGAATAGGAAATTTACCCTCAACAACCAGTGACACCTGTGGTGCCTACGATAGGACTGCATCTCTGATATTGTAAATACTCCCATAGTGTAACTACCCCTGTTGCTGTGGGGATGGTGGAGATGGTGTTACCGGTCGTAACTGTGCTTGTTGCCCCTACTAGGGACCCAATTGTGGTCCCTTAATCCACTGTGGACACTCTCTCTTTATATTAGTCGTATTCCACAAATAGAACAATGTCTTGGGAAGTCCCCCTTCCTCTGGACCTGATGGACCTGTCAAGGTTGGCTCTATTGTCGGCCTTGCTGGCCTCCCTCATTGTTCCCTTAGTCCTAATGACCTTGATGAACCTACTGCTGTTGTTGAGGACCGTGCTGGCCCTACCTGAAACCTCTACCCTCTGGTTGGTAACCTCTATATTTAAATCTCTTGGATAAATCCCCCTTATCTAGAATCCTACCCCTAGTACCTATAAGACTACTGCTGTAGTGATCCACTAACACCGTTCCTACCTGGCTTGTGTGGCTGATAAGCTCACACACTCTTTTTCTTCCCTTCAGATGGAAGCAATGATCCTGATAATGTAAAAGTCTGGCATTTATGACTTCAATATATGTCCTGAATGCTCGGTTGCCTATTAAATGTTGCCTGGTACTCCAGGCGAGTCCATCCATAAATTTCAGATTCTTTTTCTCTTCGTTATTCACTTTTTCAGGAACGAAATTAGCCAGACGAGTGAACTCCTCCTCTTACTCAGCTACTGAGTAGTCACCCTGAACAACTTCGTTGAACTTCCTCTTAATCTCTGTCTCGACAGCTAATGGAAAGTACTTGCGATCAAACCGGATCCAACACTCAGCAATAAATAAAGTATCCCTCTCATCTATAGTGGTAATAGATTCCCGCCACTATAAGGTTTCTCCCATTAGCTTAGAAGTGGCCAACATCAGCTTCTAATTGTCGCTACACTCAACCATGCAAAGATGACGTTGTATATCCTTCTTCCCTTTGCAATCCAAGATCACGTAAGAACTTCCCTAAAACTCTGGTGGGTGGCCCTTCTGAAATGCCTCCCTCACCCTCTGCCAATTGAACAACCCCATATGGTCCTGGAAAATTGATGCCACTGGATGCTGTGGTGGTTGGGCCTGAGGAAAGTGGAGATCCATGGTAGTCATAGCAGCATTAGCTGGTTGTGCTACAATCATGACCCCCTCAGCTACAATCATGGCCCCCTGTGGTGGTTGTGGCTATGGTGTATATTGCTCCTGTTGGGCCTCCCTCCCATTGGCTCTCGTCGCTACCCTAGTCGATCATTTTCTCTTGGGAGGCATCTGAAACCTGATCGAATTGTATGAGTTCACAGTTAATATAAATAAAATAAGTAGAAGAATGTAATCTCAAATACGTAAACATGAATGCAACAGTCCTAATAATAGGGATCTATATCAAAGAACACTACGTTGAAATCTTAGTAAGCCGCACAGTTCCTATGGACACTATAACCTGAAGCTCTGATACCATCTGTGAAACCTCATTTATTTTAATCACAGTGATCAGTCCTTTACAAAAATAAACATGAATCTTATTTGGTTCATTATTAGCATCACCATCGAAAGCAGTTTAAATTACTAACCACCTATGTTAAATTAAGCTAGTGCCAAATTTTACCTTTCTTTAACATAACAACATGGAAAAACAAAATAATATAACTTAACCATCCGCACAAATATAAGAGGCTAAATAATCACATGATAAATGGATAAATAATCAATACCGAATAAACTATCGGTTCCAAAATAAAAATCCACACCATAAGTCTATTGAGATAAAACTAAATCAAAATACATCGTCGGGTAAATGAAACTGAAAGACTATATCAACTAAGGGGCAACATGCCCAAATAAAATACTGAATCATAAATCCTAATCTAGGAATGAATAACTGAAGTGTCTATCTATATCGTGCATGCCTCCACAAGTGTTGCAACTACGCATCCATGGAATGACTCATCAAGCTCGTCGTCCCTGTGGCTGGAGACCTAAAATGTTTTGGAAAATCTTTTTGACATGGGTCAGAGCCTAAACCCTTTTGAAAATATTTAGCAAGCAATTAAGATGCAATAATTAAATATGCATGAACTCCTTTCATATTTAGGATGGTGTCGTTCTCTCTTCAGATATTTCTCACCTCTCAACTATTTTGCACACCTATTGCTTGCCTCCTAACCCAACTAGTTATGCTACCCCACCTAACTATCCCTGTTATAATTCTTTCTATCACACTACTCTAACCCGATTACTTTTTAACTTTTATTCATAAGTTTTTTTACTCATTAACTTACTAAATCATTTCCACTTTAATTAACTTTACAACATTCACACTAGTTATATACGTAATACATTCACACTTTATATATTTAATTCGTATATATTATTTACTCTATTATATACATACTAATATACTACAATAATCACACATATGTCGCTATAATAACCATCCTCTCGAGTAATAACTTACCAGATGCTATCTCCAAAATGCTATCATATCCCAGATACTCAAACTAACCCAGTTACCATAAGTCGGTTCACTCACACCGAAATATGTAATATAATCGTAAGAATAGTGGGGGTGGCCATACTCCACTAAGAGTGAGACTGAATCATACCCAAAGTATCTCACCTCGAAAATAAATCACATAATAAAACACTAGGTGCTATGACAATGGGATTATACTCTCCTTGCATTCACTAGATAGAGGATTAACCCACATCGCGCAACCTCATATGATCGCACTAGAGGGGTATATTTTTACATAAATATCACACGTACGGATATTATCACACACACACACACACACACACACACACACACACATATATATATATATATATATATATATACATATATATATATAATAAGTTGGCTATCCGTACCTATCACCCAAGGCACTAGCCCAATTATAGCGAGTCTATCACCTGACTCTTAATTTAATTAAACTCTCGTTAATTAAATAATCAACCTAGCGTCACCCTACTAGTATCCACCCAGCCCGTTCATCAACTATTTCTGAACTCATCTGCCTCAGTTTCTAATTCATAATTAGTCATTAATTACATATCTCACTATAATTCCTCCCAGTTTTAATTACCCAATTATCCCTAGGTAATTTAACCTCTTATAAATTATCCTAATAATATTCTCTAATTATTATAGGTTTATGAATTCTCTTAAACCTCCCGAAAATACCCAAATCATGAAAACAACCCAAATTCGTAACTGCAAAAAAGTTGAATCGGTTTGGTTCCTGTAGCGAACCAGTTCGTGTTCCTAGAAATTCGAACCGATTCGGTTCTATGGCGAACTGATTCACTATCCAAACATAACAAAGCCAAATTCGATCCCATCTTCCTCTAAATGATAATAAGCCTTCATCAAAACATATAGTTTTTAATGGGATGTAACTATGATGATTTTAACACTCATAAATCATCCTAACATCAAATATTGGACTAAAAATCATCAATTAAATCAATCAAATGGGTTTATATCCAAATTTCCAAACATAACCCTAGATTTAATCCCCTAATCCAAATTAAGTATCATCAACCCATATATCTCTACAAGATTTGATTTTTAGTAATTATAATTTTCCTACAACATCAAATTTTCACCCAATTAAATACAGGAGATTAGTTTCATCCCAAATCCCCTTTTTTCATGTGATAATACTCCCCAAATCAATTTTTATTCTATACCTCCCATGATATGAACATGAAATCCTGAAAATTAAATTGAAAGAAAGTTAATCGATTACCTTTCTATGTTCGTAGGTCTGATTGTACATTATAGAAGATGAATCAGGGTTGGACTCCCCAAATCCTCTTTGATTTTAGCTCCTAAATTTATCCTCTTTATTCCTTATCTCTTCTTTCAATCTCTTAGTGTTCAGAATATGAACTATGGCTGCCTCAAACTATTAGTCCTAGGTTTTTAATACCCAATTCCGAAATTAGGCTAACGGGGCAAGTCTAAATGACCCACCCACACACACTGACCCCCCCCCCCCACACACGCACACACTAACCCACACATATATACACACAAAGGAGAGAGAGAGAGAGAGAGAGAGAGAGAGAGAGAGAGATGTACATGGTTGAGAGGGTTAGAGAGAGGTAGTCACTAAAAGGGAGAGACAGAGCTGGCGCTGAGAGAAAGAGAGAAAAACAAGGGACCGAAATGAGGGAAAAGAAAAAAGAGTGGCTAGGGTATTAAGTTATAAGAGTTGTCACGGACGTGTTACGGTCAAAGATCGTGACAACTGTATAAGGTTGTCATGGTCTTTAATCGTAATACGTCCGTGACAACTTCACTTGTCACGATCTTTGACTGTGACACGTCCGTGATAATTGTTGTCAATGACTTCTCAAGGTCAAAGACCGTGATAAAAAACACGTGCTTTTTTATCACTATTTTTTACCGTGACAAGGGTGGTCGGGTGAAGGGTGAAGGGTGCTATTTTGGCCTTTTGGTGTAGTGACCCCCGTGTGGGCCTGATCATGTCTAAAAAGTCCCCGAGATCCAATTACCACCTCTGAGTACTCTACCCAAATTATCTCAACCTATCCAAAACCAACCGTGCACTTAAAATCAGCATTCGAGTGACTATACATAAATTTCGTATCTTGACCTCATATAATTTACACGCGACTCCTTATTGAGATATAACACAGTCACGTCGATATCACTCTCTATGACATAAAATAATTATTTACTTCCATAAACATCAATCATTATCTCTCCCGATTAATATTTAATAAACACATAATATTTAATTCAAGTAAATTACGGCACACCTGCAATTTAAAAATACCTGAATTAATTAAATTATGAATACTAAAAAATACAAGGTGTTACATTAAGCTTCCATGGACTAATGCATCTGGACAACCATCCTGTGATATTTTTTTAGTACAACTTTCTTAGAGAAGGAAATATTTTGCTAGCTTCGAAAGGTTCATCGCACCATCTCTAATATCTAACTGCCTACTTATCGCCACTCTCCAATCAGAATCATCATCGTCAAGAAAAAGTTGGTGCATAAGACATGGAGTTATTCTTCGATGGATCACCATAGTTCCCTATTTACCATCCATGACTTTTTGTGCAATCGTGGCATAAGCATCAGCATGATGATTCATTGTCCTTTGGTGTCTCTCCATCTTGACCTTATAAAATTGCTCGATTAACCTCTGGATGATGGTTTTGTGAGGTGCTAAATTGAGATGCTTCAACGCGTATTCGTCATTCACTTGTTTAACCACCAAATTGGAATCCCCTTTAATGCAAAGTGAATGGATGTGTCTTTATAATGCTTTGAGCAAACCCAAATCCAAAGCAAACACTTCATCTCTATCTCATTATTTGTACAATGAAAGCCCAGTCTAAATTAAAACAAAATATCCTCTTTTCCTTTAAAAAATGACACATGTTCCTCCCTTGCCTTGAGGAGATGAACCTTTAAATTAAATTTACCATTCTTACTAATCTAGTTCACAAAAGTTAGATTCTAAATCATCGCCTAAAACGTCTTCATGAGGTGGATCGAATAATCCTGAGGGGAAAATGGCCAAAATATTTGTGTAAGCTTAGCTCTTAATCGTGTAAAGGACCACATTTTATATCATGCTAAAAAATAACGAGGAACCACCTTACTACTCTCCTGATTAAAATTATCCTTGCTAGTAAAAACTAAATTGGATAATATCTTGTCACTATGTGAATAGTGACAAATAGCATATATTGTCTAAGTTTTTGGGCAAAAAATACCAAAGCAAAGAAATGCTTCTCTACTAGTGTATATCGTATCTCGGGACCATGGATAATTCTACTCAGATAGTAGATAAGTCTCTCTTTTCCATCAATTCTTATGCCAAAAAAGCATCGATGGACCTCATAGTAGAGGTAAGATATAGAAGTAATAGTAGTCTAACTTTAGGTGGAATCATCATTTAGGGAGAAGTGAGAAATCTCTTAAGCTTGTCAAATGCTTCCTGGTGTGGTTACTCCCCTTTAAAGTTTGTAGTCTTTCAAAATAGCTCCATAAATGGATGAGCGATCTCAGATGGACCTAGGATAATTCTTTTAGAGTAGGAAATCTTTTTAAGTAAACTCTTCAACTCTCTCTATGTATTTGGATAACACATGTCGATGAGGGATTTTTGCTTGTCTTAGTTCAACTGAACCCCTTGCCAATCCACCACAAAGCATAAGAATTTCCCACTCGTTACACAAAAAGAACATTTGAGTGGATTCATCTTTAGCTTATATTCCCAACATATGTTGAAAACTTTCTCAAATCATCCAACTGTGAATCCTCCTTCTTCGACTTGATCACCAAATCATCCACATAAAACTTAAAAATGTTATGAAATAGGTCATGAAAAATGGCCATCATTGTTCGTTGATAAGTTTCCCCTGCATTTTTCCAACCAAAAGGCATGACATTATACATGAGTTTACCCAAAATGGTCCTAAAAGCTTTCTTTTTGGCTTCATTTGGATACACCTTTATCTGATTGTAGCCTACATAACCATCCATAAAGTTTTACATCTCATTACTTGTTGTTGAATTAATCAAGATATCAATGGAAAGTAGGGGAAACTAATCTTTAGGGAAAGCTCTGTTAAGATCTCTAAAGTTAATATAAATGCAAATTTGAATTATGTCCTTCTTCCCTATTGGCACTATGATAGAGAGACAAATTTAGATGTTTAATTAGCATTATGAATCCAGTAACCAATAATCATTTCACCCCGGCCTATATTCTAAGAACTAACTTATGTTTGTAAGTTCTAATAGACTGCTTGATCGAAATCGTAGACAGAATAATATGGAGTTTATGGGAGCTCACATCATGATCCAACCTATATATATAAGTGTACTTCCATGCAAAGACATATTTATATTCTCAAATGATCTTGGTCATCTCCATCTTCTTCATAGCCTATATGTCTTTAGATAAGATTGGCCTTGGTCCCTCCACACCTTCAGCCTAATTCATTTGCTCTAATTCTTGTACTTGGGGATGTGGGTGTTGTTGCGTTCATTCAGGTATTACTTCGATATCTTCTATAAACTCTTAAATGTTGGAATTGTCAATGACAAGGCATTATCCTCCATTATCTAGTAAAAAATAATAATATTTTGGGTCAGATTCCTTAGCTTCATCAGCTACATGCTCATACGTTCAAAGGCAATACTCCACCCTTCCATCACCAATCAACACATCCTTGCATTGTCGCTTGGGAGGTGAAATTTCCTTTCTCTTCTTTGCATTCTTAGTTTATTCCATCTTAGGTTCAAGAAAGCTACTTAACACTCTCCGACGTCTTATGTTACGCTTTATCGAATCGATCCTTAGCATCATTATATCTCTTAGCTTTTTAGAGATAGTTTAGGGTCTAGGAACAAGCTTGTTTACCTCCTCCATAATTTGTATTGCTTCCTCTATTTCAACACCTCGATCCACCATTAGTCCCAATTTCTCCTTGTGTGTGGTAACTCTAACGCCTTCGATGCCCCTAGTCAGAGTGCCCATGTCTATGTTAGCTCCATGTAAAAAGAAGAATCTACCAAATGTCCTTTATCGGTGCCATATGGATTCTTGGTTGCTAAATGACAATCTCAATCCCTTTGACATTGGACTTGGTACATTAATGATATATTAAAGGTAATAACCCGTGATTATACATCCAAACTCTTTTTATCAATAGAGGGTAGGAAGTGGTAGATTCAATCACATGGAATTTGATGTGTGATGTGATATTGTCCAACGTTATCCCAATATTTACATAACCAATAGACTTAGACATTTGGATATTATAGCTAGAAATTGAAAGTGTCATTGTGATCAATCAACTCTAAAAAATATTATCAACATAAAATGAGCTAATTGGCATGATATTGATCGAGCCACCTCCATCCATCAAAGCCCGAGAGAAACTGGTCCCTTTGATGGTCGTCATTACATACAAAGGCCTATTGTGGGGGAACCTGGTTGCTCACTAGCATATAAAAAAGTGAATTTAGACATAAATTTTCATACTAGCCTAGCCATGGGCCCCTTCCATTTTATATCAGTAACACCATTCTTCTATGCTATGGCTAAAATCTCCCGAGTGATCTCCAACGTACTCTCTTGGGTCATTCCAACCTGATCGAAGAGCCACAAAAAATTTAGTAATTTAAAACAGCTTGATACTCTAAGCTAAGAGCAACCTCATAATTATTTATCTAATAAACCTACTCATTATCTCAGATGTCAGGTTCACCATAGGTAGTGGCCACGTTGGCCATTCCTACCACACAAGTTTCATATAAAATCTCAAATTATTCCTTTTTCTCTTATGTCTCTTCTCATTTTAAGTTTAGTTTCCTCATCAAATTCCACCAACATGTGTACCCCATGTGCTAGCAATAAATTATTATTGACATTACGTTGGGTAGTTTGCAATGTTCTAGCCAACATATGTTTATTGATAATGCTTCTCAAAGTCAAACATGGAGATGTTGGGTAACAAGCACACCAATGAATGTTGCAATATTTGGGCTCTACCTGAGCGTCTGTGCGGGAAGAGTATTACGATTTATTCTTAAGAGGATAAATTAGGCCATTTGTGACTATAGTGTTGTAATAATTGATTGCCTCCTTAATAGTACAAGGCCAATGGTGGTGGATCTTCTCAGTCAAATTTTGGTTTGTTATTATTCTTCTTTGCCTCATCGCCACCATAAGTTGCCTTACCCCGATTCTATAATTGACTCGTGGATACTGGATTCCTCTTATAGTTTGAGTTGTTGGTTGTTTGAACACACGATTTAGCATAATAGGGTTAGGGAGAATAAGCTGTGAAATGTTTA
Organism: Sambucus nigra; assembly: GCA_949130495.1. NCBI lineage: Eukaryota > Viridiplantae > Streptophyta > Magnoliopsida > Dipsacales > Adoxaceae > Sambucus > Sambucus nigra. The sequence continues at coordinate 326,647,554 of OX422216.1, read as the reverse complement.
TGGATGTTCTCGTGAAAGCTTTGAAAGTTCCCTAACGGTTTTAATTTATCAAGGAAAAATGTACTCTGGTATCAACCGTTAAACATAAAGTTATAGTAGTTTTTCTACTGTGGAATGTTCTCTTACATCGAGATATCTTTCTCTAAATCTCCAGATGTAGGCCATTGCATCTTTTCCCAGTCTTTGCCTCTCTCGAAAAAGTTGGTTTAGTGAAACTCATCTTAATCTAAAAGCATTTTTTTTTTAAAAATGGATGTGTATGGCCTCCCACATTTCCATACTCTTTGGGGATATATGGGAGTACCAAGTATAAGCTTTTTCAATAAAGGATTTAAAAAACTCCCTTAGACTTGGATTCTTGTTATTGCAGTTAGCACGAGGGTGCTCAAGAATGCGCATAATATCCTCTTTCGGGTTCCCCCATTTCCCATTTAACTTCTAAAAAATTAGGGGAATATATGTCTGTGAGTAAGGTTCGTCTTTGCACGGTGACACCCTGCCCAATTAAATATTGGGTGATCAGTCCTTTATAAAATTTAAAACAGAATGTTCGGTTGATTCATTCTTTGCATCATTGTCGAAAACATAATAACTCATTTAATCACCTAATTTAATTAAGCTAAGTGTCAAAACATTTTTCCTTTTTAATTAAAATGATTTAATTACTAGACCAAGTAATTTAATATAAACCATCCACGCATAATTAATTAATAAAATGCTGAATCAGAATCATATGCTGAAATAACTAAGACTGGATAAAATATTCCAGTTCAAAACTCCAAACCAAAACCATAGTAACCATAAATCCAAATGAAAATGAACGGAAAGTAACTGAAACATAATCTCTGAAAAACTGTCTAAGGAATGGGCGACACATGACCTAAATAGAAAGTTTATAAGGAATGGAAATAAAATGATGGAGGCATCTACTACGAAGACCTACAGCTTCCACAACAACTGCAGAACGCCAAGCAATCCAAATATCTAAGCCTGATGTCCCTGTGGTTGAGCACCTGATATATATATATATATATATCAAGAAAGAGAAGAGATGCAAGAAACGGGTCAGAGCCCGATGAGTAAAAATATTTGTTTTAGCAAGTATTTAAAATTTGTAATAAAGCGAGTATCGATTGCATGTTAGTTCGAACTCTCACATGAGATTCTCCCCTCTCGTCTATTGTGCATGCCTAACGTACCTCTATCCCCACCTAGCCATTTATAACATTTCTAACTAGATAAAGACTTACACCTCTTGTTGTAACTCATGGCAGCATATCGAAATTCCCCATTTTCCCACATTAATAATATTAGCATTTATTAATAAATTCGGTTAGGTGTTTACCACACTAAGTTCAGTATTCACAACTTACGCCACTTAAGATTGTACTATCCCAATATCCTACCATTTATCTCTCAATAGGGATAACACATTTATATATATACGTATGTTCACCACTATAATATACATATACTAATACAGCACCCCAAGGATAAACCTGTAGTGCATTGCATACTATGCTATTATGTCCCGGTACATCTCGTACTCTAGTAAGGACTATCAGTTCGGAAGTATCCCACGAACCATATATAAAAAAAACACATAATGGAGGGGAATATAGTTCACATATCTATGGGTCACGCACATACCTACGCTCCCATAGTCATCTGGCTTATCAACTCACCAATACGCCTTCACAGTCCTATGTTCTGAGATACAAGTCAATAATCCCCTCAGGATAAGACTGTATATACACCACCTCCCGTGATAGCAAGCAGCTAGGTATGTCATACACATAATACTAGCAAGTAATAGGTATTCACACATCCTATTAATAATTATGGGTATTCTCCCAGCCTTCTTATATATTTATCATCCGTATTCCATTCTCATTATTACGAATTTTAAAGTATTACTAAATTACTACCATTCCTTAGTAATTTCCAGAGTAACTCTTCTTTCCAGATTAATTAAAGTATAAACCCACATACATACTCGTAGACCTGTCTTGCTTTAAATTTGTTAACTGGTAAATTTCTCTCACTCGTAAAGACTGGAAAATTCCTAAACTGCCCCTAAGAAATTTCCCAAAAATTCACCCTGTCGCTTGAAACAGATGGCATGTCGTTCGAATGACTGCCATGTGTTGCTCGAGTGACTTCGCGCGAGATGCAATCTCACTTGAACGACTTTGTGCGAGATCGCGCGAGATTGCACTGTTTGTCTTCTACCCAGAATTTCAGCGTTTTCCTCCTTTTTTAACCCTAAAACCTCTAAACTAATATCCAAATATCCAAATAAATAGTTCCAATTGAAATCCTATCAGTTATATATGAATTATAACATCCTAGAATCATCAAATCATTACAAATCATCAATAAAACAAGAAATCCCCAATTTAATTTACCAAAGCCCTACTTCTTCAAATTCTTATTCAAGAACACAAATTTTCAAATTCATTTTACACACAAGTTCATCAAAACGTGATTTTTAGTCTACGTACATGAAGGGTTTCAATTTAATAAATTTTAGATTCAATCTACATATCCTAATTCCTCAATTTTCGTCACTTTATGAACTAAAACATGATTGTAACATCCCTACACTAACATGAGTATGATAATTGCTAAAGTACAACAAGTTATAAACACTTGCCTTAAATTTTTCATCTAATTTCTTGACGTTGATGGTATGGTTGTGTTCCCCTTATCCCGATCTACATGGTGGTGGTGGTGGTGGTGGTTGTGTAAGGTGGTGTTAACTTGGCCCTTTTCTCTTGGAACTAGCTTTCCCTCACACCTTCTATGGTTGTTCTTAACTTCCTGACACTTTTCTAACCCTAATGGACTTTCCTTGGCTAATAATTAACTCGTAATTTTCGTCCATTAAATTAGCCTGAAAATACAATTTACCATAATGCCCTCTCGGGGTGCCGGTTAGGCCTAAAATTGCCCCGGAACCCAAACTAAACACCCGGGTATACTATTTTGACTACCTCGACCCTTCTCGACTTAACAGATCACTTGAAATGACCATACGAGTTACTAAAAATAACTAATATATTTATTCCATTAGATTATCCCCGACACGACTCACACGCGCGTCTGACTTAATTTACTAAATTGTCGTATTTCTTACTCTCGACCATTTACCGAAGTGTATAATTTCATATTACATATTACATAGTAATATTCAATCAATAAGTATTAACCCTGGCACATTAGTTAATATTTATTTTAAATTCGGATTAATCAAAAATTAATATTTATTTTAAATCCGAATTAATCAACAATTAAATTATCACATTTTAATTCAATAAATCCCACAATAATGATTAATCCTTTAATTATTTAAATAATAAAAATATGGGGTATTACATACTTCCCCCCTAATAATGGAATTTCGTCCCGAAATTCAGAAAATAAGGTATACCTGGTACGAATAAGTCTGGATATTTCTCTCGCATATCCGCCTCCCACTCCCAAGTAGACTCCTCCACATTGTGATGCTGCCACTGCACCCTAACAAGTGGAACTACTTTTGATCTCAGTCTCCTCTCACTATAATCTAGGATAGCCACCGGTCTCTCCTCATATGAACTGTGTGGCTGTAACTCAATCTCCTCAATCGCAATGTGAGTGTGTGGCAACTCATCCCGAAGATATCGCCTCAGTGACAAAATGTGGAACACATCATGGATACGATGCAAGTGCTCCGGTAACCCAAGTCTGTATGTCACTGGTCCGACCCTCTCTTAAATAGGGAATGGGCCTACATATCTCGAAGCCAACTTCCCTTTCTTCCCAAATCTCATTACTCCCTTCATCGGAGATACTCTCAATAAAACCTGGTCCCCCACTGCAAACTTTTGGAAGGACTTGTTAGCATTGGCGTAGCTTTTCTATCTGTCCAGGGCTACCCGTATGCGATTCCGAATCATCTCGATCCTGCTCGACGTATCCTGAATTACCTCTAGCCCGAGTAGCTTGTTATCTCCCACCTCTAGACAACAAGCTGGGGAACGACAATGACGACCAACAATGCCTCGAACGGGGCCATGCTAATGGTAAACTGATAGGAGTTTTTATAAGAAAACTCCACCAGTGGGATATACTTATCCCAACATCCCCCAAAACCAAGAATACACATGCGCAACATGTCCTCGAGCATCTGATTAGTGCGCTCAGTCTTCCCGTCGATCTGCTGGTGAAATGTTGTAACCAATCGCAATTCGGTACCCATAGCCTCCTGGAAGCTCTCCCAAAAATAAGATACAAACGTCTTGTCTCTATCCGACACGATGTTAAGAGGCACACCATGCAGTCTCATTATCTCTACAATAAATAGCTGAGCATACTGTCCCAATGTGTAGTCTGTCCTCACGGGCAAAAAGTGGGCTACTTTCATCAATCGATCCATAATAACCCATATAGAATCGTGACCCTTCTGTAAAGTGGGCAACCCAGTGATAAAATCCATGGAAATGCCTTCCCATTTCCACGTAGGAATCTCCAACGGCTGGAGCAAACCTGGTGGTCTCTGATGGTCCACTTTCACTAACTGGCAAGTGGTACACTTGGATACGAACTCTGTAATATCCTTTTTCATTCCGCTCCACCAATATTGCCACCTCATATCCTGGTACATTTTGTCCCCACCGGGATGTACAGCAAATCTGGACCCATGCGACTCCATCATCACTGCATGTCTAAGGTCCTCCCCCTCTCTAACAATGAGTCTCCCATTAAAGCGTAAGCCACCCTCAGAACTCACTGAATAAGACTCGACTCCACCGACTAAAAGTTACCTAACCCGATCTTGACAGAACGAATCCGCTGCCTATGCATGTACTACTCGCGTAAAAATCTGAGGCATAATAGTCATCGCAGACATAAATGATCGGGCCAAGGCATCCTGATGTCCCAATTCCTTCCATTTAGCCTTCCATACCTCGCCCCCCTCGTCCACTGGCCTGTGGCTCAACGCGTCTGCTACCACAATAGCCTTTCCTAGGTGATATTGGATGTCGAACTGATAGTCCTTCATGAATTCAAGCCATCGACGTTGACGCATGTTCAGTTCTTTCTGCGTGAAGAGGTACTGTAGTGACTTGTGATCCGTGAATAAGCAAAATTTCTCCCCCAGGAGATAGTGTCTTCAAATCCGAAGTGCAAACACGACTGCCGCTAACTCCAAGTCATGGGTGGGGTAGTTCCTTTAATGGGGCTTAAGCTTACGGGAATCATAAGCTATAGCCCGATCCTCCTGCTGAATAACACCCCGAAGTCCTAATAAGGACACATCTGTATAGACGAGATACTCCACTCCTGTCTTGGGTAGTGCTAACACCGGCACTGAAGTCAAATTGTCTTTTAGCTCAACGAAAGCCAACTGACAGGCATCGTCCCAGATAAATGGCACTCCTTTGAGAGTCAAATGAGTTAACGGACCTGCTATCTTAGAGAATCCTAGAATGAACCTCATGTAGTATCCTGTTAGGCCCAAGAAACTACGTATTACTGTCGGCGTCGTAGGCTGTCCCCACTCTCTAACTGCCGACACTTTCCCCGAGGCTACGGATATCCCTCTATCCGAAATAATGTACCCCAAAAACTGAACCTCCTTCAGCTAAAATCCACATTTCTCATATTCTGTATACAACTCGTGCTGGCACTGTGTCTGCAAAACCTGTCTCAAATGTTCGGCATGCTCCTCCTCAGTGTGGGAGTAAATCAGAATGTCATCTACAAAGACAATTACAAACTGATCTAGGAACTCTCTGAACACCTTATTCATCAGATCCATAAACATAGTTTGGGCATTGGTTAGCCCCAAAGGCATAACCCTGAACTCATAGAATCCATATCTCGACAAGAAGCCAGTCTTCGACATATCTCGACACATTTTATGGAAAGAGACTTTTGCGTGTATTTTTTTTTCGTCGTTGCTTGAACAAGCTTCTTCTAATCAAAATCCTCAAATTACCTACAAATATAACAACTCAAGCATAGTGGTAAATAAGGATGTCAATCCTAATCTAAGGAGTGAAATGTTAAACATGAGAGTATTAAGAATATTATTCACTTGATCACTTTTTTTTAATTTTGGGTTTTTCTAATTTTTTTTTTACTTTTTAAATATTAAAACAAGTTTTGAGGATGAGTGAATATGACTTAAGACTAATAACAAAAATAAGAGTAATCAAACTAAAATAAAGTGTGACAAAAATACTAGTGAGTGGTGGAAATGAGTGAGAGTGTAATTAAATGAGAGAAAAATATTCAAGGGAAGAGAAATCCACCCTCAATTCCCCAAATCAACTAAACTTGTATTATTTTAATTTCATCAATTTCCAAAATATTTAATTAATTCAAAAGCTAATTCTCATTAAACTAGTGAATTAATTAAATACTCTTTTAGAAAAGAAAATTTAATTCCCACAACCACTACTCTAATTGAATTAAAATTAATCAAACAAATTATCCCCTAGGAATAATTTGTCCAACTAATTTTAAATTGAAAGAAATTAATGAAATCAAGAGTAGATGAAAATTATATTAATATTAAAATCAAATGATAGGTATATCTCTAGCTTAAATCACTTGATCAAATATTAATTAAATTTTTATACCTTTATCAAGGTTGATTTTCCATTTCTCAATGTGAAAATAAAGTGGGGATCAAATATACAACTCAAAGGAAATTATCAAAATTAAAATTAACAACTAATTTGATTTGGATTCATGAGGGTTTCAATCACCCCCTTGAATGGGGTGATTACCCTTCCATGATCATCATCCAATAAAAATTAGAAACAATTAAAAGCATGTAATGAAAATTAAGGAAGAGATGATCAAACCAAAATTCCTCTTGAAATAGCACTAGACTTCAATTCTTCAACAATTTTTTTAATAGTTACACACTCTAAAAAAAAACTTCTCTCTAAAAATTTAATTCAAAAACTCTAATTCTCTCTACAATTTTCTCTCTCTATTCTTCTTCTCTCCAAAATCTCCTTTTTGATTTGAGTCTTCTTCTTATCTTTATAATAGGCAAGGAGCATGAGGGGTAAAAATGGGAGAATAAAGGTGCAAGAGGTATGGAAGGTATTTGGGTGAGGGTTAATTAGGAATTATGCACACATGTGCATGGGTTGTGTGAGGTCATGTGGGTAGTGAGGTGAGAGGATATAAAAATCTGACATGGTTTATGGGTATTTTTGGAAAAGGGGTAAAAGGTTTGTTGGGGGGCATTTGGGGAAAAAGGGTTTAAATGGTTTTATTTTGGCACATGGGTTATTTGTTATTTGGCTTTGTTGTGAATTTGGTTTATTGGCAGGTGGTATAAGTCGTGGAAGGGTTAGAAATGGGTCTAAAGACTTTTGGTTTTGCTGGTTGGGTCGGGTTTTGGCCGAGGGTCTCGGTTGTTGGTTGCTGGGTTCGGGTCGGATAATGGAGGCAGGCCTCGGGTTCATGGGTTCGGAGCTTGGTGCTTCGGGTATGTTAGATGGGGTTGGATCGGTGGCTGGAGAGAGAGAGGCCGGAGTGGGTGAGTTGGGTTCCGCCGGTTTCGATTTCGGCCGTGGCCATGGCCGGTGATCCAGGGCAGGGGCGGAGCTCGAGCACGAGGGCTGGTCGGAATCGGGTCGTCGGAGGCAGGCTTCACCGGTGGAAAATGGCAGGTAGTGGGTTGGTTATAAGTTTGAATCAGGGAAGAGGGTTTGGTGTTGGTTGGTGGTGAAGAGAGTTGGTTCTTGTCTTGGTATTAATGGAGGTGGAGATATGTGTTAATGGAGGAGAGAGAGAGAGAGGGTATGTAGGTGGATAAGATGAAGTTGTGGGTATTATGGTGTGTGAGGGTATAGGGTGTTAGTATGAGGGTGAGGGTTTAGTTAGGTGTAGGTGAGGGTGTTGGGTATTAAGGTAGGAGTGTGTGTGTTTGAGTTTGGACCCTTAAAAGTAAAAACTCAACTAAAATTAATAAAAAATAACAAAATAACAAAATAAATCTAACTAAAAATAAAACAAACTAAAAATAAGAAAAATAAAAATATCAAAACTAAAAAATAAAATACTAAGCTTATATAAAAACTAAAATAAACAAAAGAAATAAAAACTTAAAATCTAAATGAAAACTAAAGTCCTAAAAAATATAAAATCTAATAAACTAAAAATAAACTATTAAAACTAATCCTAATAAGACTAAACTAAAAGCTAATAAAATCAAAATAAAATAAAATTATAATAATAAATAAAATAGAACAATAGAAAATAAAACCTAGAAAATACTAAATAAATCTAAAACAAATCCTAAAAATAAAAATGACTCAAACTAAAAATCTAAAAAAAATACTAAAAAGACCCAAACAAAACACACAAGGTCTTTGGGGTAGGTTTAGGCTAGGTTTCGGGTAGGCTAGGATACGGGACAAGGGTAATAGCTCCATAAAACGCGCAATTGTCTTGATTTAAGCGTTTGAACTCTGCAATGCACATTAGACCTCCAAAATAAACATTTAAGTGCATAAGACCCATATTGTCGAGAATTAGCAACTAAAGTACATCTATTCAGGGTATAAATTGTACAGTTTTGGGTGCGGTGCTTATCACACCACCCCCAAACAGAGCGTTGCTAGTCTTCGAACAACAAGATAGAGAGAAAGAGAAAGATAAGAAACCAAAAGTGTACCCCTTTCGTGGAGACTTGCGATTGCACTTAGCATGTGCAATAAGCCTTTAAACCTATAGGTTGCCCTACAGGACGAGTTGTGTCTCGTGAGGGTTTGCAGGGAATATACCCGCAAAATTATTATTTGCAAAAATTTATTGAAAGCCAGTCAATCTCTTATTTGACATAGAATAATCGCACAATCCATCATGAGATAAATAATTTCAGAAATACAAGCTAGAAGTGCATAAAAAGTTTAGCTAAGTAAATACACAAGGCACATCCTTCCTAGAACTCAACGTGTGTGGTGTGAATCAGTCAAAACGGGTCAAGTATCACAAGAGTAATTCCAAGATTGCCTTGTCGGAATCAACGCTTCAACTTCAAAATCTCACTGGATATAACTCTCTCAAACGAACTCTCGAGATATGGGTCAGTGTATCGCTCTTGTGTGTGAGGAGGTGAGTAAATGTAAGCAAGTTCAAACATCTCACACACATATAAGAAAGAACGAACAATTTGAAAGAAAAATAATCTCATGAAAGAATGCTAATCACTATAGTGAGAACGTTGAGTTATTCACCACGTCGACTTTCATTTGCTCGAACACGTTGGGGAACATATGGATGATAATGGGTGAGGGGAAAATGAAATGGGAAGGATGGTATAAGGTGTGGTATGATGGATGGGATGATGTATGGATGTGGTATGTAGGATATAATGGTGATATAAATGATAAAGGATGATGGATGAATGTATATTGCAGAAGAGTGTATACACTTTAGGCACAAATGTCTTTATTACTAACTACAAACTCTCTTTCTTTTCTTTTCTCTCATTTTTCTCTTTTGTTTCGATTTTTCTTTTCTCTATTTTTTTCTATTTTTTTTCTTTTTTCTTTTTCTTTTCTTTTTTTTCTTTTTTTTTTGTTTTTCTCTCACTTTATAAACCAACAATGAAGACATTTACATTTGAAATCACACTCTTTTTCTCAATATAATGGATGATATATGAATGTGGTGGGGAATGTATGATGTGGGGAAATATGTAGGAAGGGTGAGGGGAATATATATGAAATATGGGTGAAGTGAACGGAAATGTGATATGGAAAAGTGGTAGGTGTATGGATGAAAATCTAGTATTCGGGACAAATTTCAAGACACGCGTTTCTTACAACTCGAAAATGATGTCATTCTCAGTGATTAAGACAAAATTGAAGAATAATGAGATCATGCAACAATTAACGTGCGGACCCAAAAAGAAGTTGAATCAACTTGTGACTCGAAGATTGTGTAAAACACTCAAAAAGGGTGAAAGGCACAAATCTCATGGGCTAAAGTCTCTACTAGTGATCCTTAAGGTTCTCTTTAGAATTGTAGTACTCCTCAACTCTAAACCGTATTGACATGATAAGTGCGCAAATTTTGTTGAGTCTAGAAATTCATGGTGCAACATGTCTTGTTACGTATTACATAAGCTATTTAGAAAAACTATTCTCTAGCTTGATTCCTAGACTTTTGAAAGATGGATGATTGAATATTCACATCAATGAATGAGATGAAAGAAACTACACGAAATTTTAAAAATCAGGTTCAAAAATCAAAAAATTTCAAAAGAGGCACGATTTGGATAAAATTCCCCACCCCTAAACAAAAAGGAACATCGTCCTCGATGTTAGATGAAATGATTTTTAAAATTGAGAGCATAAGGTAGGAAAGAGTTTACCAGAATCAACCGCTCATGAAGTGGACAGATGAAGCGAATATGAAACCTGAATAAATGAGTGAGATAGCAAAATATGGACAAGTCTATAAGCATGATAGAACGTTGGGTGGTATGAAACACCACCCCCAAACAGAATAAGACTCATACTCAGAAAAAAAGCGGGTTGCCTCCCGGTAGCACCAAGTTTAATGTCTTCAGCCAGACCGATGGAATCTCACCCTAAGGATAAGATCTATGAAAGCTCGGGTGGCAGAAAAATTGGGGGATAAGAATCACCCCCAAATAAGACTGAACGGTCAGTCTTCATAAATAGGATCAACAAGGTCAATTTGTTCTATGTGAGTGGAGCCTAGCTCCAAGAATGGCTTCAAGCGTTGACCATTGACCTGAAAGAGGCTACCATCCTTGGGATTTTGCACGGTGATGGCACCATAAGGGGTAACTGACTCAATAAGGAAGGGTCCAGACCACCTGGTTTTCAATTTCCCGGGAAAGAGATGCAACCGAGAATTATACAAAAAAACTTTTTGACCAGGGTGGAATTCTTTGCGCATGATACTTTGGTCATGGATCCACTTCATCTTGTCCTTATACTTCTTGGACAAATCATAGGCATCATTTCTGATTTCCTCCAATTCATTAAGATGCAGCTTCCTATGGACACCCGCCTCATCAATATAGAAATTAAGGGCTTTGACAACCCAATAAGCATGATGTTCAAGTTCGACAGGAAGGTGGCAAGACTTGTCGAAGACCAAACGATAAGAAGACATGCCGATTGGAGTCTTGTAAGCAGTACAGTATGCCCACAATGCGCCGTTCAAGCGTAAGGACCAATCTTTCCTATTAGGATTGACGGTTTTTTCAAGAATTTACTTGATCTCGCGGTTGGAGACCTCAACTTGACCACTCGTCTGTGGGTGGTAAGAGAGACCAACCTTGTGGGTAACATCATACTTTTTGACAAGGTGTTCAAAGACTCGATTGCAAAAATGTTTACCCCCATCACTAATGATAGCTTTAGGGGTACCAAAACGTGTGAAGACATACTCTTTGAGAAATTGGACCACAACTCGATGGTCATTGGTGCGATAGGCAATTGCTTCGATCCATTTAGAAACATAGTCAACAGCAATAATAATATACTGAAAACCATGAGAGGAGGGAAATGGTCCCATGAAATCGATACCCCACACATCAAAAATTTCAACAATGAGGATGGGTGTGAGAGGCATCATATGACGACGAGAGAGATGCCCAGAGTGTTGGCAATTGGAACAAGCCTGGCAATATTGATGGGCGTCGCAAAAAAGAGTAGGCCAATAGAAACCACTTTGCAAATTTTTGGCAGCAGTTTTCTTAGAACCAAAGTGGCCTCCACAAGCACTATTATGGAAAAAGGACAGAATATTGAGCTGTTCACACTCGGGAACACAACGAAGAATGACTTGATTGGGGAAATACTTGTAGAGAAACGGGTCATCCCAAGAGTAGAACTTCACATTCGCCATGAATTTGGATCGATCATGTTTCGACCAATGACTAAGAAGTTGATCGGTAACAAGAAAGTTGACAATATCAGCATACCAAAGCGAGGTGGAGATAGAAAAGAGTTGTTCTTCGAGAAATGACTCAGAAATGGGGATATGATCATAGTTAGACGTGACAGTAATGCGAGAGAGATGGTCAGCAACAATATTTTCACAACCTTTCTTATCGCAAATTTCAAGGTTAAACTCTTGGAATAAGAGAATCCACCGTATCAATCGTGTTTTGGAATCCTTCTTATGAAGAAGGTGCTTAGAGCAGCATGATCAGTATACACGATGATAGGGGAACCTATGAAATATGAGCGAAATTTATCAAGAGCAAACACAACAGCTAATAACTCCTTTTCGATGGTCGTGTAATGAAGTTGAGCATCATGCAGGGTTTTTCTAGCATAAGAGATGACATGTGGGCGCTTGTCAACTTTCTGGACAAGCACTGCACCAAGTGAAAAATCAGAAGCATTACACATGAGCTCAAAGGGGAGAGACCAATTGGGAGGTTGTATGATAGGAGCAGAAGTGAGGTCAGCTTTTAGGCGCTCAAAGGAAGCAACACATGCTTCATCAAATATAAAATGGATATCCTTGGATAAAAGGGTTGTCAAAGGTCGTGCGATTTTAGAAAAGTCCTTAATGAAGCGCCGGTAGAAGCCTTCATGTCCTAAGAAGGAGCGGATGTCCTTAACAGACTTAGGAATGGGGAGTGAGGAAATCAAGATGACTTTTGCTTTATCGACCTCAATACCGGAGCTGGAGACAACATGACCTAAAACAATACCCTTTTTTACCATGAAATGGCATTTTTCTCAATTGAGGACCAACTTCTTTTCTTGACAACGCTGAAGAACCATAGTGAGGTGAGATAGGCATTGTTTAAAGGATGAACCAAACACAGAAAAATCGTCCATATAGACTTCAAGAAAATGCTCTACCATGTCACTGAAAATACTAGTCATACACCTTTGAAAAGTCGCAGGTGCATTGCAAAGACCAGAAGGCATACGAGAGTATGCAAATGTGCCAAATGGGCAGGTAAAGGTAGATTTTTTCTTTATCTTCGGGGGCAATGGGTATTTGGTTGTACCCTTAATATCCATCAAGGAAGCAGTAGTAAGCATGGACCGCCAAGCGTTCAAGCATCTGGTCAATGTATGGGAGACGGAAGTGGTCTTTGCGAGTGACATCACTGATCTTTCTATAACCAATACAAACACACCAGCCGGTTTGTATGCGAGTAGGCACAAGCTCATCATCACTATTTTTGACAACGGTGACTCCAGACTTTTTAAGCACCATATGAATGGGACTGACCCATTGACTGTCTGAAATGGAGTAGATAATACCCGCATCAAGCAATTTTAATATTTCAGCTCGAATGACCTCTTTCATTGCCGGAGTGAGTCGGCGTTGTGGCTCACGAGAAGTCTTGGCATTCTCATCTAAATGAATGCGATGTCTATAGACATTAGGGCTGACACCTTGAATGTCAGAAATGGTCCACCCTAAAGCAGTGCTATGTTGAGTGAGAGTGTGGACCAAGTGCTCTTCTTGATCCGGTGTCAAGTCAGAAGCAATAATGATGGGGTGATGTTGGTTTGGGCCTAAGAAAGTATATTTTAACTCAACAAGTAATGGCTTAAGCTCCAAACTAGGCGATGGATTAGGAGAGACATCGGACTCAGATGCAGAAACAGAGGCCGAGAGAATATCGGTACAGGGGTTGACTGGGTTATCCACAGAAAGAAGAGTATCGACAAGGAGAGGCTAAAATGGATGAGCCCAAGTGGAAGTGTTCAGCAGTGGTATGGAGTCTAACAAGGCATTGACCTCGGAGATGGATGAATCAATATCAAATTCGGACCCAAAGTGAGCCAAACATTGGTGGATAGGATCTTCTGGGTATGTGGTATCCAACATCTCTTGGACTAAGGAGTCAATCATGCATACCTCATCATTGGAATCAACATCGGTCGATTGGTGCATGAGGTGGAAAATATTGACTTCGACGGTCATATTGCCGAAAGAAAGATTCATTGACCCATCTCGACAATTGATGATGGCATTGCAAGTTGCCAAAAAGGGGCGACCCAAAATGATAGGAATATTGGTTGGGTCGGGAGCAAGAGTGTCTAAGATGATGAAATCCACAGGGTAGTAAAAATCAGACACTTTCACCAAAACATCTTCAACAATTCCTTTAGGCACTTTCACAGAACGATCTGCAAGTTGAAGAGTAACCCGTGTAGGTTTCATGTTTTGTAAACCTAACTCAAGGTAGAGAGAGTAAGGTAGAAAATTAACACTAGCTCCAAGATCAAGCAAACCCTGAGTAGAGAACTGATCTCCTAACATGCAAGAGATAGTGGGATGACCAGGGTCTTTATATTTCACAATACCATTCTCATGGATGAGGGACGTGGCTTATTCAGTGACAAAGGCATCACGAGGAACATTCGTCCGTCGCTTGACAGTGCACAAGTCCTTCAAGAATTTTGCATAAGAAGGAACTTGTTGAATTGAGGTGAGGAATGGAATGTTTATGTGAACATTCTGAAAAACTTGCTTGATCTCATCAAATTGTTGAGCTTTATTTGTTGGGGCCAACCTATGAGGGAAGGGGGATCTAGGGACAAAAGCAGTGGTGGCCTCAGTAGGTGTAGAAGCATTCTTTTCGGTGGATTTATGGGGTTGTGGGACCTTAGGGAGTGGTTCTAATGGGCAATTCGGGGTGGGTGGGATTGGAACATCACAGGGATCGACAACACCATTGTCAACCTATTTTCCGGATCGTAGAGTACTCACCGCTTTCATGTTCGCTTGATATGTAGGTGGAGTGGAAGGGGATCCAACCTCATAAGCCAACTCCTTTCCATTCCCCTAAGGGTTAGGAATGGGTTGACTCAGAAAATGACCTTTTTCTCACTCAGACTCAAACTGATTAAGACGTTGTTCAAGTCATTGGATGGCTTGAGTCTGTACTTGTGTGGTTTGTTGTTGAGTCGTGATGAATTGAGTGAGAAGATTCTCAATATAGGAGGTGGATGATGGAGGTGGAGGGGCATAAGGGGGTTGGGGGACCAACTCTCGGTTAGAACTAAGCGGCTGGGAATACTTGTAGGGCGGAGGTGGGACAGGGATAATTTGATGATTGGGGTGGGACGGTCCTCCTTGGGGGACAAAGGATGATGGATGGTTTTGTTGGTGGTAAGGAGCATGGTGGTGCTGGATAAAAGGGCGATGTTGCCTTTGCGAGTTTTGGTGAAACCCTGGTGGACCACCAACATGTTGTTATGGTTGTGATGGATCAAGGTGATTGTCGTACTTATAAGACAAATAAGGATGGTTCCTATTATTCGGATTGTAAGTAAATTACGGTGGTGCGGGTTTTCGAGTGGTATCAAAGGCACATGCTTGGGCTAGAGTGGGTTCGGGATCATCTTGAATAAGGGGGCACATATGAGATAAATTATCATGACTTAAACAGCCATGGCAAGAAGGACTAGACTCGTTGACATTTATCACTTATTTAGAAAGAGAACAACTGAGAGCATCAACAGTCTTAGTCAAAGTGTTTAAGCCATGGAGCAAGGATTTAAAATTGGGATCATTTTTAACCTCATAAGTACTACCTACTCGTGGTGGTTCGGATCTCAAAAATTCATTGGTGCCCTCCCAATCTTGGGAATCATCGCCTAATTCAAGGAGAAAATTGTAGGCGGCAGTGGGAATTAAGTGCATGAATTTGCCTTTGTGCATGGACTCAATCATGGTGTGAGTGGAAGGAATGAGACCATTGTAAAAACTATGAACGAGACGACTCTTCTCGAGACCATGATGTGGGCAACTATTGATATAATCTTGAAAACGGCCCCATGCTTCACAAAATTGCTCGGTGGGCTTTTGGCGAAAATCTTGGATGGCTTGGCGCACCTCATTGGTCTTACTTATGGGATAAAACTTGGAAATGAAATTCTTCACAAGTTGTTCCCATGTATGGATAGAATCCGGTGACAATGAATGTAGCCACATGGATGCTTTATCATGGAGAGAAAATGGAAACAAGCGAAGACAAAAATTTTCTTCATCTAAGTTTTGATTTGTAAAAGTAACGCAAACCGTGAGAAATTTTTGCAAGTGAGTGTATGGAGACTCACGCTCAAGACCATGGAAATGGTCGCCGGGTGAATTTCGAATTGATCCACCAGGGTGGGTAGAAGAACTATGCAAGATGGTGGGGTGGCCTTTATCGGGGCAAAATAGTCCCTTAAGGCACGCTCTTCAGCCATGGTGGGTGGATGAATGATGGGATTAGAGATGTCGACTCGGGGACAACTCAAAGTGATCGGTGTAATGGAAGAAGGAAGGGGAACACTTGGTTCTCCTAGGGTGGAAGAGACGGGAGAAAGACTACAGGAACGAATTAATCGATGATTAAATCGTTGCCACGTGGGCATGCAAAAAAGATATTGTTTTTGGTTTTTTGAATTTTTTGGAAAATAAAATATTTTTGGAGTTTTGCTTTTGTTTTGGAATGAAAGAAAATATTTTTGAGTTTTTTATAAAAATAAGAAAGGAAAATATTTTTTTGATTTTTTTGGAAGAGAAAGGGTGGGGGAAAATTTGGACTCTAAGAATTTGGACGAATTCACTAAAATGGACTACCGAAAAAAGAAATTGGACACACACAAGTAAAGGAAAAATCCCTACTAGCACATAACCAATTTTTTATCTTGAAAATTAATGAGAGGGGTAGTCAAATTTTAATGAAATTCGCGGGCGATAAAAAGCACGGAATTGATATGAGTGATCGCCTTTTGCAAAATGTGTGTTCCTACTTTAATCACAAGATGCCAATAGGCTTGCCACAGAGATTCGCCACAAGGCTACTACGACGAAACGATCGGCCGGTACAACGCTGGGGACAGCATAAACCCGTTTTACTTGGCGGCCGCACTTAAAATCAAGTTTCCCTGGACACTTCCATGCCGCAAAGCGAACCGTTCGAGGGTTTGCCCGGTGGAGAGGACTCTATGGGTTATCCTATAGGTCAAAATGATCAAAAAGGGGCCTACGAACACCGTATCCTATGGGGCTATCTAGTTGATTGATTTTATATTAGTAATGGCTAGGGCAGCACACAAAGGATAAGTGATTGAGTCGGGTGATGAAATCCCTTCTCGTGAGTGACCGGGTGTAGGTCTTAGTCAATTTAATTCATCATTCCATTCAAAATTAAGTGCAAGAATTAAATTCACACAAGAGCACGGAGGAGCACACAAGATATGAACTCTCTAACAAGAGGGCGCGAGGATATAAGAAATGTACCTCCCACGGTTTTTAGGCCGTGGGGTGCTGAAATTGTTGAGTCGACCGGGAGGAAAATACGTCAATCTCAGTCGGCCCCGGGAGTCCTATCGACCCAAAGTAGAGAGGCTTTTAAATCCTCACCTTTGGACGCCCTCTCTCTACTTTGTTCGGTTTCCCTATCACGCTTCTTCAATTATTACAAATTTTAAATGAAAATGAAATGGTGTCTCTATGCACCGCAATACAAGCAAGGTAATAAAATCCTAAATACAAGCCTTCCAAAAATAAAAAAATGGTACTAAAATTGAAAAATGCAATACAAGTGAATCTCAAAATTTGGAAATCCTCTCAAGCACGTCAAGCTCCAAAGATCGGCAACGGCGCCATTTGATGGAAAGAGACTTTTGCATGTATTTTTTTTCGTCGTTGCTTGAACAAGCTCCTTTTAATCAAAATCCTCAAATTACCTACAAATATAACAACTCAAGCATAGTGGTAAGTAAGGACGTCAATCCTAATCTAAGGAGTGAAATGCTAAACATGAGAGTATTAAGAATATTATTCACTTCATCACTTTTTTTTACTTTTGGGTTTTTCTAATTTTTTTTTTTTACTTTTTCAATATTAAAACAAGTTTTGAGGATGAGTGAATATGACTTAAGACTAATACCAAAAATAAGAGTAATCAAACTAAAATAAAGTGTGACAAAAATACTAGTGAGTGATGGAAATGAGTGAGAGTGTAATTAAATGAGAGAAAAATATTCAAGGGAAGAGAAATCCACCCTCAATTCCCCAAATCAACTAAACTTGTATTATTTTAATTTCATCCATTTCCAAAATATTTAATTAATTCAAAAGCTAATTCTCATTAAACTAGTGAATTAATTAAATACTCTTTTAGAAAAGAAAATTTAATTCCCACAAGTACTACTCTAATTGAATTAAAATTAATCAAACAAATTATCCCCTAGAAATAATTTGTCCAACTAATTTTAAATTGAAAGAAATTAATGAAATCAAGAGTAGATGAAAATTATATTACTATTAAAATCAAATGATAGGTCTATCTCTAGCTTAAATCACTTGATCAAATATTAATTAAATTTTCATACCTTTATCAAGGTTGATTTTTCATTTCTCAATGTGAAAATGAAGTGGGGATCAAATATACAACTCAAAGCAAATTATCAAAATTAAAATTAACAACTAATTTGATTTGGATTCATGAGGGTTTAAATCACCCCCTTGAATGGGGTGATTACCCTTCCATGATCATCATCCAATAAAAATTAGAAACAATTAAAAGCATGTAATGAAAATTAAGGAAAAGATTATCAAACCAAAATTCCTCTTGAAATAGCACTAGACTTCAATTCTTCAACAATTTTTTTAATAGTTACACACTCTAAAAAAAAACTTCTCTCTAAAAATTTAATTCAAAAACTCTAATTCTTTCTACAATTTTCTCTATCTATTCTTCTTCTCTCCAAAAGCTCCTTTTTTATTTGAGTCTTCTTCTTCTCTTTATAATAGGCATGGAGCATGAGGGGTAAAAATGGGAGGAAAAAGGTGCAAGAGGTATGTAAGGTATTTGGGTGAGGGTTAATTAGGAATTATGCACACATGTGCATGGGTTGTGTGAGGTCATGTGAGTAGTGAGGTGAGAGGATATAAAAATCTGACATAGTTTATGGGTATTTTTGGAAAAGGGGTAAAAGGTTTGTTGGGGGGAATTTGGGGAAAAAGGGTTTAAATGGTTTTATTTTGGCACATGGGTTATTTGTTATTTGGCTTTGTTATGAATTTGGTTTATTGACAGGTGGTATAAGTCGTGGAAGGGTTAGAAATGGGTCTAAAGACTTTTGGTTTTGCTGGTTGGGTCTGGTTTTGGCCGAGGGTCTCGGTTGTTGGTTGCTGGGTTCGGGTCGAATAATGGAGGCAGGCCTCGAGTTCATGGGTTCAGAGCTTGGTGCTTCGGGTATGATAGATGGGGTTGGATTAGTGACTGGAGAGAGAGGGGCCGGAGTGGGTGAGTTGGGTTCCACCGGTTTCGATTTCGACGGTGGCCATGGCCGGCGATCCAGGGCAGGGGCGGAGCTCTAGCACGAGGGCTGGTCGGAACCGGGTCGTCGGAGGCGGGCTTCACCGGTGGAAAATGGCAGGTAGTGGGTTGGTTATAAGTTTGAATCGGGTAAGAGGGTTTGGTGTTGGTTGGTGGTGAAGAGAGTTGGTTCTTGTCTTGGTGTTAATGGAGGTGGAGATATGGGCTAATGGAGGAGAGAGAGAGAGGGTATGTAGGTGGAGAAGATGAAGTTGTGGGTATTATGGTGTGTGAGGGTATAGGGTGTTAGTATGAGGGTGAGGGTTTAGTTAGGTGTAGGTGAGGGTGTTGGGTATTAAGGTAGGAGTGTGTGTGTTTAAATTTGGACCCTTAAAAGTAAAGACTCAACTAAAATTAATAAAAAAATAACAAAATAAATCTAACTAAAAATAAAACAAACTAAAAATAATAAAAATAAAAATATCAAAACTAAAAAATAAAATACTAAGCTTATATAAAAACTAAAATAAACAAAACAAATAAAAACTTAAAATCTAAATGAAAACTAAAGTCCTAAAAAATATAAAATCTAATAAACTAAAAATAAACTATTAAAACTAATCCTAATAAGACTAAACTAAAAGCTAATAAAATCAAAATAAAAATAAAATTATAATAATAAAAATAAAATAGAACAATAGAAAATAAAACCTAGAAAATACTAAATAAATCTAAAACAAATCCTAAAAATAAAAATGACTCAAACTAAAAATCTAAAAAAAAATAATAAAAAGACACAAACAAAACACACAAGGTCTTTGGGGTAGGTTTAGGCTAGGTTTCGGGTAGGCTAGGATACGGGACAAGGGTAATAGCTCCATAAAACGCGCAATTGTCTTGATTTTAGTGTTTGAACTCTGCAATGCACATTAGACCTCCAAAATAAACATTTAAGCGCATAAGGCCCATATTGTCGAGAATTAGCAACTAAAGTATATCTATTCGGGGTATAAATTGTACAGGTTTGGGTGCTTATCACCTTAACTGATGGTATCCTGACCTCAAGTCAATCTTCGAGAAGAAGGTAGCTCCTCTCAACTGGTCGAATAATTCGTCGATTCGGGGCAACGGATATTTATTCCGTATAGTGACCTTATTCAATTCTTGGTAATTAATAAACAATCGTAACGAACCATCTCTCTTCTTAACGAACAACACAGAGGCACCCAAAGGTGAAGTACTCCTACGAATGAACCTCTGGACCAACAGCTTCTCTATCTGGTCCCGTAACTCTTTCATCTATGCTAGGGCCATACGGTATAATATACGGGCTATCGACCGAGTGCCCGACGTCAAATCTATGAAAAAGTCTATCTCTCTACTAGGTGGCAGTCTCAGAATGTCCGGAACACATCAGCAAATTCCCTCACCACCGGTATCGAATCTAGAGGTATCACTACCTCCTTAGAAGTCTCCTCCTCTATATAATACAAGTGAGTGGACGAACCTCCCTCAGGACGTGGCATCGCCACCAGGAACATCTACTGATAGGGTATGGCAAAAATAATAGTCTTGCTGAAACAATCGATAATGGCTCTATATACAACAAGACAATCCATACCGATGATCGCATCATACTCGAACATTTCTAATACAAGCATATCGACCGGTAAGGTAAGTCTCCCAATCTCTATACCCACCCCTCGGCAAATAAAGTGAATTAGTGAACCACTACTCAAAGTTGAATCTACCGAAGTAACAATACTCTCTGCTGTAACTAATAATCCCAAAGTACGTGCAAACCTCGTGGCAATAAAATAATGTGTGGCCCCCGTATCAAATAAAATGCGCCTTATAGTACCTTGGACAGAAAATATACCCTCAATCGCGGGTGGAGCCTGTGGGTCTGCGACCTGATGGAGGTTATAAACCCGTCCATACTGAAGTTGCCCTTGCTGGACTAGAACTGCCGGAAGAGCTGGCAACGCTGGCATCTGAGGTGGTGCTGGGAGGGCAGTGGGAAAGATCGCTCTCTCGGGCTCCTGTCGAGCACCCTGCTGCTTCTGCTGTGGGGCTATATCCCTCTCAGGACAGTCATGCTGCTTGTGGCCAGTCTTTCCACATACAAAACACTTCCCAACAAAGTTTCCCCCTCGTTTCCCCTACTGTCCTCGGCCTTGCTGGTTATTTCCACCTCCCGCTTGGTCTTGTTGGTCCTGTCTAAACTGCTGCTAGCCCTGCTGGCCCTGATGGCCATGCTGACTCTGCTGGACAAGCCTAAAACCTCCCAGACCCTGACGAAAACCCCCTGATCTGAATCTCTTAGAATCCCCGTGCTGGTAACTCTGATCAACCTGCCTCTGCTGACCCTGAGGTGGTTGTGCTCTGCTGGTACCATTACCTCCTGTCTTGCCCGGTTGGCTGGACTCCCCCGCTCATTTTCTCCCAATTATATGGAAGCGGTGGTCCTCGCAATGTAGCAGTGTTGCATTAAGCACATCAAAATAGGTCTGCAATGACATATTTCCTAGGAGATGTTTCCAGATCCTCCAAGTGAGGCCATCCATGAACATATGAATGCGTTTCTCCTCAGTAGGTACCTCCTCCGGTACCAAATTTACCGATCGCGTGAACTCCTCCTCGTATTCCGTAACTATTCTCCCTTACTGGGTGAGGTTAATAAGTTTCCGCCTCATCTCAGTCTTGACGGCGGAAGGAAAATACTTGCGATCGAACCGCACCCAAAAATCGTTTATCGTCATGAAATCTTGCTCCTCGGCAGTAGTAGTGGACTCCCACCACTGTAAGGCTGCCCCTCGCAGCTTGAAGGTAGAAAAAACTTGCCTCTGTACCTCCGTGCACTCATACAAACAAAGGTGTCGTTGTATGTCCTTCTTCCAATGAATAGCAATAACCACATCCGAACTGCCCATGAAATCTAGGGGACATGCCCTCTAAAAGGACTCTCTCACTCTTCCCCATGCAGTGCGAAATGGATGCACTGGAACTGGTACTACTGCCTGAACCTGGGGTGGGGCCTGCTGCACCATTGCTAAGGCTGCATTCACAGCTTGTGCAACTATCGCAGCAACCTCTGCTGCGTTTATTATCACCTGAGCCTGTACTGCCATCTGCTCTGGCTGGGCCTGTCGGTCTCTTGGTGCACGTCGAGGAGGCATCTGAGAAAATAAAGAATATTATTAGTCCACAGTTATCACTAAATCTAAAATAGTTGAATACGTAAACACAAAATTTAGATCACTACAGTCCTAAAGATAGGGCTCTATATCAAAGGACGCCAAGCTGAAAACATAGTAAGCCGTACATATCCTAAAGGACACTAGAACATGATGCTCTGATACCACCTGTGACACCCTGCCCAATTAAATATCGGGTGATCACTCCTTTATAAAATTTAAAATAGACTGTTCGATTGGTTCATTCTTAGCATCACTGTCGAAAACATAATAACTCATTTCTTAACCTAAAATAATTAAGCTAAGTGTCAAAACATTTTTCCTTTTTAATTAAAACCATTTAATTAGCAGACCAAGAAATTTAATATAAACCATCCACGCATAATTAATTAATAAAATACTGAATCAGAATCATATGCTGAAATAACTAAGACTGGATAAAATATTCCAGTTCAAAACTCCAAACCAAAACCATAGTAACCATAAATCCAAATGAAAATGAACGGAAAGTAACTAAAACATAATCTCTGATAAACTGTCTAAGGAATGGGAGACACATGCCCTAAATAGAAAGTCTATAAGGAATGGAAATGAAATGATGGAGGCGTTTACTACGAAGACCTACAGCTTCCACAACAGCTGCAGCATGCCAAGCAATCCAAATCTCTAAGCCTGATGCCCTGAGGCTGAGCACCTGATATAATACATATATATATATAGCAAGAGAGAGAAGAGATGAAAGAAATGGGTCAGAGCCCAATGTGTAAAAATATATTTTTTTTAGCAAGTATTTAAAATTTGCAAGTATTTAATTAAAGTATAAACCCACATACTTCCTCGTAGACCTGCCTTATTTAAAAAAATTTGACTGGTAAATTTCTCTCACTCGTAAAGACTGAAAAATTCCTAAACTTCCCCTAAGAAATTTCTCAGAAATTCACCCTGTCATTCGAATGACAGCCACGTGTCGCTCGAGCGAATTCGCGCGAGATCGCGTGAGATTGCACTATTCGCCTTCTACCCAGAATTTCAGCGTTTTTCCCCCATTTTTAATCCTAAAACCTCTAAATTAACATCCAAATCTCCAAATGAAAAGTTCCAATCCGAATCCTATCAATTATATATGAATTATAACATCCAAGAATCATCAAATCATTACGAATAATCAATAAAACATGGAATCCCCAATTTAATTTACCAAAATCCTAGTTCTTCAAATTCTTATTCAAGAACACAAAATTTCCAGATTCGTTCTACACATAAGTTCATCAAAACGTGATTTTTAGTCTACGTACATGAAGGGTTTCAATTTAATAAATTTCAGATTGAAATACATATCCTAATTCCTCAATTTTAGTCACTTTATGAACTAAAACATGATTATAACATCCCTACACTAACATGAGTATGATAATTTGTAAGGTACAGCAAGTTATAAACACTTGCCTTAAATTTGTCGTCTGATTTCTTGACATTGATGGTATGGTTGTGTTCCCCTTGTCCCGATCTACACGGTGGTGGTGGTGGTGGTGGTTATGTAAGGTGGTGTTAACTTAGACGTGGATTCTTGTTATTTTAGTTAGCACGAGGGTGCCCAACAATGCCCATAATATCCTCTTTCGGGTTCCCCCATTTCCCATTTAACTTCTCAAAAATTAGGGGAATATATGTCTGTGAGTAAGGTTCGTCTTTGCACCGTGACACCCCACCCAATTAAATATCGGGTGATCAGTCCTTTATAAAATTTAAAACAGAATGTTCGGTTGGTTCAATCTTAGCATCACTGTCGAAAACATAATAACTCATTTAATCACTTAATATAATTAAGCTAAGTGTAAAAAAAAATTCATTTTTAATTAAAACAATTTAATTACTGGACCAAGTAATTTAATATAAAGCATCCACGCATAATTAATTAATAAAATGCTGAATCATAATCATATGCTGAAATAACTAAGACTGAATAAAATATTCCAGTTCAAAACTCCAAACCAAAACCATAGTAACCATAAATCCAAATGAAAATGAACGGAAAGTAACTGAAACATAATCTCTGAAAAACTGTCTAAGGAATGGGATACACATGCCCTAAATAGAAAGTCTATATGGAATGGAAATAAAATGATGGAGGCATCTACTACGAAGACCTACAGCTTCCACAACAGCTGCAGAATGCCAAGCAATCCAAATATCTAAGCCTGATGTCCCTGTGGCTGAGCATCAGATATAATATATATATATATATATATAGCAAGAGAGAGAAGAGATGCAAGAAACGGGTCAGAGCCCGATGAGTAAAAATATTTGTTTTAGCAAGTATTTAAAATTTGCAATAAAGCGAGTATCAATTGCATGTTAGTTCGAACTCTCACATGAGATTATCACATCTCGTCTATTGTGCACGCATAACGTACCTCTATCCCCACCTAGCCATTTATAACACTTCTAACTAGATAAAGACTTACACCTCTTGTTGTAACTCGTAGCAGCATATCGAAATTCCCCATTTCCCACATTAATAATATCAGCATTTATTAATAAATTCAGTTAAGTGTTTACCACACTAAGTTAAGTATTCACAACTTACGACACTTAAGATTGTACTATCCCAATATCCTACCATTTATCTCTCAATAGGAATAACACATTTACATATATACGTATATTCACCACTATAATATACATATACTAATATAGCACCCCAAGGCTAAACCTGTAGTGCATTGCATACTCTGCTATTATGTCCCAGTACATCTCGTACTCTAATAAGGACTATCAGTTCGGAAGTATCCCATGTACCATATATAAAAAAACATAATGGAGGGGAACATAGTTCACATATCTATGGGTCACACACATACCTATGCTCCCATAGTCAGCTGGCTTATCAACTCACCAATAAGCCTTCACAGTCCTATGTTCTGAGATACAAGTCAATAATCCCCTCAGGATAAGACTGTCTCTACACCACCTCCTGTGATAGCAAGCAGCTAGGTATGTCATACACATAATACTAGCAAGTAATGGGTATTCACACATCCTATTAGTAATTATGGGTATTCTCCCAGCCTTCTTATATATTTATCATCCGTATTCCATTCTCATTATTATGTATTTTAAAGTATTACTAAATTACTACCATTCCCTTAGTAATTTCCAGAGTAACTCTTCTTTCCGGATTAATTAAAGTATAAACCCACATACTTCCTCGTAGACCTACCTTGTTTTAAATTTGTTAACTGGTAAATTTCTCTCACTCGTAAAAACTGGAAAATTACTAAACTACCCCTAAGAAATTTCCCAAATATTCACCCTGTCGCTCGAATAAGATGGCATGTCGTTCGAACGACTGCCACGTGTCGCTCGAGCGACTTCGCGTGAGATGCAATCTCGCTTGAACGACTTCACGCGAGATTGTACTGTTCGTCTTCTACCCATAATTTCAGCGTTTTCCCCCATTTTTAACGCTAAAACCTCTAAATTAACATCCCAATCTCCAAATAAATAGTTAAAACTCGAATCCTATCAATTATATATGAATTATAACATCCTAGAATCATCAAATCATTACAAATCATCAATAAAACATGGAATCCCCAATTTAATTTACGAAAACCCTAGTTCTTCAAATTCTTATTCATGAACACAAAATTTCCAGATTCATTCTACACACAAGTTCATCAAAACGTGATTTTTAGTTTATGTACATGAAGGGTTTCAATTTAATAAATTTCAGATTCAATCTACATATCCTAATTCCTCAATTTTCGTCACTTTATGAACTAAAACATGATTATATCATCCCTACACTAACATGAGTATTATAATTGCTAAGGTACGACAAGTTATAAACACCTTTCTTAAATTTGTCGTCTAATTTCTTGACAATGATGGTATGGTTGTGTTCCCCTTATCTCGATCTACACGGTGGTGGTGGTGGTGGTGGTTGTGTAAGGTGGTGTTAACTTGGCCCTTTTCTCTTGGAACTAGCTTTCCCTCACACCTTCTATAGACGTTCTTAACTTCTTGACACTTTTCTAACCCTAATGGACTTTCCTTCGCTGATAATTAACTCGTAATTTTCGTCCATTAAATTAGCCTGAAAATACAATTTACCATAATGCCCTCTCGGGGTGCCGGTTAGGCCTAAAATTGCCCCGGGACCCAAACTAAACACCTGGGTATACTATTTTGACTACCTAGACCCTTTCGGGCTCAACGGGGCACTCAAAATGACCATAAAAGTTACTAAAAATAATTAATATATTTATTCCATTAGATTAGCCTCGACACGACTCACACGCGCGTCTGACTTAATTTACTAAACTGTTGTATTTCTCACTCTTGACAATTTACCGAAGTGTATAATTCCATATTACATATTACACAGTAATATTCAATCAATAAGTATTAACCCTGGCACGTTAGTTAATATTTATTTTAAATCCGAATTAATCAATAATTAATATTTAATTTAAATTCGGATTAATCAACAATTAAATTCTCACATTTTAATTCAATAAATCCCACAATAATGATTAATCCTTTAATTATTTAAATCATAAAAATATGGGGTATTACATGCGCTCCTCTGGGTAAGGAGTATGAAAATCATCATAAATTGAGGAAACCTCACTAGAATGTTTTGATAATGATGCCAACATTTTCATCATCTCCTTATTGACTTCCCCAATAATCACAAAAGGTGAACCAGTTGACTCCATTGCCTTGGCTTGTGGCAGAGCCACCAAAGGTTGGCATTAACAGCAATGGGTGCTTCAATGGTTGGTATGGTGACACAATTGGTCACATCGGCACCAACGGGTCTTGCAAGTAAAATGAGTGTTACCATCAAAGGAACCATAGGTACTGCGACTGGTGTGACGAAAGAGCTGGGGTGCATCGTTGCCCCAAAAATAGCCATCCTCGATTGATTTTGTAAAAACTCCATAAATTTGGCCATGAGGTTGGTCATTTGGATAGACCCCATCACAAAACTCATGGAAGATTTCCCTGCTTGGGAATTTCCTGTAATAGCTTCAACTAGAGCAACCTCAATTGGAAGAACCTGCTCGTTTTATTTCTCCTGACATTGAACATCATCGAAGTTGAGAATACGGTTGATGTTATCATTGGTCATTGCTAAGAGAATATCTCCCCAATGGATTCGCCAAATGTAAGAGAATAATTCTCTAAGTGTTAGGAAGTTTAAGGATAAATCGGGATGTAACCAGTATTAATGACTATAACACAAAAATAAATGCACTCCAAAATAATAAGGAATAAATTCAAATGTATAACACATATATCTCATCTATAACTCAATGATAAGTAATAAATATAATATGTTTGGAATAATAAATGAACCTCTGAAAATGCTAGATAAAGGGAGAGAAAATAAAGTATTCTAGATTCACATCAAATAGTCAGTTCAAACACTAAGGAATGAAAAAGAAATAGTGAAAGATCAATAAATGTTCATGTTCTTGAGCAGAATTGGGAAAACCATTAATGATGGGAATTAAACACTCTCTGATTTGTAATAATCTATCTCAAAGTCATATTATTGCTCAAAGAACATGTTTGCTCCCTTTCTTATAAAGTCCTCATTTTCTCAAAGGATAGTTGGGGGTCTATAAGCTCAAAGATACAATCGAGGAACCTCGGGTTCATTAAATGTTGTGTCATCCAACTATGCATAACATGTTAAATGCATTAAATGCTTAGTAAAATCTGGAGTGATCAACTGTTACGCCAGGCGACGCCATAAAGTGTCAGCTCTGAACTAGCCAGTTGCTCACTAAACCACCACGTTTTGAGGTAAGTTGATTTTACATGTCTATGTATGGTATTATGTCACTCATATCTTTTATGGAAAGATACTCTATATTAATGAAGAATTTTATCTCTAAGTGGGGGGTTAACCCATAAGTCCCTAATACAATTATATATATATATATATATATATATATATATATATATATATATATATATATATATATATATATATATATATATATATGAATATCAAACTTTCATCATAATATTATATTATTGCAGACAGGGATTTATAATCATTTTAGTCCTAAGCGAGGGGTATGAAACTTGGAGTTTGACCAAACGCAACCCTGACTATGCAAGTGGATGGTGGAAATGGTCTCAGGGGATGTGTTTGCCTAGATGATTGAGCTACAAGAGACCATTGATGATATAATTCAATGGTATGCAAGTACAACTGTATGTATATTTACTACATTGTCACATTATGTATGTTATTTATTAACATTATTAAATGCAAGTATCTTTTCGGTTATTTGGGATCGATATAAGGAGAGTCCGGATGCATACCCATTTCAATAAGTGTCATTTTATAAGGGCATGTTAATTTTTTATTATGTGTTTGAATCTTACTATCCCGAGTATGGGCCTCGACAAGACAATCAAGTTCAGACCATACCTAGGCCATTAATGAGACCATTACACAATAAGAGGGCAGGACCTATGATCGGTACAAAGTAAGGTTCAATAACGAAAAATGGTACCAAGATAATTAGGTAGAACACATACTCTCTAAAAGTAGACGATTAGTCCAAGTTCAATATTATCCATGGGAGTGGGCAAGTTACTACAGGGATTGGTTTTGGGATCATTCCCATGCCATCGTGCAAAATTTGGACTATAGGTTAAATTGAAGAAAAAGGTTAAAGAATTCAAAAAATGGGTAAGTAATTAATTAAATAATAAGTTACTTTGGACGCGGCTAATATTTATATTACTATTCTCTAATGAAACAAATATTTGTTAGGTTAATGTTGATGTAGCCATCAAACTGTTGCAAGATGAGATTGACACTTGAGAGGAACATGATATTGCAGATGTCTTAGAATGTGCAAGATTAACAGTTGATGTGGTACTCGAAGATAAAGGAACCAAAACAATATAAGACAAGGGTAGAGAGAAATTTGTTTTTCAAAAGAAACCAGTAAGAGAGTCGAGGAGGAAGACCCGACATGATCCAATGTCGAAGAATCCACAAAGAAAATAGTCATAATTTTCCTTAATCTTGTTGAATGGTAATTGTAATTGTTGGATTACAATGGATTTTTTTTGTACTTTGTAATTTGGTTTTGCTAACTTAATACTTTGGTTTGTAACTATGTAATTTCATATTTTAACTTTGATTGGCATATCATTATCTTTTGTTAACTTTGAATGTTAATCTCTATTTTCATCGAAGTTGACTTTTATTAGGGATAAAAATTTGGATGGGACTAAATGATTACATTAAACCAAGGATTTTTGAAACCCATGTCAACTTCTAAGTGTGAGATATACCACAGTATGGTTGTAAGACATCGAGTGACACAATTAATGAATCATTGTTGGATGTCATTCCTCCATGATTTAGTAGCCCGGTGACTTCTAAGCATGGTTGTGAAACCACAATGAATTCTAATCGAATTAAATGAATTTAGTATTTGCCACGACCATAAGTCATTGCGATGTCGTCTTCACAATTGGAAATTACCGAACAATACCGAATGGAAAATTTTCCAGATGAAAAATGCTTAGGGTTGTAACAAAGTCCAGATTTTACTTTCTAATTAAAAGTAAACCAAGTGACAAAATAACCAATTTTAAATCAAGCACCGATTAAACCATAGTTCTGTAAATTATTTTGTCAATTCAATCTTGCCTAAGAATACGTCTAAGTGATAATACATGACCAAAATAAACCAATCACATAATGCCATGATGCACAAGTAAAACCTACAATGAGAAAAACCTTGTATGGCTTAGCCTTCACAAATCCACTATGATATAGGGTTTATAAAATAGTGATATACATACTTACTCAATCGACTTGATGCCTTCAAGCTTGATTTAGTCTTAACTACTTGAACCATCTTCACAAGAACACTGCAGGAATCCATCAACGATTTTAATAAGAAGTCATCATACCCTTAAATGTCCACCTCTCTCTAACTAGCTTCCATCATCACAGTCACATGGAATCCACCGTGACTCGCTCAAAGGAGTGTAAATGATATTTGGTGTTAGAAACGTGAAATATCAAACTAGAATATCACATTGATTCTTGGATCTCAAAGCTGGGTGTAAATGGGGTTAATGAGCCTTTTTAAATACTTTACTCTTAAAAAACTTGTTGTGCCCTTGTTTATATAAAAAGTGTGAAAAATTTGCGATACAAAAAATAGGCAAATTGTTAGAACAAAAATGGGATCTCGTTTAAATGATTTAGGACATCTCATTAGAACGAATCCAAGTCGTACGAACCAGACACCTAAACTCGTTAGAACTAGGTTTGGATGAGATTTAAACGAGAGTTTACTATCTTAGGAAGAATGATCTCGTTAGATTCTCACTAGATCCTCGTTCGAACGAAAACCACAAACTCATTTAAATAAGAAACTAGAAGCATTCTAATGAAACCATGAAACTCATTAGATAGACAAGTTCAGTTCTTTAGAACGACTTGAAAACAAAAAAATCATATTTCTAAAGGACCTTTTTTCAAAAAATGGCCTCATTGAAAATATAAATACCAAACTAGAGACCCATAGATCAACATAATACACTAAATATACGTTTATTAAGATCCCAAGTTTGAACTCATCTTGGCATGAAGTTTATGCGCTTTACTCGGGTTGCTTCTTATCTTCAAAATGCATAGGCTTGATGGTACAAACTGAAAACACCCTAACTTACGATTGAAACAGTTTTGTCCAAATGGAATAAAAACATGAAAACTTTATAATATATATTGTAAACATGACACAATACAAAAACCTTCCTACAAATCTCCCTATTTGGCTATTACGGGACAACAAAAAATAAAAAACTAGGTCATTGTGCTCTAAAGACCAATCCCAAACCCCTAAAGAAAATAGACAAAACATGACTCGACTAAATCAATCTCTTGAGTAGATTTCTTATTGTGAAACTTTTCCGCATTAAAACTTAGACATGCACAATTAATACACCTTTCAGATTCAATGATAATATGAAATATATAACAATACTGTTAATCACAATTCCCCATATATTAAATACCCTCCCCCTTAATATAAATTTCTCCACTTTTTTGTTAGGAAATAGACATGGTAAAGGTTCATAATATAAAATTAATGTGATACCAATTAAAAACAACATATTACGTGGCATGAGGTGTGTAGACACCCCATTTTGGTACCCCCACCTCGATAGGTCCTTGCACTATCCCTTTTACCGTTGGATCCCTTGTCCTCCTTCAAGCCCTAAACTGTAGATCACCATAGGCTTACCAAGATTTGTTTGTCTTTGGTCAACTCCTGAACACACTTTCATAGGCATTTGAATCCCCTTTCCAATGCTATATACCGTGCACGAATTAGACTTAAGATTCACATTTAGAACCCCTTTCACCAAAAAGGTCACTAGATTCTTACTGAGCTCCATTTGACTTTAGTAAAATAGTAAACATGAGATCTTATCATGAACTTTCATAGGCCTCTGAATCCCCTATCCAAAGGTCCATAATGTGTGCTAATCGGACCTAGGGTTCACAATTATATTCTTTTTTACTCTGAAATCCTTAAATAAGGTCACTGGATGCTTCCTAGCTCCGTTTGATGTTGGTCAACGCTTAAACCCAAGTGTACCTGAACACGCTTTTTTCGATCTCTCAATTATCTTTCCAAAGGTCCCATAAATGCACAAAATGGACTTACAGTTTGTATTTCATGGCCTTTTTTTCAAGAAAATCCACCTTTGGACAACCAATAGGCACCCCTTTACAAATACCTAGGGGGAGAGGGTATCTTACTTGGCCACCAAGTCTAGAGCCTATGCTGATAGGTAGATGAAGGCCTATGCCGACCAGACCCCCCCCCCCCCCCCCAAGCCTTCAATTTTTTCTATTTAAGCAAGACTTAACTTCATTATCCATAACCCCCTATTTCTAGTCTCTTGGGCCTGCTCCTCAAAATCAGTGCACAACTTTTCAAAATATCCCTTTCCAAACATTCTCTCCATCATTACATTTTCTCACTCTTACCTCACCTGTTCACCACCATTAAACCACCCATCAAAATTAGCCTACATCCTCCAAAATCATATTCGAAGTTGATTAGAAGGACTACATCCTATATATTCAAGCTTACTAATATAGTATCATTTCTTATAATTGCATGATCTTAGCATATTTGTGCATTTAGTTTCTGCTTTATCACATCTAATTAATTTTTTATCTATATATATTTATAAAACTTATTTTCATATAATCCAAAAATACCCCAAAAATAGGGTTAACCCATAAATTACAATTTAAAGTTTTCTCTCATTCTTCACATTTTCACCACCTGTACACATTTTCTTCACAAATCAAAATAGAAAAATTTAGTTTCGGGCTTATGGTTTAAATTCCATCCTTATGTTGTTTCAAACTATGTGGAATTTAATGTCAGTCTTGGCTACGGCATCCTGTGTTTTCCTTGGGATTCAAGTTCTATTTTTTCTTCATTTTTCATATTTTATTCATTATCCCTCAATTACTATTTTCATATATAAATTTGCTTACTTTTAGTAGACCTACACTCATAAACCAAAGAAAACCATAACGCATTGAGTCTAGGAAAAAAAACTCCCCCTTAATATGTTCTCTCCCTTTTGTCCGTAATAGACAAAGAGTGAGAAGCTAAAACAGAAAAGTTAGCATCACGTTTATACAAATTTGAAATATCATCATAAAGTATAGACAATTAAGCATATATGATGAAACTTTAACGAACCAACAATCTATTTTTGAAATTTTTAAAATTTTGAGTATAAAAATAGACACATATAAGTACAAAAAAACATACCATGGATTAGCATGAGAACATATGAATCATGGAAATAGAATGAAGGTATGTGAACTTAATCCATGGGAAAGTCAACAGAGGCATAAATAAAGAACTCAAATCAACCTTTTGTGTAGAAAATGTTAAACCAAGTGAAATTGACTCAACGCATACAAAATGCCTTGAATTTCAACACTTCTCAAATCAATAATGCCAAACTATTTAATATTTTTATAGGAATTTTATTGTGCAAACCCATTGATATTCAACTTATAACACTCTCAATTTTTTTTGAAGGAATCATATTTCTCATTTTTAATGAAGCATTAATGAAATTAATTTGGCCTTGGAACTTGTGGTTTCATGTGATGAATTCATCTTTTAGGCTCTCACCAATCGTGTCTTTTAATGCATAAAAGACTTCTTCTTTTGTAGACCCTTTCCATTTTTTAAACTCTATCCATCAATTTTCTTAGTGGAAAATCTTGGCAATGGTTTTTACATGCACAATCAGTTCCTAGTATATTTGGTTTGTTATTAAGCACAATTGGGATAAGAACATCCTATTCAACATATGACAAGCATGTGAAATGTTCAAAAGTTTGCACAAAGTGTGTGCAATCAAGGTGATATAATGAACTTAGCATGAGGTAGTGATCAACAATGAGTGATGCAATGCTAAACACGAATTATGGAGCACAAAACAATTTATGAATCCAAGTCTAATAATATTATGATTAAGTCACGTGAATAGATAGAATGAAATTATGATTCGAACATCTTAAGTGCGCATCCATATATGGTGAAAAACAAAATATAAAATTCTTAAAAATTTATGAAAATATTATCAAAATAAAATTCTTAGGAAATTTTTCTAAAAGAAAAGAAAATCTTTTTGAAAATTTCAATTTTGAGGCACCTAGGTGGTAATAAACTTGTGCTTACCCTTATCATTGTTAGAACTAGTTATTGTGTTGGAAGTTCTCTCATAAGGCATAGACTTCCTTTAAAATTATTCCATTAAACATTTAGAAGTATTTACTAAAAGCTCAACTTGCTTTTTAAGACTGTCTAGGTCGTTATAGCAATGTGTGGGAGCATGTGTGGGAGAGACTTTTGCTAGCTTGTAAGAAAACTTTCTAAGGTGACCTCTTCATTTGTAATGGGTATAAATATAAAAAAAAATTGGTCTAACATAGTTAAAATGCCTAGGATGAGTTCTCCTTGGTGGTTTAGGTAGAGGCTCATAAGGATCCAACACAAACTTGGCAACAGGTTCGATTACAGTATTAGAAGTGAATGCGCTACCGTAACCTACGGTATGCGTCTCTTTAAAACTTAAATAGGGATTTAGGAACATATAAATTTCTTGGATGTGTCCTCTAAGGGGACATTAACCTCCCATTCATGTTCGAGATCATTTTTTATCTGAGAAATTTAGGCTTCAAGTTTCTCACGAATCTCTAATAATGCTAGAAGATCTCTCGTAAGACTAGTCACTTTGTTGGTCAAGTCTTTCTTTTCCCTAACCACCAAAACACGTTTCTCAATCAAAGAGATTCTTATTCTCTCAAGTTGACTCATCGAGGCCTCACTCTCTCTCTCTCTCTCTTGAAACTTTTAACTCCTCTAGAGAAAACACCCTAAGAGTCATATTTTTATTTAGTTTTTTAGTATTTTATGACTCGGTGTAAATTTTAGAGTATGAAGATTGGAGACCATGTTATCCCTTACTCAACTCATCATCATCATACTCTAAATTTTGAGAATTACTTGACTCATTATCGAGTTTATCATATTTAGAAACGTCCTCATCGGCGTGAGATATACTTGAAATGCTACCATGACTAGCCAAAAATGCGATGAAGTTACGTTTATGCAGTGATTAATCACCAAAATTCATCAACTCAACATCACCATCACTTTAGTATCATTATTAACGTCTTTGCCTTTTCCATGTCTCTTAAGCCTAGTGGGACACTCATGGGATTTGTGACCTTTCCTCTCACACCCATAATACCTCGTAGATTCGTATTTTTTAGGATTTTCACCTTTAGCTTTCATTCTATCATACTCATTAAAATTATTACTCGCTTTGAGTTTTTTTTCCTCAAATTTTTTTATTTTCCAATTTGAATGAACTTTGATTTTTGAATTTGAGAAACTTTTAAATTTTTTAGCATACACGAAATGATCAGCTTAATCGATTTTGGAATCAGAGTCAGAAACCTCCTTCATTTAACATTTATCTTTTAAAGCTATTCCTCTTTCTTTTATCTTTTCGATTTCGGGAAGCATGTCTAATTTGTAAGTTTGGAGATAACATAGAAGTTCCTCTAGCCTAATTGTGTCTAGAATTCCCAAGGAGTTAAGGACGGTAATATTTTCACTAAAAACGGATTAGAGAGACCTCAAAAGTTTCTTAACAACTCTCATTTATGAAATTTGCTCACTCAGATTAAAACAGGAATTCATAATATCAGACATACGAGCAAAAAATTCATTAATTTTTTTAGTTCTAAACATGCATAGAGTCCCAAATTGTGTAGTGAGATTTTGAAGCTTAGAATGTTTAACAATATTCATCACCTCGTGTGTGAGTTAGAGGATATCCCAAGCTTCTTTAAATGTGGTACAAGTCAATATAAAACGAATTCTTCAAGGATGACGGCATAAAAAATAACATTCAAACCTTAAGAGTTAAAATTACGCAACCTAAATTCATTTCCTGTTAAATTTATGATTATCTTGAGACTAACGACATTTTTCTTAGTCACGATATGAGCATTCCACCCCCTTTCAACAGCAAGACAAAAACGCTCTTCGATTGATTTTAGAGACAATCTCATTCGAGCTTTCCAATATACATAATTCCTTTCATCAAACAAAGGTGTCCTATTGTACAAATTCCCTCTATAACCATAAAGATTCATTTAAATAAATTGTAGAAATAAGTGGTCGAGTTATGTGGTTGACGGTAAATCTGGAAATTAGGTCGCAAACAAGACCAGCTTAATTTTAATCTAACTTTATCTTGATTAATTAGGTGAAACTAAACATGTAAGATATTGAATCGAAATCAAACATGAAAAATAATAACATGACTTTTTCAGCACTGTTACGACTAAGGTATTACAAACAACAAAGACAGACTTACAGACTTATACTCCACTAAGTATCACAGTTATGTCTCCATCTTTGTTGATAACAAAAAGAAATGAAAATATATTAATGCCCCGCAACAAGCCCTAATTGTCTCGGTATCTATCAATTAGATTCAGAAAACTCCTTTCCTATCTTCAGCAGTGAAGAGTCAACTCCATGAGGATTTGAACAAAATATGTGTTCTTCCGGGTATGATAAAGTGATCACAAAATATCCAAGGGATTTGGTTTTGGAAAATCAAAGTTTATGATCACAAAATAGGTTTATAAAGGCTTGCAGATAAGTGTAGGCTCGTACCTCTATTATAGGCTAAAAATTATTGAAGAGATAATCTTGAAAAGATAAAGTTTGAAACCAATAACAAAATAAATCAGAGCCCGTTCATCGAACGAACTGCACCTCTTTCGAACGACATATGCAAACTCATTCGAACGACATCGAATGAGAGATCGAACAATATTTTGGAGCAAAGAGGAAAAGTCCTCGTTTGAAAACTTGTTCAAATGACCTTCTATCTCATTCTAACTAGATGCTAAAAAACATTTTTTGTTTCAAAAAATATTTTGGAAAATATTTTTAAACACTTGCAAAAATAACCCTGAGCATAATTTTTACCCAAAATCAACCTCATATACCTTCTCCAATGATTGTAGTAACATTATTAACTCTTTATTCTTTGATTGATCCATTCGGTGATTAAATTCCCTTTGATTGTGGCTTTTTGAGAATGTACATGATGGTGTAGAGGTGCAATGAAAAATGCCAAACCATAAACATAATGAGCAATCATAATTTTTCCTCTTATAGTTTAGCTATGGGTGGTAAAGGAACGGATACGGATCGGATACCATATTTTCCATATCCGTATCCGCAATCTGAATGTACTATCCATATCCGTATCCGCTCAAATAGTTAAAATAACTATCCATATCCGTATCCGCTAGCATACCTCGGATTCAGATAATATCTGTATCCGTTTACATTATTTAACCATTGCAAAAAATAACTAATAAAATATCCAATCCAATGAAATCCAATCCAATCCAAAAAAAATATATAATAAAATTACTGCCTCCTAACATCGACAATTATGGATTCAACAATAATAGTATCATTCCATAATGATAATATGGCTTAAAGACATCCATACTTTACAACCATAAAACTTAAAGCCATAAAAAAATAACAGCCTTCCATGACAGTAGAAATAAACATGCACCTTTTAAATTAAATCAAATATATTGAGAATGATAACCTCATGGACCTTTTGTCTTCAAAACAAACTGATATTTTTATTTTAATAAGTATACATTTTTATTTTGTATATAATACATGTTATGTCTATTATTTATTAATAACAATTGTACAGAATTATGAATTATTAATATAATTAAAAAAATAAAACAGAATTACAGAAATTAACACTTACTTGAATTTGCAGAAATAATAACAGAATAAAAGATAAATCTGAGCCCTGAAGAACAGTCTCCTTAAGGCAAATTTATTCCCTCCAACGTGCTCAAAGGTTATTGAATAATTACCTCCCAAGATAGAACGAATTTCCCAAATTAATTATGTAGCACAACAATAATTAATTCCAACGAACACAAATCTGTGTTAATACTCAACCAGAACAGTGATATGAAATGCAGAAATTAAGAAAACAATTTTCTGGATGAAAGAATATTTTCGGAATTTTTCTGGAGGGTTTGTTTTTCAGCAAATAAAACAGGAGGGAAAGGTTTGTATTTATAGCTTTCGAGTTGACTGTTGGAACAGTCAAAGCCGAAATTAACTGTCAAAAATAGTTAGTCTGTTAACTGTTGAGCCTTGGCATTAACTGTCAAACAGTTAATTAATTATTAATTAATTCCGTAATTAATTAATAAAATCCCATAAAGTTTAATTAATTCGTCCCAAAAATGAAAGAGAATTTTATAAGCCCGAGCCCAAGCCCGAGCCGAGCCGGACGGGCTGACGGACGCGAGCGCGCGCGTGTGGACTTTTGACCAAAAGTCAACCCGTGCATATCTTAGGTCATCTCCCCTTCAAAGAGTTGGGATACCCCAAGGCATCCAATCCTTAGTCCATCATTTGGGTTTTATTAACTCATTATTTTCCCACTACTCTTCTAATGTGAGACAAGAGTTAAAACATAGCCAATACATTAACTTTCATTGCTTTGTGAGTCGCTTTGGGGACATATTTATCATTCATAACTTAATAATATTGTACATGTGAATATACTACGTTAATCTCCTTGCGGAGGAGAACGTGTTCGTATTTTTTTCCACAATTATCGTAGTGTGGGTCCCACCTAAATTTAAGCTCAAAGTTGCTCAAAATTCTGTCCAAAAAAATTTGGACAGCTCCAATTTTCCAACAATCCCCCACATGAATGATATATCGCTATAAATAAAACAGAACAGATGCTAATGCAGATGCAGACACATGTTGAGTAAAACTGAAGATTTATTGTATCGGAAGAAGTATCCTAGTGGCCTTGAACTTTCCTTAGTGATATACTATCGGATTTACTTGGTTAATCAGTAGACTTCACGTCCTTGAACCGTCAACCGTTTTTCTAAACCTAGACAATAGTATTCACACAATAATTCTTCAACACAGTTGGTTCTCACGTTTGTGTTCATTTTGGCCATGAACACCACTTGGTTCCATGAGTATTTTAGAGAATATTCCTTTCATTATTCTCATAGAAGTGGCCCCCTTCTTACTCACGTAGTTAACTTCCATAAAGAGTATCCTGTAATACCCCACTTAGACATACTAACATATGGATGCCATTAAAAGCATAACTTATCCTAATTTCGCGGCGGATGTGCACTGTCTCATCTTTGGAATGGATATGATTGAATATCCTCCAGTGCTTACTAAATACAACGTAGTTAGGTTTTCCCATTGAACTTAGATCTTGGGATCTCTAGTCAGCTAGGTTGGGTTTCCACTATATTGATTCTTATTTATTTATAGGCTTTAGACCCATTCCTCTCGATGATCTTTCAACTTGCTCTCGATTTAAACCTTTCGTTAGTGGATCCGATAAATTATCTTTTGACTTTACATAGTCAATTGAGATAATTCCATTTGAGAGAAGTTGTCTAACGGTATTGTGTCGACGATGAATATGTCGTGACTTTCCATTATACATGTGATTTTGTGCCCTTCCAATCGCTGATTGGCTATCGCAATGTATACATATTGCGGGCACAGTTTTAGACCAATTTGGAACATCCTTTAAGAAATCTCGAAGCCATTCAGCTTCTTCTCCAGCTTTGTCTAGTGCAATGAATTCAGATTCCATTGTCGATCTAGCAATGTACGTTTGTTTTGAGGATTTCCAAGATACGGATGCACCTCCGAGGGTAAACACATACCCACTTGTAGACTTAGAGTCTTTTATATCGAATATCCAATTTGCATCGCAATGTCTTTCAAGAATAGCTAGATATTTTGAGTAGTGCAGTCCATAGTTTTGAGTATATTTTAAATAACCCAAAACTCTCAATATTGCTTTCCAGTAATCTCTTCCTGGATTACTCATAAATTGAATTAGCTTACTTATTGAGTATGCTATGTCCGGTCGCGTACAGTTCATGATATACATTAAACTGCAGATAATATGAGAATATTCTAGTTGAGATATGCTTTCACCATTATTTCTTGCTAGATGTAAATTTACATCTACAGGTGTCTTAGTAGGACTAATATCAGACTTCTTGAATTTTTCAAGTACTTTCTCTATGTAATGAGATTGAGATAATATAAGTCCATCCGATGTTCTAGAAATTTTAATTCCTAATATAACATCGTCCATTCCCAAATCTTTCATGTCAAATCTACTACTCAACATTTGTTTTGTAGTTTTGACAATTTCCAAGTTACTACCCATGATAAGAATATCATCAACATAGAGGCATACAATGACATATCCATTTTGAATGTATTTAAAGTAAATACATTTATCGCATTCATTAATTTTGAAACCATTTGATAACATTGCATTATCAAATTTTTTATGCCATTGTTTAGGTGCTTGTTTTAATCCATATAGTGATTTAACAAGCTTACATATTTTTCCTTCTTGTCTAGGAGCTTTGAACCCTTCAGGTTGCTCCATATAAATTTTCTCGTCTAGTTCACCATTTAAGAATGCAATTTTTACATCCATTTCATGTATTTCAAGTCCATTAATAGCAGTTATTGCTATTAACATCCGAATGGACGTTATTCTTGTTACCGATGAATATGTGTCGAAGTAATCCAACCCTTCCTTTTACCTATAGCCTTTAGTTACAAGTCTAGCTTTATATTTATCAATTGATCCATCGGCCTTCAACTTCTTTTTGAAGATCCATTTATAACCGAATGGTTTTGA
Source organism: Sambucus nigra (assembly GCA_949130495.1). Classification (NCBI taxonomy): domain Eukaryota; kingdom Viridiplantae; phylum Streptophyta; class Magnoliopsida; order Dipsacales; family Adoxaceae; genus Sambucus; species Sambucus nigra. The sequence goes on along the minus strand of OX422216.1, from coordinate 326,606,661 downwards.
ACCTGGTGGAAGATCCACTAGTTCCCATGTATGATTTTGTAATATGGATTCAATTTCACTATTAATTGATTCTTTCCAATTGGAAGCATCGAGTAAGGATATGGATTCTTTATACGATTGAGGTTCATTTTCTAGCAAATATGTTAGAAAATTCGGACCGAAAGAAGTCGAGGTTTTTTCTCTTTTACTACGTCTTGGTTCATCCTCTATTGATTCAATAGGTTGATGAGTACCACTTGTACTAGCTTGATTTATCCTTTTAGAAGGACCAGAGTCTCGGGTCATGCTATACGGGAATTCATTTTCAAAAAATGAAGCATCCCTCGATTCAATAACCGTATTTACATGAATATTCAAAATCTCATATTTACAAACTAGAAATCGATATGCACTGCTATTAGTAGCATAACCGATGAACACACAATCCACGATTTTTGGCCCTATTCTTACCTTTTTAGGTCTAGGAACCATCACTTTGGCTAAGCACCCCCACACTCATAAATATTTATAGGAAGGTCTTCGACCTTTCCATAATTCATAAGGTGTCTTATGAGTCTTCTTGTGAGGTACTTTATTGAGAATGTAATTAGAAGAAAGTAAGGCTTCCCCCCACAAATTTTGTGGAGCTCCTGAACTTAATAACATTGAGTTCATCATCTCTTTCAAAGTACGATTTTTGCGTTCAGTAACACCATTCGATTGAGGAGGATAAGGAGTGGTTGTTTGATGAACAATCCCATTTTCAGAACAAAATTCCTCAAATGGATATTCATATTCACCTCCTCTATCACTCCTAATAGTCTTTATCGTTGCGCTTAATTGATTCTCAACTTCATTCTTATATTGTTTAAATGCATTAATAGCCTCATCTTTACTATGTAACAAATATACATAGCAATAGTTTGTGCAATCATCAATAAAAGTAATAAAATGCTTTTTCCCACCTCTAGTTTGAACAAATTTGAAATCACAAATATCAGTGTGAATTAAATCTAAAGGTTCAGTTATCCTTTCAACATAATGGAAGGGTAATCTAGTTAATTTAGATTCCACACAAATTTCACATTTATGATTTTATCAATATTAAATTTTGGCAAAAATTCCAAGTTAATTAATTTACGCAATGTATCAAAATTAACATGTCCTAATCTAGCATGCCAAATATTAGATGACTCAATCAAGTAAGAAGAACTAGCAATTTCATTCATTGAAACAGATGTTTTTGGGGTTACAGTAAGAACATTGACTTTAAAGAGCCCCTAATTTAGGTAGCCCTTTCCTACATACATGTCATTCTTAGACAACACAAAGCGATCAGACACAAACACAAGCTTGAAACCATTTTTAGTCAGGAGAGATACGGAAATCAGATTCTTTCGGATATCAGGCACGTGAAGAACATTATTGAGAGTAAGTTCCTTTCCAGAAGTCATTTTTAAAGAAATCTTTCCTTATTCCACCACCTTAAAAGTGGAAGAATTTCCCATAAAGAGATTCTCTTCATTTTCCAAAGGCTTATAAGTGGTGAACATCCATTTGTTTGCACAAATGTGTCGTGTGGCTCCAGTGTCCACCCACCATTCCTTGGTATTTCCAACCAAGTTACATTCAGAGACTACGGTAGAAAGATTCATATCCGCCAAATCATTGGCGATATTCTCACCCTCAGTTACATTTGCTTGAGGGTTATTTCGATTTTGCTTCTTAGGCTTACGACACTCGCTTGAGCGGTGTCCAGGTTTACCACAATTATAGCATTTGCCTTTGAACTTCTTGTTCTGTTTGGAAGTGCCTTCCTCATCATACTTTCGTTTGTTCTTCTTGAGACCTTCAACAACATAGACCTTCGTTTCCATTGGATTCTTCCCACTTTTCTTTTGAGACTCAAGGTTGTCTTCTTCGATTCTCAGCCTGACCACCAACTCCTCCACATTCATCTCCTTTCGCTTGCGCTTGAGATAGTTTTTGAATAAAGTCCAAGATGGTGGCAATTTTTCTACAATTGCAGCAACTTGGAAAGTTTCACTAATTAGCATTCCTTCAGCATGAATGTCGTGGAGGATCACTTGGAGTTCTTGCACTTGCGAGATCACTGATTTAGAATCAACCATTTTGAAGTCCAGAACACGCCCGACGATAAATTTCTTCATCCCAACATCTTCAATTTTGTACTTCTTTTCCAAAGAATTCCACAATTCTTTGGATGTCTTGATAGTGCAGTAGACATGATACAGTGTCTTGTCCAAGTAGGCCAAAATATAATTCCGGCATAGGTAGTTCGAGTGCTTCCAAGCATCACCAGCAGCAACCTTTTCAGCATCATATCCCTCTTGAATAGAGGGGAAATCTTCATATACAAACCTACCCAGTTGGCAGGTAGTGAGATAGAAGTACATTTGTCCTTGCCAACGTTTGAAGTCAGCCCTAATGAACTCTTTCAGTTTCTCCCCGTGTGGCATAGATACGGGTGCAGTCACATTTCTGTTGGTGACAGTCACTTAGTAGGAGTAGTGTTCGTACTTTGTGATTCCCTTTCTGTTACAAAAATAGAATTTTTATCAATGATAAAATTCATATATAATGAATTAATCAAAAACAGAATACAAAATTCTGTGTACCAATTTCCTCCAAATATAAATCACAATAAATGAATTCCAAAAGAATTCCAAATAATATTCAGAATTAAACTATAATATAAACAGAAGTTTATAGTAAATAAATTCTGTGTCACTAATTTTTAATAATAAAAGGAATTCCGTACAAAACAGAATTATAATTTTAAGATTAAAATTTTTACATAAACAGATTTTAACAAAATTCACAAATAAAATTTTATTTTCTAAAACAGAATATAAAAACAATATAGAAATTAATTTTTGTACCAAAACTGTTTTATTAATTTCTGCAATAAAGAAATAAATTAATTCAATTTTTCTATCAAAACAGATTTATTTTCAACAAATAAATTTCTGCAAAAAAAAATTCTGTAAATTTTTTTTATGTACACTACAAAACAGTAGAACAAATTAAATTTGCCTTAAGATTGTTATGTCTACTATTTATTAATAACAATTGTACAGAATTATGAATTATTAATATAATTACAGAATTAAAACGGAATTACAGAAATTAACACTTACTTGAATTTGCAAAAATAATAACAGAATAAAAGATAAATCTGATCCCTGAAGAACAGTCTACTTAAGGCAAATTTATTCCCTCAAACGTGCTCAAAGGTTATTGAATAATTGTCTCCCAAGATAGAATGAATTTCTCGAATTAATTATGTAGCACAATAATAATTAATTCCAACGAACACAAATCTGTGTTAATACTTAACCAGAACAGTGATATGAAATGGAGAAATTAAGAAAACAATTTTGTGGATGAATGAATATTTTCGGAATTTTTCTGGAGGGTTTGTTTTTCAGAAAATAAAACAGGAGGGAAAGGTTTGTATTTATAGCTTTTGAGTTGACTGTTGGAACAGTCAAAATCGAAATTAACTATCAAAAACAGTTAATCTGTTGACCCTAGGCATTAACTGTCAAATAGTTAATTATATATTGATTAAATTAATTAATAAAAGCCCAGAAAGTTTAATTAATTCGGCCCAAAAATGTAAGCGAATTTTATAAGCCCGAGCCCGAGCCGAGCCGACCGGACGCGCTCGTGGACTTTTGATCGAAATCCAACCCGTGCATAGCTTAGGTCATCTCCCCTTCAAAGAGTTGGGATACCCCAAGGCATCCAAGCCTTAGTCCATCATTTGGATTTTATTAACTCATCATTTTCCCACTACTCTTCCAATGTGGGACAAGAGTTAAAACATACCCAATACATTAACTTTCATTGCTTTGTGAGTTACTTTGGGGACATATTTATCATTCATAACTTAATGAAATTGGACGTGTGAATATACTACGTTAATCTCCTTGCAGAGGAGAACGCGTTCGTATATTTTTCCACAATTATCGTAGTGTGGATCCCGCCTAAATATTAGCTCAAAGTTGCTCAAAATTTTGTCCAAATGACAGCTCCAATTTTCCAACAATATATCCCCATTGTCAACTTCAGTTCTCATCACAATCAACACAATCTCTCTACTTTTTTGTTTCTCTCTTACATTCTATTCAGTTTCTTTCTTACATTCTTTTCTGTTTTTCTCTTACATTTATTTATAATTAAGGAAACTAACGAACAACTACATGAGGGTTTCTTTTCTCTTGTTTTGTACGAAAGAGAAATAAAATGAAGTTTGTTTTTTATTTTTATTTTGAGTGGAGTATATATTTTTAGTGGATGTATGTTGTGTGTGATAGGATGTATTGTAACTTTAGTACAAGTCCATGATAATATACCCAATAAAATAATAATACATGACATTTTATAATATAACCAATAAAATAATAACTTTATGGTGTTTTTCTTTTGAGTGGAGTATGTGTTTATTTTGTTTTAGGGAATAAACGATTAAGGTTTTTTTAATATTATTTTATTACTAATATTATTAGTAATATTTTAAACATATGTTTGACGGATACGGATATCCGGTAAAACGAATGTTCGATAAAATGGATATCCGATAAAATGAATACTCTGCATCGGATACGGATTATCCGTGTCGGATATTAGTACTATCCGTATCCGTATTCATTTTCTTCGATACTTTTATAGAGTATCCATATTCGTATCCGTTTCCATATTTTCGGATAAATATCCGCAAATTCGAATTAAAATATCGAATGGATACGAATTTTCGAATCTCCGTTCACAACCCTAAGTTTAGCAAATGGAGCACCTTTACATCATGTTCTTTTAAGGGACCATTCTAGTGGCGAAGAGCGGGGATTAAATTCATTTTTGTCTCTTGCCCTTCTCGCGGTACTTCACTCAGATTCGTATGTTTGATGGGGGAATTCTGGCATTGGATTTGCTTTATTTCTCTTTGGATGCATTCAGTGGATGTTGTCACCACTTTTATGAGGGCACCGTATCTCTTGAGGTATTTTTATTTCATGTCTATATTTTTGCCATAATTATTTTTGAAGTTTTGTGGCTTTTTAATATTTTTATATTTTTTATGTTTTTTAGGTATGGTTTTATGAGTTGATCAGGTTTAACATCTGTTTGATATGTCTGTTTGACCAGGAGGTGGGTGCGTGGTCATGGATGAAGCGGCGGAGGATGGAGAACAGGAGGTAAGGAACTTCTTGAACACCCTCAAGAATGCGCACGTTGATTCTTTTTTTGGTTTTTTGAATTTTCATTTAAACTCTATTACTTTACTATTTTGAATTGCATTTATGAGAAGGTTTCACTTAGGAAGGCGACTTATTTTTTCTGAGTCCGAGTATTGAGGACATAGGGTGTTGGATATTATGAATGCAAATACATAAATGGAACTCTTTATATATCTCAAAAATGTCAACTTCAATACAACAAAGTAATTTCTGAATAGTCACTATAAAACTTCAAGGCGTGATGTCACTTTCCTAAATACAGTATTTGCCCCACAAGAAGAATTTTAGTATACAAACGGGAATCAGCAAATCCGTACTCAAGATACAATGAAGCAATTGCACTGTCTGCAACTTGTATATTTGAAGACAGCCCTTGGATGTAGCAGCGAAGAACAGTCAATCAAGTTCTTATTCTGTTTATGTGCACAAAACAGAATAAGAGAATTTGTATCTCCTGAAAATTGTAAGAGAGTAATAGCAGGGTATGGAAATCTGAAACTGGTTTTTTGTTATCAATGTAATTCCGTTTTTAGGCAGCCTTTATTTATAGATAATGAAAGGCTTTGTCTTCAAGAGTCATGACTGTTGAATTAAGTCAGTTCCGAACAGGTATGACTGTTAATTACCAACAGTCGTAAGTCCTTTCCGAACAGGTATAATAATACCGAATCGGTTTTGCACGGGTCAACCAAAAAGTGACCACGCCCGAGCTACCGCGATCCGACCCAGACGAATCCCGGCAACCCGCTACCACTGCGGACACGCGGCATGCGAAGTGCAAAGTGCGCCACTAGCGCCTCTACAGCCCACTGCCCCGCACCCGCACGCGCGCGAGCGCGCGCGCGCGTGTGCTTGTGTGTACGGTGCTTCGCACCGTATTGAGGTCTCTTGAATAGCCTCTTAAATGCTAGATGAATTAACTCTTCATCTTCCATTTGTACTTATTAAGTGTACAAATTCTTAACATTTTTCCAATGTGGGACTCAAAGGTTGCCCACCCCTTTTATAGCTTAGTGGTGACACTTAGCTTTGTACATTTTCCAATGTGGGACACTATCCCATTTTATATTTGGATTAGCTTCCCACCTCTTCCACACACTTCCAATGTGGGACAAGCTCTTAAGGCTTTTACACCCAAAAAACTCTTACTCTCTTATTTTAAAAATCTCCAACATAGGGATCACTGAAATTCATTCGCATATGCTCAAGTTATTATCTCATGAGTTCATGTACAACTGGTGTTTTTGGGAAGGGGTGATTATGCAGATGATGGTGGGTGAGAGTTTAATTCCCCTTATAGGACCTCCGATTCACACGAGGGACCCAAACAATACGTTGAAGGAGTCGTGGGATGCGACAATGATTGGGGAGGACCACTCTAGCTTCACGGAGATAATGGTGGCATATGAATACTTTCACTTCGTCTCTAATTGGTTAATCTTGTTGTCTATCGATGATGTGGATAAGGTTCTAGTTCCACATGTTGGAGCAAGGGTTAGCAGGACTACAGTGGCGTCAAATCAAGCGTTAGGTACAAGTGTCAGGGCAGTGGATCCTCCTCCTCTTCGGGAGTTTAAACTGCCTTCGCAGTGCTTTCCAGTGACAGATTTAGAGAGGGTAGAGATTCCCTTTCTCCCTAATGTTGACCTTCCAGGCTTTCCTCCCTTATCAATTGAGGTTACGAGGTAATATGTTTATCTTTACTGATTTTTCCTTTCGAGTTCTTCTTTATTCTGATTGATTTTGACATCTTTTCTTGATTATTTTTTCGATTGTCTTAGTGTGAACATCTTGGGTCAACCGTAGGAGCCCTGTCCCGTCCCGTTCCTAATGGAGTGGGTTTTAAAAGTTGATTAATGAATTAGAAGCGAGTATGGATTTTAAAAAAAACGTTTATTAAATGGGGCAGATTAGGAGTCAAGCTAAATAAAACCGCCCCACCCTGTTTAACTTATGCCTACATAATTAACTTTTATATGTATGTTAATTACAATTAAACCACATATATATATATACACACACACACACACTAAAAAATTCTTTTATATGTATGTTAATTTTGTAAAAGATATACATGAAAACATGGATTGACAGTTGGGGAATTGTCTCACGTATTGAAATACGAACCATTGTAGACCTCTAAGACTATAAAGTAATAATGTTAATTTTACTATTTTTAGAATTAACCCAACCCGTAGGAGCCCTTCCCCGCTCCGTTTATTAAATGGGGCGGGTTAGGAGTTAATTTAAATAAAAACTGTCCCGCCCCGCTTATTAAATGGGGCGGGTTACGATTTTGAAAAACTCACCCCAAACCCGCCCCGTTGCCATCCCTAGGGTATAGTACATATGAGATTGAATAGCTTTTGTGGTTGATCATATTTAGAGATTGACTCATTCCTGTATTGTATGCTCTCATGACTACGTTCCCTTTTGTTTTAGCTCTAAATTTTTTTATCGAAGGATCAACTTCTCGCCTCGATGAGAAACACATTATCTATCACTAATAGGCTTTGACTAAAAAAGTTCGGGATGCGTCACCAAAATTTTCCTATTTCTTTATGTTAGTTTCTTCTTTTTCTTTGAAATGTAACTAAAATTTTTGCAAAACCAATATATATACAATGGTGCATTTTGTTTTATTATCTTGATTTAATGTCTTATTTCGTACAAAATTTTATTTTTCCAATTAGTGTTTTATAAGAATTTGAAAATGGATGTGGTGCATTTGAGAAAAACATTTTTTTGAATTTTTTGTATGGGTCAATGAAAACAAATTGGGGCACTTTGTGATAACAGACCACTTATGAGGGATTCCTCTAGAGGGAGTCAAAAATGGAAAAAAATGAAGTTTTCTAAAATAGGGGTGCTGACCGGCACCCTCCTTGGAGAACCCACGGGAATGACATTGAATGTGTATGCTTTATAGGATCTTATCCACTCTCGCTGTTATGAGTGTACTCATGATTTTACGGGTAGATTTCACAGGTTAACTCTTTTTGTCTTCTTGTGGGATATTTTCACTATAAATGGGAACCTAAGTAGCCTTTAAGTTTAGCATTCATCTTTTCGTCTTCTTAGTCTTATTCTTTCTTCTCAGAGTCTTATTCTTAAATGGACATTCTTTTGACTGGGGGACATACCGCCTATCTCAACTGCTTAAAAGACATGAGTTTATATGAAGTGAATTATGATGATTTTAATTTTCGATCGATCACTCTATGGCATAATCTCTAAATCAAGTGGGGCCTCTTAGAGGTGGATCTATAATTCTGGCATCCATAGGACCATATGTTCTTCTGACTTATATGAGATTTTCCTCCACCTTGGGTGTTTATCCACAAGCTCCGGCCACTACGGTAGATTTTCTTGGTCTCTACGAGACATACTAGGCCAGTTATTGCATATTTTTTCTTTAGTTGCATAACCCTTGGTGTAAGGAGTGGGAATTGATATCTCAATTATTCTTGAGTCATTGTGTTACCAGGATGTTTAGTACATGAGCTACAATAGCCTCATTTATTTAGTTATAACTTACACGTTGCTTATGGTGGCGATCGATATGAACGCAGATTCCCACGTTTCTATTAATATCCTATGGATGGGTTGTCGTTGTAACCCTGTAGCAACTATTATGGCGGAGACCTAGAATAGTCTTAATGACTGGAAGGTGGGATCATCTACCTCTTGAGAGGGAGCCTTATAATGTTGTAAATTTGATTTGTATAGAGGTTTTAGTTGTCCAGGCCTCCTCATTTCATATCTTCCATCACTAATAATTTCTTCAATCGACCCTGTGTGGACTATGGTGCTTCTATGAATGACCGGTATGAATGGTTGAAGGAAAATGGATATTTTTATCTTTATTATTCTATGACTTGGTGGGGAGAATTAAGTATGATATTGTACTTGGGAGACTACCACTATTTCCAACTTATGGGTCTTCATTAGAATTCTTTTTACTACTCTTGGAGGCACTTGCATTAGGCTGGTTGGGAATTGATTATTCCTCCTCACATAAACAATTCTTTCATGTTGAAGATCAAATTGAGTCACTTCGGTTGTCCTTAAGGAGTTTGTAGCAGTGAAGGCCTGCTCGGTGTCCAGCCTTTTCTTTTAGGGTCATCAGTGGTGTCAAACGAGTACATGAAGTGGCTATGGAAGGACATGGTTTTGAAAGTTTATGTAAAGGAGGTTGGACAAAGGTGGCTTGTAAGGATGGAACTAGTTGAGGGTTGTTTAATGGACTGTGTTAAGCTCTTTAAGGGATACCATCGTGAAGACTTGGTGTGTTTTGTATTGGTGTTCTACTCAAATAAACCTAGAGGGGGTGAATATGCTAAATTTTAACTTTGCCCAAATTTTGCCAATTTTAATTTTCTTCTCAATTTTAGCAAACCTAGTATAAAGATCAACTACGTGAATTGATGATAGACATGTGGATGAAGAAATAATAGAATCGATTAGGAAATATATGTCAATTACACTAGATGAAAAATCCTAATGTTAAACTAATGTATTAAATTAGATTTAAGTGATGTGTTTGATATCGTAGGAGTAAATAACATACACAACATAAAAATAATTTACAAAAAAATTATAAGGAAACCCCCCCAGTACGGGGTAAAAAATCTTAACGCACTATAATCTCTCGTTCAACTTGAAAAGTTTTTATAGAATGCAAGAAAGTACCTCTCTCATGCGCTTAGGAGAAATTATCTATGAACATTGAACTTTTCCCGTTTGATGATGAGAGATCCATGCTAAAATCCATAGGAAGAACAAGGATGTACATTCTCCTCCTTGGATTCACATTTTTCCTTGAACTCTCTAATATCTCAAGACACCTCCTCTTTAGTTCTTAGAGTGTTGATCAAAAATTTAGATGGAGAACGGTTACTCTCAATTCCTCACAAATCATAGGTCAAGTATAATATAGGGGATATCAAATCCATAATAAAAACAATATTCACCACACCAAATCTGCCCATTTGTCAAGGTCATTGACCTTGACAAATCCAACTTGTCAAGGTCAATGACCGTGACATTTCTAGGCGAGACAATTTTTTTTGTCACGGTCGTGTCAAGGTCAGTGATCGTGACACTTTTGTCACGGTTATAAACCGTGACAAAGCCGTGACCCCTCTTGCCCAGAATTGTCACGGTCATTGACCGTGACACGTCCTTGATAACTTTTTGTCACGGTCATTGACCGTGATAATTCTGGGCAGAATTTAAAAAACATCTGCTGGGCAGTATGGCCACTGCCACTGCCCAGCAGTATATTTGTACCTGTTATAGCAATGTTGTACCTGTTCCAAACATCATATATCCAACACAAACTAAAGATAATGCAAATATATATTCATGAAGATATAATCCAAATATTCAAAGTAAAAATAATATACATGACGATATAATCCAATATAATTAAAATGGACAAACTTAAAAATAATGTTACTACATGTCTTGGATAAAACTGAGGAGGTGAGTAGGCCATACGACATACGAATTGACGCACCCACTAATATATGTCGTGCCGCATTGTTCGCGCAACCACAATAGGGAGTTATCCTTCCCGGGTATGACATGCGTGACGAGCACCCTGGACTCCATCTCTTGAAGCACACGTCCATGGACTATTCCACCCTCGACGATATTCGGGTCCCTCAACCCCCGCCCTATCCGCTGGCCATCAAATACGTCCAATATGAACACGCTCGGCCAACCAAGTGTCGACAATGGTCTGTTGAAGGGCGAAAAATAGGGAAGTGGATCATCGAAGTACGAACGTGTCGGTGATGAAGCGGCGAGGTCCACATCCTCGTCATCATGCGCCTCGTCATCCTGCGCCTCCTCCTCCCGCACCTCCTCCTCCACCGCCTTCTCCTTCTCCTTCCCTTTCCCTTTCCCTTTACGGTCTCCACCCAACGTACGCTTCATGAATGCGTACATATCTTGGACCGTCGCCTCCAAACGGGACAGCTTCGCGTCGTGTGAATCCACCGTTCGAGCCAACCCGGTGTCGCTCGTCTCCAATCCGATGATCCTAGATTTGGCCACCCGCGAGCTCACTCCCCTTGTCCTCCCCTTGCGATCAGAGCCAAGCACTTGGCTGAGTGCGTCTGTGGACAAAGATGCCTTGTCGGCATCAGATTGCGACTCATGCACTTCCTTAAGCTTTGCCTAAAACGACAAAAAGCACATGATTAGTAAAATAAGTAAACTAAAAAATTATAACGTAATTAACAATAATTAAACTGTCGGATTACTTATAATTGTGGTCGCGGCGCTCGGGGACACCTCCTTGTCCTTCCCCTTCTTCGTCCGAAGAGCCACATAAGTATCGAGCCTATGTGGCTTACCCCCTAGCCCACTCCCTACCCCCTGAAATAAAATAAAGTAAAGTAAAATTAGTATCGGCCCCGCAAAGTAAAATAATGAAGAATAATATATTTCTGTAGTTATAGATAAATTAAATCTTACCTGCATCCTATGCTCCACCTCAGCGTAAGAGGTCCGGTCGGAGTAGTGCACGTCCGTCTTTTTTGCCCGATTTTCCCTCCCCGATTGGCGAGATGCCAATTGTCGATCATCGATCTCATTGTCAATGAACTTTTACCATTGTGCCAATGAGATCGGCTCCTTGGGCGGGACGGATCCGCGCCATTGTATAATGGACTCTCGTGTTTTCCCAAAGTACCGTGTTCGCATATTTTTCTTCCACGTCTTGTGTTGCTCCCTCAACTGCTCCAAGACGGAATCGCGTAGCTTTGGATCCAAGTTGAATTGTTCCTGTCCAACAAATACAATGTTAGTTGCGAATAAATATAAATATAAATATAAATATGAAATTGAAATTGAAATTGAAATTGAAATATTCATATAAATATAAATATAAATATAAATATATTACCTGTAGTGCCGCCCAAAGAGCTAACTTGAGCTCATATGGCACCTCCTTCCAACTCATAAACCCCGGGCCGATGACCGTCTTTAGCAGCTCGAGGGATCTCGCTAATAGCTTCGACTTGTTCTCGACGGTAATCCCAAATTTTCCATATTTGGGGAGCCTAGGGGCGGAGGATCCCTCGTCGCCTCCGCTACCACCGAACCCAGACGACATCATCATAAACAGCATCATCATCTTCACCTTAATATCTGAAGGAGACACTTTTGCTGTAAAAAAAATGTTATTAGTACAGATAAAAAAAATGTTAATAGTACACATACACACACCCCCACTTGTAAAAAAAATAATATTATCAAATTCTGTTAAAAAATTATCTAGGGTTTTACCTAATTGAATTAATTTCATGAATAAAATTATTATCAATTTAAATGAAAATATCAATTATTATCCAATTATTATCCAATACGATTGTTGATACCAAAATTAATATGTTGATATAGACGAATAATAAGAAGACACGTGTCGATCTACGTGGCACAATAGCAACGAGGAGGTTTATTTCCCCAACCAAGTCATACTCACTCCGAGCAGCAAGTGTACTCCGAGGAACTCCAACACTCCGAGGAACTCCTGAACGACGAACAACTAAGACGGTTTGAGTTGCATCTCGGCCACAGCATTGATTGCCCGAGCTGCATCTCGGCCACAGCATTAATTGCCAGATAATTAACAGTTCAACTATTCATTGAATGCTTATCATACAGACGTATACTCTTAAAGGGCATTAATTGTTTACCCTTTCACATGTACAGCGTAAGGGCTATAAATACATTGTATCACCATCATTCTAAGGGACCGGATTTTCTTGATAGAATTACATATCGAGAACTCCAAAACACTTGGCAATAACAGAAACAGTGGACGTAGGCCATTCTCATAAGGCTGAACCACTTTAAAATTCTTTGTCTCATTTATATTTATCTGTGATTAAATAATTAGAAGCAATCTAATTTTTTACATCAACAGATTGGCGCCGTCTGTGGGAAGCGATTGTTGTTATCGTTTTTCACCAAAAATCATTCATCATCAATGGCAGATAATCCTGAATCCAGCAATCGAAATGCTGGGAACGTTGGGAATCCTCAAAATCCCTCTGCACTTCCAGATCTGGCGGGAATTATGACGAATCTGGCTCAAGAACAAACCGTCATGCAAGAAACAATGCGGCAACTCATACAAACCCTTTATGGCGGTGCACCTGCACATTCAGGACAGAGAAGTGGTCAAAGACAAACTTATTTACTTTCTTTACGATCCAGGCGTACTGAGTCATATCGCAATGAGGGATCTGACGATTTCTCTTATCAACCTGGGCGAACTTCGTCAATACGGGCTACAGATACTGAGCAACGTATTACTCTCTCTCCAGAGAGACCCAGTGCCTTGGAAAGGTTAAGCAGGGTATCTCCTTTCAACCGATTAGGCCCTAGGAGGAATAGGAGTCCACCTAAGGCCATGTCAAGGAGTTTTCGACAACCATCAGATCTAAGAGAAGGATCAGCACAATCACGACCAGTTGCTCGTCAAGATAGATCTCAAGAGGCCACTTCAGAACAATCAATTGTTCGAACTAATAGGCCCGATGAAGGAAATGATGCGTGGAAAGGTTCCATTCAGCGGTTGGAGGATAGATTGGGAGAAATGGTTAAGGCGAAGAATCCCCTACAACGAACTTTTGTTCAAGGGACACCTTTTGTCCAGGCCATTGTGGATTTTCCTACGCTCTCAAAGTTTAAAGCCCCTGTGGTGACCCCCAAATACGATGGAAAGACAGATCCTGTTCTTCACATTGAGTAATATCAAGCTGCTGCCGACATCTATGCTGTCCCCGACGAGATGAGATGCAGAGCATTCTCAGGAACTCTTACTGGATCTGCCCAGATATGGTACAACAATCTTCCTCGGGGTAAGATTTCAACTTTCTTTCAATTGGACGAGTTATTCATCGGTAATTTTTGTTTTGGAGCAAAGCCAGTAAAACGAGTAGCACACTTGTTAAGTGTTAGACAAAAATCTGGTGAGAGTACTAGAGATTACATAACTCGTTTCAATAACGAGAAGCTGGAAGTCATAGATTATGAAGAAAAGACAGCAATCACCGCCTTGATGAGTGGGTTGTTGCCTAACAAATTGTATTAAACTTTGGTCAAAGATCCACCTACAACTATGTCAGAGTTGATGGCAAAAGCAGCCAAAATCATGAATGCCGAGGAGGCTATGGCTGCAAAGAAGAATATGGATAAAGAAACCAAGGAGGAAGTCGACAAATCTAAGAAGAAAGAGCATAAAGGCAATGGCGGTGACAAGCATTCCAAGAATAATAAGTCGTCCTGGGAGGTCCTGAAGAAATTCGATAATTATACCCCTTTGAAAATGGGTATTAATCATGTCTTGGAAGAAATCAAGAATAACGAAGAAGTAAGGTGGCCAAAGAAACTGAGGTCGGACCCTGACAAAAGAAATAGAGATAAATATTGCGAGTTTCATAAGGATCATGGTCATATGACTAAAAATTGCATAGCCCTCCAGAACGAGATTGAAACGCTCATTAGATGAGGAAAGTTGTCAAAGTATGTTGATCGTAGAAATGAAAAAGGAAATGAAAACCGAGCAAGAGAGAGGTCTAGATCTCCTCGTCGGGCAGAAGAAAACAGGAAAAAGGATCATGAAGATGATACAGAGGATGAACCCGATCTTCCCAAAAGGCCAAGGCAACCAGAACGCGAGGTATTTTCAATACGTTTTGGAACATTTGATTGTAATGTTATTACAGGCGGAGATGCAGGAGGAGGAGATCTTACTGCAGAAAGAAAAGCTTACCTCGGTGAGGCTCAATCTTGCTCATACATTCAACGGATAAATTTGGCTGAGGAGGATCGCCCGAGGAAGATAAACAAAGAGAAGCTAGTCATTGGTTATTCAAAAAACGACCTTGTAGGTGTTCTTTACCCTCACGACGACCCTTTGGTGATCAAAATGAGGATGAAAGAAGTAGTGATTTCAAGGGTTCTGGTATATAATGGTAGTTCGGCAGACATCATGTTCTACTCATGCTTTGACAGTTTAAATTTAAAATTATCTCAATTGGAGACTTATCACAGACCTCTCCTAGGTTTTGCTGGCGAGAAAGTTTTTCCACTTGGGACGATCAAGTTGGATATATTTATTGGAACTTGGCCTGCTTGTCGAACAGAAAGAATACGCTTCTTTGTGATGGATAAGAATGTGCAATCAGCTTACAACATCATCATGGGAAGAGTTGGCTTGAAGAAGTTCGAAGAAGTTCCATCTACAGTACATCAGTGATTAAAATTCCCAACAAATTTTGGAGTAGGAGTTGTGAAAGGGGATCAAAAAGTAGCTCGGGAATGCTATTATTCATCTGCCGAGCAAGATGAGCTTGAAGAGTCAAGGAAAAAGACTACTACCTACCAGGTGGATGAAGGTACAGAAATTGAAACACTGGATCCCAGAGATGAATCCCAACTTGTAAAAGGACAGGTGGTGGAATCTACAGAAAATGTTATTCTGGACGATGAACATCCTGAACGAACAACTCAGATAGGTTCGTCGTTGGATGCTTCAATAAAATAGGAGTTGATAACTTTCTTGAGAAACAGAAAGTAAACTTTTGCATGGAATCATGAAGACATGCAAGGAATATATCCAAACTTCTTATGTCACGAGCTCAATGTGAATAAGGAGATCAAGCCTGTAAAGCAGAGAAGAAGAGTATTCAGTCCCGAGAAGAATCAAGCTATACAAGAGGAGGTCGAGAAGCTCCAGAAAGCCCAATTCATTGAAGATGTGAAATATCCAGACTTTATAGCAAATGTGGTGATGGTAAAGAAGAAAAACAATAAATGGATAATGTGTGTTGATTTCACCGATCTCAACAAGGCATGCCCAAAGGATCACTTTCCATTTCCCAGAATTGATCAACTAGTGGATGCTACCTCGGGACACGAGCTGCTCAGCTTCTGGATGCTTACTCTAGCTACAACCAGATCAAAATGAAACCTGAAGACAGGGAAAGTACTTCTTTTATTACCCCTAGGGGAACTTATTGTTATAATGTTATGCCTTTTGGTTTGAAAAATGCAGGAGCGACATACCAGCGGCTGATGAACAAGGTTTTTGCCGAACAAATCAGTTGCAATATGGAAGTCTATGTCGATGATATGCTGACAAAGAGCAAGAAAGCTGCTAATCATCTAGTTGACTTAGGTCAGACCTTTGATCAACTGGATAAATACCAAATGAAGCTCAACCCGACGAAGTGCACATTAGGAGTACCAGAAGGAATGTTCCTCGGGTACATCGTCAACCAGCGAGGCATTGAGGCGAATCCAGAAAAGATCAAAGCTCTTTTAGGGTTGCGATCTCCAACGACGAAGAAAGAGGTGCAGAGTCTTAGAGGACGAGTTGCAGCGCTCAACAGATTTGTATCCCGAGCAACTGATAGATGCCTCCCATTCTTCAAAACACTTCAAAAAACTTTTGAGTGGAATGATGAATGTGAAAAATCCTTTCAAGACTTGAAGAAATATTTGGGAGCACCTCCACTGTTGTCCAGACTAGTAATAGGAGAAAAGTTATACTTGTACCTGGCAGTATCAGAGAATGCAGTCAGCTCAGCATTGATCAGAATGGAGAATGGAGTCCAGAAGCCAATTTATTACACAAGTAAGGCTTTCCGAGGTGCAGAGATCAGGTACCAAAAGCTGGAAAAATTGGCATTAGCATTAATTGAGGCAAGTAGAAGAATGAGGCCATATTTCCAGGCCCATACCATCGTCGTGTATACCGACATGCCATTGAGACAAGCCCTTCATAAGCCAGAAAAATCAGGGAGACTGATGTACTGGGAAATAGAGCTCGGTGAATATGATATTGTGTATGAACCCAGATCATCTTTAAAAGGGAAAGCTGTAGCAGACTTTATAGCAGAGTTTACATATCCTGATACCCCCGAGGAATAAAAGTTGCTCGCTGATCAGCCTGTGGATGTTACAGGATCAACAAACATTAGCTCAGACCAACTTCGGTTGGTAAAAGGGCGAGTGGATGTTAAAAAATCAACAGACATAAGCTTAGACCAACTCCGGTTGGTAAAAGAGCTTGTGGATGTAGAAGGATCATCAAATTCGAACTCAGACCAACTCCGGTTGGTAAAAGGGCGAGAAGAGATGGTCGACGAAGATCGAGAAATACTATGGGAGGATGAAAGGAAACAACAAATATTTCACCGAGGAACTTTGTCAGATAAGAAATTTGAAGACGGGTTACCTACATGGAGATTATATGTAGATGGGTCATCTTGCACAACAGGTTGTGGAGCAAGGATTGTTTTGAACACTCCAGACGAGATTGACATGGAATATGCCCTGCAATTCCAATTCAAAGCTTCCAATAATGAGGCGGAGTATGAGGCCATGATAGCAGGTCTTAATTTAGCAAAGATTATGGAAGCGCAGCAATTGATGGTATTCAGTGATTCTCAATTAATTGTGAATCAAGTGATGGGGACATATGCAGTTAAAGGAGAATTAATGGTCAAGTATCATGCAAAAGTGATGGAGTTGTTGACAAAATTTGATGCCATTCAGTTGATCAGAATACCAAGAATGGAGAATGCATGAGCAGACGCACTGGCCCGATTAGCATCAGCTACTCGTACCGAGCTGCGAAGAACGATACCAATTGAAGTGTTAGAAAGTCGGAGCATAGATGAAGACCTGACGATGAATATTATTACCCTTGATTTAGGACCATCTTGGATGGATCCCATCAGGGCATATATTGAGGAGGGATAATTACCGGAGGATAAGCTCGCTGCCAAGAAATTGAAGTTTAAAGTTGCTCGGTATGTACTAATTAATGGTGTTTTGTATAGACGAGGAATTATGGCAGGTTTGCAAAGATGTGTACATCCCTCCGAGGTGAAATAATTGATTGAAGAGATCCATGAAGGGTCCTGTGGAGCCCATGTAGCAGGTCGGACACTTTTGTAAAGGGTGATGACGCAGGGATACTACTGGACGACGATGAGGGCTGATTGTATAGCCTATGCTAAGAGATGTGATAAATGCCAACGTTTTTCCTCCATCCGACGAACTCCACAAGCATTGTTGACACCCATAACTTCCCCTTGGCCATTTGCCATGTGGGGAATTGATTTGGTTGGACCATTGCCGACGACCCGAGGAAGATTCAAGTACCTCGTCGTCGCTGTGGATTATTTTACTAAGTGGGTAGAAGCTGAGCCTCTGATTGATATGACATACGAGAAGGTGTACCAGTTTGTTTGGAAGAACATCATCTGCCGATATAGTCTCCCTCATGCCTTCATCACAGACCATGGAACACAATTTGATAATGAGGAGTTTGCCGCCTATTGTCATCAGTCAAACATTTTGAAGGTTCATTCAGCACCAGGCCATCCTCAAAGCAATGGACAGACTGAAGTGACGAATAGAACATTACTAAATGGTTTGAAGAAGAGGCTAAGTGAGGCTAAAGCTAATTGGATTAATGAGCTACAGTCAGTATTGTGGGCTTACCGAACAATTCCCGAGCAGCAACAGGAGAATCACCATATATGCTGGCGTTTGGAAGTGAGGCTGTAATACCTGTCGAGTTGGGTCTTCCAACACACAGAGTGCTGAATTTCAATTCCCCAGTTAGCGACTTAATGAGGAGATTAGATTTGGATATGCTCGAGGAGGTTAGAGAAGAGGCAGCCATTAGGAATGCTGCTTACCAACAACGAACAGCTCTGTTCTATAACAAGAGGGTGAAGAAATGCGACTTAAAAGAAGGAGATTACGTTCTAAAGAAGGTCATTCAGAAGCACAATAAGTTGGAAGCAAACTGGCATGGACCTTACCGAGTTACAGAAGTTGTTCGACTAGGAACTTACCGAATATTGACTCTATAAGGAGAGGAATTTAACAATGCATGGAATGCTGAACACCTACGCAAGTATTATCAGTGATGTAAAATGTAAAGCAGTCCCATCAATATGAATAAAACGATGATATTTCACCATCTTCTCTCCTTTTATTGAAAGTTTTTTCGGTGAATACTAGTGTTTAACACTACGCTGCTCGGCAGTAAAAAGAAGATGATAGTTCAAGCTCAGACCAACTCTGGTTGGTAAAAGGGCGAGAACAAACCATACTCCTTTGGTTAGGAGGCGTACACTAGCTCAGACCAACTCCGGTTGGTAAAAGGGAGAGTGGACATGATAGTTCGAACTCAGACCAACTCCGGTTGGTAAAAGGGCGAGAACAAACCATACTCCTTTGGTTAGGAGGCGTACACTAGCTCAGACCAACTCCGGGTGGTAAAAGGGCGAGTGGACATGATAGTTCGGACTCAGACCAACTCCGGTTGGTAAAAGGGCGAGAACAAACCATACTCCTTTGGTTAGGAGGCTGACACTGGCTCAGACCAATTTTGGTAAAAGGGCAAGTGAACATGATAGTTCGAACTCAGACCAACTCCGGTTGGTAAAAGGGCGAGAACAAAACAACATTCCTAAAAATGCCAACGTGTTTGGCTAGGAAACAAGATATGCTCTCAAATGCCAACTTATGTTGGTCGGGAGGTAAGATTATTACAGAAAATACATAAAGCTCCTCGAAGAACAAAATATTCCAAACTGAACCAAGTATGGTTGGTCGGGGATAAAAACCCACTAATTGTAGTTGGTCGACGAGGAGAATTTATCGACCTTGGTTGGTCGGACACATTTTATGAAAAAGACAAAAACTGAACCAAGTATGGTTGGTCGGGGATAAAAACCCACTAACTGTAGTTGGTCGACGAGGAGAAAGTATTCCAAATAATACCAAGTATAGCTGGTCGGGGAGAAAAACCCACTAACTGTAATTGGTCGACAAGCACAATTTAACAACCTTGGTTAGTTGGAAAAGTTTTAAACATTTTTATGCTCATTATTTTATTATTAAGTGATTGAGCAACATTACTAATACTTGTAATTTCTTTTATTACTAAGTTGGTCGATGAACCACACAATATTGTTATGCAAGCACAAATATAAAGTGTTTGACAAATACAAGACAATAGCAATACAAATTTGCGAACAAAAATGAAACTCTTTCATTAAATGAATTACACAAATTTATTACATTTATATTAAATTGTGTACTAATTATTACATCAGAATTTCCTATTCTACTGGTCTTTTCCCTTCTGCTTTTGAAATAGGCTCCTCGCCAGCAGGAGGATCTTCCAGGTAAAGGGGAGAATTAATGAAGTTAATATCTCGAAGCATTCTGACGTTCATTATTGAAGGTGTGTCCAGTAGATGCTCGGGACGAGATACCTCGATCTGAGAATGAAGATTGTAGTCACCGAGGTATTTTGCGATTAAGCTCCGAGGAATGGCACGAGCTGGGATCCATTCCATGTCCAAATTATACGGTGGCACAGGAAAGTCAAGTACCCCGGGATCATAATAGTCCCACAGGTAGTGTCCTTGTTCGAGCTTCAGCACGCCCAAAGCATTCAGCCAACCTTGCTTGTAGCCCTCATTATTGGCATTCTGGATACGATCATCTAAATGGAATAGTGCTTCGTTGTATCCAGCCATCCAGAACTCCCTGGGCTGTTTGTGAAATTTAAATGTCAATATTTCAAACTTCTCGTGAAGACTCTGGATGAAAATTTCATTAGTCTCCAACACTGATTTCTCTGAAGAAAGTTGTTTTTCCAGCTCTCTAATTTTCTTTGACATGTCAGACAAAGCTTGGTTCTTAGCCATTAATTGGAATGCTTGGTTTTTCAACGCTGATTGAGTACGAGCTTCTTCAACAGTACGACGAAGAACTCTTGATCGTCCCCGAGCAGGTTGAGTACTTTGTTCCTCGACAGCATTCAGAGAAACTCTTCCTCGTCCCCGAATAGCAGTAGAAGGACCAGATCTTCTCAAAGTCTCTAACTCTTCTTGAAACTTGGCATTTTCCACTTCTAAAAACGAGAATCCTTCATCGGTGACTGGTACCAAGGCAGTGGAAGATGAAGCAGCAGACCTCAGCTGAGCTAATTCTTTTTGCAGATTGTTGTTTTCTTGCTCCAATAGCTCAGCGATTTGCCTGTGCCCTTCGACATCTGCTTTCAATGTTCTCTCTCTCACTTCATAGCCAGCAAGCATCTTGTCGTAGACTTTTTCAGCACTAAGTTGTTTGAGTTTCTTCTCATAACCTTCGTGCAAAAGAGTTGAAGATTCTTTATACTGCTGCTGAAGTTCATCGAGAGTACTTTGCAAGTCTTAAATCATTTCGTAATAAGCCACATTGTTGGCTACAGCACGATCAAGAAGACATTTCAAGTATTGATATGCCTCCACTGCTTGCTCTGAAGCATCATGACCAAGGATGTCGGCAACTTCTGATGCACTCAATTCTGTGTGACCAGCCTTATAATATTCATGACATTGCTGCATCATCTTTGTATCATTAGCAGATAACAGATCCATCCTGGCCAGGAACTAGCAGAGAAAGAAAAAGTAATCATCAAAAAGAAGATCAAGACAGAGTACAGAGTAAAGAGACAATCATATGGAAGAAAAGAACTCAAATTTTATTAGATCATAGTGCAAAAATTACAAAGATCTTGGTTACACTTGAAAAAGAAGAAAAATAGAAAATACCGAACAACTTCACACCTTTTCCTTGTCTCCCAAGACTTTCTCGGGAGGCTGGGACGAGGAGCTCGGTTGCTCGGTTGGAACAATGAGTTGGTCGGCTAAAGCTGGAACTTGTTCAGGAGGAGCAGGCAGAGATGAAAGCTCCCCGTCGGCAGGCTGAGTAAGGATTGGATCACCCACTGCCATTGAAGATTCTTCGGAGGCAGCTTCGTCCTCCTCTTCATCTTCAATATTTGGGGGAGGACCAGGGAGATGCTGTTGAAACAGCTCTGAATCCTCATTAACCTTCAATTCTTGCTGGGCAGCCACCCAACCATCTCGGAAGTATTTCAAACTCCCATACTGCACTTGGGTCATCATGGCTTCTACCCCCCTGTTCCACCCTTTGTCCCAACCAGTACGGAAAGATTTTTTCACAACCATCTTTCTTTTTATTTTCTCCGAGGAGAGGTTCTCGGATAGAAGATCCTCGGTGGCTTTCAACCTAGCTTCCACCTCTTCCTTCTGGCGGTTCACTTCTCGCAGAAAGGAAAATTCTTCTTTTACCATTTTCAGCTTGTCTTCAAACTCCCCAAAGCTCTTGAGCTTCTCGTCATACTTCTTTTTCTCTCCCTCCAAATCTTTCACTTTATTTTCCAACTGCACCTTTTTTGCCTCAACTGCAGCCAACTTCTTCTCCCATTCAACCCTATCCTCGTCATACTTTTGACGGGAATCCTTCAAAGATTTGGTTAACCCCAACAAAGCATCCTCCACTCCAGACGAGGAGCTAGAAGCCTTGATTGCTTCATCCTTCTTCACAATGGTGTTAAAACAACTCACCAGCTGAAAAAAGAAGATAATGATAAGTCATCACAGAGATACATGTATTGATGGAAAGAAAGAAAATTCAGAATAAGAGAAACTTACTGAAGCAATGTGACGAGTAGCCAGGGATGTAAGCATATCCCTAGACATATTTTCCTCAATTCCTTGGACCTCAGGAATAATCCAAGTCTTTACCGAGCTCATCGCAGAGCTCTGGGGAATAATAGTTGGGACACCAGCTCCACTAACTTGGAGCTGGGGAATGGTTTCAGTCAAATTGACCAAGGAGGATTTCTTCAGTCTCCTCGGTGGCACTTCAACAGTTTCAACCAAAGAAGAGCTTTTGGCTGGGGATATGGTGACCACTTCCACAGGTGCATCCTTCTTGCTCGGAGCCACTGGGGGCTTCTCGGCAGCCTTCTGAGGAGCAACAGAAGGGGCAGCATCTACTTTCTTTGTCCCCTTTGGGACGTCAGTCTTGTTTCTTTTCCCATCTCCAGCAGAGGTAGTCTCCTCAAAGAGAGCATGAACTCTTCTTTTACCCATTTTCTAACTTAGAGGAATGTGAGATTCTGGAGAAGAGTCCTCAGGAACTGACACTGGAGCACTAGTGCTGACCACAGGACGAGCAGTGAAAGAGGTTGTATAACTCCTATACTGCAACAAATATGAAGCAGACCTGATGTGCTCGTCTGCAACTTTCTGATGCAAACTCCAGATAAGTTTCAAATGCTTGATATTAACTTCAGCTTCTTTTGGAGTTTTTCTCTTACTGTCAACTGCAAACAAATACATAGTGAAATATCAGTCATACATTTTATCAAACATAATGAAATCGTAATTTCAAAAATAAAATAAAATAAAAATAACCTATCCCATTGCCATATGGAGGGCATCTGGGACCTTGATATACTTCATCTCCAATCAGAGGGGCATGTTGCCAATTTCTGATAACTACCCCATGTTCAAAATAATCCCTATTAGCATCAGGGAGGTTGACTACTAAGGCCCTATTCAAAAATCTAGTTTTTAAATAAAAAACATTGTCTAGAACAGCCTATCTATAACAATACATAATCTCATGAATTCCTATACGGGTTCCATGAGTTTGATTTAACCTATACACCCCATTAACTATTCTCCATGTTTTGGGGGCTATTTTTGCAGGAACGACATCGAAATAATGACAGAACTCTAAGCATAAAGGGTTTGGTGGAAAAGAAAATCCACATTCAGCAATAAAGAGGCTGGGGAACCAATGTCCCTCAGCCAAACGAAAATAATCTAAAGGCTCAGAAAGATTCTCCAGAGTTACCCAAGATGGAATAGAAAAATCATAGCGGAATTTCTCAAGAGATTCAATAACATAAACCATGGCGAATAAAAGAAACGAAGAAGAAGGAAGAAGATCTTACAGGAAAAAGGGAGATCTGTTGACAACGAACGAAGGAAAGAATGAACGCACAAGAGAGAGAGATACTATGGAAAACTCAAAGGCAGAAATTGAAAAAGGTAGAAGACGATGGGATTGCCTATGAAGCTTAAATACTTTGCCTTGGGAAGCGGCGAAAGAAATAATTACAAAAAAGAAACTATTACGCCACCGGCGGCTAAAAGGACAAAAAGTGCGCGAAGATCGAAGCGCTTATAAAAATTCAAAAAGGCGGATTCTGCGAATTTGGAAGGACATGCAAACACGGAGAAAATGCTCCTAAAAATCAGGAAAGTCATTTAATATTGCCACATACCGAGAAAGAATGTTCCATACTCCTCAAATTTCGAAATATGAAACATTGGGGGCTTCTGTTGATACCAAAATTAATATGCTGATATAGACGAATAATAAGAAGACACGTGTTGATCTACGTGGCACAATAGCAACGAGGAGGTTTATTTCCCCGACCAAGTCATACTCACTCCGAGCAGCAAGTGTACTCCGAGGAACTCCAACACTCCGAGGAACTCCTGAACGACGAACAACTAAGACGGTTCGAGTTGCATCTCGACCACAGCATTGATTGCCCGAGCTGCATCTCGGCCACAGCATTGATTGCCAGATAATCAACAGTTCAACTATTCATTGAATACTTATCATACAGACGTATACTCTTAAAGTGCATTAATTGTTTACCCTTTCACATGTACAGCGTAAGGGCTATAAATACATTGTATCACCCTCATTCTAAGGGACCGGATTTTCTTGATAGAATTACATATCGAGAACTCCAAAACACTTGGAAATAACAGAAACAGTGGACGTAGGCCATTCTCATAAGGCTGAACCACTTTAAAATTCTTTGTTTCATTTATATTTATCTGTGATTAAATAATTAGAAGCAATCTAATTTTTTACATCAACAACCATGTCGTTTCAATTTTTTAATATTATGTTTTTTTCAAATATTTTAAAAGTTATTAAATGGGTGCCCCACCCCCACCCCCACCCCCTGGCCCCCTCCCCCCGCCACACACATACGCACACACCTACACACACACACCACCCCACCCCCTGCCCCCTCCCCTCCCCCCGCCACGCACACACGCACACCTACGCACCTACGCGCATACACACACACACACACACACCACCCCCACACACCCCACCCCACCCCCTCCCCCCACCACAACCGTGACAACTACATATATTGTTTATCAATAAAATTATGACATGAGATAATTATAATTGGAGCATAAATTTCATTATCATAAAGGGATAAATCCAACCAAGTACAGAGATTCTACAAATTAAAGTGAGAATTAAATTTAAGACTTTCTAACAACATGCATGTGTATGGATTCTAACTAATGATATTCCTAAAAACATACAATTGGCAACATTTTGTGAATTTACTAAACTTTATATAATATTATCAAATTCTGTTAAAAAATTATCTAGGGTTTTACCTAATTGAATTAATTTCATGAATAAAATTATTATCAATTTAGATGAAAATATCAATTATTATCCAATACCATGTCGTTTCAATTTTGTAATATTATGTTTTTTTCAAATATTTTAAAAGTTATTAAATGGGTGCCCCACCCCCACCCCCACCCCCTGGCCCCGCCACACACATACGCACACACCCCACCCCACCCCTCCCCCTCCCCCCTCCCCCCGCCACACACACACGCACACCTACGCACCTACGCACCTACGCACACACACACCCCACCCACCCACCCCCACCCCCTCCCCCCACCACGACCGTGACAACTACATATATTGTTTATCAATAAAATTATAACATGAGATAATTATAATTGGAGCATAAATTTCATTATCATAAAGGGATAAATCCAACTAAGTACAGAGATTCTACAAATTAAAGTGAGAATTAAATTTAAGACTTTCTAACAACATTCATGTGTATGGATTCTAACTAATGATATTCCTAAAAACCTACAATTGGCAACATTTTGTGAATTTACTAACTTTATATAATATTATCAAAATTCTGTTAAAAAAATTATCTAGGGTTTTACCTAATTGAATTAATTTCATGAATAAAATTATTATCAATTTAAATGAAAATATCAATTATTATCCAATATTTTTGAATGAAATATTTATTTTGAATGAAAATATCAATTATTATCCAATTATTATCCAACTATTATCAATTATTTATTTTGAATGTAAATAATATCCAAAAATGTAAATGTAAATAATATTCAAAACCCCACCCACCCCCCACCCCCTGCCCCCTCCCGATGTTTATTATTTTCACAATGTTCTTACAATATTTGTTGATGAACTATGTGGGAGTATAACCCATATTGAATTATAAAGTAAAAATCTATAAAATTGATGTCTACTTTTAGTGTTGTGTATATATGTTAGTTGATGCCATTATATTTTTAGCCTAATTAGATTCTAAGGTTATCTCAATTTATATTTTTCTTTTTCTATCTAATAATTTTTAACGTAAGAGCACAGTACATAATTCCAAACACGTCCTTTATTTTTTTTTTAATTTCGTATCAATTTGGAGTTTTACTGTACATTTTTTTATCTTGAGATTCTATATTATAACGTA
Organism: Sambucus nigra; assembly: GCA_949130495.1. Taxonomy (NCBI): domain Eukaryota; kingdom Viridiplantae; phylum Streptophyta; class Magnoliopsida; order Dipsacales; family Adoxaceae; genus Sambucus; species Sambucus nigra. Next base: position 326,579,922 of record OX422216.1, on the reverse strand, counting down.
TGTGTAAGTTCCGTCAATACCATGTCGTTTCAATTTTGTAATATTATATTTTTTTCAAATATTTTAAAAGTTATTAAATGGGTGCCCCACCCCCCTCCCCCCGCCACACACATACGCACACACCTACACACACACTCCACCCCACCCCCTGCCCCCTCCACCACCCCCTCCCCCACCATACACCACCGCACACATATATACACACACATACACACACATATACACATACATACACATACACATACATATACACACGCACACACCCCGCCCTGCCCCCACCCCGCCCCACCCCTTACCCCCACCCTGCCCCACCCCCCACACACGCACACACATACGCACACACCTACACACAAACCCCACCCCACCCCCTGCCCCCCTCCACCACCCCCTCCCCCACCACACACCACCACACACATACACACATACATACACATACATATACACACGCACACACCTCGTGTAATACCCCGCCCTAGAAAATAGGTATTTAACGTTATTTGAAGTGTTTTCTCCAAAAAAAAATAGGAGGAATAAATAATCGAAGTGTATACGTAAGGTGGCATATTACGTAAATGGTTTAAACAAAAATAAATCCAACAATGCATGTATCGCATTAATGCATATTTAATCTCTAATAGTATTGGCTAGTATGTCCATTAAGTTTGAAGAAAAAATATCAAGGAACGGATGCGACACGGACAAGGTTAATACGACGCCACATTTAAATGGTACGAATAGCAAAATATCGCAATATGTGTTAAACGAGATAGTTTTATGTTTCATGGTTCACACGAGTTTTATTTTGAGTTTATATAATTATTTTAAGCACTTTGGTTAAGTTTGGTACGATTCGGACAAGCAACGAATGTTACGCAAGCATGTGTACTAATTGTCTTATGACGCGCGACACAGCGAAAGTCCAGTCTTGTGCAAATTGTTTAGGACGTCTCGGGAGGTCAAAAAAATATTGTGAATATATTTTTTGACTCACAAAAATATAAGCAATATTATTATGAAGAGAAAAATCGAAAAAAAATACTTTTGTACGGAGGTCCCGATTCTTGCGCGCCTTGTATAGGACAATCCGGGAGACCAAACGACTATTGTAAATATGATTTTTTAGCCAAAAAAATGCAAGGAATATGATTCTTCAGTTAAAAATTTCAAAAAAAAAAAGAAATTTTTTTTGGGCTGGTACCAAAAGTGACGCAAATCAACTTTTGTGGGTGTTTTTGGGCATTTTTCAAATGAATCTTGGGGATCACATGTTTGGTGTATGTGTAGTCACTTTCAAGACATATTATACAGATCTTGGGAAACCAAATTACACCCATTGGGGCATTCAAAACCTTGGATTTGTTGGTCAAGGGTGAAAAGCTTCCATTGTAAGATAAATGGGAGGTAAATACTTGGAGCCAAAACTCTCAAATATTTTCAGATTATATCTCCATCTTCTAGCTCTTGCAAGAGTTGTTCTTCCTTCCAAATTCGTGGTCCTCCTTTGCCACCACTTTTCCACCATCAAAACACAACATTGGAGGTCCCCAAACTCCATTAAAACACCTCTCAAAGTTGGGACAGCTCATGGGAGATTTTGAGATAAGTTTTTGGAGCTCAAAGGAAGTCTTGTTAGGTGATTTTAAAAGGATTTTATCATAGTAGAAGAAATAGTAGTTCATAGAGCTTGAAGATTAATTGGGATCTTGAAGAGGGGACTATTGTGACACCCTTTAGGGCCACCTTTGGAGGTGGGGGAGTCACCCACCTTCTCTACCATTATTTAAGGACATTTTGAGGTGGGATTCTTTAACCTTGGTGTAGGTTTATTATTTAGCATAATGTCATATTGCTATTTACATATATTAGTTTTAATATATGAAGGATTTGTGTTGATTTGCATCAATGGAGTTCATTAGGTGGTTTTCTATGATTTCTTGGACAAGTGGGTTTTCAAAGAAGTGATTTAAATGGGTTTTGAATTTGACAAAATTTCAGAATAGTATTTTTCACCATTTGGGTGTAAATTGTGTGAGAAAATGGTTAAAACCAATTCATGGGTTTATTAGTTACACTATTGGTATTTTGTGTAAGGATGAGTATTTTTATGAAATAATAATGAGGTTTGAATGTACTAATAGACTTATTAGTATCATGATTACTATTTTCTATGAAACTGGGTACTTACAACAAGAGGTTTAATGGTTTTTTAAAATAGATAAATTTCAGCCCCAAATCACAACATTTTATGGAGTAAAATGTTTAAATTTCAAGTTTTAAGGTGAATAAATAATTTCTTTGATAAAGAAACATTTGAAGCTTGTGTACCCTTCTTGTTAGATTGGTATAGTGAGTTTATGTTGATAAATCATTATAAAGTGCACAAATAAACTTTCATTTATAAAGTGTACTATTTAGTTTGTTTAAACTAAGTTTTGGGGTTAAAAGCGTAAATATGCAAAAGTGTAGTCTTTGTGAGAACTTTGGGTAAAAATATAAATAATGAGAATATAGGAGACTAAGTATGGAAGAAATGATTAAGTATGGGTTTTTATGCAATTAATCATGATGAAAGTGTGTGACACCAAGTTTGAAATTATAAAGTGTCAAATGTGTAAATGTTGGTTAAAATGGAGTTTTAGTGTTAAACTCACAAAATCAAGTGCGGGGACTTTAATATGTGAAAGGCATGATTTTATATATTTTAGAGGCTAAAATGCAAAATGTGTAAAATTTGATAAAGTGAGAAGTTAAACAAGTGTTTTAATGACGAAAATGCCTACGTGTCGAGAACGGAACTCAAAAAGGGTGTTTTAGTGAATAACACTTGAAAAAGAATAAGGTTGCGAGTTTTGATGAAAAGAAGGGTAAATCGATAACTTACTTAAAGCGGGATATTTTTATGAAATAAAAATGTAAGTGCATGTTTTTATCCAAGCACGATGAAATTGAATTAAGTCCTAAAATGTGAATCATTTTTTGTGTAATATTAACACGTGTGTGAACAAAGGACTTAAAGAGAAGTAATGATTTTCCAAGTATAATGGGAAAATGGATGGTTAAGTCCAAGTCTTTGGCTTCGGCCCAAAGGAATGAAAATTGAAGCACAACTGTGAAAATGTTGAAAACATTGACAAGATAATGATAGTCGGATGATGCCGAGAGAAAATAATTAAAGAGGGCATGACGTCCCTAGTGGTGAAAGACCCCAAACCAACTGCAGTAGTATATGGCGGAGGAGACCGGTGGTGTGAGGCCACGAAGTCCGTGAGTGTTTGTTGGAAGATCCCAAAGAGAAATAATGCTAAGTAATGAATCGAATATTCATGAAAGAGGCATAAATGAATGGCACTAATTCATTGATTTACTAATGCAAGAATAACGCATTAAATGCTTAAAATTCATGTGTCAGCATGGAATGGTTTAATAAGGTGACTTAATGAAATTAAGTTATCTAAGAACAGTTGAATTAAAGTAAACATAAGCGTGTGTTACATGAGGTTTACAATGGAAAAGAGTATTTTTCTAAACACGACATGTGTGTGTGTTGAATGGAAGTCTTGAAATGGTTAAGTAACTTTGGCGTGAGTTAATGAATATTAGGGAGTAAATCTCCTTGAAAGTAAGAAGAATGTTTTCCAAACAAATGCCGTTTATTTAAACTGTTTGAGTTAATGGAAAACACGTATAAGTCTTAAGCATGATAATGCAAATGAATTTTTTGTAATGTGAGGGAAGTTAAATGGTATTAAAAGATGTTTTTGAAATAAACAGTTAAATACATTGGCATGTGTATTTTTCAAAGGTATATATGTAGAAATATACATATTTTCACATGCATGTAGTGTAGCGTGTGAGTACTTCTTTCTGCCGCTCGTTTCTATACTGTATTTGTATATAATCCCACTAAGCATTCGGCTCACATCCCTTCTTTTGTTGCGGCAGGTTTTATGATATTCCGTACTTTGAGAGCGCTATACAGGTAAGTAACTATCTGCATTTACGATTAGTAGCTCTGTTTACTTGGCCCTGGGAGCACTTCCCTTGGGTCATATCACTTAGTGATTGTAATTCGGACTTGCATGCTAATAAGTGTAACGTTAAATACTAATAAGAATGGATTAGAAACTTTAATTAGGATGTTTCATTGCACTTCACTATTAACGTATGATTCGGATCGGGTTAATCCTTAATTGACCTTTAAATTCGGGTCGGGGCGTTACACCTCGCCCTGTCACCACCCTGCCCCACCCCGCCCCACCCCCTACCCCCATCCTGCCCCACCCCCCACACACGCTCACACATACACACATATATATATATACACATACACACATAAATATACACACAAACATATATATAAATGGAAGAGAGAGAGAGAGAGAGAGAAAATCGACCTGAAAGTAGAGAGAGAGAGAGAGAGAGAGAGAGAGAGAGAGAGCAGCGTCGAGAGAGAGAGAGAGGGAGGGAACGGAGGGAAAAAAGAAGGGGATAGGGTTTTTGCTGCAAATATTGTCACGGTCGTGTCAAGGTCATTGACCGTGACAAGTATTTAAAGAATTGTCACGGTTAATGACCGTGACAAGTAAATTTGTCACGAACTTATCACGGTCATTGACCGTGACAATTAGTTGTCACGGTTGTGTCAAGGTCAATGACCGTGACATAAAACGCATGTTTTTTGTCACGGTCAATGACCTTGACAAGGCTGGTCGGCTGAAAGGTGACAATTTGCCCATTTTGGTGTAGTGATTATAGTTTAGCCTTATAAAGTAATATAAATTCAATAAATACAGAGAAGACGGTATTTACGTGGTTCGGCAGATCATCGTACCTATGTCCATGGGGAAGGGAGGGTGAATAGTATACTTCCTTAAAGAACAAAAATGATTGGAGTGCTAGCCTTTCTAGCTAAGAGTATAAGTCGTCGTGTGAAAGATACAAAATTAATACCCCTCAATTGGGTGAGTTCGCCCATATTTATAAGCTCCAAGGTCCTAACCTCTAGGTCTCTTTATGGTAATCCTATTTACAAGTCATACAAGTCCTAGAATGTTATTAGGATTGGTCATCTCCAACGTTTATCTTGTCTTCCTATATTTTAACGTATCCTTCCTATATATTTGATCGACTTTGCTTGTCATCCCTTGGAAGCCACATGTCAGCCACGTGGCACATATTCGGCTATATTCCTCTAAATGTTTCCGCAATACTATAGTGTTCGGCCAATATATTGATTGGCCTATTCTTTTCAGTTGTATTTGACCATGTGTCACCATGGATTCACACATGCCCACTTCAAGAAGTGGATACGTGATAGTAAGTACTTGCTATTGTGCACGATTCCCACTCCTTGAATGTTGCAAACCATCTATAGTACTTCTGTACAATTATTACGTAGGTGCGTGTACTGTGCTGTTATTAGTGCAGAAGCCTAGCCTAATTACATGATGCCAATTTGTCTAGATTTGATGGAAGAAGGTATAAGACTTTCAAAACATTACACCTTAAGCATTTTCAACGTTAACAAGGTATTTTCATTATTCTCTATCTCTTTCTCTCTAGCCTTTTATCCTCATCATAGCTCCTAACTATTTTCATTTTCCTCTATTTCTTCATTGTATTTCCACCATATCCAGGAATGGAAAAAAGTATAAAATTTTTACCATAGATAACTTTTGGGAATTTTGTACCAAGTACTTAATTCCCGATAATGTCCATATTAGGGTTTCACGAGAGGAAGAAGACCTC